>OX465292.1:28885321-29485321 GCA_949987695.1 Merzomyia westermanni
ATTTTTTTGAATAGGTCGGCCCCTGGGTAACTTCCTGGAAGGGAAAGTATCTTTAATTATAACAAAGTCAAACACGATTTTTTAGAATAGCTCGGTCCGTGGTTAACTTCCTGGAAGGAAAAGTATCTTTAATTATAACAAAGTCAAAGGTCTACCAACGTACTGAATTTCAAACAAATCGAATTTTAAATACGATTTTTTAGAATAGGTCGGTCCGTGGTTAACTTACTGGAAGGGAAACTTTCTTTAATTATAACAATGTCAAAGGTCTACCAACGTAACGAATTTCAAGCAAATCGCATTATAAATAAGATTTTTTTGAATAGGTCGGCCCCTGGGTAACTTCCTGGAAGGGAAAGTATCTTTAATTATAACAAAGTCAAAGGTCTACCAACGTACTGAATTTCAAACAAATCGCATTTTAAACACGATTTTTTAAAATAGCTCGGTCCGTGGTTAACTTCATGGAAGGAAAAGTATCTTTAATTATAACAAAGTCAAAGGTCTACCAACGTACTGAATTTCAAACAAATCGCATTATAAATACGATTTTTTAGAATAGGTCGGTCCGTTGTCCACTTCCCGGAAGAGAAAGTATCTTGAATTTTAACATAAAGAGAGGTCTAACAAGGTACCAAATTTCAAGAAAATCGCATTTTAAATAAGATTTGTTAGAATAGGTCGGTCCCTGGTTAACTTCCTGGAAGGGAAAGTATCTTTAATTATAACAAAGTCAAAGGTCTACCAACGTACTGAATTTCAAACAAATCGCATTTTAGACACGATTTTTTAGAATAGGTCGGTCCGTGATTAACTTCCCGGAAGAGAAAGTATCTTTAATTATAACAAAGTCAAAGGTCTACCAACGTACCGAATTTCAACCAAATCGCATTATAAATAAGATTTTTTTGAATAGATCGGTCCCTGGTGTACTTCCCTGAAAACAAAATATCCAAACGTCTACCAAGGAACCGAATTTCAAGCAAATCGCATTATGAATAACTTAACTTACTGGAAGGGAAACTTTCTTTAATTATAACAATGTCAAAGGTCTGCCAACGTACTGAATTTCAAACAAATCGCATTTTAAATACGATTTTTTAGAATAGGTCGGTCCGTGGTCCACTTCCCGGAAGAGATAGTATCTTGAGTTTTAACAAAAAGAAAGGTCTACCAACGTAAGGAATTTCAAGCAAATCGCATTATAAATAAGATTTTTTTGAATAGGTCGGCCCCTGGGTAACTTCCTGGAAGGGAAAGTATCTTTAATTATAACAAAGTCAAAAGTCTACCAAAGTACTGAATTTCAAACAAATCGCATTTTAAACACGATTTTTTAGAATAGCTCGGTCCGTGGTTAACTTCATGGAAGGAAAAGTATCTTTAATTATAACAAAGTCAAAGGTCTACCAACGTACTGAATTTCAAACAAATCGCATTTTAAATACGATTTTTTAGAATAGGTCGGTCCGTGGTTAACTTACTGGAAGGGAAACTTTCTTTAATTATAACAATGTCAAAGGTCTACCAACGTACTGAATTTCAAAGAAATCGCATTTTAAATACGATTTTTTAGAATAGGTCGGTCCCTGGTTAACTTACTGGAAGGGAAACTATCTTTAATTATAACAATGCCAAAGGTCTACCAACGTACTGAATTTCAAACAAATCGCATTATAAATACGATTTTTTAGAATAGGTCGGTCCCTGGTTAACTTACTGGAAGGGAAACTATCTTTAATTATAACAATGCCAAAGGTCTACCAACGTACTGAATTTCAAACAAATCGCATTATAAATACGATTTTTTAGAATAGGTCGGTCCCTGGTTAACTTACTGGAAGGGAAACTATCTTTAATTATAACAATGCCAAAGGTCTACCAACGTACCTAATTTCAAACAAATCGCATTTTAAATACGATTTTTTAGAATAGGTCGGTCCCTGGTTAACTTACTGGAAGGGAAACTATCTTTAATTATAACAATGCCAAAGGTCTACCAACGTACTGAATTTCAAACAAATCGCATTTTAAACACGATTTTTTAGAATAGGTCGGTCCGTGGTTAACTTCCTGGAAGGAAAAGTATCTGTAATTATAACAAAGTCAAAGGTCTACCAACATACTGAATTTCAAACAAATCGCATTTTAAATACGATTTTTTAGAATAGGTCGGTCCCTGGTTAACTTACTGGAAGGGAAACTATCTTTAATTATAACAATGCCAAAGGTCTACCAACGTACTGAATTTCAAACAAATCGCATTATAAATACGATTTTTTAGAATAGGTCGGTCCCTGGTTAACTTACTGGAAGGGAAACTATCTTTAATTATAACAATGCCAAAGGTCTACCAACGTACTGAATTTCAAACAAATCGCATTATAAATACGATTTTTTAGAATAGGTCGGTCCCTGGTTAACTTACTGGAAGGGAAACTATCTTTAATTATAACAATGCCAAAGGTCTACCAACGTACTGAATTTCAAACAAATCGCATTTTAAACACGATTTTTTAGAATAGGTCGGTCCGTGGTTAACTTCCTGGAAGGAAAAGTATCTTTAATTATAACAAAGTCAAAGGTCTACCAACGTACTGAATTTCAAACAAATCGCATTTTAAATACGATTTTTTAGAATAGGTCGGTCCGTGGTTAACTTACTGGAAGGGAAACTATCTTTAATTATAACAATGCCAAAGGTCTACCAACGTACTGAATTTCAAACAAATCGCATTATAAATACGATTTTTTAGAATAGGTCGGTCCGTGGTTAACTTACTGGAAGGGAAACTTTCTTTAATTATAACAATGTCAAAGGTCTACCAACGTACTGAATTTCAAACAAATCGCATTTTAAATACGATTTTTTAGAATAGGTCGGTCCCTGGTTAACTTACTGGAAGGGAAACTATCTTTAATTATAACAATGCCAAAGGTCTACCAACGTACTGAATTTCAAACAAATCGCATTTTAAACACGATTTTTTAGAATAGGTCGGTCCGTGGTTAACTTCCTGGAAGGAAAAGTATCTGTAATTATAACAAAGTCAAAGGTCTACCAACGTACTGAATTTCAAACAAATCGCATTTTAAATACGATTTTTTAGAATAGGTCGGTCCCTGGTTAACTTACTGGAAGGGAAACTATCTTTAATTATAACAATGCCAAAGGTCTACCAACGTACTGAATTTCAAACAAATCGCATTTTAAACACGATTTTTTAGAATAGGTCGGTCCGTGGTTAACTTCCTGGAAGGAAAAGTATCTGTAATTATAACAAAGTCAAAGGTCTACCAACGTACTGAATTTCAAACAAATCGCATTTTAAATACGATTTTTTAGAATAGGTCGGTCCCTGGTTAACTTCCTGGAAGGAAAAGTATCTGTAATTATAACAAAGTCAAAGGTCTACCAACGTACTGAATTTCAAACAAATCGCATTTTAAATACGATTTTTTAGAATAGGTCGGTCCCTGGTTAACTTACTGGAAGGGAAACTATCTTTAATTATAACAATGCCAAAGGTCTACCAACGTACTGAATTTCAAACAAATCGCATTATAAATATGATTTTTTAGAATAGGTCGGTCCCTGGTTAACTTACTGGAAGGGAAACTATCTTTAATTATAACAATGCCAAAGGTCTACCAACGTACTGAATTTCAAACAAATCGCATTTTAAACACGATTTTTTAGAATAGGTCGGTCCGTGGTTAACTTCCTGGAAGGAAAAGTATCTGTAATTATAACAAAGTCAAAGGTCTACCAACGTACTGAATTTCAAACAAATCGCATTTTAAATACGATTTTTTAGAATAGGTCGGTCCCTGGTTAACTTACTGGAAGGGAAACTATCTTTAATTATAACAATGCCAAAGGTCTACCAACGTACTGAATTTCAAACAAATCGCATTTTAAACACGATTTTTTAGAATAGGTCCGTGGTTAACTTCCTGGAAGGAAAAGTATCTGTAATTATAACAAAGTCAAAGGTCTACCAACGTACTGAATTTCAAACAAATCGCATTTTAAATACGATTTTTTAGAATAGGTCGGTCCCTGGTTAACTTACTGGAAGGGAAACTATCTTTAATTATAACAATGCCAAAGGTCTACCAACGTACTGAATTTCAAACAAATCGCATTTTAAACACGATTTTTTAGAATAGGTCGGTCCGTGGTTAACTTCCTGGAAGGAAAAGTATCTGTAATTATAACAAAGTCAAAGGTCTACCAACGTACTGAATTTCAAACAAATCGCATTTTAAATACGATTTTTTAGAATAGGTCGGTCCCTGGTTAACTTACTGGAAGGGAAACTATCTTTAATTATAACAATGCCAAAGGTCTACCAACGTACTGAATTTCAAACAAATCGCATTTTAAACACGATTTTTTAGAATAGGTCGGTCCGTGGTTAACTTCCTGGAAGGAAAAGTATCTGTAATTATAACAAAGTCAAAGGTCTACCAACGTACTGAATTTCAAACAAATCGCATTTTAAATACGATTTTTTAGAATAGGTCGGTCCCTGGTTAACTTACTGGAAGGGAAACTATCTTTAATTATAACAATGCCAAAGGTCTACCAACGTACTGAATTTCAAACAAATCGCATTATAAATACGATTTTTTAGAATAGGTCGGTCCCTGGTTAACTTACTGGAAGGGAAACTATCTTTAATTATAACAATGCCAAAGGTCTACCAACGTACCTAATTTCAAACAAATCGCATTTTAAATACGATTTTTTAGAATAGGTCGGTCCGTGGTCCACTTCCCGGAAGAGAAAGTATCTTGAATTTTAACATAAAGAGAGGTCTATCAAGGTACCGAATTTCAAGAAAATCGCATTTTAAATAAGATTTGTTAGAATAGGTCGGTCCCTGGTTAACTTCCTGGAAGGAAAAGTATCTGTAATTATAACAAAGTCAAAGGTCTACCAACGTACTGAATTTCAAACAAATCGCATTATAAATATGATTTTTTAGAATAGGTCGGTCCGTGGTCCACTTCCCGGAAGAGAAAGTATCTTGAATTTTAACAAAAAGAAAGGTCTACCAACGTACCGAATTTCAACCAAATCGTATTATAAATAAGATTTTTTTGAATAGGGCGGTCCCTGGTGTACTTCCCTGAAAACAAAATATCCAAACGTCTACCAAGGTACCGAATTTCAAGCAAATCGCATTATGAATAAGATTTTTTTGAATAGGTCGGTCCGTGGTCCACTTCCCGGAAGAGATAGTATCTTGAGTTTTAACAAAAAGAAAGGTCTACCAACGTAACGAATTTCAAGCAAATCGCATTATAAATAAGATTTTTTTGAATAGGTCGGTCCCTGGTTAACTTACTGGAAGGGAAACTATCTTTAATTATAACAATGCCAAAGGTCTACCAACGTACTGAATTTCAAACAAATCGCATTTTAAACACGATTTGTTAGAATAGGTCGGTCCGTGGTTAACTTCCTGGAAGGAAAAGTATCTGTAATTATAACAAAGTCAAAGGTCTACCAACGTACTGAATTTCAAACAAATCGCATTTTAAATACGATTTTTTAGAATAGGTCGGTCCGTGGTTAACTTACTGGAAGGGAAACTTTCTTTAATTATAACAATGTCAAAGGTCTACCAACGTACTGAATTTCAAACAAATCGCATTTTAAATACGATTTTTTAGAATAGGTCGGTCCCTGGTTAACTTACTGGAAGGGAAACTATCTTTAATTATAACAATGCCAAAGGTCTACCAACGTACTGAATTTCAAACAAATCGCATTTTAAACACGATTTTTTAGAATAGGTCGGTCCGTGGTTAACTTCCTGGAAGGAAAAGTATCTGTAATTATAACAAAGTCAAAGGTCTACCAACGTACTGAATTTCAAACAAATCGCATTTTAAATACGATTTTTTAGAATAGGTCGGTCCCTGGTTAACTTACTGGAAGGGAAACTATCTTTAATTATAACAATGCCAAAGGTCTACCAACGTACTGAATTTCAAACAAATCGCATTATAAATATGATTTTTTAGAATAGGTCGGTCCCTAGTCCACTTCCCGGAAGAGAAAGTATCTTGAATTTTAACATAAAGAGAGGTCTAACAAGGTACCAAATTTCAAGAAAATCGCATTTTAAATAAGATTTGTTAGAATAGGTCGGTCCCTGGTTAACTTCCTGGAAGGGAAAGTATCTTTAATTATAACAAAGTCAAAGGTCTACCAAATTACTGAATTTCAAACAAATCGCATTTTAAACACGATTTTTTAGAATAGCTCGGTCCGTGGTTAACTTCATGGAAGGAAAAGTATCTTTAATTATAACAAAGTCAAAGGTCTACCAACGTACTGAATTTCAAACAAATCGCATTATAAACACGATATTTTAGAATAGTGCGGTCCGTTGTCCACTTCCCGGAAGAGAAAGTATCTTGAATTTTAACATAAAGAGAGGTCTAACAAGGTACCAAATTTCAAGAAAATCGCATTTTAAATAAGATTTGTTAGAATAGGTCGGTCCCTGGTTAACTTCCTGGAAGGGAAAGTATCTTTAATTATAACAAAGTCAAAGGTCTACCAACGTACTGAATTTCAAACAAATCGCATTTTAAACACGATTTTTTAGAATAGGTCGGTCCGTGATTAACTTCCCGGAAGAGAAAGTATCTTTAATTATAACAAAGTCAAAGGTCTACCAACGTACCGAATTTCAACCAAATCGCATTATAAATAAGATTTTTTTGAATAGATCGGTCCCTGGTGTACTTCCCTGAAAACAAAATATCCAAACGTCTACCAAGGAACCGAATTTCAAGCAAATCGCATTATGAATAACTTAACTTACTGGAAGGGAAACTTTCTTTAATTATAACAATGTCAAAGGTCTACCAACGTACTGAATTTCAAACAAATCGCATTTTAAATACGATTTTTTAGAATAGGTCGGTCCGTGGTCCACTTCCCGGAAGAGATAGTATCTTGAGTTTTAACATAAAGAGAGGTCTATCAAGGTACCGAATTTCAAGAAAATCGCATTTTAAATAAGATTTGTTAGAATAGGTCGGTCCCTGGTTAACTTCCTGGAAGGGAAAGTATATTTAATTATAACAAAGTCAAAGGTCTACCAACGTACTGAATTTCAAACAAATCGCATTTTAAACACGATTTTTTAGAATAGGTCGGTCCGTGGTTAACTTCCCGGAAGAGAAAGTATCTTTAATTATAACAAAGTCAAATATCTACCAACGTACCGAATTTCAAGCAAATCGCATTATAAATAAGATTTTTTTGAATAGGTCGGTCCCTGGTTAACTTACTGGAAGGGAAACTATCTTTAATTATAACAATGTCAAAGGTCTACCAAAGTACTGAATTTCAAACAAATCGCATTTTAAATACGATTTTTTAGAATAGGTCGGTCCGTGGTCCACTTCCCGGAAGAGAAATTATCTTGAATTTTAACAAAAAGAAAGGTCTACCAACGTACCGAATTTCAACCAAATCGCATTAGAAATAAGATTTTTTTGAATAGGGCGGTCCCTGGTGTACTTGCCTGAAAACAAAATATCCAAGTGTCTACCAAGGTACCGAATTTCAAGCAAATCGCATTTTAAATAAGATTTTTTGAATAGGTCGGTCCCTGGTTAACTCACTGGAAGGGAAAGTATCTGAAATTATAACAAAGTCAAAGGTCTACCAACGTACTGAATTTCAAACAAATCGCATTTTAAACACGATTTTTTAGAATAGGTCGGTCCGTGGTTAACTTCCTGGAAGGAAAAGTATCTGTAATTATAACAAAGTCAAAGGTCTACCAACGTACTGAATTTCAAACAAATCGCATTTTAAATAAGATTTTTTAGAATAGGTCGGTCCGTGGTTAACTTATTGGAAGGGAAACTTTCTTTAATTATAACAATGTCAAAGGTCTACCAACGTACTGAATTTCAAACAAATCGCATTTTAAATACGATTTTTTAGAATAGGCCGGTCCGTGGTCCACTTCCCGGAAGAGAAATTATCTTGAATTTTAACAAAGTCAAAGGTCTACCAACGTACCGAATTTCAACCAAATCGCATTAGAAATAAGATTTTTTTGAATAGGTCGGTCCCTGGTTAACTTCGTGGAAGGGAAAGTATCATTAATTATATCAAAGTCAAAGGTCTACCAACGTACTGAATTTCAAACAAATCGCACTTTAAACACGACTTTTTAGAATAGGTCGGTCCGTGGTTAACTTCCCGGAAGAGAAAGTATCTTTAATTATAACAAAGTCAAAGGTATACCAACGTACTGAATTTCAACCAAATCGCATTTTAAACACGATCTTTTAGAATAGGTCGGTCCGTGGTCCACTTGCCGCAAGAGAAAGTATCTTGAATTTTAACAAAGTCAAAGGTCTACCCGGGTACCGAATTTCAAGCAAATGGCATTATAAATAAAGTTTTTTTAGAATATGTAAACGTAGCCTAAGGTTAGTCTGTAAATGTAAACGTAGCCTAAGGTTAGTTTGCATTTAATAGTTTAAGTCAAACATATGGCCACTCTGTATATATAAACAATTTATGTAAATCATGACAACACTAGACTAGAGAAAAATAAAGATGGGAGGACTTCCGGTTTGACAACAAAAACGACAACACGTAGTTTTATTAAAATCAACCGAATTGCGACACATCCGTCTAAATAAATTAACAATTTTACATTTTTACAAGTTCAGGTGTGGGGTAAACCCATTCTCACTAAAATTTTGAAAAATTCTTCACAGATGGTAAATCCGCGCCAAGAAATAATTGATGCACTTCAATGTGGAATTTCCACCAACTGCTACTATGGCCCAGTTACGACATTTATTGCAAAATTTAGTGGGCGGACGTAGCAACTCCGTTGCTGAAAATTATTCTAGTGCCGACGATGCAAATATGGCTCCTAATGCTGATGGTGCCTGAAACGTGGGCAACTATGATGCCGATACAAATATCACTGCGAACATAACTGTGAATGATCCTGCCGTGCCAGCAACTGATATTGCCGTCGTAAACCATGCCGATACTATAGATGCTGCTACTAATACGAGTGGCCACTGCCACAAGTGTAATCATATCTTCTGCCGCTGCCACAAGTGTAACCACTTCTTCTGCCGCTGCCGCTTTTACAAATGCCGTCACTGATTCTGCTAACGTTACTGCCGCCACTGATTATGCTAACGTTACTGCCGCCACTGATTCTATTAACGTTTCTGCCGCCACTGATTATGTTAACGTTGCTGCCGCCACTGATTATGTTATCGTTGCTGCCGACACTGATTTTGCTAACCTTGCTACCGCCATTGCCGTTCCTCGCCTTGCCGGCCTAGACCAAGAAGTACTAGCACCTCAAAAAAGACTAGAGATGTTGAAGCTCATGCAGCAAATTGATGAGCTAGAAACTCGATCTATGACAAAATCTTACTGAAGACTTGACTTCGGTGACATCGAACACGCACTGCCAAAATTTAATGGTGATGATGTCGCCTACCCTGTCAGACATTTCATCAGGGACTTCGAATAGATCATGCAGTCCACTGGAGCTGACGAAAATTTTAAACTTCTTGCCTTGCGACGCTCTTTAACCAGTCCGGCTCGTGTGTTTCTTTCAACAACAACCGCATTAAATTATTATCCACTAAAAGAAGCACTAATAAAAGAATTCGACTTTTCAGTGACCAGGCAAGAAATTTAAAACATGCTTAGCCAGCGACGGTGGAAGAAGAATGCAGAGTCTATGTATTGTTATGTCTTATCAATGCAGGCACTCGCTAAAAGAGCAACTATCTGAGAGCAGGAGGTGGCTGACTTTATAATTGACGGAATTGGGAATAGTATTCCAAACTCGCATCTACTTCTTTTCCCAAGAAACATCGAAGAGCTAAAACAAATCATCAGCCGATATCAAAATAAGTACTTTGCTACAAAAGTAGAGCAGAAGCCACTGACGACAGTAAAGCAGAAAACCGAACAAAAAACACAATGCTTCAACTGCTCTCAAAGCGGGCATATAAAACCTAACTGCCCGTACCCGTTGCGGCCGGAAGGGTCATGTTTCCGTTGCTGCGGCACCATCGGGCTTATCCTAATCCCAGAAAGGTGTTGAAGGGGAAAGAGAACGTGGCTGCAGTGGAGACTATGATGCCGGACGAGGATGATGCAGAGACCGTAGGAGAGTACAATTACGTAAGAATAGAGTTTAAGTTATTTAGGGAATTAGTTTCTAATATTACTCTTTCTCTTTTTGACACCGGTAGCCCGGTTAGTTTCATACGAGTCTCTAACGTCCCAAAACAACTTCTTAGGAAAACAAGGACGAAATCCATTACTACATATAGAGGTATAGGCGGAAAGCCGTTAACAATTTTTGAAATAATGAAATGAAATCTTTTTTTCAAAAATAAAGTAAACATTCTTGAATTAAAAGTACTTGCCGATCATTGTATGTCTTTGCCAGTTATTTTGGGACGAGATTTCTTGAAACTATTTAACATAAAATTAGCTCCTATAGATGGAACATTTTTGAAAACTGTTCGCAATGACAAGATATATTTAAATAAGTCTCTAGAGACTGTCAGTGCCCTTAAAGCTGATGGAGTCATCGCTGACTTGAGTATTAATATACCAAAACGCCGCGATAGTGCCGTAAAATACCGACGTGAATCTGTCACTCCTAGTGCCGCTGATGTTTCTGACATTTTCTGCATTGATACAAGTATAGATAAAAATTGCCTTGATATTGATCCCAAATTGCCTAGAGACTACCACTTAGACATAAATAAGCTGATAGAACATACTTACCTAAATACAGATATTAAAGTTGAACCCTTTATGTATGAAATGAAGATACACTTGACGACTGATGAGCCGTTTCATTGCCCTCCACGGCGCCTTTCCTATTTAGATCGGGGTGACATACAATCCATAGTAGACGAATTGCAAAAGGAGGGGGTAATCAGACCCAGCAACTCACAATATGCCTCTGCAATCGTGCTAGTACGGAAGAAAAATGGAAAGATTCGTATGTGCATTCGCTATAGGGCCCTGAATAAAATAACCGTCCGAGAAACTACCCTCTACCACTATTTGACGACTGTATTGAATCCCTAGAAGGTAAAGAAAATTTCTATTCTAGACTTAAAGAGTGCGTTTCATCAAGTACAAATGTCACCCGAATCAATTCCTTACACTTCTTTCGTAACTCCTAACGGACAGTATGAGTACCTAAAATTGCCGTTTGGTTAGAAGAATGCTTAATAATATATTTCGCGATTTGATCGAGGAAAGAAAGATAATTATATATATCGATGATATTGTAGTAGCAACGAGAGGGCTAGAAGAACACAAGGCCTTACTCAAGATTGTCCTACAGCGGCTTTAAAAACGTGGACTGAAACTTAATCTAGATAAATCAAAGTTTGCATTTAGGGAAATAGACTATTTAGGGTATGAAGTGAGTAATTCAGGAATCCGACCCAATGGATCCGATATTAGAAGCATCCGAAATTTTCCAATACCCACAAACCAAAAGCAGTTACAGTCCTGCATAGGGTTATTCTCCTACTTCCGACGTTTTGTACCATCGTTCTCTCAGATAGCCAAACCATTGCAAAATTTACTCAAGCGACAGATTACTTTTGATTTTAACGAGACTTGTCTGAGTGCTTTTAACGAGTTAAAATACCGATTGACCGAAGCACCGGTCCTAGCAATATATAATCGTGGAAAAGAGACTGAACTCCACTGCGATGCTAGTTCTATAGGGTTCGGCGCAGTGTTGTTACAGCGGCAGGGTGATAACAAATTTCACCCCATTTCATATTTCTCAAAAACTGCCTCTAGTGCCGAGTCCAAATATCATAGTTTTGAGCTTGAAACATTAGCAATCATATACGCTTTAAGAAGGTTCAGAACCTATCTTGAAGGTATGCCATTTAAAATAATCACTGATTGTAATTCCTTGGCTATGACTCTCGAGAGAAAACAGTTGAATCCCCGAATCGCTAGGTGGGCCTTGAAGTTAGAAAATTACAACTATACCATTCAGCATAGGAAAGTACTTCTATGGCGCATGTAGATGCGCTGAGTAGAGTGCACATTGCACATATCATTAATACCGAAGAGAGTGAATTCCAAGTGCAAATTGCCCAAGAGCGTGACGAAACAATCAGTTCTCTACGGAGCCGTCTTGAGAACGGGGAGGTCCCAGATTTCAATCTAATAGGTGGTTTAGTATATAGATTGAAGCCGGACGGTAAAAAACTGCTATATATGCCCGGCGAAATGGAATCAAACATTATTAGGTTAATGCATGAAAAATAGGACACCAGTCAGTTGACAAGACTGTCAACAAACTAAGTCTGTATTATTGGTTTCCAAAAATGAGAATGAAAGTGGACAAATTTATCAGAAATTGCCTGAAATGATTGATGTATGCTACACCTCCACGCATTAGAGAAAGGAATTTCCATGCTATTCCTAAGACTCCATTGCCGTTCGATACTCTTCATATCGATCATTTTGGTCCCCTGCCGTCTCCCAACTCAAAGCGTAAACATATTCTTCTAGTAGTCGATTCATTCACCAAGTTTGTGAAACTTTACCCAACCAATTCTACCAGTACCCATGAAGTTACCTCTGCCCTAGAAAAATAGTTTAATTATTACAGCCGTCCGAGGCGAATTATTAGTGATAGAGGAACATGTTTTACAGTTATGGAGTTTAGCAGTTTCCTCTCTAAGGGAAATATTGACCACGTAAAAGTGGCGGTCGCCATCCCTCAAGCGAACGGGCAAGTCGAGCGTGGGAATAGAGTCCTAAAGGCGATGTTAGGAAAACTGACTGACCCGATAAACCATGCTGACTGGTGCTTGAAATTGCTTGAAGTGGAGTATGCCATGAACAACTCTGTTCATAGCACTTGCCGCGACACCCCTAGTAGACTTTTGTTTGGCATAGAACAACGTGGAGCAATTGTTGACGAATTCACCGATTACTTTCAGGAGAAGACGAACTCTGATGTAGGGCGAGATTTGGTATCCATCCGAAAGAGTGCCTCTGACGCTATCAAAGCTAGACAGTATTATGATACCAAGCGTTTAGCCATTGACAGTGAAAAACGGGAGAATTATGAGGTTGGAGATTATGTCGTAATTAGAAATGTAGATAATACTGCTGGAGTTAACAAAAAGTGTATTCCCCAATACAAGCGACCTTATGTAGTGCATAAAGTGTTGGGAAATGAGCGGTCTGTCATTCGTGATATTAACAACTGCCAATTAACCCAACTTCCTTATGATAGGGTAATTGAGGCCCACCATATTCGAAGGTGGTTGGATAGAACAAGTGATGATTCCGTCGAGCGGGAAGATGAAGAGCAGGAGCCCTTAGAGGCTAGATAGATATTCAAACTATTATGTATATGATCGAGGCCGATCTATTGTCAGATTGGCCGAGCTGTAAACGTAGCCTAAGGTTAGTCTGTAAATGTAAACGTAGGTTAGTTAAGGTTAGTTTGTATATAATAGTTTAAGTCAAACATATGGCAACTCTGTAAATATAAACAAATTATGTAAATCACGGAAACACTAGACTTGAGAAAAATAAAGATGGGAGGACTTCCGGTTTGACATAAAAAACGACAACACGTAGTTTTATTAAAATCAACCGAATTGCTACACATCCGTCTAAATAAATTAACAATATTACATTTTTACAAATAGTTCGGTCCCTGGTGTACTTCCCTGAAAACAAAATATCCAAACGTCTACCAAAGTACCGAATTTCAAGCAAATCGCATTATAAATAAGATTTTTTTTAATAGGTCGGTCCCTGGTCCACTTTCCAGAAGAGAAACTGTCTTGAATTTTAACAAAAAAAAGGTCTACCAACGTACCGCATTTCAAGCAAATCGCATATAAATAAGATTTTTTGAATAGGTCGGTCCCTGGTCCACTTCCCGGAAGAGAAAGTATCTTGAATTTTAACAAAAACAAAGGTCTACCAACGTACTGAACTTCAAACAAATCGATTATACAAAGCAACATCTGTTTTGCTTGCAAGTTTTTACTGACTGCTGTTTGGAGAAAACTTTTTACTTTTGGCGTTTCGAGAGAGTTTTACGTCATTCTCACTTTACTTACAGTTATTTGCAATTATTTGCAAGTTTTGTCACCGAACACAGCTAATATTGACCTTTTCTTGTTTCGATGTTTTCCAAAAAAATTTAAAAAAATATATTAAGCATTCTGCTTCTTTATCATTATTTTGCATACATATTTATAATACAAAATAGAAATAACCATCAAATTTTAAAATTACCATTTAAATTTTACGTTTAATTCTTACTTTACTTATGAATAGTTGATAGCCTTATTTTTTTTATTTTATTTTTGTAAGTTTAACGAGCTCAAGACCAATTGATAACAATTATTAGTTAGTTATTATTATTTTCGATAAGAGGAAAATTTTAAGGCAAACATATACAGGCTATAGTTATAGTACTATTTCGAAAACAGCCAGGATTTCTCGTCAGACTTATTGGCATAGTTTTTGGTATTTCAGTGGATCTTGTGGAGAATCGAACCCACTCACTCTGATCTGGGATTTTATTTTATGTTAATAATTTTTATTTAATATTCTGTTAAGGTTCTTATGAATTTGTTTTTAATAAAAAAATCTATTGAATTTGCTTTTTTCATTTACTCATTGCCACTTATTGTAGCCACCTGATCTTATTATATCTTATAACTTTAGACCAGCTATTATTGTATATTTTTATATTCAGACTAGCTCGAAAACAGCTCAACCCATTTTGAAGAAATTTGGTATGTGCCTAGTGTACCAGATTCTAAGAATTTACAAATACGGTTTGCCACATAGGATTTTTTACGGGGTCGCCATTTATCAGGATTTTTTTTTAATAAAATGAGATGGGTATATGGGTATCAAACGAAATGTATTTTCCTGTGTATTTAAAAAAATACATTTCTAAGTATAGATCCTTAGAATGTATACCTAAGCCAAGAAGTGTCGCATCATTTAAATGTTGCAACAACAAAGCCGTTTGCATGCAGCAAAACGTTTAGGAAAATACTTTTTCGACCAACACAAACAGCGTTTCAACATCAAGGATCACTTGATTTAAAACAGAATTTCTTAATACAATACATATTTCAGATTAGCCATCACACGAATTAAAGCTAGAATAAACTCATTAATAATGTTGTTGCGTAACTTAGATGTAACCAAAGGTGTAAGACTTATTGTCACAGGCCTTTGTAATAATATAATAAAGGCTGAAATAGTTACCGGCGAAAAATCCGGCAAAAAAGAACATATACCACGAATCACACTTATCCAAGGGGCCGCTAGGGAGTACCATGCAACGCCATTAATTTCCAGTATGGCCAACATTTACCATGACTGCGCACAAAGCTCTGAGACAAACTTTTGAGTTTTTCGGAGTGGAGCTTAATTCATCAGTGTTCATGCATGATATGTTATATGTGACGTTTTCAAGAGTTAAGCGACCAAATACGTTAAAAGTAATGCTTCCAAAAGAAAATCAGAGACTTACTCGGAACGTGGTATGAAAGGCTATATTGGCTTAGAGTTCATATGTATTAAATATCAAAAGTTATGGACAGTTCTATCTTATAAAATAAAGCGGAAATCAAAAAATTTTGAAAAAAAAAATACTAAAGATATTTCTATTATCACGTAAGCCCTGTTTGTGGTTAGTCGATATGTTTTTACAATCTTTTTTGAAAAGCTCAACTGCACGTGAACAAATTTATGCTTACAAACACCCAGAATATCTTTACTGATGAGTATTTAAAGCAAACTAAATTATAGGGAAACCTATGAGAATGCCGAGTCGCCCAGGTACTGGTATATCAATAATTGCAAATAAGAGAAAATTTGTCAATTAAAAAGAAGAATTCGAGTTTTTAAGTTACACTTTTTTTTCATAGACATATTGTGACGAATTCGATGATTCCTTGATTATTAATCCTGGGTTCGATCACTATGAAGTCAAATTAACACACGCACAGATATTGTAACTAATAGCTAGTTTTATTTACTAGTAATAAACGTAATACAAATTTAAGAGTTTGATAACTTCACAGTAGTTCACTGTTCGACACTTGAAAATAAACTGATCAACCTGCCTTGCTGGTCACTGCATTATATAGTCCGACAGGGTGCTACCCTACGCACCCAGAACTTTCTTGGTTGTTCGCTCTTCGTGTTCTCGTAGGGTCGGTGTTATTTATTGGCATCTCCTCTTTGTCTTCTATTCGCACACACTCCGCCATCTCTTTTCCTCTTCCTTGGTACACGCTCGCTCGCATCGTTATCTCGGTTGTGTTTAACTAGTGGTGAGAGTGTCAAGTTAAGGATGGTACGTGCTTGAGAATATGCGCCACAATATGCTTTTACTTATTTGCTAGCAGGGTTGTGATTGAGGATTTGAATTGCTTTACGAATCGTTAAATAGGTTGCATTCATGAAATCTTGGCTACATTTGTGCACTTAAATACGGAATTAACATAATAGTCACAAGTTAACGATGTGTTTATAACGAACCCAGGGTTGGTTGCTTGGGATAAAAGTTTTAGAGATTTATCGGTAATGTCGCTATTAAGACATAAGTCATTCTTCATCACATAGTCAAAGATGTATGTTGTCATTGTTTACCTTAGAGCACATTACATTCGTCTCTTCTTATTTATAAAATATGTCATTAAAGAAAAGACTGAATAGAAAATCTCTGGAAAATATTAATAAAGAGGTCAGTGGTCTTGCGAAATGCACTGCACATTCCACTACATTATGCACTGTGGGTAATATGTGCAGACACGAGGGAAAGTGTTAGAAATGTGAAACTTACCGTATCAACTCGAAAATCTCTGGCTTTTCACGCTCTCGCTGCTTCATGCGTTCCTTCATCGCTGTTATAATCGAGTTGGCTTTGTCTTCTGCACCATGCTTAGAACTCTTTTCGGCAGCTCCTATTCGTATAAAATCAATAATACTGTTTATTAAAACTGTATCTCTGATCGAAAAAACAAATTAAGGTATAGATTTGCTCCTGCATATTGGAAAGTTTAAAATTAAAGGCTTAAACTTAGCCCTTGTTATAAAAAATTAACAACATTACATTTTTTGTGATAAACTTTTCTGGAGTACTACCCTGGGGCTTAAGCTTTGGAATTTTGTGGTAGATAACTTCAATTGCACTATACAACAAGCTAATTATTTGAGCATTTTATAATTGAAAACACAGGGTGCCACAGCAATTGGGTTCATCAGAATAGTTAGTGAAATTAAAAAAATGTTCCTTCGTAAAAACTAAAGGGAAAAAATTAAATTTGGCTTTTGAAACTTTATTTAAGCTAATGCTTTTGATGACCCTGCTCACTTATGTTAAAAGGTTGTGTGGAAACCTGCACCGGATCTTAATAGCGGTCCATAAGAGATGGCAACCCTGTTGGGAGTTCTACTGTATTATATTGCATTCTTTTGTATCGTGTGGTAGGAAGTGGTTGATATGAACATAAAAGGTGCCGGTTTAGTAAACCATAAACAGTGGGTTTAATTTGGTATTAAAAGTGGATTACTACACTGGCGACGAAAATATGATTGCGAACGTGCTATACAGAGAATTGTCTAAATTGTTTTACTTAAATAACTTTTTTTTGTCGCATCGGCATTTCATTTTAGGTATTGCGTCAGCAGTGGTGAATTTTTCTTGACTTGCACTCACATACACACATACGGCAGCAAAGCATTGATAGATCACATTTTACTTTCGACTCGCAAAGGGAAGGAAGAAAATAAGAATATATTCCACAAAACTTCGACCAGCTGATCCAAGAGGGATTACTCTGGAAAAGAAACGTCAAAACATTTTATAGCGCATACGTTTATTTTTTTTGTTATTGTCGAATTGTGCAGCCAGCGTGGTGAATGGTAATTGTTTTGGATATCCATTAAATTAGTAAAGAGGAAAGCGATCACAAGAGGAGCGCATTAAATTGTGCTTGTACTTCAATTGCACTGGTAATTGTTACAGAAATCTTGCCATTAATTATTACTAAAAAAGTAAATAATCTTTCTGGTCGTAGGCCATTGAATTGGCACAGAGAACAAAGCATACATTGGCTTTTGATATACTCGTACGCATTAAATTGTGAGGAGAAATCGGCAACACATTTAATTGAGCTCATTTGAACGTAATACCATTTGTTGGCCATTAGATTGGAAAGCCGAGTAAGCATAATTGCAAGTTTCAGGCGCACATTAAATTGTGGTGGCGAACCATTAAATTGGTGATAAGTTGGCAAAGTCAAATACGATTGGAACGAAGTTTTGTGACTTCGGGCGCAGTATTCAAACCATCGTTTTTGGGTACAATAAAGTATAGTCAAATCAGAATAACTGAATTCAAGCCGTTCTTATGCGATAATGTAGAGAAATCCTTATTGGGTAATGAGTGGGAGAAATGGTGCCGTTCATTTTCTTTATTCCTTCAATCTGAAGAAATAATTGACCCTGTTGAACAAAGGAATAAGCTTTTGCATTTAGGTGGGCCTCAATTGCAAGAGGCTATATTCAACATCTAGGTGCTCTTGTGGAAGTGAACGAAAAGACAAAATATGATGTATTTAATATATTGGTTGAAAAACTAAACGCGTTCTTTTAGATTTTAATAAATTTTTGTTGCATATGAGACATCAGATGTCCAAATGCGATTTTGGGTCAACGAGAAATAAAATAGAAAACAATTGTTTAAAAGATAATTTAATCGATTATTGGACACTTGCCGAACTTAATTATCGACTTTTGGAAAAAGAACAAAATTTAGATGAAGTTTTTGGAGCTTTTCAGGTGTACGAGCAGATTAACAAACAATCGCAGAGTATGGGTTTACACGCAGATTGTGAGGTTGTAAATAAGATTTCGTTAAAAAAAACAGCAGAAAAAGATAGCGCCAACGAATGTAGGACGTAAATCAAAATGTAATAAATGCGGTCTAGTAGGATATTTCGCAGGTGGAGAACACGATCGTGGCAGTCCCAAAAAGCGGCGTTTCAAGCCTTCTAGCGTCAAACACATTGGAGAAGATACAGATATGATGGAAAACAAGGACAAGTGGATTAAATTGAATTTAACATCCGTAGACAGCCGGAGAATCAGTTTAAAGCATATGCGGCAAGCCAGCTATAAAAAGTCCTTTTTGTCTTCGAGGCACCAATAACAGTCGAGGAATACAGCTGGAAGTCCTAAAGCTGGGTCGGACCGTGAAAAGGATTGAAACTATATAAATGTTGGACTTCTCAGTTAAACCTATACAACATATGCGACGAATACCCATTGCTCTGGGGGAGAAGGTGTTATGTGTGTTGATATGCGCAGGGCACATCACGCCGTGCTCAGGGAAAATTATCCACTGCCCACGTTCGATATTTTTATGACTAAATTAAGGGGTGCAAATGTATTTTCTAGGCCTGATTTGAAATGGGCATATCACCAACTCTAGTTGGATGAATCCTGCAAAGAAATAACGAAGTTCATAACGCACAATGGGCTGTTCCGATTTAAAAGATTAATGTTTGGTATTAACTTAGTCGCAGAACTTCTCCAAAGAATTTTAGAAGGCCTTTTATCTCAATGTAAGAACTGGCTACATTACATCGATGGTGTTTTAATATTTGGCTGTACAGAAAAGAAACATGTGGAGGCCTTAGAGAAAATGTTAGCCATTTTTAAAAATAATTGTGTTTTACTAAACGATGAGAAATGCGTGTGGCGTACTAAAAACTTGTCCAATGAAGGTATATCACCCGACCCGGAGAAAATAACAGCTATTCTTAATTTTAGAGCACCGACTAATACTCGTAAGTAAGAGTTACGAAGTTTCTTGGGTTTGATCACGTATGTTGCTAAATTTATTCCAGACATGACCAATGTAACTGAACTATTGAGGAGTTTACTTAATACTATTTGTAAATTTATGTGGGGTCCGAACCAACACACCTATTTTAATAAATTGAAAACGCTTCTTGCCAACGTACCAAAACTGTCTTATTTCAATCCGAAATGTAAACCCAGGATGATAGCAGACGCGAACCCCGTAGTACAATGTGGCGCAAAAGTAATCCTCCTATCAGAAAATGCTATAAATTTTGCGATTGGCCCCTAAAGTCAGTTCTGTTTTGACATTTGTGTAGTAAACACATGCGGAATACACGTTAATTAACAATGTTACGCTACACTGCTCCAGAACGCGGAATATTGCTGACTATTTATTTGACCAATAATCGGTCGGTGAAAAACGGTTACTGCGCAAAAGTAATCCTCCTATCAGAAAATGCTATAAATTTTGCGATTGGCCCCTAAAGTCAGTCCTGTTTTGACATTTGTGTAGTAAACACATGCGAAATACACGTTAATAAACAATGTTACGCTACACTGCTCCAGAACGCGTAATATTGCTGACTATTTATTTGACCAATAATCGGTCGGTGAAAAACGGTTACTGCGCAAAAGTAATCCTCCTATCAGAAAATGCTATAAATTTTGCGATTGGCCCCTAAAGTCAGTTCTGTTTTGACATTTGTGTAGTAAACACATGCGAAATATACGTTAATAAACAATGTTACGCTACACTGCTCCAGAACGCGGAATATTGCTGACTATTTATTTCGGTCGGTGAAAAACGGTTACTGCGCAAAAGTAATCCTCCTATCAGAAAATGCTGTAAATTTTGCGATTGGCCCCTAAAGTCAGTCCTGTTTTGACATTTGTGTAGTAAACACATGCGAAATACACGTTAATAAACAATGTTACGCTACACTGCTCCAGAACGCGTAATATTGCTGACTATTTATTTGACCAATAATCGGTCGGGGCCAAACGGTTACTGTGAATGGTGAGCGCTACAGAGCAATGATCAACGAGTTCTTTTTGCCGCAACTTGATGAATTGGGATTGGAAAACATGTGGTTCCAACAAGACGGTGCAACAGCACACACTGCACGTGCCACAACCGATATGCTGAACATCGGAAACTTACTTTTGCGCCACCTTGTATTAGGAACTGTTCTCGTTTAATTTGATGCGGGTGGTGATCCACGGATAATCTCATTCGCTAGTAAAAGCCTCTCAGATGTAGAGAAGAAGCATTCCCAGACGGAGAAGGAAAGTTTAGCTCTTGCATTGGGGGTGGAGAGATTCTATTATTATTTAACCGGTTTAAAATTTGAACTTATCACGGATCACAAACCGTTAGAAGCGAGTTTCAAACCCACTTCGAAACCCCCGGCAAGAATAGAAAAATGGCTGCTGAGACTGAAATCATATAACTTTAAGGAAGTGCACCGGGCTGGGAGTCGCTGCAAAATTGAGAATACAAGCAGTTTTGATGAAAATGGTGAACAAAATATTTTTTAAATAATATCACACTCCACTCCGTCTTATCTAGCTATCTCTGAAATTGCAAAATGGAGTACCCAAGATGAAGAGATAAGAGCTGTCCTCGAATGCATAAAGAATGATTCTTGGAGCCCCAACTCGGAAAGTATTTCTTATCCGTTCCGGCAGGAACTATTAGCGGTCGGTAGCATAATACTACGTGGTACTCGCATAGTTATACCAAAAGTTCTTCGGCACAGATTGTTGGAATTAGCACACACGGGCCACCCAGGTAAATCAGCCATGAAAAGAAGGGTAAGATCTAAAGTTTGGTTGCCGTTGGTTGGCAGAGAAGTAGACAAATAGGTGAAAAATTGCAGAGATTGCTTGCTAGTATCGCAACCGAATAATATTATAGAATGGTCCCTGCCAATGTGTGTCCACGAATCTTCCGCTACCTAATAATGATTATGTATTCGTTCTTATCGACTACTACTCTCGTTACCAAGAAGTCAAATAAGTCAGTATAACCCCTCAATCTATTATCAACACCTTGAATGAGATATTTTGTGGACTTGGCATACCTAAATCCCTCAGAACAGACAATGGGAGGCATTTTGTGAGCTGTGAATTCAAAAAGTTCTGCCAGGACAACAACATAGCCCTGATAACGACCCCGCCCTATTGCCCACAAGCAAATGGCGAGGTGGAGAATATAAACCGTTCTCTGGTGAAGCGGTTAAAGATAGCGCATACCAAAAAACGCAATAATATAAAAGAGATTCAAGACTTTATATTGATGTATAATGTGACCCCTTACGGCACCACTGGTTCTCCACCAACCGAATTAATGTTCAACCGAGTAATACGCGATAAGATGCAGATAATTGTTGATATAATGGAGGACGTGATAAACTCTTCTGCAAGAGACCTAGACACTCGGAACAAACAGAAAGGAAAAGAAAGAGGGGATAAGAAGAGAAGAGCGAAGGAGTCGGACATAGTACCGGGAGATATAGTCTTATTATGCAATATGGTCTTACCGCATAAGCTGACACCAACTTTTGACACGACTGAGTACGAAGTCATAGAAGTGAACAAATCCGCCCACCTCGTTGCCATCGTCCAAAACGACGGACCAAGACACTTAATCACGGCTTCGTTTGAAGCTCCAAAATAAAGGAGGGATGTGGATACCTGCACCGGACCGTAATAGCGATCCATAAGAGATGGCAACCCTGTTGGGTGTTCTATTGGACTCTGTTGTATTCTTTTGGATCGTGTGGTAGCAAGTGGTTGATGTGAACATTAAAGTTGACGGTTTAGTAAACCGTAAATAGTGTGTTTAATTTGGTGTTACAGGTTATATGTTAGTAGCCACGTTATTAATCTATACGTCGTCCGCCGTGGTGTTGCGCTAGTGTTCCTGCTGTAGTGTTGCTAACACACCGAAACTCCAAGGTTCGAGTCCTGGGACACGTAACAACAAAAGTGGTTTGAAAAAGTTTTTTCCAAGCGGGGTCGCCCCTCGGCAGTGGTTTGGCAAACTCTCCGAGTGTATTTCTGCCTTTTGTACGGAAGGCTCCTCAGCAAAAGTGCATCATGCCGTTCGGAGTCGACAATTGATGCAATTAAAAGGCTAGGAACGTAAAGTTTTGCAGGTTGGGGCTTATTATGTATGTAATGTGTGTAGTGAAAATCAGCCAGATCGAACCTACATAATACAGGGTGTTTTTTTTACAGGTTTGTTTTTCAAATAGAGATAAAACTGGCATTTTGTGGTCAAATCTGGCAACTCTAATGTCATTTATGTTCAATTTGGTTTGCCATTTCATCATGAACAGGTTGACAAAAGAACAACGCTTGCAAATCGTGCAAATTTATTTCGAAAATAATGGTTCAGTTCGCGAAGTTTACCGTGAGCTCCGTCCATTTTATGGTCGACAAAATCGTCCATCAGAGCAATTAATTCGGTTAACCATGGATCGTTTTCGCACTACGTTTACTCTATGTGATAATACGCATCCGCAGAGACGTCGAACAGTGCGCACCGAAGAAACAATTGCCGCTGTAGAGCAAAGTGTTGAAGAGGACCCGAATGAATCGATTTGCCACCGTGCACAGCAATTGGAGCTTTGTCCATCAACTTTATGGAAGATTTTGCGCAAAGATCTTGGCTTGCGACCTTACAAGATCCAGCTTGTGCAAGAATTAAAGCCGCGAGACCATGCAATGCGTCGTGATTTTGGTGTATGGGCCGAAAATGAGATTGATTTCGATGCTGATTTTCATCGCAAAATTTTGTTCAGTGATGAGGCTCATTTTTGGTTGAATGGCTACGTCAACAAGCAAAATTGCCGCATTTGGAGTGAAGAGAATCCACATGAGACCCTTGAAACTCCATTACATCCACAAAAACTGACTGTTTGGTGTGCTCTATGGGCTGGTGGAGTCATTGGGCCATACTTCTTCCGCAATAATGCTGGAGAGGCAGCTACCGTTAATGGAGACCGGTATAGAGCCATGATAACCGACTATTTTGTTCCCGAATTGGATGGCATGAATGTGGATGAGTTGTGGTTCCAACAAGACGGCGCTACATGCCACACAGCGCACGTCACAATCGATTTATTGAAGGAAACATTCGATGAGCGCATAATTTCGCGGAATGGACCTGTCAATTGGCCACCAAGGTCGTGTGATTTGACACCGTTGGATTATTTTCTTTGGGGATATGTGAAGTCGCTCGTCTACACCAACAAACCAGAAACGTTAGGGGAATTGGAAGCCAACATTCGTGGCGTTATTGCCGACATACGGCCCCATATGCTCGAAAAAGTGGTTGAAAATTGGACCTGTAGAATTGGCTTTATTCGAGCCAGCCGCGGCGGCCACATGCCCGAAATCATATTTAAACATTAATGGCATAAAATTATCCTTCCAATAAAGCCAAATTGATGGACCTTAAAACGATTTTCTTGTGTTTTATTTCAATTTGAAGTTCTATACCCCTAAAAAAACACCCTTTATATAGCTCCCATACAATCGATTGTTCCGATAAATGGGGCTTTGTATCTTTAAATTATCAGTCTTGCAGAGTTTTTACTAATTGTGAGTAAGGATCGGACACTTAAAACCGCGATGCGTATTCATGAAAGGTATAAAGTCTTAAGTCTTCGGCACAGTCGAAGACATCCCTTTCCTTACTTGTTTTATTTTGAATTCGAATGACACATTGCTTCTTTTAAAATGTAATAATATTATAGTCGAGTGCCTGTGATTTTGATGAATATATATACCGTGTGCCACAATAACAGAGTGCTTCAGAAGTCATCGCAGAAGTAAATATATTTTTGGAAAATTCAAGAACTAAATTTTTTCTGAATAACTGTAGAAAATTATTGAGAGTTGGTAAAAAAAATTAGATTTGAGCATAAGATAAAACAAGCAATGAATTTTGGAAAAAGGGTGTGGCACTGAAGGCTTTCGATAAGAATGTATTTTTTTCCACACTCGAAAGGCGTATTGCTTCCTGTAAAAATTTAACACCCATCTGAAAGTCAAAAGCCAAGTTTTAAAGAAATACCCATACAGGTCGCTTCAAAATTCATCTTATAATTTGATAAGTTTAATTGTCTGTGTTATTTGCAATAAAAATTTGATTTATTGTATATTAACATAGTCATCGTTCTGGAAAATATATCTAACAAAGAAACCATTTATGAGCTTTAAGCTTTTTGTGACCTTATATACCTAATGGATAATGTGACTGGACTGGACTGATATTTTGCAAGTGTGCACACTTCTACATCCTTCTCGTTCCTAGGCTCTTTAGATTCTTCGGACAATGTCCCCCATGTTAAGCTTTGGTATTTTAAAATCCTTCTTTCCTTTCTACTACGTTTATACAGGGTGCCGCAAAAGTAATCCTCCTATCAGAAAATGCTATAAATTTTGCGATTGGCCCCTAAAGTCAGTTCTGTTTTGACATTTGTGTAGTAAACACATGCGAAATACACGTTAATAAACAATGTTACGCTACACTGCTCCAGAACGCGGAATATTGCTGACTATTTATTTCGGTCGGTGAAAAACAGTTACTGCGCAAGAGTAATCCTCCTATCAGAAAATGCTATAAATTTTGCGATTGGCCCCTAAAGTCAGTTCTGTTTTGACATTTGTGTAGTAAACACATGCGAAATACACGTTAATAAACAATGTTACGCCACACTGCTCCAGAACGCGGAATATTGCTGACTATTTATTTGACCAATAATCGGTCGCGCCCAACCGTTTATGGTGAATGGTGAGCGCTACAGAGCAATGATCAACGAGTTCTTTTTGCCGCAACTTGATGAATTGGGATTGGAAAACCTGTGGTTCCAACAAGACGGTGCAACAACACACACTGCACGTGCCACAACCGATATGCTGAACATCGGAAGCTTACTTTTGCGCCACCTTGTATCTTGTTTGTCCGCTCATTTCCAACCGAAATTTCGGACTCTTCCTTTTTAGGTAACTTCCCCTTGAGCTAGACACTTAAAACTTGTAACGCGGTTCAAACCTCCGTGACAATGCAATTTGAATGAAAAAAAATCCGGATCGAGATATACGAAAATTTATTTAAAATTTTTGATCTTGCGATTAATTTTTAAGCAACTTCCTAGTAAGCTGGAGCATTGAAACATAGATATAAGCAAAGAAATACCTCGCAATACCCTGAACACAGAATTTGGTGATCTAGACAAATGAAAATCGATGAAAATGGGTTTTTTCGAAAATACGTTTGAAATTGGCAATCTTGCTTTTAACTAACCGCCTGTTGACCTAGAGACTTGAAACTAAGCACATAAAATATGGCACTATGACAACATAATTTGGAGATATAAAATTTTGCGCTGATGGCGTGATAATTGATTTTTGCGTAACTTCCCGGTAAGGGAAGAAGAGGCTTCAGAACAATGCAATATTTCATTAAGCAAGCTTCGCTAGGTGGCGCATGGAATTGAATAAGTACATGCACCGGAACTGAATCTTCTGTGATTGTGATAAGGTTAACTTGATTACAGTTTAGACGCTTTATTTCAGTAATACCATTTCGATAATACAAATATCCTCTCCCCTTATCAATTTTCGCATCAATTTCGCTTAAAAAGTCATGTCCTATTATACCATCAAAAGTTTTAAACGTAAAACGTGGACATCTGATCATGTAAACTAACTAAACATTTTTCATTTACTAAATTTATTCCGTTTATTGATTCTAATCTAAACGGGGTTTTTATTAATTTAACTCCACGAAGAAATGAAAGATCTACGAGTGTAACATAATTTTTTAATGTATCAGTATCAATTAATAAACGCAGCTCCTGACTATTTAATGTGTTTTTAGTTATAAATGGCAGGAGCGAATTTAGTTAAAAAAATTAATCTCATCACTAAAATCAGTAAGTTGGATTTGGGTTTCATCAGCGCCGAAATTAGAGAAGATTTCACCATTATGATTTTCATTAAAATTAGACTCATGACACAGCTGTGCAATCTTTTCAGACATATTATTAACACGTGGAGTTTTTTATTAAGGCCTCTCAAAAGAATCAGATAGTTCTCTATGTCGTTTAAATGTTAATAATTTAATAGGCACCTGTAGCGCGATTCACTAACTTTTAACGTTTCGGCAATCGAGTTTTTTACCGTAAATGTATATTGCTTTCATATACGATTGTGCGATTCATTATCTCGGATTTAGCAACACTTGTTATCAATGTTTTCAATTTGACGAAAAGTGGCTTCACTGACACTGAAATGTCCAAATTTACGAAAAGTTCAAAGAGGAATAGAACAAAAATAATTGGTCGCGCCGATTGTTTGTGCAGATATTTTAGCAAAGGGAAGTATTTTTGATATTTATTGTATTTTTAGTCATTTACTGCCCTTTATTTTTCTTTTTAATTTAGAATGGCATCAACAAGTGCAGCAGCAGCCAAAAGAAGTAGGGCAACACTCGAACAAATACGGGCGATGGTGTACGTTCTGGGAGAAACGCCTGGGTTGGCATCTGGAAGATTCCAGCGCATGCACGGTAAGTTGGAGCACCAAAAGAAGTGGAAGGAAATGGCGGAGAAGCTGAACGCCATTGGAGGAGCATTTAAAACTGTGGAGCAATGGGTTACGGGAAGTACTATGTGAACAAAATGTTAGTAACCAATTCGGTAATTGTTTTCTTTAGGAGACAACTGCTAAAACACTTCCGAAATTATCGGGAAAGGTATCAAAAGACGCGTTTTGACCTCAATAACAATAATCCGGGAAAATTTATTGGCAAAATTGTCTGTGTCTACAACAACCACATGAAAATGATAGAGAATTTTTAACTTTAATTGCAAATATCTCTTCACAGATATATAAAATCGAGTTTCCGATTTCGGATTGTTGATACCGAGGTCAAAACGCGTTGCTTAATCCCTCTTCCGATAATTTCGGGAGTGTTTTAGAAGTTGTCTCCTAAAGTTAACAATTACCACCAATTCTATGGAATGGTGCATCATGTGTAACTTTGTCAGTGCTTCTTAAAAGTTTATTAGTTGCATGAATATATGCATTTTACACTCCATAGATGGTGTAATGTGAAGAGTACTTGCAACGTTATATTCGACAAGCTTTTTCGCAGAAGTGGCAATAAGTATGCATATTAGTGGGGTTGCTTTTCCATTATGGCACGATACCTTTGCAAAACATGAAAAATCAGGGCCCCATAATAGAAAGGCTGCCCACTTTGATTTAGTGAACTTCAGAAATATTTTTACGGTTAATTGCCGTGTGCGGGACCGCAACAACCAGTAGTCCCAGACGGGGAATAGGCGCATCTCTGTTTATTACACAGCTATGCTGATTATTATTTTTACTTATTGTTTCATTCCCTTATAAACTTATAGGATTTTAATTTGATCGTAGAGGAAGAGTACTTTGCAGATGGTGCCAGTAGCGAGCTGCAACAACATTGTGAGGTTTGTTGTTGTTGTTGTAGCGACTACTTAACCTGCCTAGGATGTCACCGCCCATCCAACATTGTCATCAGGCTCTTCTAACGGAAGTCCAAGAAACCTCGCGGCTTCAACAGGGGTGGACCAGAGTGAAATTGGTGTTAGAAGAGTGGGCTCAGTTGAGCAGATGAACGGATGGTTAGTATCGTGGGGAGACACGCCGCATGCCGGGCAGACATTTGGCATGTCAGGCTTCAGTCTGGATAGGTAAGAGTTTAGTCTGTTACAGTATCGAGAACGAAGTTGGGCCAGCGTGACTCTTGTCTCCCTGCGCAGTTCGCGTTCCTCGTCGGCAACAGGTGGAGCTTGTCCCTTTAGGACTGCATTCACTGGGCGTGACCTGACAAAGGAGTTTACCGACTCCGTGTGGATGAGGTTGGGGGCCCGCCGGTGCACGTTTGGATCAAACGGCGAGAAAATGTGATGCCGGATCTCGTTATAGTGCTTACGGAGGTGACTCCTGATTCTCCTGGGAGGCCGATTTTCGTTGAGCAGGTTCCTGTTCGGGTGCTGCGGTTTATGTCAACCGCCATGAGGAGTTGTCTGGTCAACATCTCGCAGTGCTCTTTGACATCGAGCATTTTTGCTTCATTATGAAGATGGTGCTCAGGAGACATAAGGAGGCACCCCGTGGCAGTTCTGAGTGCGGTGTTTTGGCAGGCCTGCAGCCTTCTCCAATTTCTGTCTGCTAACCCCGGCGACCATATTGGCGTCGCGTAGCTCAGAACCGGCTGCCCGATTGCCTTGTACGTTGCCAGTAACGTTTCTTTGTCTTTACCCCAAGTACTGCCAGCTAGTGACTTGAGGATTTTGTTACGGCTTTTTACTTTGGTGGCAATCGCGGCTACATGAGCACCGTATTTGAACATGTTATCAAACGTGACCCCTATGATTTTGGGGTGTGTGACAGTCGGAAGCTTAATGCCGTCGACGTAGACGTCTAATTCCATGTTCGCCTGCGCTGTCCACGTCGTAAATAAGGTGGCCGAGAATTTGGTCGGTGACAATGTCAGGTTCCGTGCAGCGAAGAAGCTGGAAAGAGTTGGCAGGTAAGAATTAATTCTCGAGCAGAGCTCATCGACGGAGGGTCCAGTCGCCAGGATCGTGCAGTCATCGGCGTATTAGATGATCGAGACGCGTTCTGGTGGGGAAGGGAGGCTCGATATGTAATAATTAAACAGAAGCGGGGATGAGACACCACCCTGTGGCACCCCTTGCTTAATTATACGTGGTTTTGATCTTTCGCCTCTAAATTCCACCGATGACTGCCGGCTACTCAGATAGTTGGCGGTCCAACGCTGTAGACAGCGGGGAAGGTTTGAATCTTCCAGGTCGTTAATGAGTTGTGCGTGATTAACAGTGTCAAAATCTTTCGACAAGTCAAGCGCAACTAGCACGGTCCTGTCGTTTGGGCGAGATTGGTTGAGACCGACACCTATCTGTGTGGTGATGGCGTTTAGCGCGGTGGTAGTGCTATGCATTTTGCGAAATCCATGCTGATGTTCGGCTAATCGTAGGTTAGCGGTGTAGTAAGGGAGCAAGACCGACTCCAGGGTCTTCACTACTGGCGAGAGGAGTGATATCGGTCGATATGACTATCCCACGTTAGCCGGCTTGCCGGGCTTTAGTAGTGGCACCACCTTGGCCTGTTTCCATCTTTCTGGAATGACAAGGGAGGTCATGGACAGATTGAAGACGGTTGTTAGGTACCTTACTCCCTCATCACCGAGATGTTTTAGCATCAGCATGGATATACCGTCTGGGCCAATAGATTTGGAGTTTTTGGACCCCCATATGGCCTCCCGAAGCTCTGTGGTGGTGATGGCAATGGGCGCTTGGTTGTTTTTGCGTTTGTGCGCTTCCCTGATGGCGCGCCTGATTTCCTTGTCAACCGGAGGATGCAGTACACATTGCCGGCAGAAAGCGCTCGCGCATCTCTTTGGTTTCGACTGTACCTTATCACCAAAGGTGATGCATATTTTGTCGTTCGGTTTGGTCGGATTAGACAAGGATTTTACAGTGGACCATAATTTGCCAACACCAGCAGCGAGGTTACAGGACCGTAGGTGCTCCTCCCATTTGGCGCGTTTGTGTTGATCAACTAGCCGTCTGATTTCCGCATTGAGATCTTGAATTTGAGGATCCGTGGGGTTCAAGCGTCGCGGAATATATTGATTAGAGGCTGAAGCTATGAGGTTTAAGACCCACCAGCTAAGATACGCCACAAGCACTCCTGCAACCACACCTCGAACTCCTGCATTAACACCTCACAGGGGCTCGAAAAGGAAAACTAATGGTGTGGAGAGCGAAGCTGAAACCAAATTTTTGGCAATCGCTAAAAAGCACGCAGATACAATGAGGCTAAGAAATAATGCAAAGTTTAAATGATTTTGAGAGTAGCGAAGGTATATTTCTGAAAGGGAACTTACTCACGTGCTTTCAAAAATATGCAATTTGCACTCTGTAGCATATATTTAGAATAATAACACATCAAATATGATATTACAGCTGGCATATTTATATACAAATGATATTGGCACCTTTTAAGCAACTATATCAAGTTATATAAATTGATAAAAAATTCCCATATAAGTGAGTGTCTTTAAAAATTTATTTATTTAGTTATATTATTTCTTAGTGGAGAACGATGAAAGGATGATTGAGGCGACACTTGCCATGGTCGAGGCAATCAACAATATTGCCAGGTCAAACGACAATTTTGTTAGGTCTATTGACAATATTGCTTAGTCGAAAGACAATCATTCGAAAGCAACCACTTTCTTTGGGAAAACAGTTAGAGTGTGCACGAAGATTTTCACCCGGTTGTCAAGTGCAATACTTGAGCACCATTAATTTAGGCAGTAATAGCTTTAATATAGCCTAGTTTTAATATTTTTAGTTGTATATACGTATCGTTAACATCAACTATTAAGCCATCTTAAATTGTTTGTTGTTGCTTTGTATTGATCAATTCAATTTTGATTTAACAAAAGTAAGTTTAAAGTACCTCGTTGATCGTGTTGATTTTTTATATGTTATCACCACATACTTTTAAGTATGAATTTATTGTCTTTTTTAATTATTTTAATTATTAATTAATTTTTTCCTTTTGTACCTTGAATGAAATGTTAATTTAAGTTTTCTAGTCATTTTATATTATTCTTTAACAAATGTTAAATTGTTTTAAGTTTTGTTTTTCATCCTTTTGTTTTCCTGTTTTTTTAGTACCTTTAAGTTTTCACACCTTTTCAACCCAATAACAAGAAAACGAAAGTTGATGTATATTGGAACGGTTTTCCGTGATCCCTTTTCACGTTTGTAATGACAAAAAGTTTGTACGTAAAGTTATAATGTTTTCTTATTATTCGCTTGAAAAGGTATATTATTTTTTAAGCTTTCACCTGTACCTGTAGCTTTTAATAAATGTTTTAATGATTGAAATATGTGCCTTACTTCCAAATTCCACAATAAAATAAGAAAAATTTAAATTTTCAGTCTACAGAAGTAGTACATTTGATTTTGTTTGACAAGCGTAGGACAACAAACCAAATTAAATTATTTAATGTGGATAAAATATATACAGTGGCGGACATATTTATGCAGTCGTTTTTTGCGATTTTCACAAATTATTGCTTTAATTTAAATTAATTGTAATAAAATTATTTAATCAAAAATTAATGTAAAAAAATTCGAAATCAGTCTCTCTTGGACACGTTTTCCAGCAGAAGATACTGAATTTGAATTGCTAGAATTATCATTGGTGTGCATGTCCAAGACTATGCCGATATTGTTAAGTTCGTCTGATCGCTCGGCTAAATGAACATTATGTACCTTACCCGCGAACGCAGGCTTATACAAGAGAACCGCTGTGTACCCTCTGGTTCATTTGGTAATGGCGTCATAAGCCACGGTTCCAAGGGATATCCAGAATCGCCTAAAAGGTAAAATTTTAAACTTATGTACATTTTAAAGTAAAGTGAATAGATAGTACCAATCAAAAACATGTTGCGATTTCCATTTTCATGCTCCCTTTGCATGACAAGCCATACCGCACATGAACTCCATATATAGGCGTCGTGGCGGGCTCCAGGAAACTAGGCATTTACGTTCATCATTTTTAAATTGGGGTCACAAATCTGAAATCCAAAAATGAACAAATTAAATAGAGCTATAGTTTTAGTTAGAGCTGTACTTTACCATTTGAAGATTTAAGGAGTGGTACGAATGATGGTTTACGTACGCTTCTTCTTGCACTCTCGGAGCCAATATTGATATGTGCGTGCAAATAATTGCGCCTATTGTACCCGCAACAAATGGGGCAGGGGCCACACTAAACACTTCCTTTGGTGCTTGACGTTCCGCCTGGGACATGGGGAACTTAAGTTCCTGGAAAGCATTAAGGAGTTTATGGCATCGGTAACGCGATGGATGCACCGGCTTATTGAGGGCCGACTCATTGAGATGCCCCACTGTTCCCCCACAGGCCGTTGGTAGCATCCTGTAGCATAAAAACGTAATGCACACAATACCTACAAAGGAGAGGTGTTCAAAAAAGTTTCATAATTTTAATTAGAATTAATATAGGTTACCTGCTTCGCTGCCGATATCGCAGTGATCCTCCGTCCTTGCAATCGGTCCTGCAGCGGCTCCGCAACGCCTGCCGCTTTTTCAGGATCCACCCGGTACAACTTTCTACACTCCGATGGAGCTAGGTCAACGGGATCATCTATGTCCCTAAGTAACCTTCGATCTACTGTTGCGCTCCTTGCAGCTGGACGCTACAAACTCGAATGCCATGACAAAAAATATAAATATAAAAATAAATTGCCCACACAAAACAAAAGTAAACAAAACTTTAACAGCGCAAAAAGACTCTGTGATAAAATAAGAATTTACCAATCGACAACGATAAATTATCGAATTTAGAGTTGAAAAAAGTTAGTGAATATCATAGTTTGTTAAAATGGTTGTTTAATTAATTTATCGTTGACAAATTGTGTTAAAAAAGTTAGTGAATCCCGCTACTGACCTGATTAAATCACATAACCATTAGGACGAGGGAAGATAGCATTGAGACTTTGACTCGGAGGATTATTTTCTGATATCCTTTGCTTATAAAATGATGATCCTGGATCTATATCCATCCCTCTATTTTGGTCCTAACATTTGAACTTGACAACAGTTTTGGTTTACTTTGGGGTGCAGAAAATCGTGAACTATTAGGTTTTATAATCTTTCCTATGGCAAACGTATTTGCAAAGTCATAACGTTTGTGATTTGTTTAAAATTCTTCGAAAACAGCTAATGCAGAAAAAAGGATGTCATATAAAGGATGACGAAGCTCAGAAATAAAAATACGAATAGTATTTTTTTCTCGCTCATTTAACGCATCAGCAACCTCATTTTTATTATTATAGGTAAGTCATTATGCGCTTATTTATGATAAGTGTCAAATGCTCTTCAACCTTATCATAATAACCTGCAATAAAAAGATTACCTTGTCTGATCGAGTCTTGCAATAACTGAATAAAAGTTTAAAACAGTATTGAATGATGATAATGTTTTGGCATACCCAGAAATTTTATACCTATGTATGCCTAGAGCTACGTTATACTTCTCCGATCGTTCATTGTAGTATTTTTTAGCGAAATTGGCAACAGAAAGTCAAGCTGGATAGCATGAAGCATCTCCAGTAAACTCTGGCAAAGACTTAACTAAATCTAAACTACAATTCCTTGAAGAATTTAATGTTACTGGCGCGTAAGCTTCAACATTTTGTATTCCTAACCGAGAATCGAGTTTAGCAGCCAATTCTTGCATATGTGCTTTCCTCTAGTTTATTGTCTAGTTCCTGTCTGGTATTTTCACTTACTTCTTTAATTTTTTCTCGTGTTATACTCATTTCTACTTCCAGTTTATATTTTACTAGCTTCTACCCGTGGATCTCACCCAACATTGCTATAAAAAATATTCCAGTTGTATGGGAGGTGTCACGTCCCCCCTTTCGCTATTCCGAGTTTTTTGGAGGTCGTAGGGATTAATCTCATATAACCCCTCACCAAATTTCCGTGGTCTAACGTAAATACTTAGAGAAATACGGACTGTTAAAAATTCCATTTGTATGGGAGGGGCCACGCCCCTATATATATCAAAATTTTTTAGCCCATGACCATCCCGGTAAGGCATACAGTTCGTGTTTCAAATTTGGTTACGATCGGTTTATACGTTTAGGACGCAAGTCGATCCATAGATACATATATATATATACATACATAATTTGAAAGTTATATATATAGATTTTCACAGTACATGTTTTGTCTCTTTTTTCGAAAAAATGAATTGATTGCAGAAACTCTATTATATTTTTGATATTGATTGAAGAACTAGTATCACGAAAAATTTTGTTTTAAGTTATATTGAAGCCCATTTATTTGTTGATTGATACCAATTGATTAAGGATATAAATTTATTAAAGGACTTAAATTGATTGAATGATTATATTCACCTTTACCTATAAAAATCGGAAGCGGTAATGGTTTTTTCAGTATTCGGGAGTTGCCTCGATATTTCTTCATATGAGTTTGCTTCCTGTTTGCCAGCTGTTATTTTTACCAGATGCTTGATCTTCTTAGTCAAATTGTGTTTCAATATGCTTAATTTCACAGCATTAAATTATTTTCGCGGATAAGATCTTATGATCTTTTAAACGCTTAAAATTAACGCATTTATTTCGTTTCGCATGAATTAAAAGTTTTAAAGCAAAAGAAAGGCGACACGCGTTTAGGATTTTAGAATCCTTTGAAAAAGACTTATTTAAAACACCCCAAATAATAATAATTTTCAAATAATTTTAATTGTTCTCGTGTCGAGCAGTTTCAATTTTATTCTTTCAAAAATTATAGGAAACTTATTTTGCATTATAGCTATACAGTAGAATACTTTACCTTACATAAAAAGTATAAACATAACTTGCAAGAACTATTCTTGTTTGAAAAAATATTTTGACAAGGACATGTAGTTTGTTTGAAATAAATTTTTATGTGTACACGATGCAAAACATTAGTATTTTAATAATCCTATCTATCTATCTGTATTTTTCCCCGCTATCCAATGGATGACTAGCGACGCCTAATTTGTTATCGGTGTTGCCACTGTTGTTCGACTACAGTTGAATCTAAAGGCATATGCCCACTGCGGCACTTAGCATGTATACTGTTCGACTACAGTATATTCCTGTTTGCGACTAGACGAAAGTTCGTTCGCCGAAAGTTCAAAAATCTTGCGAATAAAATTTGAAGGTCACTAATAAAAAAATATGAAAAATAAAAAAATGGTCAACCAATTCTATGATAGAGTTTTCGAACTCCATCCCTTTTGGCTTGCAAGTCACTTTTCTAACACCCACGCCTTCTTGCCTCTTTTATTCTCGCTTCCCGCATTAATTCACTGCAGCGTTCACACAATCTTCTAAAATTCGCTAAGCTTGACTTTGTCACCTTCCTGGGCCATCCCTCTTATTTGCGCTCCAGGCACTTTCCTTTCTATATCGTGTCTAAAGTTGTCCACTCATACCACAATTCCAAGGCTGAATCTAGGCTTATCGAAATGGTCACTTCACCAGGATATCAACCGGCCAGAGGATTCAACTTCCCTAGTAAGACCTGAAGTTATTTTCACCTTCATAAATCAACCCCGTGAACCGGAATACCCGCTAGGAATCCCCCAGCTAGGAATCTAATTAGGGAAATATAAATATCATAAGTTCACGGAGAAGTACCGCTAGACTTTAAGTTGAAACTTTTTAGCAGCCCCAGTAGATTAAATATCCCTGCAGTCAATTCTACTAGTTTTATATTAGTCAAATACCAGTTTGCCATACCGGCTCAACTAATTGGAGTTCCGTAATTTTTCCATATTAGCAACTGGTATTTTTAACACGGTGATGTCCTACGAGATGTCAGTTGTCCGCTTCTGCATCAGCACCATACAAAGGGGCATACAAGTCAGCCGCTGCATCAGCAATATGCCAGTTGACATACTTATCAGTATGTACACCCGTTAGCATACAAGCCAGTATCCTACCAGCATCAGTATAAAAAAATTTCTTCACCACTTCGTAGTAGGTTAGTTCATTTAAGGTTGACAAATACAATAAACATATAAAAAAAGTAATTATCTTCTTGTTTATTAACAGTCCGTTTTTGAATGAATTTTATAATTGATTTCACAGGCATAAATCTTAAAATTTTCTTCAAACATTTTGTGGAAAATTTCAAAAATTTAAATATTAGAATCTAATTCATACTTGTAAAAATATCTTTATAGGAAAAATTAGCTTTTTATGATGAAAATTAAAAATTTCACAGTTCTTTGCAAATAACCATGCACGTAACTCGCTTATTCTAGTGTTATTTTTGCCCACTTTGTTATCATGTGTCCCTGCTCGCCATTTTCGTTGTTGCAGCTTCTAAACGATTCCATTGGAGATTCACTTTTATTTTATTTATGAAAACTGCATTTCACATTCACAATAATTCAACCCTAAAAATAACAATAATTCAATATTTCTTTCTTGAAAACTTTTTATTCAGAAAAAGGTTACTTTGAGTATTCCAAAAAGAAATGTTATTTACTTACACAATTGCTTTGGCAAATGATCGCTTTGTTTTCACTTTTCTTCGTGGTTTCATTTGAACACTGCTTCCTCGTTGTTGTTTCACTGCTGCGTCGCATCGCAAAAACTAAGGGTGATTTTGTTGACATGCATGTTAGACTGGGTCGATTTATTTACCGATATCGCGATCGATTTTTCGATAGGTTTTAGGCTCAGGAAAAAGAAGTTTCACTACGCATACCCAAAAAAAATAATTTTCGAGCCTGCGAAATTTAATTTTTTGACTTTTTTCGACTTTGATTTTTAAGGTTTTTTTCATGACCTACTTAAAAATTTTCGTTTGATTTTAAAATTTTCATGTATACCCTGTCCAACATACATTGTTTAACGGCTTGCCGGGCGTTTCCTCACTGCCCGTGCAAGCGAGCGGGTATTCTGGTTCACGGGGGTTGATTTATGAAGGTGAAAATAAAATGAAGGTCTTACTAGGGAAATTGAATCCTCTGGCCGGTTGATATCCTGGTGAAGTGACCATTTCGATAAGCCTAGATTCAGCCTTGGAATTGTGGTATGAGTGGACAACTTTAGGCACGATATAGAAAGGAGAGTGCCTGGAATTTTCGCTCCAGGGATGGCCCAGGAAGGTGACAAAGTCAAGCTTAGCGAATTGAATTAGAAGATTGTGTGAACGCTACAGTGAATTAATGCGGGAAGCGAGAATAAAAGAGGCAAGAAGGCGTGGTTGTTAGGAAAGTGACCTGCAAGCCAAAAGGGATGGAGGTCGAAAACTCTATCATAGAATTGGTTGACAATTTTTTTATTTTTCATATTTTTTCATTAGTGACCTTCAAATTTTATTCGCAAGATTTTTAAACTTTCGGCGAACGAACTTGTGTCTAGTCGCAAACATGAATATACTGTAGTCGAGCAGTATGCATGCTAAGTGCCGCAGTGGGCATATGTGTCTAGTCGCAAACATGAATATACTGTAGTCGAGCAGTATGCATGCTAAGTGCCGCAGTGGGCCTTTAGATTCAACTGTAGTCGAACAACAGTGGCATCACCGATAGTAAATTAGGCGTCGCTAGTCATCCATTGGAAAGCGGGAAAACATACAGATAGATAGGAATATTAGACCACTAATTTTTTGCATCGTGTACACATACAAATTTATTTCAAACAAACTACATGTCTTTGTCATAATGTTTTTTCAAACAAGAATAGTTCTTGCAAGTTATGTTTATACTTTTTATGTATGTTAAAGTATTCCACTGTATAGCTGTAATGCAAAATAAGTTTCCTACAATTTTTGAAAATATTGGGCAGAATAAAATTGGAACTGCTCGACACGAGAACGATTAAAATTATTTGAAAATTATTATTTTATTATTATTTGGGCTGTTTTAAATAAGTCTTTTTCAAAGGATTCTAAAATTATAGACGCGTGTCTCCTTTTAATTATTTTAAAACTTTTAATTCATGCGAAACGAAATAAATGCGTTAAGCGTTTAAAATATCATAAGATCTTATCCGCGAAAATAATTTAATGCTGTGAAATTAAGCATATTGAAACACAATTTGACTAAGAAGATCATAGCATCTGGTAAAAATAACAGCTGGCAAACAGGAAGCAAATTCATATGAAGAAATATCAAGGCAACTCCCGAATACTGAGAAAACCATTACCGCTTCCGATTTCTATAGGTAAAGGTGAATATAATCATTCAATCAATTTAAGTCCCTTAATAAATGTATATCCTTAATCAATTGGTATCATTCAACAAATAAATTATTGAAACTTAAAACAAATTGTTGCGTGATACTAGTTCTTCAATCAATATCAAAAATATAATAGAGTTTCTGCAATCAATTCATTATTTCGAAAAAAAAGACAAAACAAGTACTGTGGAAATAAGATATAAACTGGAAGTAGAAATGAATATAACACGAGAACAGGTATTGGAAAAAGTTAAGTAAGTGATAATACCAGACAGGAATTAGACAATAAACTAGAAGAAATCAAATATGCAAGAATAAGCTGCTAAACTCGATTCTCGGTTAGGAATACAAAATGTTGAAGCTTACGCGCCAGAAACATTAAATTCTTCAAGTAATTGTAGTTTAGATTTAGTTAAGTATTTGCCAGAGTTTACTGGAGATGCTTCACGCTATCCAGCTTGGCTTTCTGTTGCCAATTTCGCTATAAAATACTACAATGAACGATCAGAGAAGTATAACGTAGCTCTAGACATACATAGGTATAAAATTTCTGGGTACGCCAAAACATTATCATCATTCAATACTGTTTTAAACTTTTATTCAGTTATTGCAAGACTCGACCAGACAAGGTAATCTTTTTATTTCAGGTTATTATGATAAGGTTGAAGAGCATTTGACACTTATCATAAATAAGCGCATAATGACTTATAATAATAATAACGAAGTTGCTGATGCGTTAAATGAGCGAGGAGAAAATGCTCTTCGCATTTTTATTTCTGAGCTTCGTCGTCCTTTATGTGACATCCTTTTTTCTGCATTAGCTGTTTCCGATTAATTGGAACCAAATCACAAACGTTATGACTTTGCAAATACGTTTGCTATAGGAAAGATGAAAAATCCTAGATTTTCTGTACCCTAAAATAAACCAAAATTGTTGTCAAGTTCAAATGTTAAGACCAAAATAGAGGGATAGATATAGATCCAGGATCATCATTTTATAAGGAAAGGATACCAGAAAATAATCCTCCTTGTATATGTACAGGCTGGCGCAAAAGTAATCCTCCTATCAGAAAATGCTATAAATTTTGCGATTGGCCCTAAAGTCAGTTCTGTTTTGACATTTGTGTAGTAAACACATGCGAAATACACGTTAATAAACAATGGTGCGCTACACTGCTCCAGAACGCGAAATATTGCTGACTATTTATTTCGGTCGGTGAAAAACGGTTACTGCGCAAAAGTAATCCTCCTATCAGAAAATGCTATAAATTTTGCGATTGGCCCTAAAGTCAGTTCTGTTTTGACATTTGTGTAGTAAACACATGCGAAATACACGTTAATAAACAATGTTACGCTACACTGCTCCAGAACGCGGAATATTGCTGACTATTTATTTGACCAATAATCGGTCGGGGCCAAACGGTTACTGTGAATGGTGAGCGCTACAGAGCAATGATCAACGAGTTCTTTTTGCCGCAACTTGATGAATTGGGATTGGAAAACATGTGGTTCCAACAAGACGGTGCAACAGCACACACTGCACGTGCCACAACCGATATGCTGAACATCGGAAGCTTACTTTTGCGCCACCTGTTACAATTGACTGTTGGTATGGGCAATGTAACCAGTGTTCCGGTATAACTATTTCGAAGTTGACTGACTTGGTGGGTGCTGGGTATCTCGGTATCAAAGTATCATGGCTGGAATGGAAAAAATGTAGTGATATGAATCGAACTGAAAGACGTCGGCAAACTGGAAAAATTACTGATCTTCTTTCGCATATAGCTGCTATGTCAACGAAATTTTTGATACACAGTTTCAATACACGAGAGCAGCCCGAAACGTTCAATTTGCATGATCTTTCTCGAGCTCACAATATAGACTATGCCGTGAAAGGCAATTCACCTATTCCGGCCGATGTTGATTAAAAAAAGTAGTTCCACAAGTACCTATGTAGAAGGGTCAAAGAAATAGTTGAAACAGCTATATTTGTATTAAGAGTAGAATGTGTAAGAAGCACAAAACTTACCATTACCCAACTTTTCCTGCTCCTCGTTAAAGAGTGTATATGCTTCGTTACATGTCACTATCATATGCCTAGTGGGTATTAAGATTTTCTCCCCAGTTTCGCATATATATTCATTCACATCTCGAATCCTGGGTGACACACGAGAAACATCATCACGCGCATTAAATTCCAGCACAGCTTTTGTGACCTTTAGTACATCTGGGATAGCCTTTTTTTTTGGTGGTGGTGGTGCCAGGATAACAGTTCTTAAATCTATTTGATCCGCCTCACTCATATCACGAATACCTTCATCGATTTTTCTTAAAATCTAAGCTTTTTGATGCAAATTTAATCTGATTTGCAATGATTTTTTCTGCTTATGACATTTTTTAACACACTAACTATAAACAACTCACAAGTTCAAACGTTCATGACAGACTACGTACGAGTATGTACCACGCGACACCGACAATAATTTTTTACATAGAAATTCGGGGAATACATAGCAATAAGGGGAATACCCGAGCTTGTTTTTCTTGCCAAACAAACGGTTGGGTTTGAAAAAAAATAGGCTCAAAAAAGTTAACCAAAAGTTTACTTTTAAGAGTGATACGTAGACGAGCAACATCGGTCAACTTAGCCGAAGGTTTAACTTTCTCGCGAGTTAACTTTTGCGCGATTCTACTGTATATGTAAAGGGTGTTTTTTTAGGGGTATAGAACTTCGAATTGAAATAAAACACAAGAAAATCGTGTCAGAAAAACAGTCAGTTTTTGTGGATGTAATGGCGTTTCAAGGGTCTCATGTGGATTCTCTTCATTTCATTTTGCTTGTTGACGTAGCCATTCACCCAAAAATGAGCCTCATCACTGAACAAAATTTTGCGATGAAAATCAGCATCGAAATCAATCTCATTTTCGGCCCATACACCAAAATCACGACGCATTGCATGGTCTCGCGGCTTTAATTCTTGCACAAGCTGGATCTTGTAAGGTCGCAAGCCAAGATCTTTGCGCAAAATCTTCCATAAAGTTGATGGACAAAGCTCCAATTGCTGTGCACGGTGGCGAATCGATTCATTCGGGTCCTCTTCAACACTTTGCTCTACAGCGGCAATTGTTTCTTCGGTGCGCACTGTTCGACGTCTCTGCGGATGCGTATTATCACATAGAGTAAACGTAGTGCGAAAACGATCCATGGTTAACCGAATTAATTGCTCTGATGGACGATTATGTCGACCATAAAATGGACGGAGCTCACGGTAAACTTCGCGAACTGAACCATTATTTTCGAAATAAATTTGAACGATTTGCAAGCGTTGTTCTTTTGTCAACCTGTTCATGATGAAATGGCAAACCAAACTGAACATAAATGACATTAGAGTTGCCAGATTTGACCACAAAATGCCAGTTTTATCTCTATTCGAAAAACAAACCTGTAAAAAAACACCCTGTATGTATATGAAATAAGAAAAATTTTTTTAAATGGATTTTGATAATTTTCAGGGAAGTGGCGCAGGTGAAAATTTGGAATAATAAATATGAAATAAGAAAATTGTATTAAATGAATTTTAACAATTTTCAGAAAAGCGCCGCAGGTGCAAATTTGGAATAAAAAGGCGCTCGAGTTTATATTCCAAATTTTGATTTTACACCTTGTATATGTATGTATATGAAATAAAAAAAATTTATTAAATGAATTTTGATAATTTCAGAAAACCGCTGCAGGTGAAAATTTGGTATAAAAAGCCGTGCAATTTTATATTCCAAATTTTCATTTTATACCTTATATATATATGTATATGAAATAAAAAAATTGGATTAAATGAATTTTGATAATTTTCAGGGAATTGGCGCAGGTGAAAATTTCGAATAATAAATATGAAATAAAAAAATTGTATTTGTAGAGTCAGAATAGTTTTTCTGACCGCGATTTATATAAAACAAAAACTAGAAAAAACGGGCTGTGCAATTAACAACTAAAAAGGAATAAATGTCGCGCAAATAAAACACCGCGTCTTGGTGGTCAACAGTAGACTAACTATTTAATAATTTCAATAATTCCAGAGGTATAACTTATTCAAATAGGGCATACAAATATACACGTTTGTGTGCTTGTTTATACATAGCCATGCATTAGCGAAAGAAGATGAAAAAACGAGTGACAAAATTCTCGCTATTGCTCTGTCGCATGTAGATATGTAAGCATACAAGCGTGTGTGTATACGTATAATGTTGAGTGGGAGCATTCAAGTTAGTTAGAAATACATAGGTACATATATGTTTGTACATTCTCTTAAACTATACATTGGAATGCGACAGTTAGGTAACTTATTGAATCCAAGTAAAAGATACAAATTTAAAGTAAATGAACATTTGAACGACGACAGCTGTTAGTTAGGCAGGGTGTCCCAACCAATGACCCAACAGTATGAAATGAATTTTAACAATTTTCAGAAAAGCGCCGCAGGTGAAAATTTGGAATAAAAAGTCGCTCGATTTTGTATTCCAAATTTTTATTTTACACCTTGTATATGTATTTCTATGAAATAAAAAAATTTTATTAAATGAATTTTCATAATTTCAGGTAAAAATTTGGAACAGTCGCGCAATTTTATATTCCAAATTTTTATTTTACACCTTGTATATGAATGTGTATGAAATAAAAAAATTTTATTAAATGAATTTTGATAATTTCAGAAACCCCCCGCAGGTGAAAATTTGAAATAAAAAGTCGCGCAAGTTTATATTCCAAATTTTCATTTTATACCTTGTATATGTAACTTATGCCCTGACCGAGTCGGGGCAACTGTTCACCGATATCACTAAAACACACGATTGGTCGTTTAATAATTTATTCCGCATTCATTGCGGTTCGGATTAAAACTGATTTTTACAATTTAAACTTCTGACCAGCTAACTCCTTAATCTAAGCTAATCGCCAAAGTGGCAGTTCCCACCACTTTCCGGTATTTCGCAATCGTTGGGTTGCGCGTGTTGACCAATATACTTGCATTGCAATTCCCAAACATTGGATATTGTTATTGATCGCTTGCGCGTGTGTCGCGTTACCGAAAGTTCTGCTGTGAACTTTAGTTGGAGCAATGACGTCACGTGTAGTGCAATGTGATCACAGGGTGCGGCATTTGGGAGTATAGTGGTATAAGGCAACATAACTCCTCCCCCTTTAAAGATCTGCGTCCCGCAGATCAAAAGTCGAAAATTGCGAGGGGGTAAAATTTTGTAGAGAGTAATTACAGTTTCCTGGCGACATATTGGTACTGACTGGTGTGACTGATAGGCTATTGTCCAGGCGATAAATTTCAGGAGCTGCTTTTCCTCTAATGATTTTGCTGTTGTGAGTCGGAATTTCAACTGGCGGAAGGTCTAGCTTTCTATTGTAGCATCTCCACAGCATGGCGGCAATAAGAACAATTGCGCATATCGAGAGGATTTCTGAAGCGAGAGGGAAATTTACTTTTTCGTTAACGTACCCAGATACCTTATGTTTTCCATAGTCAGGTGGTGGACGTATTCTAGGTTGAAGTTCATTGTATGGCTCTTCACCTTTGATAGTACTGCTGGAAGGGTCTGTGCGGTAATGGTTTCATAACTGGTCACAAATGGTGACTGTTTCGTTATTTAATTGGATTACATATGCGCCATTTACCGTACTCAAGGCATTGCTACTTTTGATTACTCCTTGGAAGTTTGATATAAACACAGTGTTCTCGTTTATCAGATATATATGTGACCCATTCTGTCTGATGAATTCGCAGTTGGCTTCTCCACCTTTTAAGAGTCGCGGTAGGCAACTGCTTTCTTCCAGTTTAGTTAAGGATTCTGATTTACATACCGTGGATGAGCTGATTACCAAGCAATTTTTTGTTAGGCCGTACGTCTCTTCTTGGTTGACGAGCATCCTGTCAAAAGGAAGATTTAGTTGCTTCCTCCATAGAGTCCAGCGCGAGTGCCCAGGAGATTGTATTTCTTAGGTGTTACCTTTGGCATTGAAAGGATGTAGAGGAGAAGTGTCCCGTTAGTCAGTACCGACGGTTGGCCATATTCGATTGCTTCTATTATATTCTGATATGGTAGCGTTTCTATTTCGGATAGAATCTGGTTAACTTCGTCCATATCCAGTAGGTTGGTGTTGACAATTCCATTCTTTGCCAACTGACATCCCCGCACCATTTCGTTTACATCCTCGCGAAGAAGAAAAATTATGTGAAGTGCGTATTGTCTGAATTCCATAATTTCTGTTTCCTTTGCCACGTTATTCGTGCGGTCCACGACCTCGTCGATTTTTTTCAATACCTCCTGTGTAGCCGTGGATAGTTTCTTATTGACCCTGTATTGATGGTTGCTATTCTGAATTATCTGATTTTGACTGTGAAGGATATTGCTCGAATCCGTTGCGTCGGGTGATCCTGCTATCCATTTCCACGCTGAGCCTAGCTAGTCAATAGATCGAGTACTTCTTCTTCTACCTGCGTTGCCCATTAGTTCACGAAGTCGTTCTAGCGTTTGATTAATGTAGTGCTGTGCTAATATCTGGTCCTCAATTCGGTTTGTTAAGTTTTCTATTTGCCTCATAGTTGTAGCATATTGTTGTAGATTGATGACGTGTACCAGTTTGAATGACCCGCCATGATCCACCCGTTTCCATTTTGGATTGTTACGATCGGAGCCTTGTAATTGAAAATGTTCAGACCGCTGATGGCATCTGCCAGCAATGGGAATCTGCAACGCAAGATGTTAATTCTAATTTAATGTTGTTAGTGTTTCGGAATACAATACAATTTATATTTAATTTAGTACGAATACATGTAACAGTCACTGTACTCATCATATTGGTTTTTTATATGTATAACAGTTTTCTCATTTCATTTGTTGATACATAGGAAATATGTAAACAATTGTATTAAATGTTCTGTTATAACCAGTTTTGAATACATTGTGAAATAAGTCAGCATATATTTGTATAATCGTACATATGCAGGTATACACTTGGTACATACCCAAATTGCTATCCACAAATATCGAATGTTATGTTAAATTTAGTCTAGCGATGAAGCTGTTCGTGAATAAATCGTCTTAATAGTTAACCCGTGTTTGTAGCTTTCACGGCATTCATCGCCATAGGAACTGGTCCTTCGAGCCGGATCGGCTCATATTCGTTTTGTTAAATTTTGAACTAAGAGTAATTTAGTACAGTCCCGTGTAACATGTCCGAAGAATACCATCTTCTTGTACAATTTCGCGGTCGTCTCAAGGGTTCCATAACTCGCTTGCTCGCCTTCGCGGAAGGCCCCCCAGAGGATCTTACAAGAGACCAGGCCATCACCAGGCTCGAACGCCTGCAGGAGGTATGGAAGGAGTTTGTGCATACTACAGATCAAATGTACAATCATATAAGCAACCCGGAGTACGCCGATCCAGAGGTAGACTACCCACTGTATGAGGAAAAATATATGCAAGCACGTGGGTTGTTCTTAACGCTTAAATCGAGACTGCTTTTACCCGACGAAAACATCGAGAACAGCACTCATACAGACAAGGTCGACAATGTCATCTCAATCTATCTCATTCTATCTTGAAGATAGAAATGAGCTACAATCAGATCTAGATACACTTGTTACTTGGTGCGATTTAAATTATATGCCACTTAACCTTAAAAAATGTAAACACATGGGTTTTTTGCGTGGAATTTCTCAGGCGGCTTCCTATACAATTAAAAATTATAGTCTTGAGCAACTGTATGATTTTGTTGACCTGGGGGTTGCTATGGACTATAAACTCAGTTTCAACCGCCATATTAACACAACAGTCAATAAGGCTAGAGGTGTCCTAGCATTCGTTAAACGATGGTCTAAAGAATTTAGCGACCCTTATGTAACTAAAGCCCTCTTCACTACATTAGTCAGACCGATACTTGAATACGGTTCTATAATTTGGAACCCGCGTTACCAGGTTCATGTAGATCGCCTTGAATCAGTTCAAAAACAATTTTTACTATTTGCCTTAAGAGATTTTCATTGGGATCCCTTGTACAATCTGTCACCCTATACGAATCGTTTAAAACTCATTAATCTGCACACACTTTCTAGTCGGAGGGAAATGCTTGGAATTATTTTTATGATTAAATTGCTAAATGGTTCACTATCCAGCCCATTTCTTCTAAGTGAAGTGAACTTCAATGTAACGTCTCGTCCTTCAAGGCATTTTAAACCTCTAGTCTTAAAACAGTGCCGAACCAATTTTCAGTTAAATGAGCCTTTTCGCTGTTTGTGTCAAGATTATAACTCTCTTTCTGGTAGATTTGATATTTCAGACTCGCTTTTCAGCATAAAAAAATCAATTCTTTCTATCCTAAATTCATAGCTACTAATTGTTTCTTATTCTTTGACTTCTATATTAACTTCTAACAATAATTTTATTCTGTTAACTAGTTATTTCTTAATGTATAATCTATCCTATATCTACTTTACTTAGCTGATGAGGTTTTCTCTGTAGCTGAGCAGTTTTAGATCTCGACGATTAACAAACCAAAGCCTTTCAACGACTCGGCACGAACGAATGCGCCCCTCGCGCCGGTCGGGCGGGATATGGTGGGTAATCCGTTGGGAATTAAAAAAAAAAAAAAAAACAAGGTTAGCTGAACAGCAGGCATCATTGCTTGAACAGTTCGCGCATGTTTCTAAATCATCGAAATATTTCGAAAATGATTTACCTAAAATAAATATTCCGCCCTGTTCGGGAAATTATAAAGATTGGCCTACATTTCGCGATTTGTTTGTCAGTTCCGTGGATTCGAAACCCACTTTAACTAATGTTCAGAAGTTTCACTACCTGACTTCGTTACTCCGAGACGAAGCCGCAAATTTAGTTAAGCACTTGCCAGTGACAGACGTTGCCTATAATACGGCATGGCAGAGGCTAAGCGATCGCTACAATCGGCTTCGACAAATAGTAAATTCCTTTATTGAAATGTTCATGGATCTGCCGACAACGTCGACTGAGAATTCTAGCTTGCTACGAAAAATCTGTGATGGAGCTAACGAAGTCATTCGCGGCTTGGAGGCTTCAAACCAAAACAATCGCGATTGCTGGCTTATTTATTTGTTGTTGGCAAAAATTGATCCCGAGTCTAGACGTCGTTGGATAAATGACAGCAAAAATAAATCTGTACCTTTCATTGAAGAGTTTTTACGATTCTTAGATGCTCGCTGCGAAGAGTTGGAGTTAGGTGAGCGCAAACATAGTAGCTCGTCGAAGACATCTGATATCGTTACTAAACTGAACAAACAGCAGGCGCGTGCGTTAGTAACCACTGACTCAAACACATCAACAACATGTGCTAAGTGTAGTTCCAGGGACCACATTATCGCAAAATGTCCAGCATTTGTTTCACTTAGCATTGAAAATCGTCGCAATTTTATTAAAGGTAGATCACTCTGTTTTAATTGTCTGAGAAGTGGTCACACCTCATATTCATGCTCAAGCAAATTTCGCTGCAGGGAATGTCATCGACCTCACCACACCTTGGTTCACCCTGTTACAGAGACGTCGACGTCAGTGCAACCAGTGAGCGCATCTCCCAACTCTTCTGCTCCATGACCGAACCCTTGGTCAACCATATCACATGTTGCTCGCTCATGCCCAACGGCTAGTTTCGAGTGCACAAGCACAGCTTACGTGCAAGGGAGCAGCAATAACTTTATTCTACCAACAGCTACTGTTTATGTTCAGACGGGAGCGAATCGATATAAACCCTGTCGTATTTTGTTGGACTGTGCTTCTGAACTTTCGTATATCACGGAGCGCTGCGCCCAAAGCCTAGCGGTTGCTCGCTCGCACTCTCGTGTAGTTGTGTCAGGTATATCATCGGTCAATGCCGAACCTACGCGTGGACAATGCGCCCTACGTATCAAATCTAGAATAGGTAAGCACATGTTAGATGTTAACGTTCATGTTCTTAGCAGAATTACATCACAACTTCCACAAGAGCCAATAACAACAACTGCCTTGAGTCAGCTCAGAGAACTTCCTCTCGCGGACCCATCATTCAATAAACCATCCCATATCGACATTCTACTTGGCGTACGGTGTGTATGGGACATTTTCACAGCGGACCCATCATTCAATAAACCATCCCATATCGACATTCTACTTGGCGTACGGTGTGTATGGGACATTTTCACAGCGGATAAGATATACGACACTCATGGCAATGTTATAGCCGTATCGTCAATTTTTGGGTGGATCGTCACAAGCATGCCACCGAATCCTACACAACGCTCTGTTTCACTAGTCACTCTCGCTGATATCGATAGATCTTTAAAACAGTTTTGGGAGATTGAAAAGGCTCGTTCGCCAGTAGATAAGGACGAGGTTAACTATGCCGAAAATCATTTTGAAAGCACGCATTTCAGATTATACGATGGTAAATATGTAGTTGAATTACCATTTTATCAACCAAACGTCAAGTTTTCGGACACTTTGAGCGGCGCTTTAGCCCGCTTTCTAGCAGTTGAACGTCGGTTAATGCGAAATGAGTCACTTCGTCATCAATACGTGGAATTTATGCGAGAGTATGTTAGGCAAGGGCACATGAGGAAGTTGTCTTCTGAAGAAATCGAGGTTAAAAACGGGAGATACTTTTATATGCCTCACCACCCAATTCTGGGATCAAAACTGCGAGTTGTTTTTGATGGTTCATTTAGGAACACGAATGGAGTTTCACTCAATAGCGTTCTCTGTACCGGGCCAAATATTCAAAGAAATCTATTTGCAGTTTGCTTCCGTTTTCGATTGCATAGATTTGTCTTCTCCGCCGATATAGTTAAAATGTTTCGGCAAATTTGGGTTGCTGAAGATTATCGGAATTTTCAGCGCATTTTGTGGCGGGAGTCTCCAACTGATCCGATAGAGCATTTTCAACTTTGTACAGTCACTTACGGCACCTCATCTGCACCGTTTTTAGCCGTTAGAGTCCTGAAGCAGCTTTCTAAAGACTACGCGGAGTTATACCCGCTAGCATCGAAAATACTAGAGGAAGATTTTTATGTTGATGACGTGTTGACCGGCGCTGAGACTGAAGAAAAACTGCTTGAGTTGAAGAATGAGCTATGCCAATTAATGTCAAGTCCTGGTCTGGAGCTAAGTAAATGGGTTTCTAATTGCCCTAAATTGAATTCAAACCAGCAGGATCAAAACATATTGAAGTGTTCTGATGACGACACAACACAGGTTTTGGGCTTGCTTTGGAAGCCAGTAGGAGATGACTTAGCTTATGAGGTATGTGTCGAAGAGTCCGCAATCGTTAGTAAAAGACGTTTGCTATCGGAACTATCCCGCATATTTGATCCGCTGGGATTACTGGCTCCTGTCATTGTCCAATACAAAATCCTGCTTCAGGAATTGTGGTTGCATAACTTGGATTGGGATACCCCGCTGCCCAGTTCATCAGCAAAACTATGGCTAAAGTATCGCAACGATATGGGGAATATAAAAAGGATTGCTATACCTCGATTCGTGTCAACATCAACAGACAATGCTATAGACCTACAGGGTTTCTGCGACGCATCCACGCGAGCCTATTCAGCCGTAGTATACTGCCGCACCAAGGACCAACATGGCGTATATCAGGTTCATCTTGTTGCGGCTAAGACACGTGTAGCTCCGTTAAAGCAAATATCTTTGCCGCGCTTGGAGCTATGTGGTGCATTACTATTATCACGTCTTATTAGCGTAATAAAGGAAATTTTGCCACACAGAGTTATTTCAGTTAATGCTTGGTGTGATTCGACGATCGTTCTAGCTTGGCTCGCCCAATCTCCAGCAAAGCTTAAGACCTTTGTTGCAAATCGTGCTTCGGAAATTATTGACACTTTGCCTCGCCGCGTTTGGAAACATGTTGCATCTAAAGAAAATCCTGCTGATTGCGCCAGCCGAGGGATGCTTGCTGCCGAGCTGCTCAATTTCAATCTTTGGTGGAACGGGCCATCATGGTTACGTGACGAAAAGGGCTTTCAAGAAGCTCTCATGAAGATGACCCCTTCCAAGTCAATTACAGACTCTGATGTGAACATGGAACTTAAAGCTAAGCCAGTAAGCTTGGTGGTCACTGCTCCAGAATACCATCACCCACTTGAAAATCTAGTTGAAATATCATCTTCGTGGAGCAAACTAGTGAAAACTGTTGCCTATATTTTGCGATTCATCAAACGTCTGCGCCCAATTAACAGAGAGAACACTGTAGGATATTTGAAGTTTCACGAATTTGAAGATGCAAGGCGAATTCTTTTGAGGTATGCACAGGACTGCTTTAAAGAAGAACGAGAGAAGTTAATGCAACAAAAGGGAATGCATACGAGGTCCCAGCTTTTAAAACTTAACCCATTTATTGACGACCGCGGTCTATTACGCGTTGGAGGGCGAATTCGTCATGCCGAGATGAATATGAATGCTGTTCACCCGGTCATACTACCGAAGTTGCATCGAATTACTTATCTGATTGTACAGGAGGAACACACCAAAACTTTGCATGCTGGTGTGTCGGCACTTTTTGTTATTATACGGCAAAGGTACTGGATTTTGGGCGCTAGAAATTTAATTCGCAGCGTCACTTTTAAGTGCATGAAATGCTTTCGACAACGACACATATCTAACCAACAAATGATGGCAGACCTCCCTGCGGTTCGGGTACGACAGGCACACCCGTTCGAAAACAGTGGATGCGATTATGCGGGCCCACTCACATTGAAGGTGGTTCCTGGGAGAAGGCCTAAGTTATCAAAAGGCTATATTTGTTAATTTGTGTGCTTAACGACGTCTGCCATCCACATGTAGTTGGCGACAGATTTGAGAACCGATTGCTTTCTAGCAGCATTACGCCGATTTATGTCACGCCGTGGAAGGTGTTCCCAAATATTTAGCGACAACGGCAGAAATTTTCTTGGTGCATCTCGGCAGTTGGATGAAATGCACAAAGCACTCATGTCGCAAGAGCGTAATGAAATCCTTTCCGCATCCTTGGCAGAGGACGGAATCAGATGGAATTACATACCACCACATGCACCGCATTGGGGTGGAATCTGGGAATCGGCAATCCGATCTGTTAAACTTCATTTACGACGTGTTATTGGCAATCATATTTTAACTTTCGAGCAAATGCATACTCTGTTGGCTCAGATAGAAGCAGTGGTTAACTCGCGGCCACTTGGAGCAGCGCCAGATACTGACACTAATTATTTATCGCCTTCTCATTTTTTAATAGGTCGCCCGTACACTATGGTACCAGAGGGGAAGTTATCTGAAGTTAAGCCCAATCAACTCGACTACTGGCAGCTCATTCAAAATATGATGCAGGGCTTTTGGCAGCGATGGCATATGGAGTATTTAACTTCATTACAACAAAGACCAAAATGGACAAGACCAATGCCAAACATGTCAATAGGGAGCATAGTGGTCGTAAAAGAAAATAATATCCCTCCTGCTCGCTGGTTACTAGCTAAGGTGATTGAGACATACCCGGGAAAGGATGGTCCGATTCGAGCAGCAAAATTAAAAACAGCATCCGGAGAACTTATTCGACCTGTCACAAAGATTGTTGTACTACCTACCTTCTGAAACGCAGTTTCAGGATGCCCCGGGATGTTTCGGAATACAATACAATTTATATTTAATTTAGTACGAATACATGTAACAGCCACTGTACTCATCATATTGGTTTTTGTATGTATAACAGTTTTCTCATTTCATTTATTGATACATAGGAAATATGTAAACAATTGTATTAAATGTTCTGTTATAACCAGTTTTGAATACATTGTAAAATAAGTCAGCATATATTTGTATAATCGTACATATGCAGGTATACACTTGGTACATACCCAAATTGCTATCCACTAATATCGAATGTTATGTTAAATTTAGTCTAGCGATGAAGCTGTTCGTGAATAAATCGTCTTAATACTTAACCCGTGTTTGTAGCTTTCACGGCATTCATCGCCAGTTAGTAAGTTAGTAGTTGTTAGGTTCTAAGAAGGTGAGTTACGGTTATCTATTTAGTAAAAAGGAAAAATGTTGTTGATAGTAGGAAGGTATTATTAGTAAACGGAATTCTTAGAATTAGATTGATTACCATTAAATTATTGTTACTATATTGGTTTAGGATTTTCGCTTTTCCTGCGATATTATTTTGTTAGTATGTCAGTGGTTTACTAGTTGTTTCTTTTTTTTTTTTTGGATAAAACAACTTTTTATTATGATTAGTAGGGAAGATTAGAAAACAATTTTTTAAATTTACTTTATATTGTTATGTTATTGATTTTTTATACCAACAATTTTGTTGATTTACGGCCTGTACATTTTCAAGTATTCATGAAACGAGCTCAAGGCCAAGAATAATAATTTTTCACTTTTTTGAACTTTTATGAAAATTATTATTGTTTTTACTTATTAATAATCATTTTAATTAATTATTAAAAGTTTTTTGATTGAATAGAGTAGGAAAAATGTTTAGAGACAACTGCCATAGCTTTTCTTATAGATCCATTTCGGAAGCTGCTAGACTTCACTCATCAGAGAAATTTTGGCACGCAATGCTAACCATTAAGCTAACAATTGTTATTACAAAAATTTTCAAAAAATAAATAAAAAGGAACAAAAAATTTGGAAAAAATAAAACGGAAAAAAATTTTGGTTTTTTTCTCTTTTTCATTGTTAACGATTTTTTCGCTTTCCTTCTTTTCTTTTTTTTTTTGTGTTTCTTCTCCAACCGATTTTAGGCGAGGGAGGCATTTTCAAATATGTTTTTTTTTTCTTCTTCTCCAACGAATAAGAATAAGGCGAGGGAGGCATTTTCAATTATGTTTTTTTTTCTTCTTCTCCAACGAATTTTAGGCGAGGGAGGCATTTTCAATTATGTTATTTTTTCTTCTTCTCCAACGAATTTTAGGCGAGGGAGACATTTTCAATTATGTTTTTTTTTTCTTCTTCTCCAACGAATAAGGCGAGGGAGGCATTTTCAATTGTTGTATAGGACAGAGTGTCATACTGTTCTCGAACCAGCTACGGGGAGATCGCCAGAATCCGGTTTGGAAGTAGCGTGGCCATTTGTCAAATTCGATGGCGCTACGAGCCTACTAAGGCACGATTCATCCCACTAACAAGCCCGCTCTTGTAGTAATGACCATTTCCTTTTGTTCTGGACTAGAGGTGTTACCATTTCTCGAACCAGCTATGGAGAGTCGTGTTATCCGATTAAGGCACGATTTGTCCCACTTACCAGCCCGCTCTTGTTAGATAAACTACCCCTTAGTACCAGGTTCTCTTTCTTGTTTTAGTTTATTTCGGTAGTCTTTTCATTTCTTATTCAGTATTATTCTTTATTATTTTTATTTTCTATTTTATTTTAATGTTTTTTTTGTTTTATGTGTTAGAATATGTATTCCTGTGTTTCACATTTTTTATGTGAGTTTTATGTATTTTCTTGCCACTTAGCGTGGTGACTGATACTTTGTTGTCTTTTGCAACAATTTCTTTCTTATACACGGGTTTTTGCTTTTCCCTTGCTCTGCTTGTCCTTCACGTATATGACATCGTTTTCGTCATAACCCTCCGGTAGATATCTTTTCTTATTGTGACGTTTGATCTGCTCTAGCTGCTTTTTTGTCAGCAAGGTTTTCAAATATTTTTTAGTTTTTCTACTTTTTTCTAACAGCTCTTGATAGTTAGAGGATTTTGCGCGATTAAAAAATATTTCACTTGATTTTTGGTTTATAACCGAGTGAATTGAATTATTATATCGATATACTGCTATGTTAATTAATTCTTTCGTCCTTAAATTTGGGTTGTCTATCTTCAGGCATCTAATTATTTCAATTAAGGTGGAGTGGAGTCTTTCTACTTGACCATTCACTTCGCTTCTTTGCAATGGAGTGCGATACAATTTTATTCCCAAAGAGTCTAACAGGTTCTGGATTATTGGACTAATTAAACCGCGCTCATTGTCGGTCACAAGAATATCAGGTGTTGTGAAATAGTGTAGGAGTTTTATTATTTTGTCCTTAAGGTGCAAAGTGGACTAGTTTCTTAGATGGAAAAGTTTCGCGAATTTTGAGAATTTGTCGATAACACTCTCCTTGAATTTCGAAAATGTCCAAGTGGATTATCTCACAAGGACCTGATGGAATTGGTATTTTTTGCAGCTCTGGTGCATTCGGATGTCTATCATATTTACTGACCTTACATGTTTCGCAGGACGAGACATACCCTCTGATTATACTGTTCATTCTGGGAAAGCAGTATTTCTCTAGGATTTGTTTCTTATTTTCTGTGGCATGTATATGTTCTCCCCATATTATCTCACAAATCCTATCCGGATCCCTCAAATCTTCTACCATAGTCTGAGCTACCCGGATCTTATATTGCATACAATTTTCTAAATATACCTTCTGGAGTAGTCCTAATTCAGCTTCTTGCATCTTAATACCATTGATTACGTTTGGTCTTAGTTTTTTCTTGAGGACGTCGATAAGCTCTGCTTCGCTAATTCCCTCTGACCTTAGGTAGTGTCGCGAGTAACCGGGATGGGGTTCCTCGAATATTTCTAGCCTACCTCCAAACACAAGCTGATTTCTAAATACGTTTATTGGCACTTCCACGAACGGTATCAGATCCGAATTATCTTGCTCTGCGCTGTCGACGGTGTTGCCTGTTGAACCGTCCTCGCTTGCCGAGTCCGATTCTGATCCTGGGTTGCATTTCGGCTTGCATTCCCGTATATGGGCGTTGTAAGGGGATTCGCCTGAGTTTTTAAGCGAGAAACAGCGTCTGCCACCACGTTTGATTTACCTGGTTTGTATATTATTTCATAATTATATTCTTCGATCCTAGACTTCCATCGCTTTAGTTTTGCGTTGTAGTTCCGGTTGCTGAGGGAAAATGTTAGTGGTTGATGGTCGGTGAATATTCGTATCTTCTTAGCGCCATATAGGTAGTTCCGGAGATTGTCCAATGCCCAAACGATGGCGAGCATTTCCTTTTCGTTGGTCGCTTATGCTTCCTCCGTAGTACTTAGGCTTCTTGATATAAATGGTATTGGTTTATCTTTACCATCGTAATCTTGTGACAACACGGCACCAATGGCGGAGTCGGATTAAAATCTACCTTTTTTGGGTCTGGGAGTATTCCTTCGGAAGTCACAATATAACCTAGAAACTCTACGCTTGTTTAAGGAACTGTGTTTTTCTAGATTAACTCTGAGACCCGCGTTCAAAAGCCTGTGGAGAATGGTCTCGATGTCCCTTAAATGAGTATCCTGGTCTTTGCTGAAAATTATGATGTCGTCGATGTATATGAAACATACACGACCTATGAATTCTTTGAGCACGTCGTCTATCATTCGTTGGAAGATAGAGGGTGTCATTTTTGAGACCAAAAGGCAGCCGCAAAAATTCGTATTTTCCATTCATTGTGAAAAAAGCCGTTTTTGCGATGTCGCTGTCTTTCATTGGAATTTGGTGGAATCCCGAAGTGAGGTCAAGTGTCGTCAAATATTTAGCGTTACCAAGACTCGCGATGGTGCCATTAATGTCAGGTATAGGATACGTGTCAGGGACAGTTACGGCGTTTAACCGCCTAAAATCTATGACCATTCGATATTTCTTTTCCCCATCAGACTGGGATTTTTTCGGCGAATTGTATGGGCTTTTTGAAGGACGAATTATTCCTTCTGAAAGTAGATTCTGGATTTGCTTCTCAACTTCTTTGCGCATGTTTACAGGGTAGGGGTAACTTTTTGTGTAGATAGGGTTTCCGGTATCAGTTCTTATTTCGGCTTGGACATTGGTTTGAATTTTCATACTGCGGTCAACCGGGCCAAACAAAGTTTCGTATTTATCTAATATTTCGTAAGGCCTATTTTTAGTAAGGTTAGTAATATTGGCGGCCGCGGTGGTGTGAAGGTAGTGTTGCCGGCCTACCACACCGAAGGTCCATGGTTCGAGCCCTGGTACAGGTAACATCAAAAGTGATTTGAAAAAAGTTTTTCAAAAACGGGGTCGCCCCTCGGCAGTGGTTTGGCAAACTCTCCGAGTGTATTTCTGTCATGACAGGCTTCTCAGCAAAAATTCGTCTCCTTTGTAGATGCTGTTCGGAGTCGGCAAAAAACTGTAGGTCCCACCAATTTGTAGGGAAAATTCAAATCGGCACACCACAAATTGGAAGAGAAGCTTGGCGCAAAAAATCTCTTAGGAGGTTTAGGATGATATACCTGTTGTATATCGCGCCATAGAGAGAGAGAGAGTAATATTGGGATCTAGCGGGATGTTTGGTTCTATTTTATTAACTTGTTGTACTATTTTCGCATTCGGTTTTAGCATAAGGAAGTTGAGTTCCCTATCCATTACCGCTTTAACTTCAGTCAACGTGTCGTCGCCTATGATCCCGTCGAACTATTTGAATCCTGGGAGGACAAAAAATGTGGTGGGAGTGTCCTTGCCACAAACTTAAAAAAATATCCACATACTTTTCTGCCGCCACCCGCAGAGGTTACTTTGAATGGCTTTTCCACTGGCATGGTGTTGCGTGCTACGCGTTCACTTATGTAATTTTTGCTTGCCCCCGTGTCTACTAGAAACTCTAACACACCCTGTTGATGCGTAACATTTATAAATAATACAATAAACAGCAGCGTCTGATCACCATGTGGTGCGGCTGCAAGCGGGCGTCTGTCTTGGATCAAGCGGCTCGCTATACAAACGTTTAATAGAATTCAACCTCCCGTGAAACGGGTTGTGCGTTGGGTTTGGGACCCACCACATAAAACAAGGTTCCAATGAAATTCAACAACAAAGCCTCGGATATGACAACCCCTATTTTAGATGACAACACCCGCAAACGAAATAAGGATTATGAGATAAGAGCTGTGACGGACTTTCCAAATGCCGGGGTATGCTCAGTCCGTCCAGGGTTCCTACAAAAAGAGTTTCCTATGGGTTTTCTCCAAATGATAAAACCCTGTTAGTTATTTTAGTTTTGATATTTTTCTTAAATTCATTTTTTCAAATCTCATCTACAATCTTAAATTTATCTCTAACTACGCTAAAGGTGGTGGAGGTGAAAACCCCTACTCAGCCCTACGTTCGGCGGAGGTGAAAACCACCACTTACTATAACTTAAGTTGCTCCCGGCTAAATTAAAGGCGGCAGAGGTGAAAAGCCCTACTTAACCCTACCGTCCACTGAGGTGAAAACCCCTGCAGGATATAAAAATAGTATTCGTGAGATGAAAACTCCCAGGTGTACGTTCATCGGATGTGAAAACCACCAACTACTATGCCTAGCTAGTAGCTAACTACGCAATTTTCCTAAGGAATTCATCGCCCTTTTATACTAATTTGCACGCAGGCAAACTGTTACTTAACAACAATAACTACTCATATACTTATTGTACATAATCTTATAAGTGAACCGCGTATGTGGTTCATTTATAGAACGGCATATGTGTGAAAATATAAAAATGCAGCATATTTCATAAAAAATAGTGTATAACTCAAACTAACTTCATTCATTAAGATATCTATATATATGTGTTGTGAGGGCTCCACAAGCCTCCGGGTTGGGGTCCTCACACCCTCCCCTCACCTGCCGCAACAAGACTTACAGTCACTAAGCCCGTTCGGGTGAGTCGAACTCGGACAGTAAGGTGTCTCTAAAAAATGTTTACTTATGTGATACATTTTTCTAATTTGTTATTTGAATATTATTATATGAGAACTGTTTAGGTTTGTTTCATATTACCACCGTGATCTGAATTACTCGCCAAAACGCTTGTGCTTAGGAAGGTGTTTGATAAGTTATCGCCTTGCGCCTACTGAAACTATTTTCTGTACTCCTTGTCTGTGTGGGATGGTTATCATCCATGCCAAAAGGTATTTCCGCGTTTCCCTCTCTCGTTGTAAAACTAAAAGTGACGAAATAATCTATTATATTATTACTATGCTTACTGGCCATATTGTTTGCGTATTCCGCTGCCATCTGCATTCCGATTTCCATGGTTGATGCTTGACCCCGTATCTCTTCTGCTATAACTTCGGCCCTCGGACTATTATCAACTGAATTTGTTACCGATAGAGATCCACATCTCGCTACTGGACCACGCTCGGTTATGCGTTCTGGATTTGCCTTTCGTACTACTGTTTGTGACGTCGATTCTTGCTGTGTTTTCTGCGACGAACTCGGTCCTTCCGATTCTGTAACTTGCCCGTTCGGCGTGCCTGCAGTCGCGTTTGCTTTGTTACGCCCGCTTGATCTACGTGACCGTGACCGTGCCTCCTGTTGACGTTTTTAGTTCTCTGGTCTGTCGTCCTTCATTATTTCGGCCTCGTGGTATGCCTTTAATTCGCTTACGTGTGCTCTCCTCCTCTTGCCCTTGTGCACTTTGTCCAGTTCTACGATCACCGGTGACACGAAGTTTATCACTCGGGGGGGGCCACTGTATTTGGGTGCTAGTTTTGCCGCGAAATTGTCTACTGCTTTGGACAATTGATGCTCTTTCACCAATACTAAGTCGCCTATGGCCGGTTGCCATTGTTTTCTACGTAAGTTGTAATACCTTGCTTGCTCTGTGGACGCGCTTTGCTGCCTACGTCGTACGATGTTGTACACTTCCTTCATCCGTGTTCCCTTCTCGCTTAGATTAACTCTTTCCTCTCCCGTTCCGAATGTTTGTGCGTCGTAAAAAACGCCTGGTATTCTTGGTTCTCTACCTTGTATCACGTATGCTGGGCTATAACCAGTTGATTCGCACACACTCGTATTTAATGCTAACGTTATCTCTGGAATGAACTCTTCCCAATTCCTCTGATCTTTGCCGCTAAACTGTGCTATTTATCGTTTAATATTACGATTCGCTCTCTCTGTCGGGTTCTCCTGTGGTGTATATCGTGCTGTTAGCTGGTGTTTTACGCCGAGCTCTTCCAAAAATCGCTTGAAACGTCTACTCACGAACTGTGGTCCGTTAGCTGTTATCAATACCTTTGGTGATCCAAATCTAGCCAGAATTCGTTCTCTTAACCCTCGTATTAAACTCTCCGTCGTTGCCTTTCGTAGTGCCACAACTTCTACCTACTTTGAAAATCTATCCACGAATACTAAAGCCATCGTGTTGCCATGCTTGGAACGCAGAAGTGGTCTTACGAAATCCGCGCATACTGTTGGCAAAGGTTCGTCCGGGACTCGTGTCAGCATCTTACCGGCCGCTTGTTGTTGGCTGGGTTTATAAATCTGACATGCATGACACTGCTGCACATACTTCCTCACGTCTCTGAACATACCTGGCCAGTAGTAACGTGTCATCGCTCGTACAGTCGTCTTTCGTATTCCCATATGTCCAGCGCTTGGTGTGTCGTGAATCTCTCTTAGCACTCTTCCACGTTGTGGTGTCGGTACGCACAACTTCCATGGAATGGAATCTTCACCATCCATCTGACTTACAATTCGCCTGTATAATTTCCCGTCTTGGATAACGCAGTTCGGAAACTCCTCTGGTGTCCTCATTACTTCTGCCATTTTCGACTCGTGCCAATTACAGCTGCTTTCGTTCGGCTGCGTAGTCATCGTTCCAAATTGTTCCGCTAATGGTTGCCGTGATAGTGCGTCCGCTACGACGTTCAACTTCCTCTTCCTGTACTGGACGTCAAATGAATATTGCTGTAGCTCGAGCGCCCATCTAGCAATACGACCTGACGGACTCTCGATTGCATTCAGCCACTTCAATGCCAAATGGTCTGTGATCACCGTGAAATTGTATCCTTCTAGGTACGGCCGCATCTTCCGTATCGCCCAATCTATGGCCAAACATTCCTTCTCTGTCGGTGAGTAATTGGCTTCTGCTTTGTTCAATCTCTGGCTCGCGCATGCTATACCCGCTCTTCCTTGTCCACTCCTTGTGTGAGTACAGCTCCGAAGCCAAAGTCACTCGCATCCGTTTGCAATCTAAACCTCTTCGTGAAATCCGGGCAAGCTAATACCGGTGCTTGTATAACGCCGTCTGCTGTTCCCCGGACCATTTCCATTTGTTTCCCTTCTTTAACATCGGCGTCAATCGATTTGCCACCTTTGAAAACTTAGGAACGAATCTCCTATACCATGACACTATTCCTAGAAACATTCGTAACTCTCGTATGTTGCCTGGTGGTGTGAGCTCTTTTGTCGCCGCTACTCTGTCTGGATCGGTGTGAATACCCTGTTCGCTGAACTCGCACTTCTCGGGATTAATCTTAAGGTTTGCTCGCCTCAGACGCTGAAAAACTTCTGTGAGGTGCCTTATGTGGTCTTCCAATGTGCTACTTGTTATTATAATATCGTCTAGGTACGCGAACGCATGTGGTTCTAATTCGGGACCAATGACACGATCAAGTGCCCTCTGAAACGTTGCTGGAGCGGAATGTAGTCCGAATGGCATTACTTTCCACTGTATAAATCCTCGTCCAGGTATCGTAAATGCGGTATGCTGCTTACTGCCTTCCTCCATAGGGATCTGCTAATAGCCGTTCTTTAAACCCAGGCTGCTGATAAACCGAGCACTTCTAAGCCTGTCTAAAATATGTTGTACTCGTGGCAACGGATATGCGTATGGTACTGACCGGGCATTGAGCTGCCGATAATCGACGCAAAGTCTCCATTTGCCGTTCTTCTTCTTCGCTAAAACTATAGGTGCGCTGTGAGGGCTGTGCGATGGTTCAATGCAACCCTTCGCTATAAGCTCATCAATCTCCCTGTTAATTATCTCCTGCATCTTCGGGTTTTTGGGAAAGTATCGCTGTATCGGGCGGTCAGCTCGCATGACTATCTTATGCTCGGTTACATTAGATACTCCCGACATTTCTTCAAAAATCTTTAATTCATGGTTAAGAAATTCACTCACCGCGATATCTGTGGTACTTTGTGCTTCTGTAGTGGGTTCGGGCCTTGCATTCTCCTGGATATCTTTATTCTCTTCTACTATTGTTGTACAACTTGCCATGTACTGCTTCTGATCCTCTGCTCGTAATACTATTGCTTGTTTACCGCACTTCAACACCATGTTTGCCTTTGCCAGGTAGTCTGTTCCAAAAACCACTTTATCTACTAGCCCTGGTAATACCAATAACTCACCCCGGTGTACTTGATCGCCCAAATTAACCTCTGCGTCTGTCGCTTCCCCTACGTCCTTCGCTCTAAAATCGCCCATCACCACTCGAGTATCTACTTCTTTGATCTTGCGTGCATTTAAGGTTGTTGCCATCGACTCGCTCACAAAACTCCTCGTTGCTCCGGTGTCCACTGAAGCCATCACGCTTCCAAGATTCGCCCTTGTGTTTGCTTAGATGTATTTATTGAGTACGAGGTTGAACCTCTTGAGACCTCACCCCTCGCTGCCAGTGGGACCTCTGGTCGTTTCCCTGCTGTCTGCGACAGCAGTCGCGTGTCTGAACACCTCTTCTACCACACGTCCAGCAGAAGTCGCGTAGAGAGTTACGGCACCCATAAGCGAAGTGTCCGTTCTCTCCGCACCGCCAGCATGCAGTCCTTGGATCTACTTGCCCTTGCTATGTATGTGCTTGTACGTTTATTACTGGTTGTGCACTTCTTACTGTATGTCGATCGTTATTCTCTTCCGTATGCAAATAATGGTGCCGTTCCTCCTGTCGCCTAGGAACAAACGGTCTTGCAGCTGGTCTGAGTGGTTCTCTCTCCAGTGCGATATTCTCGTAGTTTTCGAACAGGTTTAACAACTCCTCCAGATTGCTGAATTCACTTCGCTTGACGTAAAGTTGGTACTCTCTCCTCGAGTTCCGGTATATGCGGTTCAGCGTTTGCTCGATGCTGTAATCGGAGTGCCGCATAAGCCCCTGTAACGTAAGTACATAGTCCTTAATTTTTCTCCTGTGCGTTGGACTCGCTTGACTCGTCGTCTAAGCGTTCGAAATATCTTGAACTCAAAAAGAATTTCAAGAAATCCTTCTTAAAAGTTTCCCATTCCTGCCAGTGTCGGTTATTATTGCGGAACCATACCAACGCTTTATCTCTGAGAAGCACAGGTAGAGCTCGTGGAATAGAATCGCGGTTCATCGCATAGCTGTCGGCGAGTTCTTCTACCCGGTCTATAAATCCAAGTAGGTCCTTCTCGCCGTCGTACCTCGAACCCCACTTGCGTATCCGGTCCATGGTGTTAGCAAACGATTCCGCATGGTTAAATGTATATGCTTCGTTGTGCCGTAGTGGTGGTTCGCCGCCATCTTTGGGTGTTGGTGGATTGACCGTTATCGTTGGCCGAGCGTGACGAAGAGCTAACTCGGTAAAGCGTTCCTCTAATTTTTCATCGTCACCGTGCGTCTGGATATATCCTGATAACCGTTTCCTTAATTCTTCCACCGTTCCCGTGCCTTCCAAACCAAATTCCTTATTATATTCCACTAGATCCTCACGATTGAGGTAGTACACCCATGTTACCCTTACCATGATGCTTTGTTTTAACTTTCTTCCTTGCTGATTCTAATTCTTGGCTTTGTGCGTATCCTCTTTATTTTTTTTTTTTTTGGTTGTATTATCCACTCGTAGTTTCCACTTGTTTTACCTCGTTGCTTGCTTTCTCATAGTATAATTCCTCAAACTCCGTAAAATTGACTTAAAGAAGTCCCTGCTCGGGCGCCATTTGTGACGGACTTTCCAAATGCCGGGGTATGCTCAGTCCGTCCAGGGTTCCTACAAATAGAGTTTCCTATGGTTTTTCTCCAAATGATAAAACCCTGTTAGTTATTTTAGTTTTGATATTTTTCTTTAATTCGTTTTTTCAAATCTCATCTACAATCTTAAATTTATCTCTAACTACGCTAAAGGTGGTGGAGGTGAAAACCCCTACTCAGCCCTACGTTCGGCGGAGGTGAAAACCACCACTTACTATAACTTAAGTTGCTCCTGGCTAAATTAAGGTCGGCAGAGGTGAAAACCCCTACTTAGCCCTACCGTCCACTGAGGTGAAAACCCCTGCAGAATATAAAAATAGTACCCGTGAGATGAAAACTCCCAGGTGTACGTTCATCGGAGGTAAAAACCACCGACTACTATGCCTAGCTAGTAGCTAACTACTCAATTTTCCTAAGGAATTCATCGCCCTTTTATACTAATTTGCACGCAGGCAAACTGTTACTTAACAACAATAACTACTCATATACTTATTGTACATAATCTTATAAGTGAACCTTCTCCTTATTATTATCCTATTTTCCTTATAAATTCTAACGTATATTTTATATGCCTGCTCCTGTACGCTTTCCTTCCCTCATATGCCAGTTTCTTGCATTGCAGCGAACATATGTACACACGCCTGTACGCTTGCGTTGGTCACTTCCAGTGTTTCATTCATTCATTCATTCATTTATTAGGCATTTTCCTTATATCTACATATGTATGTACATCTTAAAATAATATCGCATAAAAATCAAACAATTTAATCTTATGTATATGGAATTTATGTACAGTAGATATTGGAAAAGTTAGGACATTTTTATGCCAATTCAGCATAGTGGCAAATGTCCATTTTAGCAAATATAAAAAATACAGTGGGGTGGACTGTTAAATAAAGTGATTAAAATATAAAATGTTGTTTAATTTAATTATAATATATAAAAAATATTTAGCTAAAGTTACAACAAACCCATGGGTAAATGAAAGGAAAAGCAATTACCAGAAAAGTTATGAAGCATTTGTTATTAAAAACGGTTTATGTAGGTGGCCGAAGCAAAACTTCGATTTCATTGTGTGCAAGGCCTAAGAGGAAGGACTTAACACTTTCTGTAAATTGCCGAAGATTTCGCAAAGTACGTATTTCAGCAGGAAGTAGATTAAAGAGTTTTCGCGAAAGAATTGTGAAAAACTTGCTTGAATGTGTGGTTCTGGTCGACGGTACAACGACTCTAGTTTGTGAGTTTGTCCTCATACTTTGCAGGTAACCACATCTAATAAAAAAAATTTTTAAAACTTTAAAATAATACAGGTCCTTGACTGGAAGAATCTCTAGACTTCTAAAAAGCTCTCTCGATGGATGCAGCCGATTAACATTAGATATTTTTCGAACAGCATACTTTTGCAATACTAGTATGGGCTGGATTTTGTTAAGGGTGGCGCCACCCCAACAGCTGATTCCATATTGTAATTTAGAGTGAAAGAGCGCATAATAAACTATTTTGAGAATATTGTTGGAACAGGAAGTTCTTAGGTGATAAAAACAACGTAAAGAGGATTGAAGATATTTTTTTAGACGGGATATATGGTTAGCCCAGCTCATATTTGTATCAACCGTTACACCCAGATACCGAAATTCATCTACATAGTCTATCGTGAAGCAGTCCTTATTACAGGCCACAAGCGAGGCGAAGGAACCGGATTGAAAATATTGGCACATATTGTCATGTAAAGCAAATCGCTCGCAAATCGCAGAATGAAAAATAATACTTACATCTGGTGGTTTTTTTATATTTAGACTAAAACTCATGAGTTTGGTCTTATTGCTAGCAACGAGCTTATGCTTTGCAAACCAAGTTCTCAGAAGATGTATATCATGGTTTATACTACTTATTAAATCAAGGGTGTTAGGAGAACCATAGCCCATCGCAAGATCATCGGCGAATGCAGTGACCTTCCCCAAGAAGGGCATATCAAAAATTGAATTGACGTAAATCAAAAATAAGATGGGACCGAGCACGGAGCCTTGCGGAACCCCTATTGTTATTGGATTAGTTTTTCCCAGCTTTCCGCCAACTCTGACACATTGTACCCTTCCAGAAAGGTATGATTGAAACCACATATGTATAAATCCTCGAAAACCGGCATTATATAATTTGTTTAGTAAAATAGCATGATCTACCGTGTGTAGTAGATTTGTATTGCTCTGCATTGTTGTGCGCTTAAATGTTCGCCTTTTCTAACACTTATTGCTTGCCGTCGCCTTGGCATAGGCAGGTTTCTAACCTCTTAGCGTCGCTGACAAATCTAGTGTAGGGTAAGGCTCATATGTATATATGTATATTAGCGTGTTCCTGTTTGTAAGAAATTGATATTCGAATGGTATGTTCCTTTAAAAATATTTCAAATATATATATAATCGTACATATATTAGCTAAGTGGGTTTTCGTGCAAAAATGCGTATGTGGTTCATTTATAGAACGGCATATGTGTGAAAATATAAAAATGCAGTATATTTCATAAAAAATAGTGTATAACTAAAATTAACTTCATTCATTAAGATATCTATATATATGTGTTGTGAGGGCTCCACAAGCCTCCGGGTTGGGGTCCTCACAGAGCATGTACCTGGAATGTCCGGTCCCTTAATGGGGAAGGTGCCGCTGCCCGGATGGTTGAGGGCCTGAGGAAAGCAAAAGCTGGCATCACCGCCATACAAGAGATGCGATGGACGGGGCGAGGAAACACCATCAAAACACCTTGCAACATCTACTGGAGGGGGCATGAAGACAAGCGCAGATTCGGCGTGGGATTTGTGGTGGGAGAGAGACTCCGTCACCGAGTACTGTCGTTCACACCCGTGAACGAGCGTCTCGCCGCAATCCGCATAAAAGTACGATTTTTCACCATATCGTTTATCTGCGCTCATGCACCGACGGAAGAGAAGGACGACGTGGAAAAGGATGCATTCTACGAGCGCCTGGAAGAAGTATACGAGCGCTGCCCCCGTCATAATATCAAAGTCGTGCTTGGCGACTTGAACGCCAGGGTGGGTAAGGAGGGTGTATTCGGCCCCACTGTCGGGAAGTTCAGTCTCCACAATCAGACTTCGCCAAATGGATTCAGGCTGATCGACTTCGCCGGTGCCCGAAACATGGTCATATCCAGCACTAGGTTTATGCACAAGAAGATCCATCAAGCTACATGGCTGTCCCCCGATCGAAAAACACGCAACCAGATCGACCACGTTGTGATAGACGGACGGCATGCTTCCAGCGTTTTAGATGTTCGCACAATACGAGGACCTAACATCGACTCTGATCACTACCTAGTAGCAGCCAAGATTCGTACCCGCCTCTGTACGACAAAACAGGTGCAACAAAAAACGCAGGGAGAGCTGGACGTCGAAAAGATGCAATCGCAACCGACCGCCAATTATTTCGCAGATCGCCTCTCAGCACAATTCAACCTAGTGGAATGCATGAGCAGTGGGATCATATCTCAGGAGCACTCCGTACCGCAGCCGAAGAAGTAATTGGATTCCGACGAACGCGAAGAAACAACTGGTATGATGATGAAGAGTGCCGCGCTGCAACAAAAAGAAAGGACGAAGCCTACAAGGCAACACTGAGATCGAATGCAACGACGAGTGTGTGTGGACACTACCGCGAGTTGAAAAGGGAAGCGAGGCGGCTTTTCCGGGCGAAAAAAAGAGAGGCAGAAAAGCGTGAAATAAAGGAGCTTGAGATGCTGGCCAACGGGAATAATGCTCGAAACTTCTATCAAAAAATTCGGCGAATGACAGAAGGTTTTAAACCCGGGGCAATCTTCTGTAAGAATGAGAACGGCGACCTGGTGACCGATGTTCAGAGAGCACTCAGAATATGGAGGGATCACTTCTCTGCCCTTTTAAATGGAGAAACTGAGCAAGAAACCAGAGAAGATGCCGAACCCGAGCCCACAATCGAAGATGATGGAGTTGACGTTCCACAACCCGACTATAATGAGGTACGAATAGAAATATCCCGATTGAAAAACAATAAAGCAGCTGGCGCTGATGGTTTGCCTGCTGAGCTATTCAAACACGGAGGCGAGGAGCTGGTAAGGCGCATGCATCAGCTTCTATGCAGAATTTGGTCGGATGAATGCATGGCTGAAGATTGGAATCTAAGTGTTCTCTGCCCAATCCACAAGAACAGCGGAATCAGCCTTTTGAATATCGCATATAAGGTCCTATCAAGCGTATTGTGCGAAAGACTGAAGCCTGATGTGAACAGACTGATTGAACCTTATCAGTGTGGCTTCAGACCTGGTAAATCTACCATCGACCAGATTTTGACAATACGCCAAATCTTGGAAAAAAGCCGTGAAAAAAGAATCGACACACATCATCTCTTTGTTGATTTTAAAGCCGCTTTCCATAGCACGAAAAGGAGCTGCTTATATGCCGCTGTGTCTGAATTTGGTTTCCCCGCAAAACTTATACGGCTTTGCAAAATGACCTTGAGCAACACCGCCAGCTCGGTCAGAATTGGGAAGTACCTCTCCGAGCCGTTCGAAACTAAACGAGGTTTCAGACAGGGTGACCCCCTATCGTGCGATTTCTTTAATTTAATGCTGGAGAAAATAATACAAGCTGCAGAACTTAACCGCGCTGGAACAATATTTTATAAAAGCGTGCAACTGTTCGCATATGCTGACGATATTGATATCATTGGCATTAATAACCGCGCCGTAACTTCTGCTTACTCCAAATTAGAAAGAAAAGCGGAGAAAATGGGATTGGTGGTGAACGAGGGCAAAACGAAGTACCTTCTGTCATCATGCAAAGAGTCAGCGCTTTCGCGCCTTGGCAACCAAGCCACTGTTGGCAGCAATAATTTCGAAATAGTAAAGGACTTCGTTTACCTGGGAAGCAGAAGCGTGGACACTAACAACATCTGATGAGGCGGCTCTGGGAGTATTCAAGAGAAAGGTTCTTCGAAAGATTTTTGGACTTCTACGCGTTGGCGACGGCGAGTACCGAAGAAGATTTAATGATGGGCTATATGAACTTTACGCAGACGCCGACATCTCTTTCTTTTTATGGCGCGATATACAACAGGTATATCATCATAAACCTCCTAAGAGATTTTTGCGCCAAGCTTCTCTTCCAATTTGTGGTGTGCCGATTTCAATTTTCCCTACAAATTGGTGGGACCTACAGTTTTTTCCGACTCCGAACGGCATCTACAAAGGAGACGAATTTTTGCTGAGAAGCCTGTCATGGCAGAAATACACTCGGAGAGTTTGCCAAACCACTGCCGAGGGGCGACCCCGTTTTGAAAAACTTTTTTCAAATCACTTTTGATGTTACCTGTACCAGGGCTCGAACCATGGACCTTCGGTGTGGTAGGCCGGCAAAACTACCTTCGCCACGGCAGACGCCGACATAGTTCAGCGAATTAAAAGACAGCTGGCTAGGCTACGTAGTGCGAATGAGCGAAGATGCTCCAGCCCAGAAGGTATTCTTATCGGCACCCGCCGGTGGAAGCAGAAGAAGAGGGAGACCACCACTCCGATGGAAGGACCAAGTGGAGACCGATTTGAGATCCCGCGGTGTTTCCAATTCCAGTTCGCGCAAAGAAGAAACGACTGGCGAGCTATGTTAAACGGTCAAAATCGCCCAGGCGGTTAGATGACCATTTAAAGAAGAAAGAAGATATGTTGAGAAGGGCTGTTAGAAAAACTACTTTGCTATCTTACTACTTTGTAACAACATATAATATTTAAAATAGTTGTATTGGCTTTGAAGTTTATTTTAATGAAATAAATTATTGTAAAACTTTTTCGCAGTTAAAAATATACGTACATTGAAAACGGTTTAGCGTGTTATAGTATTTCGTGTTTCGGTAATAGGAAAAATCTCTGCGAACATATATGGATTAAAAAAATTGTTTTAAATGAATTATGATAATTTTCAGAAAAGCGTAGGCAGGTACAATTTTGGAATAAAAAATCGTGGGTGTTCATATTCCAAATTTTCATTTTATACCATATACATGCATATGAAATAAAAAAATTGTATTGAATGAATTTAACAATTTTCAGAAAAGCGCAGTAAGTGAAAGTTTGGAATAAAAAATCGAGTCATTTTATATTCCAAATTTTAATTTTATACCTTATGTATGTTATAACGAAATAAAAGAAATTTATTAAATTAATTTTAACAATTTTCAGAAAACCGCCGGAATTGAAAATTTGGAATGAAAATTCGCGGGTGTTCATATTCCAAATTTTCATTTCATACCTTATACATGAATTGAAATAAAAAAATTGTATTGAATGAATTTAACAATTTTCAGAAAAGCGCAGCAAGTGAAAATTTGGAATAAAAATTCGAGCGATTTTATATTCCAAATTTTTATTTTACACCTCATATATGTATGTATATGAAATAAAAATATTGTATTAAATGAATTTTGATAATTTCAGGTAAAAATTTGGAACAAACAGTCGCGCAATTTTATATTCCAAATTTTTATTTTACACCTTGTAATGGTTGCATTCGTGTACTGCATACACACTAAGACTATTTTTTGGTTAGTTAACCCAACAAACACCGCACGCAAAAACCTCAAACGTTTGAGAAAACCTTTCTTCTCAGTTTGATTTTCAACGTTATTTATCGTTTGAAAGTAAATATATTGTAAAATTTTTCTCAAACGTTGTTTTTCAATTAGAGTATGCGTTGAGATATACTTGAAATTTTTTTGAAGCATTTCGTTCCATTCCAAAAATGCCAACATATAGTAAAGATATCGAAATCTAGCGAAAGTCTGCTACATCGAGCACGTGTTCGGACGTGTTTTAGCATTTGTCTCCTAAAGGAGGCAATTATCATAATAATAAAACCATGTTTACATTCAATAATTTCAAAAAATTAATCAACGCATAAGTTGTTAAAGAGGGTATTGGAAGGAGTAAAATCGGCAGCAAATTTTTGAACGGCGAAACGCAAAAAGATTTTACATCAAAAGCCTTTTCGAGAAGCGAATGAATTCTCCGAATTTGAAGCAAAAATTCAAAGCTCTGAAAACAAATATAATATTTTGGTGAATATCTTAATCCTTAATCTTCTATTCAATCGAAATGCAGCTTTTTAATACGTATGTATATTTTTTACAGGTGGCCGAATCGCAAACCATCATCTGTGCAAGTACAACAAACTTCGTAAAAATGGCTTGCATAAAAATTATAACGAGAAAGGAAAATACCACCTTGTAATAGACGTATTTTTTTATTTATGTATATATTATTTTTGGTAATTGTTTCCTTTAGGAGACATCTGCTAAAACGCTTCCAAAATATCGGGAGAGGTATCAAAAGACGCGTTTTGACCTCGGTGACAATAATCCGGAAGCAGATTTTCGAGTTTTTGTTTCAGTGAAGAAATATTTGCAACCAAAGTTGAAAATTTTCTGTCATTTTCATGTGGTTGTTGTAATCACAGATTAAGGTGTACCGAAAAGTGCAAAAGTGTGTTCTGCGCAGAAATACTGTGGACCCCGTAGCCGGTGTGGGACCGTCTAAGGGTTATTTTTTCGAAGCTCGGCCTAAGGCCGCCTACGCAGAAAGGTGTTCTGCACACAAATACCTTGGATCAAGCCTCCTATTTGGGAGCGGACCTGGGTCATTTTTGGGGTTTTTTGCGAATAACTTTTTAATGGAACAAAAAAATTTAAATCCGCTTTCGGAGTGTCAAACCGCGTTGTTTGGCACCTCTCCCGATATTTTTGGACGTGTTTTAGCAGTTGTCTTCTAAAGGAAACAATTACCTTATTTTTAATTTAGCATTTCCACTATCCTAAAAGCCGAACAACTCTGTTTGATTTTTGAACTACAACCATATAATTTAAAATTTTTGTACTTGCTGTTTACGCTCCTGTTACTAAACTCAAATAATATTTGTATGTACACATGTACGAGTATGCACTTAAAGGCTTTGTAGGTGCGTTTTTTGTAGCCTTAATTCTCTTGTGCCCAATTTTTTTTTAACATATCGTCGCTCTCTCGCCAAGAGTATGAATATGTCGGAAAATCAGTACATTTTGACTCATAGTAACTTAGTTTGCAAAATATTGTCGTTTCAGACTAAACCTTCATAATATGTAGATACATTTCTACCTATCGAAAAAGAAAAGATTTAACTCAGAGTTTAGGTTTAAAAGCACATAACTCGGTTCTTTGGAAAGGTCGTAACTCGGCGATTTCAGTAATAAGACCATATCTCAGGAACTTTTTTAGAATGCTGTAACTACAAAAACACGTTTTTTTTTAGATATAAACACTTGATTCCTGTTTACAACTGGTAAATACTTAAATGAGTAAACTTTGTTAATTTTGCATGCAACTTAACTTTCGCACGAGTCGCGAGGGGTTTTTAAAAAAGACCGCTTTGACTGGTGGTTCAATAAAATCTGATTCAACTTTATTCATATTCTCTATTTATAACTTATTTACTTACAATTGTTTTGTGCTTAAGTTCTAAGTAAAGACGTGCGTATGATATTTGAGATATTATTTACATTAAATGTTTCTGTTTAGGTTAGCAATGTGGAGCTTAGAATATTTCAGTTATTATTTACTTTAACTCTTCCTGTTTAGAAATGTGTGGTCACTAATTGCCGGAGTGGCAAAAGCATATTTGACTCATGTGCCTAAGTGGCTTAATAAAGCTACATTTGTTTACTTGGCGGGTAAGTGCTATGGGTGAATGGCGGCGTTAACTCCCCCACCTCTAAGTCGAAGCGTCCCGTCTTCGAATACATTGCTGTAAGGCTATTTATTTGATTTGACAACCTCAATAAAATTTCTTCTTTTTCTCTTGAATTTTTTAATTGAATTTGAAAATTAATGTTTATAATCAATTTGTAAACAAAATATGATATTATTGTTGTCAACATTAAAGCCGTAATTGCCCACCAAATGGGATTTCTCTTTATTTCCTGTTTCATTGGAGTATGTAAATTGAAATTGTCCAACCTCAAATCAACATTCTTTGTTTCAATGTATTCTTTTACAAAAAATGGTTTCAATTTTCCTTCTTTTAAATGGTTTAATATTCTTCCTGATGGATTTTCATATTTTTTATTATCAATTGTTACATTATCTTGAAAAGTTACCAAGTAAATTCCATCTATAGTGTGACCATCAACCTTATGTTTTCCAGATACTATTATTGCTCCATCTTTTACAATTTTTATTAATTCGTTTTTTCATTTATTTTAGTACAATTGGCATGATTATTGTTTCACATATCAGACAAACATGTATTATTTTCTTTTATCATACAAAATGCATGATTCAATTCCTTTTTACAAAAGTTCACAGAATAAAATTTATTTTCACACTTTATGTGCTATGGCTATTGCCGAAAACAATTTACATATGTTTTTGACTTTTGGATACTTAATGTAAATAACTATAAAATTATTTTTTTGTGCAATTTTAAATTCTGATACATCCATAAGATCTGATATTGTTACGTTAATTCTTTCCTCACTTATTATTTCTGATATTTCTTCCATGTCTAAAATTAATGGATTTAGTATTCCTACTTTTGACAATGTAATCGTTTCTACTGTATTTTGAAGCTCAGTAGTTATTAGTTTGTTTCTTTGTCTTAAAACGGTTTTTTCATTTGAGCTACCCTGTAATTGTTTCAAAATTTGAGTTAATTCCACAATGGTCTTAAACATTTGTGAATTTGTTGTAAACTGCTTATTATTGTTCTCTATTAAATCATTAACTTTATTTGTTATTTTCATAAAATCATCGTGGTCAGGTGTGCCTTTCATATTTATTACTATTACATGTGCTACAATTTTTTGCATATTGTTTGAATTGTTTTATCATTAATGGCCAATAATACTGTTGCCTAATTTGAGCCAAATTTCCCCTATAATTCCTATGAGCCCTATTATGAGTTTGCTCGATAATCGTTCCCTGATCCTCTCTATTGGCTATATCATTCGGAAATGATTTCGAATAAAGAAATTTCGTTGTAGGGTATGTTTCCCTTAAAACATGCTTAATGTCATAAAGCACTTCAGGTGTGCAAAATATTCCTGTTACTATTTTTGGATTTAAATATTCAGATAAAACTGAAGGTATATTTACCGGCAAGTCGTATTCGATCAAAAAACGTTTATTATTAAATGGCAAAATGGTTTCTAACGTTGTAATCCCTGCCCCTTTATCAATTAAAATTTGTTGTTTAAAATGGTTTAGTGGTTTTTTTGTTTCATGAATTTGACACTCATCACTACTTTCCGCGGAATGTTGAGAACCCATCAATGAATCACCCAAATTACTTGATTCTTCCGAAGAAGATAAATTATTCAAAACCTGTCTTGATAATGCGTCCGCAACGACATTTGTAGCCCCCGGCTTATAAATAATTTTTGGCGAATATTCCTCAATAAACGCCCTCCATCTTTTAATTTTGATGTTCGGATTCCTTTCGGAAAATGCAAATGACAGCGGTTGATGATCATTATGAATTTCCAGATCATTCACTCCATAAAGATAGTTACGCAAAGTTTTCAAAGCCCACACTATAGCAAGCAATTCTTTCTCGTTAGTGGCATAATTCAATTCTGTAGAATTCAATGTTTTTGAAATAAATATTATGGGTTTACCCTCCTGTGATAACACAGCACCCAAAGCTACGTTTGACGCATCAGTGGTCAAAATAAATTTCTTATTGTAATCAGGCTGCGTTAATTGCACCTGTTGCGACAGTAAACTCTTCAATTTTTCACAAGCAGCTATTCCTTCTTGGTCAAGATTGATAATGGTTTTTTTTGATAAATATTGGGAAACTCTCCCGTTTTCCCCTTGCAAATGCTTAGTTAGTGCCTTCGCCACCATTGCATAATTTTCTATAAATTTTCTATAATACCCCGTTAATCCCAGAAAACCCCGCAATTGCCGTAATGTCTTTGGTATTGGGTAATTTTGTATTACTTCGACCTTCTTTGGGTCCGTTTTAATGATATCCTTGGCCACAACATAACCCAAAAATTCCACCTCCTCCTGGTTAAATTTCGATTTCTCGGATGATATTTTCATGTTCGCCCCCTTTAATACTTCAATAATTAAACCCAAATGCCTCTTGTGATTCTCCAAATTCCTTGAAAAAACTATAACGTCATTGACATAAACGTGGCAAAACTTTCCCACATATTCCCTTAAAACATTGTCCATAGCTCGCTGGAAAATGCTCGGTGCATTCTTCTGTCCAAACGGCATTCGTAAAAACTCATATTTCCCATTATTCACCGAGAATGCCGTTTTCTCTATATCATTTTCTTCCATTAGTATTTGGTAAAACCCAGGCTCCAAATCGATCGTGGAAAAATATTTCGACCTACCCAAATTTGAAAGTATAATTTCTGGGTTTGGCATCGGGTACCTATCTGATACAGTCTTTTCATTAATTTTTTTGAAATCGATCACTAATCTCAGTTTCGGACTTCCGTCTTCATTTATCTCTTTCTTTGGAACTACCCATACTGGAGAGTTGTATAAGCTTTTACTTTCCCTTATTATTCCCTTTTGCAATAAACTTTGAATTTCTTCGTTAACAAAATTATTGACTGACATTGGATAAGGATATTGTTTCGACCAAATCGGTCTATCCTCAGTTACTCGAATTTCCGCTCTAATATCTGTGCGGAAAGGTAAATCTAAATTCACATTACTGTGTGCTGCCAAAATTTCATTACTTGCTTTACTCCGCAAGTTTCCAATTCACTTTTTTCATCACTTAATTCGAAGGACATCCCCGAAAACGGATTGGACCCCTCGACCACTAAGTTATTTATTACGTTTTCATTTCCAGAAAATCTTTTATGTTGTTTTTGTTTTATGTTTTTTCCTTTCTCTGTATCTACCTCAGCTGCGCTTTCAGGAGTTATCTTTCCCAAAATATTATTAAATTTCCCTTTTTCCCCCTTATAATTTTTTTGTATTTTATCCTTCGAACTATTTGTCAATAGACTTTTAACATTTTTGTTGCCGGTATTTCCGTCGGCTGGCTTCCCAGGATTATTTGCTCCCAAGAGTTTCACATTTTTCTCACTATTTTTGTTTTTTAATTTATTAAATGCGTTGCCGGTATTACCATCGGCGGGCGCCTTAGGATTTCCGAATCCCAAGGGGTTTAAATTTTCACTTTCATAAAATTTTTCTTCTAATAGGCCGGTATTATCATCGGCAGGCGCCTTAGGACTATTTTGTCCCAAGGGTTTAATTAATTTAAATCCTCAAGAAAGTGTATTTTTTCTTTTTGATTATACCCATATATCAACACTCGATTTGGGATATCAATTTTGGCTCCGATTCCATTTAAGAAATTCATTCCAATTAAGAGATCACTCTCTAAATTATCAATCTCATAAAATCGTTCCTGAACCATAAGCAAATTGACATTATGGAAGTATTGTATGATGGTCGAACCATTAATGGTCCTTACCCTCTTCTTAATTGCTAAAATGTTTTTGTTAGTATATATTCCCGCCCGTGTTTATGAACTTGTTGCCCCCGTATCTATCAATATCCGAAATATTTGCCCCGTTTTTTTATCCGATTTAACAATATAGGGCAAATCGGAGTTTAGCCTAAAAAATGGGTTTCGTTGATATTATTAACCCGTTGCACCTTTTGCTGGGGTTGAGTGCTGAATTGCGCACTATCGTTTGTCCTTTTGGGTACACCATTTGATTGGGTATTACCCTGGAAATTACCCCTATTATTTGTGGGTTGTTTGATTGCATCAGGCCAGGTCTGTTCAATACCTGTACCGATGGATCAACGTCCATTGGTTCTGGACGATTTAGGTTTGCTCCATATGTGATATCCTTGTTGGATACCTTAAATTGTTTTGGAAGTTCGAGGTCCTTTGGTTCCCCTGTGTAGGACCTCGTGAAGCTATTGTTTGGTTGTTTTTAGAAAAGTGGAAAGCAAATTGTGCTCGCATTTGATTCGAGTACAGCTCCTGCGCCTTTGCAAGGGCATTTGGCAAATCCCTTGGTGCTAATGTAAACAGAATCTGGTCCAAAGGATGGTTAAGACCAGTTATAAAAGTTCGAAGGGCTGTGTCCCTATTTTTTATGTTTAGTTCTTTAGTTATGGCCGAGTTTGTGCCATGCGTCATAATAGTTTTATTGATTAACAAAGTTAATTTTTTATTTACTTCATTGTAGAACTCTATCATGGTCCTAGAACCCTGTCTCAAAATGCTCATTTCCTGCTCTTTTATATGGCAGGGCCTCTTATCGGCATAGGCAAAGTCCAGACGACTTAAAATGGCGTCGAAGTTTAGGACAGTGCCATGTTTTGTTAGTATGTCATTCGCGTCTTGTGTTATTTTATTTCGCAGGATCATTAAGGCAGCGAAATATTTTTTACTGCCCCTAGCGTAGAGACTCATTGAATTATTGGCGGCCTCGCGCAAGCTAACATAATTATTAATTTTTCCCTTAAATTCAGGTAGAGATTTGATGACATCCAAACTCTCCTCACAATGAATATTAGAATCAATGCTCTCGACCGAGTACTCAGTCACATTATTTGGACCATTTAATCTTTGAAGCTGGAGCCTCACTTGTTCCAGTTCCGTTTTCAATGATGCGGTGTTGGCCGCTATAAGCCTGCTTACAACATCCATATTTACTGAATTATTATTATTTAAGGCCATTGCGGAAAACTTTTTTACTATATTTTCCAGTTTATTCTATTCTTTCTTTTTGGGCACTTCCCACTATTGTGACTATCCCTACACTTGGTACAATAGTATAATTTATTATATCCTAAGCTGGAGGGACTATTTCCCATAAATTTTGTATAAAAAAAATTTAAAGTTTAATAATATTATACATATACAGATTTGTACTTAACTATGTTTATCTTCAGGTTTTTACCACCTTTCTCCTCGTGTTTGAATGCGTCCTTTGTATTTTTAAACCTGTTCTGCTGGTCTCGCCACTGTTTATTGACTTCTTCCCTTGAGTATTACTGCTAATCTCGTTTTTTGTTGTATTTTTGAACTCGTTCTGGTCGTGTCACCGTTGCTAATTGATTTCTTTTACTGAGTACTTCTGCTAATCTCGTTTTTTGTTTTTACTTTTCCCCTATTATTTAGGATACTTGTTTTTATGTTAGGTTGTAACGATTTTACACGTTTATGGTTTGTTTTCACTTTTATCTTATTATTTAGGATACTTGTCTTTATGTTAGGTTGTAACGATTTTACACGTTTATGGTTTGTTTTCACTTTTCTCCTATTATTTAGGATACTTGTTTTTATGTTCCATTGAACGTGGAGATTTTTGTCTCCTTTTTAAACGTTACCGGAAGTTTTTATTTCGAATGACTTCTGTCTCATGGAAGGATCGCCACTTAACTTTCGCACGAGTCGCGACGGGTTTTTAAAAAATACCACTTTGACTGGTGGTTCAATAAAATCTTATTCAACTTTATTCATATTCTTTATTTATAACTTATTTACTTACCACTACATACAATTGTTTTGTGCTTAAGTTCTAAGTAAAGACGTGCTTATGATATTTGAGATAAATATTATTTACATTAAATGTTTCTGTTTAGGTTAGCAATGTAGAGCTTAGAATATTTCATATATTATTTACTTTAACTCTTCCTGTTTAGAAATGTGTGGTCACTAATTGCCGGAGTGGCAAAAGCATATTTGACTCATGTGCCTAAGTGGCTTAATAAAGCTTCATTTGTTTACTTGGCGGGTAAGTGCTATGGGTGAATGGTGGCGTTAACTTGCATCCATTTATTATATTTGTAATACTTTTAATTATAAAGCTTTTCTGTGACATACTTTTATGTGAAAGTTATTCAGGTACATTTTAGGTAATGATTGGTACAGCTCTTTGCTGGGCCACGAAAAAATATGCCGCTGATATCAAATTCTTCTGACAAAGATTCAGAAGATCCTGGCAATTCGTTGGCTGTAAGCTGTTTCCAATAGGAAAGTACGTAGATTCACCTTATGTCCAGCTCTTACCGTTTTAAGTATGAAAAATCTGATCCTAAATCGGCTTTATACGTAAGTATATAGAATTAAAACATATCACAAATATAATGAATGAATGCATGAAAATTAATAAAGTGTACTCATTTAAGTATTTTACGAACTTTAAACGAGAATCGAATGTTCATATCTAAGAAAATGCATATTTTTGCATTCTAAAAAAAGTTCCTGAGATATGGCCTTATTAATAGAATCGCTGAGATACGACTTTTTAACGCAATGGCTGAGTTACGTTCTTTTCAACGACATTTCTTAGTTACGACCTTTCTATCTGGATAGGTAGATTTGTATTCTTTTATTACATTACAACATTTTTTATATGTTGTCAAATGTGAACTGTATGAGGCTAATTTTGTGCATTATTATAATCTTTTTGTTGAACTATGTGAATAAAGAGAATATTGAATACAATTTTGCAGCATTTGTTTTACATCATTGGCAACACTGAGTAAATATTTCAATGAGAGAAGCTGGATTCCATTTCGTTCCTCTAAACTCACGTTTGAGGAAATGTTGATCATTGCATATTTCTCAAGTTGAAAAAAAAGGAAAATTCCATATTAGAAATGTGCCTTTTAGCTTGAGAACGCTATCAACGGTTATTTGAGATGCATTTGAGAAACCTTTGAAATTTGAGATTAGGATTGCTTCTCAAATGCATCTCAAACTGAGATTTGACAAAAATGTTTTTTGGGAACGCACTAAGATCCACTAATACACATTTACATAGTCATGCTTCGTACAGTAACTAATTAGTCAAGCGCCACGAAGCACTAATGTGCCAAGCAGATATTTACAATACGTTGAAAAAACTGACAGCTAAGTAGATTGCGAGTGTTTGCGTGCGTACCAACAGATTCGACGGATACGCCAAAGTAGATTTTGTTCTAAATTTTTACGTATGACGGATACATCGACGATGACGTGCTGTATCTGCTTGGCGCATCAGTACACAAATTACTTGTTGAGTAAGTTAGTGGAACTGTGTTATAGCGAAACACTATGGGCCGGTTTCACCAACGTGACTAAGACTAAAATTTATTCGTGACTTAAGTTAGCACAGATTCGAGACTAACTTGATTTTGGGTTTCACCAACTGAGCGACTTAAATAATTTTGAGCACAACAACCCGATCAGCTGTTTTATGCATAGTAGTATTTTTTCATAACAGACAACTTTGCGCATCCCAATATCCCAGTGCGAAATGGGCATGTATGACTATACACGAAGGAATGTATTGATCTTACACTCATTTCTCTTTAGTTGGAAGGTACTAAAATTAGCGCTTAATTGAAAAAGAGAGTTTCGTAATGGTTGCATGCTTGAAAACAAGCGTTTACATGCATCTACGCTTACCCCGTTAAAGTCAAGCATGATCAAGTTTCCGACTGGGACGTTGCACAAAACAAATTAGCAGGATTACTGACATTAAGGTTTCGAACCACTGCAACACTGCTTAGTGGAGAATAAGTCAGCTGGCAAGTTGACTAAGTTGTGACTTAGCTAAGTTAGGTGGTGAAACAGAAAAAGTGAAAATCGCGACTTAACTAAGTTAAGTCGAGTTGGTGAAACCGGGCCTATGTGTTAAGTGGAATGACTATACCCAACAAACACCGCACGCAAAAACCTCAAACGTTTGAGAAAACATTGCTTCTCAGTTTTATTTTCAACATTATTTATCATTTAAAAGTGAATATATTGCCAAATTTTTCAAAAACGTTGTTTTTCAATTTGAGAATGGCTTGAAATATACTTGACAATTTTTTGAAGCATTTCGTTCCATTCTAGTTGTCAAACGCAATCAATGCTATCGATAACGGTGTCAATAATTCGTCGATCTCTAATCTTCAAAAGTAACAAACGAAAACTTAGCAAGTAAAAAGTAAGAAATAACTTGTGAAAAGTGAAAATAAAGGAAGTATTTAAACGTTTTAGTGATATTTCGTGTAATATTACTATATTATGCATAAATCCAAACGTGTTAAAAGTGAAGTTAGGCAGATAATGAATCTGCTTACAGAAAGTGTCGCAACAGTGCCAGCGAAAACAGAAAAATCAGGAGTAGATTCTACTTTATCAGAAGGCCCTTCTACTTCCAGTAGTTTTGTGTTGGAATCAAATTATCAAGATCAAATTTAGGATTTCGATTATTCACAGTCTGACATTGATGCAGATAGTGAAGTGGAAAGTGATGCAAGAGAGGATCTAGCAAAGTGGGCCGTTCGATTTAATATTTGCACCGATGCAACTAATTCTTTGTTAAGAATACTTCGGAAATATATCACTGGCATTCCCAAAGATGCCAGGACATTGAAATGTACTCCCAAGATACCTCCACTGAATAAAATGGGACCAGGAGAGTATTTTCACTATGGTGTTGAGGATTCCCTAACAGATTTTTTAATGAGAAAATCCGCCATATCTACTGATATTCACCTCAACATAAATATTGATGGCCTTCCACTGGCAAAAGGCTCCAATTTGCAGACATGGCATATTTTAATAAACGTGAATGGGGAATCGGTTGTTATGGTTGTAGGTGCTTATTGCGGAAATAGCAAGGCACTTTGCCCAAATATATATCTGCAACGCTTTGTGGATGAGATGTTGTACTTATTGGAAAAAGGCTTAAATTTCAATGGAAAAAATGATTCAATTTATTGCAGGTCTTTTGTATGTGATGCTCCGGCAAGATCTTATATATTGGGTATTAAGGGGCATACGGGTTATTATTGCTATATAAAATGTACGCAGAAAGGAGAGAATATAGGGCATAGAATGATTTTCCAGCATGAAACCAATGATATCAGAACAGACTCCGATTTTCGCCTACGGTCTGATGTAAATCATCATAGAATGATAGAACTAACAGTCATTGGGAAATTGCCAATTGACATTGTTTAATCCTTTTCTTATGACTATATGCATGTCGTATGCCTTGGGGTAATGAAAAGTTTACTTTTAGGTTGGGTTAGGCTTAGAAATAAGCCATATTCATTAAAAACTGCACACATTGAGACATTAAATTCTAAAATACTTTTTTTGAGTAATAAGGTACCCAAAGAATTTGCTCGACGTCCACGTACCTTAAAAGAAATTGAAAGATTTAAGGCGACTGAACTAAGGCAATTCCTTCTATATACTGGGGTGGTTTTACTTGCCGACATCTTAGATGCTGAGAGGTACAATCATTTCTTGTTGCTTAGTTTGGGTATGCGAATTTTACTTAATAAAAAATCCTGTTCGGAAAATAATGAATGTGCGAAAACTCTTTTAAATGAATTCGTTAAAAATGTCTCAAGGCTTTATGATGCTTCTCTTTTAACATTTAATTTTCACTGGCTTACTCATTTACATAGTGATGCATTGAACTATGGAGATTTAGAATCTGTTAGCGAATTTAAATTTGAAAATTTGTTGTCTAAACTAAAACGAAAATGTACTAAGAAAACTAATAATGCTGCCCAAATTTATAATCGTTTAGTAGAAAAAAGTGTGTTCTGTAATGAAACCAATGCGGAAAAAATTGAGAAAGAAAAATTGAGAGATGGGCCCGTAAACTCAATTAATACAACTTTATTTTATTTATCCATAAAAAATCCAGATAACTTCTGCAGCGTAAAAAAAAATATATTTAAGATAGTAAGTGTGGAGATCTGGCAGCACCTGAAGATTCGGGCAGCAAGGAGAATGGCGCGGTTCCCGAGGGCTGGTTTGGTTCGGTTAAGTGAAAGGTTCTGTTAAACTGAAGTCTGATTAAATAAAGTATATTTAAATAAATACTGTGTTTGTCTTATTACTGGTGGTAAAGGTGAGTCGTTACAGTGGCGACGAGGTAAATTTGTGAAAAGAAAAATCTAAAGAAAACAAAAAAGAAATAGGTAAATCGAAGCTGGCATAAAATATGCCGAAGCCCGAAGCAACTGACGTACATATGGATGTATATGCAAGAAAAAAAAAGCAGCATACATAATCGTACGTCGGCGAGCTAACTGATATATAAACAAAAAAAAAAAAAATTTCTAGTACAAGTGGCAAGAAATAGCAACTGGCATATACAAAATATGCCGGCGAGCACGAAGAGCACGAAAATTGGTGTAATACACCGAAACAACTGGCATCCATATATGCATGGAAACAATGCATACAATGCATTGCCCACCTTTCAGCGGACTTGAGATATTTGGGCAAGAATTGGGCGTTAATGCCTTGTTTAAAGTTACTCAAACAAAATGTTTCCTAAATACCTTCTGACCTTCCCTATAGTTCACTTGCCTAGAGCCCTTATTATAAACATTGTTTCCCCTATCTTTCACCTGATCTAAATTCTTACGAATTTGCTCGCGAATATTTGACAACTTATCAGCCCTAGTTACTTAGTGGGACTTCATCTTGCCTAAGAGCGCCTAGTACCATGTTCTGACCATATAAAGCAAAGTATAGAGCTGATTTTTGTTGGAACGATTTTCCGTCATCCCTTGTCAAATTTGGTTTTGTGACAAACCGGTTAGTTTCGTTCGAAACCAGAACGCCGAAACCGGTTTGTCACAAAACCAAACTTGACAAGGGATTACGGAAAATCGTTCCAACAAAAATTAGCTTACTACCCCGTCGGAAGATCAACACAACAAAATAAATCAAAGTACAGAGAGCAATGAATTGAGGTATGAAAGTCACTTCTTAAAACTGCTAAAATTTCGAGTATATACTTGTCCCAGCCGGTATTATTCTGTTTATCTTTCAGGAAAACTCTTATTTTTGAGACAATTTCTCTATTTACGTGATCAGGCGCGTTGGCCTGTGGGGAGTATAGCCCTGTCCTGATATGGATTACCCCGTAATTTTCTATAAATTGCTTCATCTACTTGGAGATAAACTGCTTACCGTTGTCGCTGTGGATATACTCAAAAACCCCTACAGCTGGAAACATTTCAGAATTGAAGTCATTCATGACATTTACAGTCGTCGCTCTCTGCATGGGCTTCAAACAAAGATACTTTGTAAAATGGCCCAACAAAATAAGAAGAAACTAATTCCGCCGTTTTGATCTTAGATAAGGCCCAAAAAGTCATAATAGAAAGGCTGAAATGGCCTTTCCGAAGTGCAGGTGGGTGGTCTGGCCTGCTGATTTGTTGATTTTACTGCCTTGCAAATGTCGCACTTGCCGACATACTCCCGGACCTCTTTTGTGTCATCAACCACTTGAGACTCGAATGGTCTATAATAATTCGAAATAGCAGACCCTCAATGTATGGTCGGAAGCGTTTGACCCTGGCTATGGCTGCTAGGCATTCCAGCTCGGTCACCGTTGCGCTGAGCATTGTTTAGCTTCTTTGAAACAAAAGCTATTGGAACTCCCGGACCTCTTTAGCTTGGCTTGGCCAGTCGTAGCTCCTGTTTGTATCATGCGCAAGTCGTATCGCTTCCTCTATTAGTGCGGTCGGTAGCCACAAACGCCATAGCAAATCCTCCTCGTCCTCCACAACTTTACGAAATTTTACCTTCTTGAAAACCCCGCCCTCGTGTACACGTAAATCCGGCGGTGCCCCTTAGTTATCTAAAATGGTTCGGGTTAAATCTCAGTATTCGTGAGGTGTGGTTAGGCAGGTCAGCGCGATGAAGCATCCGGAGCGACATTCAGGGGTCCCTTGCGATGTTCCTTTTTAAAGTCGTAACTTTGAATGAAAAGCGACAATCTAGCCAGCCTACCACTCAAATTCTTTTGTGTCATCAACCACTTGAGACTCGAATGGTCTATAATAATTCGAAATGGCAGACCCTCAATGTATGGTCGGAAGCGTTTGACCCTGGCTATGGCTGCTGGGCATTCCAGCTCGGTCACCGTTGCGCTGAGCATTGTTTAGCTTTTTTGAAACAAAAACTATTGGATGCTCAGCGCCATCGCAATGTACCTGGAATAGCACACCACCCACGCTTAATTTGGACGCATCGCACTGAATAACAAATTCTTTCGAGGCCAAGGCAGGAGTATAACTCAAAGCTACTTTCAGCGTTTCGAAAGCCTCCACTGCCTCAGGAGTAAGTCTAAATGGTCCTAGGAACTGCGAATACTGTCTTCTCCTTATGAGACCTTTTTCGTAACCGCGTTGACTTTTCTGGAATCAATACAACGCCTGATCTTCCATGATTTCCGGACCAACCCCACAGGGCTATACCACGGCGAGTTCGATTCCTCAATAACTCCCCTTTCGAGCAGCCTATCTGTCTCACTAAAAGCTTCGGTTTGCCTTTTTGGCGCGAGAGGAAAATGTTTGCTTTTGATTGGAACCACTTCGCCCCTGTCAATGTGATGCTCGACCAGCTTCGTTTGACCGAGACCCAACTTCTCAAATGACGGAAACATATCTACTACACTCTGCAGTTCGACCTTCTGCCTTGTTGTTAAATTATGGAAATTATGCTCCTGTTCATTTTCATCGCTAACCTCTAGGCATGGTAAGCTGGGAAAAATATCTGGTGCTAACGAAAAAGTTCTCCAGAAATCAACTCCGAAATAGGCTTCTTGAAGAAGCGAAGGAACAAGATAAAAACGAATAGATTTGGTAGTATTTTTGAAAGTAACAGGTAAATAAACAAAACCTAATATTTTCTGCTTGCTGCCACCCGCCGCGTACACAAAAGTTTGCAACGGGTGATACTCGAAACCATTTGCCCTTAGGAATTTCTGACAATTCTCTCCCTAAAATGAAACGTTCGTTCCCGAGTCCAACAAGCCTACAATGAAGCTGTCTTCTATTTTCACTCTCTTTTTCCCTCTCTCTTTACACTCTTTTCAATCTGGTAGATTCTTAAAAGTTGTATACCTTAATTGCTCATAACGGAGTTCCCTTTCCTCTAAGCTAGGGAGAAAGCTGACCTGATACGCAGCTTTCACAAAATTCGCAAAAATTCCTCAGTTCGGACCTTCTGCAGTAACGAACGAGTATCTGTGCAAATTTTACCGTCTTTCCGTCATTTGGTTCGGACGTTCTGCGTGGACATAACGAAGAGGCGTTTCATTCTTACTACCTTTATATACAGGGTGGCTGATGAATTTTGCTACATTAAGAAACTCAAATAATTTTTTTTCAGTGTATGGAATTCATTTTTCTTTTATTCATGTTAAAGCTCATTAAATTTTATTAAATATAGCTTAATTAGTTTTAAAAATAATGGAATTTAAATGTCCCCCTGCTCGTCGATGCATGTGCGGCATCTTACCAAAAAGTTGTTCATTACTGCTTGGAGAGTTGAGACAGGAATAGCCGCAATTGTTTCTCGAATGGATTGCCTTAGTTCATTCAAATTTGTTGGTTTTGCTTTGAAGACTTCCTGTTTGCAATAACCCCACAAGAAAAAGTCAGGTGCAGTAAGGTCAGGCGACCTGGGTGGCCAACGGAATGTGGAGTTTCTGGATATCAGCTTATTGGGAAATTTTCGTCGCAATTCTGTCATAACAGGTTGGGCTATATGAGGAGCTGCACCATCTTGCTGAAACCACACAGAGTTGAAAGAAATTCTCATTCGGCGTAATTCTGGATAGAAAAACTCTCTCAACATGCTCAAGTAACGGTCTCCAGTAACCGTAACGGTGTGACCGTTTTCTTCGAAGAAGTAGGGCCCGACAATGTAGCGTGATGAAACTGCACACCACACTGTGACACGAAGTGGATGCAATTCCGTCTCATGGAGTATCTGTGGGTTGGAAGCACTCCATATTCGACAATTTTGTTTGTTTATGTTGCCGTTTAAATCGAAATGGGCCTCGTCAGACATGAAAAGACAGTTCAACATGTTTCCATCCTCTTCCACCATTTGAAGCATCTTCTGGCAAAATTCCAAGCGAATCGACAAGTCTGCAGCGTTCAGTTTGTTGGCCATTTGAACTTTATATGGGAATAAGTCCAAATCTTTGTGCATAATTGACTGTAATGACTGTCTGCTTACACCCATTTGAGCAGATAAGCTTCTTGTCGAAACACGTGGATTGTTTTGTATGGCAGCAGCTACAGCAGCGATTGTTTCCTCCGTTCGAACTGAAGGGTTTCGATGGTAAGGTCTTCTGTTGACTGTCCCATGCTCGGCAAAATTGTTTACAAGTCTTATTATGGTCCATCTGCTCGGAGGATTGCCGGCAAACGTTCGCCTATACTCTCTTTGAACCGAAACTACGGTCTCCAGTGCGTGATAGCGGCGGACAATCCAAATTCTTGTTTCAGTGTCCCAGTTATCAATTTTTGTTAAATGTAAAAGTCAATCTGCAAAATAAAAAAAAAATTAACCAGATTCATTAAATAGAAAAAAAGTTATTTAATTTTTTTTTGGTAGCGGCTTTCATCAGCCACCCTGTACATAATTGTAAGTCGGCGAGCTCACTGAGACAATTTTTATTGCAGCTACAATAAATAATTGAAAAACAAAAGCAACTGCCATAAATTATGCCGGCGAGCAAAAGCAACTGACATACATACAAATGTACGTTTATGTGTGTAGCGTATAACACTGTATGTCGCCTAGCAAAATAGGCAAATGAAAATTTGCAAAAGCAACTGGTATACAGAAAAAAAATAGGCAAGGCGAATGGATAGGTACGAGGTGATAGCAAAGCAAACTCAAACGCATTTATTTTGCTCTATTGAAATCAAACAACGATCAGTCGTCTGTTCGTTTGCTGTCACCTAGTCCAATAATTTACCTTACGAAGAAGTGTGCCGGCGAGCTAAAGAAGAATAGTGTGAACAAAGAAATTGAAAGGCAATTAATATGTTCAAATGCAAGACGCATTCACCACATGAGCTGCTCTTAAAATAGCAATAAGTTCGCCGTATTTTGTTTCCTCGACCAAAAGACGCCAAAGAAAAATAATAATCGTATACGCACAAATAGTTTGTATTGCTTTGTTATGTTTTGCACGACAAACTGCGAAGGAAAAATTGCATTTGATTTTGTTCGTATTTCTTTGCGTGTTTGCTATCAGCTGGGGTGAAATCGTCTCGCAATAATTTATGTTCACAATTTTTGAAAGAAAATTAAGTTGGTACTGAAAATTTCAGTCTTATTTGCCATTACAAAATGAAATAAATGTATCTGTTTTATTCTTCCAATAGGATAACAATATTAGAAGAGAATTTGCGACTTGATAAAACAAAGGCATTCAAACCAAAGTAAATTGGAATCATGAACATAGCGGGCGTACCACCATTTTTGTGCAATGCAATTGATAAAGCACTCGTTCGTTCGGAGTGGGAGAAGTGGTACCGGGCCTTTTATCTATACCTGGAAGCCGAGGACATCAAAGATAATATTAAAAGAAAAAAGTAAGCTGTTGCATTTAGGAGGGATGCAGCTGCAAGAGGTTATCTACAATATACCTGGCGCGCTCATAGAACCTGAAGAGAAGAAAGATGTGTTTAAGCATTTAGTAGAAAAATTGCAGCAATATTTCTCTCCTAAAAGGAACTCCACTTTTGAACATCGCTTATTTCGATCTTTGAAACCTGAGTTGGGGGAAAACTTAAGTAAATTTATTCTTAGGCTAAGAAACCAAGCTGCTAAGTGCCAGTTTGGTGAAACGAAAAACGAAATAATTGAAATTAACTTGAAAGATAAACTCATAGACACATGGGCACCTACTGAGCTTAGGAAACGGGTATTAGAAAAGGAGCATTCTCTAGATGAAATAATTGAGATGTGCTTGGTATATAAGCAAATTAAAACACAATCAGAAATTATGACATCGCCGTCGCAATCTGAAAGCTTAAACAAAATTACACAAGCCTTCGTAAATAAGAAAAGGGATACAGAGTGCGGTAGATGTGTTCAAAAGGGGCATTTGAGTAGCAGCGCTGGGTTAATAAGTGTAACTTTATTGGGCATTTTGCTAAAATGTGTAAGACAAGGGCTCGTAAACGGAAACAGAATGATGAAACAACCGATAATGTAAAAAGGAAGAAAAATGATGCTTCCAAAGTCTACTGTGTTGCAGGGGACTACTAATCTGATGGCGAACGTGATACACTTAACGGATTTAATTGTTTTAAAGTATCAGACAACTCCAATGAAAATCTAAATGAGCTAATAGATTGTTTCATTGGTGGTCACAAAATTTCGATGCTAATTGACTCTGGTTCACGCTTTAATCTTCTCACAGAAAACGACTGGAAAAGTCTGTGTGGTAAAAATGCCACAATATGGAATATTTGTAGTGAGTCAGATGTTCAATTCCGGGCGTACGCGGGAAAAGACCTGCTGAGAGTAAAACTTGTATTTGAGTTTGTTATTGGTCTTGATTTGAATTCAAATGTGATTTCTTCATTCTATGTTATTGAGAATGGCAGACAATCACTGTTGGGTAGATATACGGCCATAAAACTAAGGGGTTTGAAGCTAGGCATCGGGGTAAACGCGCTTGAAAATCTGGTTCCTTTTCCAAAAGTAAAGGGAATACAGATATCCTTGACCATTGACAAGTCAGTTAAACCAGTACAACAACCGCTTAGGCGAATTCCATCTGCGGTAGAGGAGAAGGTTGACCAGAAGTTGAAAGAAGCGTTAGCACAAGATATTATCGAGTCAGTAACAGGGCCAAGTGCATGGATTTCACCCATAGTAATTGTATTTAAAGAAGACGGTGACATCCGTTTATGCATAGATATGCGACGTGCAAACATTGCTATTTTAAGGGAAAACCACCCATTGCCTACATTTGATTCTTTTATGACGCGACTCACAAGAGCGAAGTATTTTTCCAGATTAGACTTCAAGAACGCCTACCACCAATTAGAATTGGACGAACAAACCAGAGAGATAACCACATTTATTACGACCAAAGGCCTATTCAGATATAAGCGCCTTTTATTTGGGGTTAACTCCGCCCCTGAAATCTTTCAGCGAACGATGGAAAATATACTGGCTGGTCAGAAGAACGCCCTAAATTACCTAGATGACATTATCGTATATGGTGAAACAGAGACCGAACATGATAGGAACTTACAAGGCGTTTCAAAAGTCTAAAAGTTGAGGAGTCTAACATAAAGCTTAATGACTCGAAATGTATCTGGAAAGTGCAGAAACTGACATTTTTAGGACACGTGTTGTCTTCGGACGGTATCGACCCTGATCCAGAAAAGATTAATCTATCTCTATCTCTATGGTGCGATATACAACAGGTATATCATCATAAACCTCCTAAGAGATTTTTGCGCCAAGCTTCTCTTCCAATTTGTGGTGTGCCGATTTGAATTTTCCCTACAAATTGGTGGGACCTACAGTTTTTTGCCGACTCCGAACGGCATCTACAAAGGAGACGAATTTTTGCTGAGAAGCCTGTCATGGCAGAAATACACATTTGGAGAGTTTGCCGAGGGGCGACCCCGTTTTTGAAAAACTTTTTTCAAATCACTTTTGATGTTACCTGTACCAGGGCTCGGACCATGGACCTTCGGTGTGGTAGGCCAGAAAAGATTAATGCCTTTTTAAAATTTCGAGCGCCCTCTAGCAAAGAGGAAATCAGGAGTCTCTTAGGTCTAGGAACATACCTTGGCAAATTTCTGCATGATCTGGCGGACGTCGGCGGGGTGCAATAGCGCCTTGTGAAATAAGCCCTTTAAGGCCTTATTACACTATTGAAAGTGAAATAAGGCCTTTATTTCAAAAAAGGCTTTATTACACTTCGAAAGAGAAATAAAGCCTTTATAAAAATTTACCCAATTGTGCAATAAAGCCTTATTTTTTTTTTTATTAAACATAAGTGACAACCAACTACTGATATGATTGGGGTTATCACGAAGATTTGATTTCCGGCTGTGCGTCCGCCCCCGCTCCCATCCGCGTCCGCCGGTTCGTGCGTCCGCGCACATCCGCGCCGACGCCCGCACCCGCGGCCCGCACCCACGGCCATCCACCGGACCATTTTCACGATTTTAAGTAAATAATTGAAGAATTTTTATTTTATTTATTGTGATCAAAATTGTACTATTTTAGATTAAATAGAACACATTTTTCTTAAAAACTAAACAACATATAATTATTTCTTCCTTGGGTAATACTTTCCATCCAACGTCAAGTGTTAATACACGTCCAAAAATCTAGGTAGAGGTATCAATAGACGCTTCTTCACCTCCGTAACAATAATCTGGAGGGGGAAATCCGATATTTTTAGAATTTTGCGAGATATTTGCAGTTAAAGTTCACAATTTTTCTGTCATTTTCATGTGGTTGTTGTAATCACAAATTACCCTGTGAGAAAAGAGTGGGAAACGTGGCACGCGGAAGGACATCACCGTGGCGGTAGCCAGGGCTATGGCACACACCCGGAGTTGGAATGACGTAGCCCAGGGTTATTTTTTGAAGCGCGGCCGAAGGCCGCCTACGCGGAAAGGTGTTCTGCACATAAAAAACGTGGATCGGGCCCCGAATTGGGGATCTGACCCGGGTCAATTTTCGGTTTTTCACTAATAACTTTTCACAGAAACAAAATATTGCTTTTCCCCCTTCGGATTATTGTTACGGTGGGTTAATCAATTCGAATTCTTCTGCATTAAACGTCGTAGACAGCTTGTTTGGGAGTATCGTATTACGTACCAAAACTTTGTCTCCAACTGCAATTTCGCTTTCTTTGGCTCTCCGGTCCTCATCCCCTCTCTTTTGTCCTTTTTCTTTATTGCCACAATCTAAGTCTCTGGCTTCAAGGTCCAGGAACGGTTCTTCGACGTCCTGTAGCGATGGAATCTTATTTCGTATGCGCCTATTAAATAAAAGTTCTGATGGTGATTTTCCTGTTGTTCCGTGTGGGGTTACGTTGTACATGAGAGCAAACTTTTGGATTTCTTTTCTATAGTTTTCTCCCCGTGCATTGGCAATAAGCAAAGACCGATTCAAGTTCTCTACCTACCCGTTTGCCTGTGGCCAATACGGGGGAGATGTGATCAATTCAATTGCATTTTCTAAACAATAGTTCTTGAACTCCTCACTTATAAACTGTCGGCCATTATCCGCAGTGATGGATTTTGGATACCCCAATCTTGAAAATATTTCATCCAGAAATTTTATTATAGCCGTTGAAGTTATTCTTTTAAGAAATTTCAATTCATGATAACGGGAATAGTAGTCAATAACAACAAAAATGTACTCGTGGTTTGGTAAAGGTCCCAGTAAATCCATTGCGAGTGAAATCCACGGCCCGTCCGGTAAAGTACGTCTTTTCATTGGGGCCGGGTTGTTGGGCCTAGATACTAGTAAGCAATTGCGGCGGTTTTTAACGAATTTTTCAACTTTCCTGTCGATGAGGGGCCACCAGACCTTCGATCGAACTCTTCTTTTCATTACTGTTTCGCCTGGGTGACCCTCGTGGGCTAGTTACAGGACGCGAGATCTCAACGATTTGGGTATAAAACGATCTTAGTTCCCCGTAGAAGCATGTTTCCAACCGCACATAGCTCCAAGCGAAAAGGAAAAAACTTGTTAGTAGATTTGTCGCCCCAAGTATCTTCCTTAACATTTCTAATTGCCTTTAAAAGTTCGGGATCTGAGGAGCTACCTTGATAGATTTCTAAAATTTTGAGAGCTCGAGGCACAAACTTTTCAATAATGGTACAAAGACTCTGTTCTCCATATTGATCAAACGTGTTAGAGGGTTTTCCTACGTATAATCTCGAGAAGGTGTCAGCAACGTTGTATTTTCCCGGTCTGTATAATATTTTAAATTTAAAAGATTGTAAACGGAGAACCTAGCGTTGAATTCTTGCAGGCGGTCTCGATGTAGTTTTAAAAATTGCTTCTAGTGGCTTATGGTCCGTTACGAGTTCGAATTCTATCCCTGCCAGGTAATAATAAAACCGGTCAACTGCCCAGACTTACGCCAAACTTTCCTTCTCGGTCTGTGAATACCGGCGTTCCACTTCTGAAAGGGATTTACTGGCAAACGAAATGACTTGAGGTGACTCATTTTGGAATTGAAGGAGTATCGCGCCCAACGCCACTGGGCTTGCGTCAGCTATTACCTGAGTACGTCTCTTTGGGTCAAAATATGAGAGTGTTGGTATTTGTGCCAAACTATATTTTAACTTTTCAAATGCGGCTTCTTGTTGCGGACCCCACACAACCTTTACGTCCTTTTTAATCAGGTGCCTTAGCGGCTCAGTGACGTCCGCACCCCGCCGACGTCCGCCAGATCGACAGGGTGCAATAGCGCCTTGTGAAATAAAGCCCTTAAGGCCTTATTATACTATTGAAAGTGAAATAAGGCCTTTATTCCAAAAAAAGCTTTATTACACTTCGAAAGAGAAATAAAGCCTTAAAGGCCTTATTGCCCTTTCATTTTTTTTAATGAAACAATAATATTCCAATTCTTTTTGTATTTTATTGAATAGTTACACACAAATTTCACGTTAACCAAAGTTAATAGAACATAAATAATTCAGAAAAAGAATTTCATATTAACAAAAATTAATAGAACATTAATAATTCAACAAAAAATTTTCATATTAAGAAAAATTAATGGAATATTAATAATTCAAAAAAGGAACCCCAAATCAAAATAAACGAAAGAAAATTAGACAAAAATGTTTTTGGCTTCTTGGACAATGGTCCGACACACTGGACATAAAGTTGACACAGAATTCCTTTTTTTTTCCGCGTCCAATTTTTCATAACAATCACTGCAAATCTTAAAATGACTACATGGCAATAACAATATATTTCTTTGTTTTTCATAACAAATAATGCATGTCAAAGTATTTTCAATGGTACAAGGCAGGACAGATGGTAAGGTATCAATTATTGGATCAACCTCATCGTTCTCAACACCTGTCGTCGTCGTTATATTATCCTGTTCCAGAATCGCGTTCAAAGACACCTCATTATATAAGTTATAACTTAACTGGCTAAGACAGTCGTTCACACTGATTATACCATTTTCAAAATTTCTTAAGATAGGTTTAATCAAATTTTCTCGCGTTTTTTGCCTTTTTAATTTTGCTACACATATTGAAATACTGCCGTCCAATGATTTTTTAAAATCAATTGATTTTATCACATCTACATCTAGTAAATGGTCTATGAATTTATAAAAACTTCCGTTTTTCGAAAGGTATTTACCCAATTGCCCATGGAACGATTCTATTAAGCTTGTAGATTTAATGGATTCGTTATAAACGGAGAATTTTGATGCGCCTTCCCAAAAAGAAAGAAGTCATATATGTACATACATATGTTATTTCTTAAAACGGGAGTGTTAAATATTTTATGGAATATACCTTTTTAATCCACTGTCTCTCGAAATATGCTATGAATTGTTCAAAAATGCTATTTAAATTATAACTCAAAGCCTAATTTTTCAGATTTAGATATCCAATTAATATATCGTCCGGTTTTAACAGCGGTAATATTAGAAATTTGCGAAACAATTTTTTCGCATCATTATCTTTATTTAATTTCGACATGAACTTAGGAAGTTTTGAAGCATTCCTTCGAACAGCTTGTGTAAAACGAAACCAACATGTCTTTAATTTTGTTTGTGGATAAATCTGTGACAATGCTTTTCTTAAGCCATACTCAAAATCCGTGGTGAATGTTGTGGGCTTCATGTCAAAAATATTACTTTGGATGTATTGTAGTACATGGATATATGCACTCAAAGATTTGTTTGACATTAAAATGTAGATAAAAGGAAATGTCTGAAAAAAAAATATACAAATATTAATTTAACCGCAACAATATTTAAAAAAAATATACTTACATGTTCATTATGAGCAATATGAAATATTAGCAGCTGTTTAAAGCTATTGGAACTACTTATCGGTACTACACCAAAAGTCCCATCTATTAAATAATGACGTGGTTCGCCAGTAGGCATATCCATTATTGAGTTACACATTGTAGGGGACACAAAAATTGAGTAACCGAAATCCTCTTCAATCACCGTACCACGATAGAATGGCAAATCATTGTCATATTTTGAATTTGTATAATTCTTGCGAATTTCTGGGTTTTCAAAAATTGAAATTATGTCATGGAAATTTTGAGGTGCTTTTGGCAAGGCTTCCGATTTTATGTTTATTAATTGCCTTCGCATTTTCCCAAATTCAACCAAATGAGCAGACTCTTTAGCCTTTTTGCAATTCTCATCATACACTTGACGAACACTTGATCTTTTCAATGACATTCTATTAGCGCATTCGAATTTAATAGAATTAATTAAACTTAATTTCTTTATAAATTCATTTTGGGCCTCATGGTTGTGCACTAAGTTTTTATTTGTTTTACGGCAATGTATTGCATTGTTCAAATCCACGGTAATATTGACGGGACATCCATTTTGATAACAATTATAATATTTTGTATTATTTTGAGAATATTTAAATTTATAAATTTGTCCCTCTGTTGGAATATGTAATAATTTGCTGGTTTTTCTCAAACCAGTAATTATATTATAAACAAGTATATCATCACTTTCCATTTTCACGATTTTGAAGAATTAATTGAACAACACACGTGGTTTAACAAATGACTGAACACGACATTATAACACAGTTTAGTAAACAAACGAAATGCTGTTATCAACAACAACAAAAACAAAAAATTTACCAGTGTAACAAGAGTATCAAAAACGAAAAAAAACAAAAAAAATTAAAACTACTCAGGGAATAAAGATGACGATGTTATTGTATTACAATAACAAGGAAGGGTAATACTTTCCATCCAACGTCAAGTGTTAATACACGTCCAAAAATCTAGGTAGAGGTATCAATAGACGCGTCTTCACCTCCGTAACAATAACCTGGAGGGGGAAATCCGATATTTTTAAAGTTCACAATTTTTCTGTCATTTTCATGTGGTTGTTGTAATCACAAATTACCCTGTGAGAAAAGAGTGGGAAACGTGGCACGCGGAAGGACATCACCGTGGCGGTAGCCAGGGCTATGGCACACACCCGGAGTTGGAATGGCGTAGCCCAGGGTTATTTTTTGAAGCGCGGCCGAAGGCCGCCTACGCGGAAAGGTGTTCTGCACATAAAAAACGTGGATCGGGCCTCCGTAACAATAATCCGAAGGGGTAAGAGCAATATTTTGTTTCTGTGAAAAGTTATTAGTGAAAAACCGAAAATTGACCCGGGTCAGATCCCCAATTCAATGAATTATAATTCATAATGTGTTCAAAACGGTAAGTTTTTGTTAAATTTATTACAGAAAAAATTGAGCTTACACACATAATTTATTAATTCATAGCCTGTCCAACAAAACAGTGAAAAAAAGTTTTATGTTTTCTAATTTTTTTTTGTAAAAAAATTATGTCAAACTTCGTGATCGTTAAAACGATCGGTAGTAATATGGGGATGTAATTTTATTTCACAGTACAAATTTGACGCTCGATGAAATCATTGATGAATTGGAGAAATTAGATGATGACAGCCCGTTTTTAAGAAATATAACAATTTTTCCACCTGACAACGCCAATGCTGATCTTACCGATGAAGATTATGGTGATGAAGAATATGTGACTTTGGACAATCTTCCAGGTTTGATATAGATAGTTACATAAATGTTTGATATTTTCTTGTTCAAAATTATTTTATATACCCAATATCGTTTTCTTTATTTGTGTAGGTTCTCAACTACGAGCTGCAGCAGAGATTGATTGCATGTCCTCTGACAGTGAGGAAGACGACGACAACATACCTCTGTCTGTTTTGGATAAAAGGGCTCGAATCAGAGAGGAACCTTCTCTATCCAGTTTAGCTACAACAACTATCAGTCCATCAACCGTTCCTTTTATTGATCTAACCGTATCAAACAAACAAAAATATATCTGGAGAAGTCGGCACAATCCTTGCGAGATAAGAGAATGGGAAGAAAACCAGGGGCCAATATACCCTCAAACACCAACGTATTATTTTGATTGTATGTTTGGTGACGGCGTAATCGACTTATTAGTTACATACACTAATATTTACGCTGCTCAAAAAAACAAAATTGGTGATGTTACAAACAGCGAAATGAAGGTCTTCGTGGCTATTCTACTTTATAGTGGATATGTTGTAATTCCCAGAAGAAGAATGTATTGGGAAATATCATCAGACTCACAATTCAGTATTATATATAACGCCATTTCAAGGGATAGATTCGCATTTATCATGACCCACCTTCACTTTTGTGACAACACTCAAATAGCTACCGAAAGCGACAAGTTTGCAAAGTTGAGACCACTTTTCAATATGCTGAATGAAATATTTCTCGATATGGCACCCTTACAAGAGAATTACAGTATTGATGAAGCTATGGTACCTTACTATGGGGGCCATAGCTGTAAACAATTTATACGGGGAAAGCCAATCAGGTGGGGCTATAAGTTTTGGGTTGGCGCAACTAAATTGAGATATGTTCTATGGTTTGATCCATACCAAGGCCATGCAACAGTAATTTCATCGGCTTATAGACAGTTAGGTTTAGGGTCTGCTGTTGTTTTGCGCTTCGCTGATTTTTTACAAGTTCGCTATCCAGATGCGCCTTTTCACCTATTCTTTGATAACTTCTTTTCCTCTGTTCCCCTTTTCCAAGAATTAGGTAGAAGAGGACTCAAAGCCACGGGCACTATTCGCGAGGACCGCACTAAAAACTGTCCTCTCCCGAGCAATAAAGATTTCAAGAAAACAGAAAGGGACACGTTAAAGTCCAAGGCAAGCCACCCTGGAGATGTTTTGGTTTGTAAGTGGAACGACAACAGTGTGGTGACTGTGGCTTCAAATTCGGAAACCGTGGAACCTTTAAACAAAGCAAAACGATTTTCCCAGCAACAAAAGAAATATATACAGATTAATCAGCCCAAAATTATAAAGACTTATAATCAAAATATGGGAGGGGTCGATAGATCCGATCAAAACATTGGACTCTATCGTACATCTATTCGTGGAAAGAAATGGTACTTTTCATTATTTGCTCACTGATTACACATGGCCGCTAATAATGTTTGGCAACTTTACAAACTTAATGGAGGAGAGTACGATAATCTTTTATTTCGGAGAACTGTCGCCAGAGGTATCTTGGAAACGTACAAAAAAAGCGAGAAGCGCGGCCCCTGCCGTACTCCTAGTTCTTTTAGGGAAAATTCGCGTTAAGACAAGATTGATCATTTGATAGAGTATAAGAAATATCAGCTTCGATGTTTGCTTTGCAAAAAAAATACAAACTTTATATGCAAAAAGTGTGAAATTCATTTGCACCCTAAAGGATGCTTCGCTATATACCATACGCCTACATAGATAAACTGAGTACTGACATATATATTTATTATTTATTTATTTTTATTTTTTTTTTAAATAAATATGAAATGAATTATAACGTATTGAAGTAAGAATGAAATTAAATTAAATAAATTATTTTCAGTATAAAAACTTGTGTCTTTCATTGCGTTGTACTTGTATGAGCGGTTACCTAGCCCCTTGTTCCTACCGATCGTTATAACGATCAACATTTTCCGAGCTTTCCAGAAGACGTACGAGCTTCCTTACTGTTTTCCTGGCCAACTAAATATATGCATTTCAGCAATAAAAACAAAAAAACACACCGAAACTGCACAAAAAATAGTTTCAGGTCCAAGTGGGTTAAACGAACAGGGAATGACGTTGTAGTACGTGGTAATGGCAAATGTGAGCCATTTGAAAAAGCTTCCAGCACCTGAAGTAACAGAAGTTGACAAAGATACAGCAAAGCAAAATACTAATCCACCGTTGAAACTTACTTTGAAAAATATAGGAGGGATGTGGAGATCTGGCAGCGCGAGAGATCTGGCAGCACCTGAAGATTCGGACAGCAAGGAGAATGGCGCGGTTCCCGAGGGCTGATTTGGTTCGGTTAAGTGAAAGGTTCTGTTAAACTGAAGTCTGATTAAATAAAGTGTATTTAAATAAATACTGTGTTTGTCTTATTACTGGTGGTAAAGGTGAGTCGTTACAATAAGTATTTCTTATGAAAATTTTGTTCCAAAAGTAATATCTTTGGAAGTGAAAAATTTAAATGATTTTTTCAGTACAATAATAAAATCATCAAATTTTAATATTAAATGTTGCGCCACTTTGGACTTTTCTAGTGATCGATTTGAACATTCATTGGACGAAATATCACAAAAAATTATTTTATTTCATAATTTTGAAAATAACAAATTTGTATTCTTACGTCTTATTCACTCGTAGATGGATTTTAACAGCACTTTTCTGTCTACTGGAGACAACCAATTTACTAAACAAGGTAACATTTTTTAAATATTCGTTGCTTATTTGAAATGACTCATAATTTGTATTTCCTCTTGCTCTTTAGATTTTGATGACTTAAATAAAAACATTAATGCCTTAGACAAGAAAATAGATGAATTGGGAAATAGCTTGTTAAAAGGTAATGTTTACATACTTCTCCTTGGTAAAACTGCAAAACCACGGCACATCTCAGTTTTCTAGGTTTGCAACTACAAATAGTGTAATTTTAAGACGAATAATGTCGTTATAAATAAATAGATCTTTATGGCAGGGGCCTATAAAAGTTCTCGACTCAAATGTAACTTACGCCGTTTTGCAGTGTCACCGATTTGATGTCCCACCTAGGAACACTGAACATATTTGAGCAGCAAAGCAGCTAACCATTGATGAACTGTAAAACTTCAGATGCAAGAAAGAAAATCAAAGCGCACGAAGCGTTTTGTTCTCTGCTGCTACATAGTACATGTTTGTTTGTTCGATCTGCCTACATATGTACAGGGTGGCTGATGAAAGCCGCTACCAAAAAAAAATTAATTAACTTTTTTTCTATTTAATGAATCTGGTTAATTTTTTTTTTATTTTGCAGATTGACTTTTACATTTAACAAAAATGGATAACTGGGACACGGAAACAAGAATTTGGATTGTCCGCCGCTATCACGCACTGGAGTCCGTAGTTTCGGTTCAAAGAGAGTATAGGCGCACGTTTGGCGGCAATCCTCCGAGCAGATGGACCATAATAAGACTTGTAAACAATTTTGCCGAGCATGGGACAGTCAACAGAAGACCTTACCATCGAAACCCTTCAGTTCGAACGGAGGAAACAATCGCTGCTGTAGCTGCTGCCATACAAAACAATCCACGTGTTTCGACAAGAAGCTTATCTGCTCAAATGGGTGTAAGCAGACAGTCATTACAGTCAATTATGCACAAAGATTTGGACTTATTCCCATATAAAATTCAAATGGCCAACAAACTGAACGCTGCAGAATTGCCGATTCGCTTGGAATTTTGCCAGAAGATGCTTCAAATGGTGGAAGAGGATGGAAACATGTTGAACTGTCTTTTCATGTCTGACGAGGCCCATTTCGATTTAAACGGCAACATAAACAAACAAAATTGTCGAATATGGAGTGCTTCCAACCCACAGATACTCCATGAGACGGAATTGCATCCACTTCGTGTCACAGTGTGGTGTGCAGTTTCATCACGCTGCATTGTCGGGCCCTACTTCTTCGAAGAAAACGGTCACACCGTTACGGTTACTGGAGACCGTTACTTGAGCATGTTGAGAGAGTTTTTCTATCCAGAATTACGCCGAATGAGAATTTCTTTCAACTCTGTGTGGTTTCAGCAAGATTTTGCAACTCCTCATATAGCCCAACCTGTTATGACAGAATTGCGACGAAAATTTCCCAATAAGCTGATATCCAGAAACTCCACATTCCGTTGGCCAACCCAGGTCGCCTGACCTTACTGCACCTGACTTTTTCTTGTGGGGTTATTGCAAACAGGAAGTCTTCAAAGCAAAACCAACAAATTTGAATGAACTAAGGCAATCCATTCGAGAAACAATTGCGTACCTTCAGCCAGTAACCTGTCTCAACTCTCCAAGCAGTAATGAACAACTTTTTGGTAAGATGCCGCACATGCATCGACGAGCAGGGGGGGCATTTAAAATCTATTATTTTTAAAACTAATTAAGCTATATTTAATAAAATTTAATGAGCTTTAACATGAATAAAAGAAAAATGAATTCCATACACTGAAAAAAAAATTATTTGAGTTTCTTAATGTAGCAAAATTCATCAGCCACCCGTACATTAATTTTTGGCTTTATTGCCTATTTTATTATGCTTGTTATAGCAATAATATGTTTGATAATTGTTTCCTTTGAGAGACAACTGCTAAAACACTCTAAGACATGTCGGCAGAGGTATCAAGCGCCCTCGGAGTCAATAATCTGAAAGCGAAAAAAGTGCCCTGCTCTGGTCAAATCGGGGTGGAGTAATCCATAGTATTTTTGTGCAGATACTTTTCAGAGTCGGCGCCCGCGCTTTAGAATAAGTACCTTCAGCCAGTAACCAGTTCTCAACCGGCTAGGGGACCCAATATGTGTAACGTGTTTTAGAATTTGTCTCCTAAAGGAAGCAATTGCCATAATATTAAAACTATGTTTAAATTCAATAATTTCAGAAAATCAATCTACACATAAGTTGTTAAAGAGGGTATTGGAAGAAGTAAAATCGGGAGCAAATTTCTCAACGGCGAAACGGAAAAAGATTTTACCTCAAAAGCCATTTCCAGAAGCGAATGAATTTTCCGAATTTGAAGCAAAGATTCAAAGCTCTGAAAACTAATTGAATGATTTGGTAAATATCTCAAATCTTAATCGTCTATTCCATCGAAATGCATCTATTTAATATGTATGTATTTTTTAAAGGTGGCCGAATTGCAAACCATCATCGGTGCAAGTACAACAAAATTCGTAAAAATGGCTTGGCGAAAAATTATAACTGACAATGTTGCCCAATCGTATTCCTGGCAAGGAACTAAGACAAGAACACCGTCTAACACGTAATTGCTCATATAGTTTTATGTTGTGACTTTTGTTATTTTCTTTTTTTATATAAAAAAGCCTTCAATCTTAAATTTGCTATTGCTGCTACTGACAGTGAGTTTGAACGGGCTACAATGAACTTCTTCCAACACGCAAGCAGAAGGCTAAATAAAAAGGTCGAGTACGAGAAAAAGAAAAATACTAGCTTGTAATAGACGCATTTTGTACTTATGTATATATTATTTTTCATTTAACATTTCTATTATCCACTCATTTCCATATAACTCTGTTGGATTTTTGAACTACAACCATGTAATTTTAAAATTTTGTTCTTGCTGTTTACGTTTCTGTTACTAAACTCAAATTATATTTGTATGTACACATGTATACACTTAAAGGCTTTGTAGGTGCGTTCTTGTGCCCAATTTTTTTTACATATCGTCGCCCTTTTGCCAAGAGTATGAATGTTGGGACATCAAGCTAAACATTTTATTTTTGAAAAATCAGTACAGTTTGACTCGTTTAAGTAACTTAGATTTGAAATTATTGTCGTTTCAGACAAAATTTCCAATAGAATCATTAAAATTGCACATTCACGCTCTTGGGAAGGGAGCGACGGTATTCAATTTTTTATTTATAACGAGAATGAAATAATATTTTTAAGTTTGTATATTACTAGTGGGAGCTTTGTTTCTCACATGGATTTTTATTACTAAACTTAAGTTGTGGTACCTACTTTTTTGATTTACATATGCATATACTTAATCATTGTGAAATAATTAGGAAATTCACAGAGTCTGTTATAGTCTTATGTAGAATTTTTTTAATACACTTCTTGTGAACACTACATTGAGTTGTATGTCCTATTCATATACTTGAAGTTGAATTTTATCGAAAACATGTCACTTGTTGCCAGAATATTTCAAATAAGCTTTGAAAAGTAAAATAGCACCCTTGATATACATAGGCTGCTCAATTGTATTTTGCTATTAAAATATTGTATGAAAAACAAAACAAAGAAAATATGATCGTTTTAAAATCATAGCACATACGACGACCATGTGAATTGCCTAAATGTTTTGGTTTCATAATATGTACTTACATTATTTCTACCTATTGAAATAGAAAATGCGCCACTCTATTTCAAGAAATTAATTCGTGGGGACAATACTCAGGCACGGTACTAACCTACAACAAATGTAAGTTACTACATATTTGCCGGAAGACCAACTGCCAAGCTTTGAACCTAGTTATCGACAATAGTCCCATAGAAAATGTACCTGAACATAAAATATTAGGAGTAACATTCGACAATAAGTATACATTTAAACAGCACTGCACCTCATTGAGAAAAAATTTTGTTACCAAGCTCAACATCATTAAGTATTTGTCATCGAGACACCTTCAGATTCATCAAAATACCCTCATAAACATCACTCGCTCTTTAATATTATCTAAAATAGACTACGCCCTCCCCATTTACGGCTGGTGTGCTAAAAGCCACCTCAACCTCCTCAACTCTCCCTATCACTCAGCGGTCCGACGTAGTCTCAATGCCTTTCCGACCTCTCCAACCAAAGCTATTCTGGCTGAAGCTGGCCTACCATCCATTGTTGAAAGAAGAGAAAGCTGTACATTGAAACTTATACCAAAACTATTAAATACTACAAATAACCCTTTATTCGGCACGTTTAAAACGGCTTTTCGCCATAAACGCTCTTTTAAAACATTGTCGGCCATCCGTCGATGCGTGTCTAGCAGCAAAGCCCTCGGTATCTCTCTGCCTTCAACCTGCTTGAAAGTCAGTACTCAGCCGCACTGGGAACTCTCATCCTCAGCTGTATTGATCTGAATGCCCTTCGTAAAACTAACACGAACTCTCTAGTATTCAAACATCGCTTTGAACAACTACTTCACTCGCAAATCCTTAACGGATGGGTACCAATCTTTACTGACGGCTCTAAAACCGACCATAGCACGACATTTGCGGTAGTACATAGGGATGGTTCACTAATATCTAACGGCATGCTGACCACAAATTGCTCTATTTTCTCAGCTGAGGCACTGGCCATCCTCAAAGCTTCAGAGTACGCAACCACCAACAGAGGAAAGTTTCTAATTTGCACAGAGAGTATGTCAGTCTGCCTAGCATTAAAGAACATTTTTAATGAGGATGATGACACAGTTTCACGAATCAGAGCAAATCTAATCAGATACGCAAACAAGGTAAAAGTTTTATGGATCCCTAGCCACATAGGCATACCTGGTAACGAGTATGCGGACTCAGCGGCCAAAAACTTTTATTATAACCCCACCATCTCATACAACACATTCTCCAAAAAAGATACCCTCAAAACTATCGACAGCCATCTGGCACATCTTAAAAAAATTTAATGGTCGCAATCAAACCATCCTTACACCCTTATCAACCCACAATGTGAGAAATCAGTATTCCCATCAACCCTTTCCAAACATCATATCACCATATTTATACGTCTCAGGCTCAGGCACACCAAAATATCCCACGAGCATATACTACTTGGCACCCCCCCCCCCCGCGGCTTGTCGGTTCTGCGGAGATATTCTCTCAATTGACCACATTCTTGATACCTGCCCATCACTAGGCACCATACGGCAAACCATCTTCGGAAACACAACTCCTTCAACACTATTAAGAAACGTTACCTACAATAATGCGTTTAGCTTGTACAACTTTATCAAATGTATAAATATGTTAGACTATATTTATTGTACGAGTATATATGTAATTTATCCACTCGAATATATGTATAGCTAATAATAAGCCACATGTAAAACAGCAAGCACTGAAGGCCCTCGCAGCCAGTGTGCTAATATTGTTAGGGTTATATTGTATATTTCCCCAACAAATAATAATAATAATACGTCACTCAGAATTTAGAATCAGGTAATGCTTAGTACAGCTCTTGAAGGGCCACGAAAAAAGATGATGCTGGGATCAAATTCTTCTGACAAAGATTCAGAAGATCCTGCCGCTCTTCTGCTCTAATGTGAATAATTTGGCTGTAAGCTGTTTCCAATGGGAATGTACGTAGATTCACCTAATGACCAGCTCTTGCCGTTTTAAGCATGGCAAATCGGCTTATACGCAAGTACCAAGTACATATTTAGAATTAAAGAGTATATCACATAAAATGAATGCATGCAAATTAACCAAGATTACTCATTAAGTATTTACCAATTTTAAAAGAGAATCGAGTCTCCATATCTAAGAAAAGCCGATTTTTGCATTCTAAAACGAGTTCCTGAGATATGTCTTTATTAATGGAATCGCTGAGATACGACTTTTAAACGCAATCGCTGAGTTACGTTCTTTTTAACTAAATTTTTTAGTTACGACCTTTCTATTTGGATAGGTGGATTTGCATTATTTTATTGCGTTGTAAAATGAATGTTGTCAAATGTGAACTGTATGAGAGTAATTTTGTGCATTATTATAATCTTGTTGTTGAACTATGTGAATAAAGAGAATATTGAATAAAATTTTGCAGCATTCGTTTTACATCATTGGCAACACTGAGTAAATATTTCAATGAGAGAAGCTGGATTCCATTTCGTTCCTCTCAACTCACGTTTGAGAAAATGTTGATAATTGCATATCTCTCAAGTTGAAAATAAAGGAAAATTCCATATTAGAAATGTGCTATCAGCGGTTATTTGAGATGCATTTGAGAACTCAATGCATCTCAAATTGAGATTTGATAAAAATGTTTGTTGGGTAGTCATTTAAGTATTTCGAGTGTGTAAGTAATTTGGGTGTGTATGAATTGTTAGAAAAAGGGTTGATTGTGTGATGCTATGGTATAACTAAATATTTTTCGTTCAAGTTATATAATGCAATGAACTTTGTTTATTTTTAATGAAATAGTTCTAAGATTACAAAAATGAATTTTCTTTGAATAAAAACTCTTAAAACCATGTCTTCGATGCATATTTTAATTTATTTAAAACTTACGTTAATACAAATAAGCAAAAATACCATCATTTTGCGAATATTTTGCGATTATTTTGGGATGATCGCAAAATTACCCAAAAATGATCTCAAAATGGTCCCAAAATTATCCCAAAATCACTCCAGAAAGTTCCCAAAGTGATAAAAAATGGCCCAAAACGATCCCGAAATTATCTCAAAATGATCCCAAAAGGTTCCCAAAATGCCCCCCGAATGATCACTAAATGATCTCAAAATGACCGCAAAATAGTCCCTAAATGATCGCAAAATGTTAACAAAAGGATCCCAAAATGATCTTAAAATGATTGCAAAGTGATCCCTTAAGGATCGCAAAATCATCCCAAAATGATTGCAAAATGATCTAAAAGTCATCCCAAAATGGCCGCAAAATGGGCCCAAAATGATCGTAAATTGATCCCAAAATGATATTAAAATTATCCTAAAATGATCTCAAGATTATCCCAAAACTATCTCAAAATGATTGCAAAATTATCCCAAAAGAGTTCCAAAATAATCCTACTTAAGGATAACTGAACTAACCAGTTTTCTACACACACAAAGTATACAAAGTACGCCTAGTACACACAAAAAACATAGTACTTACACAAAACTAAGTGCACTAAGTACACATAGTGAAATTGGTTATTAGTTCACGCTGAACATAGTTATAGGTGTGTGGCACAAGTATGTATCAAGTGCTCGTTTGTTTTCGGTATTTGTGTGTTAGTTAGTCGTAGTTATTAGTCTGTGCTTGACTAAGTACACATTTGCACTAATTGTTATGGCTCATGATTAAGTGCACACATATTATTAGTACTAAGATCTCGTCACTGGTGTATATCGCAAATGGAAAGTTTCGGCTAAAGCTGAAGAACGTTTTATATGTGCCCGATTTGCGATGTAATCTTATTTCGGTGAATAAAGCATGTGAAAATGGACTTGTTGTCGTCTTTGAAGAAAATTAGACGATTGTTAAAGAAACAGACGGTGAAATAATATTGCGAGCTCAAAAAGAAAATAGGTTGTATATAAAGAAGTGTCAAACTAACAAATGTTTATTGTCAAAAAACGAAAAGAGTGAGATAAGAATGTGGCATAATCGCTATGGACATTTAAATATTGACAGCTTAAATGACATTTAAATATTGACACCTTCCTATGAGTCTCGACGCATGCTTATTAATTTGGATTCTTTGGAAAAACGTAGACAAGTTCTATCACTTTCTTTTGCATTCAATGTCATAAATGGTAATATTGATTGTTCAATCTTATTAGAGCGGATCAGCTTTAATATACCGCAAAGAAGTCTTCGTAAATTTTATCCTTTTTATGGGGAACACTTTAAAACAAAGTATGCAAGTAATGCGCCTATTGCTCGTGCACTGCGAGAACTGAATGCTTTGTTTCCTTCTTCTAATCAGCTCGACTTTGCACAGACAAAGTCAAATTTTGTGAAAATTCTTAACTCTATTTGTCAATAAGGGTTTGTTGTTTTTTATTGCATATTAACTTATATTGTCTAGTCTGTAAGGTATTCTGTACTGTAGACTTAAATAAATAAATAAATAATGGGTAATAAACTAGTAAATGGTTTGAAAATGAGTAAAGTAACAGATAAACTTGACTGTGTAACATGTGCAAAAAGCAAAATTAGTGTGAAGCCATTTTGTCGTTCTTCTGAAAATCGTGCCACAAGTTCATTTGGGGGGTCTCAATACTTTGTGACTCTTATCGACGAGAAATCTCGATACATAAGTGTATATTTAATAAAATCTAAAAGCGAAGTTTTCAAAACTTTTAAAGCGTTTAAAGAAAAGAGCGAGAAACAAACTGGTAAGAAGATAAGTGCTCTCAGGAGTGACAATGGTCGTGAATACCTAAGTAATGAGTTTGAACAATATTTGTGTGATAATGGTATCCAAAGACAGTTAACAGTGCCTTATACACCACAACAAAACGGCTTTGCAGAACGGGCTAATCGTATCTTAGTGGAAATGGCTCGTAGTATGCTGGTACATAGTGGATTAGACGAGTCTTTTTGGGCGGAAGCTGTGTCAACAGCAGCGTATTTGCGTAATAGAGCTGCAACAAAAACACTCGTTGGTAAAACGCTGTATGAAGATTTTTTAGGTAAGAAACCAAGCGTCGCACATTTAGAGATTTTTGGGTCGATAGCAATTGCTTTGGATAAAACACAATCTAAAAAATTTAAAGCAAAAGGCAAAGAATCAGTTATTTTTGGTTATTCAGAAACTTCGAAGGCATATCGTTTAATGGATCCAAACACGCATAACGTAATTATTAGCAGAGACGTCATATTTTTTGAAGAAAAATTTGTGGGTACAAATGAAGAAATTTCTACTGGTATTGCGGAGTTTGATATTTCGGATGTAAACGAAACCTTCAATAATAATGAAGCTGGTGATGTTAATAATCAATCGAGTTCCGAAGCAAGTTCCGAGTTGATAAATGGCGAGGAGTCAATCAACTATGGACGAGGTAGACCCAGAGTAATACGTTCCGGAAATCGTGGTCGTCCTAGAAAGGAACCACATGCATTGAATTTTACGAGCAAAGTCGACATAGAGATTCCACAAACAGTGAGGGAAGCTGTGAGTAGCGAATACGCTGAATATTGGCGGGCAACGATGCAGAAGGAGTACGATGCATTAGTAAAGAACAAGACCTGGTCATTAGTTGATTCACCGTTAGGTGAAAAGGCGATAAACAACGAGTGGGTTTTTAACATTAAAAGAAATCCAGATGGTAGCATCGAAAGATTTAAGTGTCGCTTAGTCGCGAAATACTGCAGTCAACAATATGGTGTAAACTATACAGAGACGTTTTCTCCGGTTGTGAGGTATGCAACTGTATGTTCATTGTTTGCATTGGCGTGTGAATATAAGTTACATATGCATCAAATGGACGTGTCAACTGCATATCTAAATAGCGATCTTCACGATATCGTGTATATGAAGCAGCCAGAACTGTTCGAAGATAAGAAGTATCCTCAGAAAGTTTTAAAATTGAATAAAGTTCTTTATGGCTTGAAACAGAGTGATCGCGAGTGGAATGCGAAATTTGATGAAGTCGTAAGGTCATTGGGGTTCTTGCCATGTCATGTGAGCTCTGCGCTTATACAAAAAATGACAATGGTAACTATAACTTAATCGCTGTTTATGTCGATGATTTGATTATAGGTTGCTCAAAACTGGAAGACGTCATAGAGATAAAAGCTAAGATTTCAAACGTATTCGACGTAGTAGATGGTGGTCCACTCAAATACTCCCTAGGCATGGAAGTTGAACGCGAAGGTAATACAGGGGCAATAAGTGTGTGCCAAAGAAAATATACTGTAGACTTGTTAAATCAGTATCATATGCAAGATTGTAAGGCCGTAGTTACCCCGTTACCTACAGCGTACCAAGTTAGCTGCAAAAATGAAAGTTGTAGACGGGTGAATGCAACTAGTTATCAGTCATTAATTCATTCAGTCATTAAGTCATTGGGGTTTTAATGTATTTGGCTATATCCACGAGGCCAGATATATTACACTCCGTTTGTAAGTTGTCGCAAAGAAATATTGGACCTCATTGCGAGCATGAATCAGGGGCGAAACATATTTTGCGTTATTTAAAAGGGTCAATCGATTTGAACCTTCATTACTACAAGACGGAGCAGCCAATTGTATATTATGTGGATGCTGATTGGGGTTCGGATGCAAGCGATAGAGCACAGAGGCTGAATACGTCGCGTTGTTTCCGGCTGCTAAGGAAGCTATCTATATAAGAAAACTACTTGCTGAAATGGGTTTCAAAATTAATCAGGGAGCTCAACATTTGGTAAAAAATCCGGTTTATCACGCACGGAGTAAGCACATTGATATTAAATACCATCACTTTCGGGACATGTATAAAAATAGAGAAATCGAATTAAATTATATATGTACCGAAGATATGATTTCTGATATTTTAACCAAAAATTTACAAAAATTCAAACACTGTAAATTTCGAAGAGATATGGGAATTTATTGAATTATGTAACTTGAATTTTAATTTAAAATATGTATATGTTGAGGAGTGTTAGAAAACCTACTTTGCTAACTTACGACTTTGTAACAACATATAATATTTAAAATAGTTGTATTGGCTTTGAAATTTATTTTAATGAAATAAAATTTGTGTAAATCTTTTTTGCAGTTGAAAATATACGTAATATCGTGTTTCGGTAATAGGAAAAACCTCTGCAAACAATATGAAATAAAAAAATTTTATCAAATGAGTTTTGATAATTTCCAGAAAAGCGCGGCAGGGGAAAATTTTGAATAAAAATTCGCGCGATTTTATATTCCAAATTTTTATTTTACACATTGTGTATGTAGGTATATAAAATAAAAAATTTGTGTTAAATGAATTTTGATAATTTTCAGAAAACCCTAGCAGGTACAATTTTGGAATTAAAAATCGCTGGTGTTCATATTCCAAAATTTCATTTTATACCTTATACATGTATGTATATGAAATAAAAAAATTGTATTGAATGAATTTTAAGAATTTTCAGAAAAGCGCCGCAGGTGAAGATTTGGAATAAAAAATCGAGTGTGTTTATATTACAAATTTTTTCTTTATCACTACATATTATAAAACAAAGTAAATTTTTCTGTCCCTATGTCCCCTTAAATGCTTAAATCTTGAAAACTAAGCAACGGATTTTGATGCGGTTTTTTTCATAGATAGATTGGTTGAAGAGGAAGGTTTATGTAAAAAAATTGCATTGAATGATTTTTACAATTTTCAGAAAAGCGCCGCAGGTGAAGATTTCGAATAAAAAATCGAGTGTGTTGATATTCCCAATTTTCATTTTATACCTTATATATGTTATTACGAAAAAAAAAATTGTATTGAATGAATTTTAACAATTTTCAGAAAAGCGCCGCAGGTGAAAATTTGGAATTATGTTCCAAATTTTTATTTTACGCCTTGTATATGCATGTATATAAAATAAAACAAATTTATTAAATGAATTTTGATAATTTTCAGAAAAGCGCAGCATCTGAAAATTTGGAAAAAAAATGGGGGTGTTCATATTCCAAATTTTCATTTTATACCTTATATATGTTATTATGAAATAAAAAAATTGTATTGAATGAATTTTAACAGTTTTCAGAAAAGCGCCGGAGGTGAAGATTTGGAATAAAAAATCCAGTGTGTTGATATTTCAAATTTTCATTTTATACCTTATACATGTTATTACGAAATAAAAAATGTTATTAAAAGGATAGTAACCATTTTCAGAAAAGCGCCGCAGGTGAAAATCGGAATAAAAAATTGCGCGATTTTGGAGTAAAACCTTTGTTTCGTGGCCGCTAAGCTTTTTTAGCAGCCAGTTCAAAAGAGGCGTAATGCCTAGATTTGCGCTGTGTCTATTGGCGCAGCCTTTGCACGCCACCAAGTCCGCTGTGTTAATGGAACCACCAACAATCCACTGAAAACGGAAACGCCACCAACTTATTCTAAAAGAAATAAAAACTACCAAATGTAAAGTTTGATTATATTTATTAACGCAGCCATTGCGAGACACCAAACTCCAATCAAATGATGATGAACAATGTTTGTTAGCGCAGCCGTTGTGCCAATACCAACTCCAATTTTGAAACAATGCAAATATATTTTACCGCAGTCGATGTGCCAATTTCGCAGTCCAAAACAGAGAAGAAGGAAACATCTGGCGACATGGCTATTTAAAACGTCGCCCTAACTACAATATTCGATATGTATACATACATTTTATTATACATAAGTATGTACAAACCAAATATTGTGCAAATCACCTTATTTAGCGGTCGCCTATTCTTCTTCGCTGCAAAATGCCGTTGATTTCTTATTAGCTGTGCTATCAGCTGATGTAGCAGTCAGTGACCTACTTTGCTTTTGCAATTACAATTTGCCAAAGCAGTTTCTCCCAACTTAGAAGTGGGAGAAGCAACCAAATATTAAAATGCATTTATGTATGTATGTATTTAAAGTATAGCGGAGTTCTTGTGCATGCAAATGTTCGGACTTAAGCAACTGCAACCAGTGCTAGTACTATGTAGTACAATAAGGAGTAGATAATATGAGTAGAGTAGTATAGTAGGTAATTAAACATCCTCCGCCCGTTGAAAAGCTTAGGCTTTCAAAATGTTGTCGTCGATGGGTAAAAGACATAGTTTTGCCACTGCTCGCTTGTATGCGCCATGTGCGCTTTTTAGTACTACCACCAGAACAATGCCATCCCTTCCCTTTATAGCTTCCAGAACTCTGGCGAGAGGCCACTTAAGAGGTGGGTAGTTGTCTTCCTTGATTAAAACCATGTCACCAGCTTTAAGGCTCGTTTCGGGTGAGGCCCATTTTGTACGTTGCTGCAGGAGAGTTATATACTCATACTGCCATTTGTTCCAAAAGTGCTGCTGCATGGAGCACGCACGTTGCCATCTGTTGAGTCGGCTTATTTCTATTTGGGTTAAGTCTGGTTCCACAATAGATGTAAATAATGCACCAATTAAGAAATGAGCAGTAGTAAGCACTTCCAAGTCGTCTACATTCTCCGAGATAGGACACAGTGGTCGTGAGTTTACCATTGCTGAAATTTGACAAACCAGTGTACGTAGCTCTTCAAAGTTTAGAGTTCAGAGACCTGCAACACGATAAAAATGATGTTTGGTTAGTTTGATTGCAGCCTCGCAGAGGCCACCGAAATGAGGGGAGCGTGGGGGTATCAGTTTCCATTCGATGCCATCATGTAAGCATTGTTGCTTTACCGAATTTAATTGATTTTGACTTAAGAAAAGCTCCTTTAGGACACTTAGCTCGCGTTTCGCTCCAATAAATTTAGTCGCATCATCAGACCATATGGTTTGAGGCCTTCCACGAGTACATACGAAACGTTTTAGTGCGGCTAAAAAGGAAGGAGTTGATAAATCCTTAACCAGCTCTAAATGGACTGCCTTGGTTGAAAAACAAATAAAAAGGCATATATAGCATTATATTGGAGGCCGATTTTTCACCTCCGACTGGTACGAAAACGGTCCACAAAAGTCAATTCCAGTAGTTACGAATGCTCGATTGCATTGTATTCGTTTCGATGGCAAGCTTCCCACCAAATGTTCCATTAGCTTGGGCTTAGCGTGAAAACAGCGAACGCATTTATTAATAACGCGAGTATTTGTCTTGCGCCCAACAAACAAAGCTTGTGGACCGGCATGGAGTAGCTGTTGATGGAAGAAAGTGATAATTCAATCAGTTACGGGATGTTTGCGGGGTAAAATTATTGGATGTTTTGCGGAGTAGTCCAATGACGAGTTTTGAATCCTACCACCAACTCGAAGCAGGCCATTTCCGTCGATGAAAGATCGAATATTTGATGAATTCATTATTGGTTGTTTAGCTTCTAAACGTTTGTAGTCATCATTCAGGTGTGTCCTTTGAATCTTTCTTCTTCTTTAAATGGTCATCTAACCGCCTGGGCGATTGTGACCGTCCAACATAGCTCGCCAGTCGTTTCTTCGTTGCGCCAACTGGCGCCAATTGGAAACACCGCGGGATCGCAAATCGGTCTCCACTTGGTCCTTCCATCGGAGTGGTGGTCTCCCTCTTCCTCTGCTTCCACCGGCGGGTGCCGATAAGAATACCTTCTGGGCTGGAGCATCCTCGCTCATTCGCACTACGTGGCCTAGCCAGCGAAACCGCTGTGTTTTAATTCGCTGAACTATGTCGGCGCCTGCGTAAAGTTCATACAGCTCATCATTAAATCTTCTTCGGTACTCGCCGTCGCCAACGCGTAGAGGTCCACAAATCTTTCGACGAACCTTTCTCTCGAATACTCCCAGAGCCGCCTCATAAGATGTTGTTAGTGTCCACGCTTCTGCACCATATAGCAGGACGGGTGCGATGAGTGACTTGTAGAGTGTTATTTTCGTTCGTCGAGAGAGGACTTTACTTTTCAATTGCCTACTCAGTCCGAAATAGCATTTGTTTGCAAGAGTAATTCTTCGTCGGATTTCTAGGCTAACATTATTGTTGGTGTTAATGCTGGTTCCCAGGTAAACGAAGTCCTTTACTATTTCGAAATTATTGCTGCCAACAGTGGCTTGGTTGCCAAGGCGCGAATGCGCTGACTCTTTGCATGATGACAGAAGGTACTTCGTTTTGCCCTCGTTCACCACCAATCCCATTTTCTCCGCTTCTTTTTCTAATTTGGAGTAAGCAGAAGTTACGGCGCGGTTGTTAAGGCCAATGATATCAATATCGTCAGCATATGCCAACAGTTGCACGGTTTTATAAAATATTGTTCCAGCGCGGTTAAGTTCTGCAGCTTGTATTATTTTCTCCAGCATTAAATTAAAGAAATCGCACGATAGGGGGTCACCCTGTCTGAAACCTCGTTTAGTTTCGAACGGCTCGGAAAGGTACTTCCCAATTCTGACCGAGCAGGCGGTGTTGCTCAAGGTCATTTTGCAAAGCCGTATACGTTTTGCGGGGAAACCAAATTCAGACATAGCGGCATATAGGCAGCTCCTTTTCGTGCTATCGAAAGCGGCTTTAAAATCAACAAAGAGATGATGTGTGTCGATTCTTTTTTCACGGTCTGAAGCCACACTGATAAGGTCCAATCAGTCTGTTCACATCAGGCTTCAGTCTTTCGCACAATACGCTTGATAGGACCTTATATGCGATATTCAAAAGGCTGATTCCGCGATAGTTGGCGCAGTTTGCAGAATCGCCCTTCTTGTGGATTGGGCAGAGAACACTTAGATTCCAATATTCAGGCATGCATTCATCCGACCATATTCTGCATAGAAGCTGATGCATGCGCCTTACCAGCTCCTCGCCTCTTTTTTTCGCCCGGAAAAGCCGCCTCGCTTCCCTCTTCAACTCACGGTAGTGTTCACACACACTCCTCGTTGCATTCGATCTCAGCGTTGCCTTGTAGGCTTCGTCCTTTCGTTTCGTTGCAGCGCGGCACTCTTCATCATCATACCAGTTGTTTCTTCGCGTTCGCCGGAATCCAATTACTTCTTCGGCTGCGGTACGGAGTGCTCCTGAGATATGATCCCACTGCTCATGCATTCCACTAGGTTGAATTGTGCTCTCGGAGAGCAGGTGTGAGAGGCGATCTGGGAAATAATTGGCGGTCTGTTGCGATTGCAGCTTTTCGACGTCCAGCTGTCCCTGAGTTTTTTGTTGCACCTGTTTTGTCGTACAGAGGCGGGTACGAATCTTGGCTGCTTCTAGGTAGTGATCAGAGTCGATGTTAGGTCCTCGTATTGTGCGAACATCTAAAACGCTGGAAGCATGCCGTCCGTCTATCACAACGTGGTCGATCTGGTTGCGTGTTTTTCGATCGGGGGACAGCCATGTAGCCTGATGGATCTTCTTGTGCATAAACCTAGTGCTGGATATGACCATGTTTCGGGCAATGGCGAAGTCGATCAGTCTGAATCCATTTGGCGAAGTCTGATCGTGGAGACTGAACTTCCCGACAGTGGGGCCGAATACACCCTCCTTACCCACCCTGGCGTTAAAGTCGCCAGTTGATATCATGACGGGGGCAGCGCTCGTATGCTTCTTCCAGGCGCTCGTAGAATGCATCCTTTTCCACGTCGTCCTTCTCTTCCGTCGGTGCATGAGCGCAGATAAACGATATGGTGAAAAATCGTACTTTTATGCGTATTGCAGCGAGACGCTCGTTTACGGGTGTGCACGACAGTAGTCGGTGACGGAGTCTCTCTCCCACCACAAATCCCACGCCGAATCTGCGCTTGTCTTCATGCCCACTCCAGTAGATATTACAAAGTGTTCTGATCGTATTTCCTCGCCCCGTCCATCGCATCTCTTGTATGGCGCTGATGTCAGCTTTTGCTTTCCTCAGGACCTCAACCAGCCGGGCAGCGGCACCTTCCCCATTAAGGGACCGGACATTCCAGGTACATGCCCTTATCTCATAATCCTTATTTCGTTTGCGGGTGTTGTCATCTAAAAAAGGGGTTCTCATATCCGAGGCTTTGTTGTTGAATTTCATTGGAACGTTGTTTTATGTGGTGGGTCCCAAACCCAACGTACAACCCGTTTCACGGGAGGTTAAATTCTATTACACGTTTGTATAGCGAGCCGCTTGATCCAAGACAGACGCCCACTTGCAGCCGCACCACATGGTGATCAGACGCTGCTGTTTGAACCCCCCAGCAAGCCCTTAAACCGATTATGTCGGAGTGGCCTTACCAGGTTGTCGCCTTCTCACGTTTAGCTCACCACCAAACGGGTGTTCGGTGGTTACCCAGAGGATACTTGGGCCCAAAGCCCGGAAGTAGTGAGCTGCTTGAACCGCATGCAAAAGAATCGCTCTGGCCATTCCCAGGTGAATGGCGATCAGAAACTTTCCCCACTTGCGTGGACTTCTGCACACGGCCCCATCCTCCATACGACCATACCATATTCCTTTGAATCATACGAATTAAAAGATGAGTTCCACGTTGAATTTCTATAGAGGTTAGTCGTCCAGTACATTTCATGACAGGGCGTTGTAAAAAACGAGATACGTAAGCATATACGTTGCGCAATTTGGAAAAAGAATTTATGTATTTACACCTTACCGACAAATCCTGTATGGCTACATAGACAAACGCACCTTTTCTCTTCTCTGGTATTTCCTTAGGCAAAACTGGGGATAGTGGCCATTTGCATTGGTCATTCGCGAGAAAGGACGGCCCATATTTCCACATTGACATATTCAATAACTACTGTGGGCTCGCTCCCTTTGATAAAATGTCAGCTGGGTTTATTTCAGATGGAACATATCTCCATGTCAAATTCTGCGATATTGCTTGAATGCTGTTAATTCGATTAGCTACAAATACATTAAATTACGCAGCCACGATAAAACGATGGTCGAATCTGACCAGCAAAATACCTCATCATGGAAGACGCGTAAATGTATCACCTTGTCTATCAACTCTGCTAACAGCAATGCGGCAGACAACTCAAGCTTTGGTACGGTGAGTGTTTTCATTGGAGCTACACGGGACTTTGAACAAAGAAAGTTTGTGTGAACGACGCCCTTTGCTTCTGTTCGTATATATATACAAGCACCATATGCTGCCACACTTGCGTCGCAAAATCCATGGGTTTGGATTTCCGCATCAGCCATAAGTACGCATCTCTCAAAAGCGAATCGAGGAACTAGTTCATATTGGCTACAGATGTCTAACCATGCTGTCCGAATATATTGAGGTGGGCTTTCATCCCAATGTAGATATTCCTTCCAAAGATGTCGTAAAAATATTTTTGCTTTGGCAATAACAGGTCCAATCAATCCCAATGGATCGTACAAACTGGCAATAGTAGAGAGAATCGTGCCCTTTGTTACCTTTGTTAACGCTGTAAAAGGTAAGAAAGAAAAAATAAACATATCTAATTTAGGCTCCCAAATTAAACCAAGCGTTTTTGTTATGCTAGTGCCATCGTGAAACGTTAAGAAGTTTTGCTTTTCTGACTCGGCTATATCTGCCAATAAGCGCTTATCATTTGAACACCATTTTCTCCATTCAAATTCTCCCAGAGAGAGCAGCTCCTTTGTTTGGTGTAAAATATCACGAGCTTCATCCAAGGAATTGGCACCTGCAATCATGTCATCAACATACAGGGTGTTTTTTTTACGGGTTTGTTTTTCGAATAGAGATAAAACTGGCATTTTGTGGTCAAATCTGGCAACTCTAACGTCATTTATGTTCAGTTTGGTTTGCCATTTCATCATGAACAGGTTGACAAAAGAACAACGCTTGCAAATCGTGCAAATTTATTTCGAAAATAATGGTTCAGTTCGCGAAGTTTACCGTGAGCTCCGTCCATTTTATGGTCGACATAATCGTCCATCAGAGCAATTAATTCGGTTAACCATGGATCGTTTTCGCACTACGTTTACTCTATGTGATAATACGCATCCGCAGAGACGTCGAACAGTGCGCACCGAAGAAACAATTGCCGCTGTAGAGCAAAGTGTTGAAGAGGACCCGAATGAATCGATTCGCCACCGTGCACAGCAATTGGAGCTTTGTCCATCAACTTTATGGAAGATTTTGCGCAAAGATCTTGGCTTGCGACCTTACAAGATCCAGCTTGTGCAAGAATTAAAGCCGCGAGACCATGCAATGCGTCGTGATTTTGGTGTATGGGCCGAAAATGAGATTGATTTCGATGCTGATTTTCATCGCAAAATTTTGTTCAGTGATGAGGCTCATTTTTGGTTGAATGGCTACGTCAACAAGCAAAATTGCCGCATTTGGAGTGAAGAGAATCCACATGAGACCCTTGAAACGCCATTACATCCACAAAAACTGACTGTTTGGTGTGCTCTATGGGCTGGTGGAGTCATTGGGCCATACTTCTTCCGCAATAATGCTGGAGAGGCAGCTACCGTTAATGGAGACCGGTATAGAGCCATGATAACCGACTATTTTGTTCCCGAATTGGATGGCATGAATGTGGATGAGTTGTGGTTCCAACAAGACGGCGCTACATGCCACACAGCGCACGTCACAATCGATTTATTGAAGGAAACATTCGATGAGCGCATAATTTCGCGGAATGGACCTGTCAATTGGCCACCAAGGTCGTGTGATTTGACACCATTGGATTATTTTCTTTGGGGATATGTGAAGTCGCTCGTCTACACCAACAAACCAGAAACGTTAGGGGAATTGGAAGCCAACATTCGTGGCGTTATTGCCGACATACGGCCCCATATGCTCGAAAAAGTGGTTGAAAATTGGACCTGTAGAATTGGCTTTATTCGAGCCAGCCGCGGCGGCCACATGCCCGAGATCATATTTTAACATTAATGGCATAAAATTATCCTTCCAATAAAGCCAAATTGATGGACCTTAAAACGATTTTCTTGTATTTTATTTCAATTCGAAGTTCTATACCCGTAAAAAAACACCCTTTAAAAACAATTATTAATGCTTTTGGCTCCAATTGTGTAGGCTGGACCTTCATCAGTGCAAAGTTGTTGCATTGCACGTATGGCTAAAAAAGAAGCTGGCTTAGTGCCATAAGTGACAGTATCCAGTTTGTATACACGAATGTCGTCAGTAGGGTTGTCCCTCCATACTATGCACTGAAGATAATTATCCGGTTCGGACATTCTAATACAGCGATACATTTTACATATACTCGTATCTGCTGTCAAACCAATTTTAAAGGAACGAAATTGTATAAGTATACTAAATAACGAAGGCTGGATTGTGGGGCCTGCCATTAAAATTTAATTAAGCCGGCGCCCATTTGTTGTTGGCGCAGAGCCATCGAACACAACTCGCAATTTTGTTGTTGTGCTATCGTCTTTGTGAACACAATGATGTGGCAAAAAGTGTACACGTACCTGGTCCGGTATAACATTGACTGCTGACGTGTGTCCAAGATCAATATATTCATGTATAAAAGAAGAGTATTGTTGCTTTAGTTCAGCATTACGCTGCAATTGGCCCTCAAGGGATTTAAACCGATTTACCGCCTGATGATATGAGTCTCCCAATTCTTCTACTGGCATCTTTTGGGGTAGTCGAACCGAGTAGGCGCCAGATTCCAAACGATGATAGTTTTTGACAAAATGGTATTCGCATCTGTCTTCTTCCATAGTAGTTGTGGGTGCTAGATTACTACGCTCTTCCGTTTCCCAGAAAGATTTTACGACATCATTAAGTTCCCTATATGTTTCTATCTCACCTGAAATGTTTACTGCTGATAAACATGCATGTTTTGATGACCGTGTTGTACTGCCTCCAGACACAACCCATCCTAATTTTGTTTTTTGTAGAACTGGTAGGTCCTCTGCCAAACGTATTTGTCCAATGCATAGGAGGTCGAAAAATAAACCAGCACCAATCAGCATATCAATGCGCTGGGGTTCGAAAAACAAGGGATCCGCTAAATGAATGTTGGATGGTATGTTCCAGTCCAGGGATTTTAAAGAACGGCTTGGCTGCACGTCGGTAATGGTATGTGTGACGACTGCTGACAATTTATTGCAATAATTACTAGTGCGGGAATGTAATTCCAGATCAACGATATGATCCGCAACGAAACCATTTTGGCCTATACCAGAAATGGACAAAGAAGATTTTAGTGTTTTCAATTGAAGCTGATTAACTAAGCGATTTGTCACAAAATTTAGCTGGGATGCAGAGTCAAGCAACGCCCTGCAAGGAACCAGCGACCCAGTGCGATTTCTTACGTAAATGACTGCTGTTGCTAATATAACAAATTCTTGGTTAATATTAACTGTATTAGACTCAGAACTGACCAGTGCAGAACCTGAGGACAATGTATGAGAATTTGATGCCGAATGCGATGTATTTAAATTGTTAGCGGGAAGTCCATAATTTGTCGTCGAGTGTGAAGTGGGTACCAATGCGTTGTTAGCCGAGACACTACCTTGATGAAGCAACGTGTTATGTTTCGATGAGCAATATTTGCAGCAGCCAGATCTACAATTTTTTACCGAATGACCCGCCCTAAGACAATTTAAACAAAGCAGTAAATTTTTTACTTCCTTGTATCGCAACAAGGGTGAAAGCCGAAGAAAATTTTCACATTGAGAAATTGTATGCTGGCTAGAATTACACGATAAACATTGACCCGAAGTCGATGCCAGCGATACCTTGCGACTACTACAATACTTTGATCGCTTTCCTACCTGCCTTTCCTGCCTTAATGCAATTTCCGCGTTTTCCACGTTTTCCAAGCGCTGGCAGCGTTTTTCCAGAAATTTGGCCATCGAATCCCATGATGGCAGTTCATTTACCGGAGTTTCTTCCTCCCATTTCTTTCTCGAAGCAACGTCCACTTTTTGGAATATAAGTTGAATCAACATACCATCCGCGATCTGCTCCTTTGTCCCAATTGTATGCAATGCACGTAAATGAGAGTTCATAACATCACTTAATTCACGCAGATTTGTCACTGACTCACCTTCCATTGCCTTGAATTGAACGATGTCCCTAAAAGCGCCTGAAAATTCAATCGCTTGTTATCAAAGCGAGCCTTTAATAAATCAATTGCCTTTTCATAATTTTGCTCTGAAATTTCTAATGAACGTATGGTTTCTAAAGCAACGTCGCGAAGACTTGATCGCAAATGTTGGAATTTTTCGACACGAGTCAAATCAACATCACGATGTACCACTGTGTTAAACATAGAAAAAAAATCAGGCCAATCTTTATAATTACCATAATTTCGGTATCTGAAGTATTGGTAGCTTCTGCTTGTGCGGTGTTACAATTATCGAACGTTGTTCTGCGATTTGGGTGTTTGAGTGCTCAGGTGCTGCAGCACGACATGAATATAGTTGCCGCTTCAACTTCGTTTTTGCCTCTATATAATGCGTAGTAAACTGAAAACTTACGTCCTCGGAATCGTGCTCATCTTCCAACTGCGTTTGAATAATGTCAAGCTTCTTCTCCAGCCGGTCCACCTGCTCTATACGCACTTCAACTGCGGGTTCGTCCATCTGCCGTAGCACGTCACTTGTTAGGGACTCGCTGATTGCAGTGATTTGTTGCAGAAGGGAATCTCGCTTCTTCTTCTTTCCTTCAACATCTTCCGGTTTCTTTGCTGGTGCCATTATACCGAAATCTAAATGTGATAAGATTAAATATAAATTGTATGGTAGATAGGTATATTTGTAAATAATTTAAAATGATCCCAACGAACGATCATGTCGGGGTCACCAATGTTTCTTGGCCGCTAAGCTTTTTTAGCAGCCAGTTCAAAAGAGGCGTAATGCCTAGATTTGCGCTGTGTCTATTGGCGCAGCCTTTGCACGCCACCAAGTCCGCTGTGTTAATGGAACCACCAACAATCCACTGAAAACGGAAACGCCACCAACTAATTCCTAAAGATATAAAAACTACCAAATGTAAAGTTTGATTATATTTATTAACGCAGCCGTTGCGAGACACCAAACTCCAATCAAATGATGATGAACAATGTTTGTTAGCGCAGCCGTTGTGCCAATACCAACTCCAATGTTTAAACAATGCAAATATATTTTACCGCAGTCGATGTGCCAATTTCGCAGTCCAAAACAGAGAAGAGGGAAACATCTGGCGACATGGCTATTTAAAACGTCGCCCTAACTACAATATTCGATATGTATACATACATTTTATTATACATAAGTATGTACGAACCAAATATTGTGCAAATCACCTTATTTAGCGGTCGCCTATTCTTCTTCGCTGCAAAATGCCGTTGATTGCTTATTAGCTGTGCTATCAGCTGATGTAGCAGACCTACTTTGCTTTTGCAATTACAATTTGCCAAAGCAGTTTCTCCCAACTTAGAAGTGGGAGAAGCAACCAAATATTAAAATGCATTTATGTATGTATGTATTTAAAATATAGCGGAGTTCTTGTGCGTGGAAATGTTCGGACTTAAGCAACTGCAGCCAGTGCTAGTACTATGTTGTACAATAAGGAGTAGATAATATGAGCAGAGTAGTATAGTAGGTAATTAAACAACCTTCTTATTCCCCTATACGAGGTGTGTTCAAAACGTATCGCGAATTTTGAATTTTCGCTGGTTACGTATATTCGAATTTCGAATGTTTTGTGGCGTTATGTTGGTACTCATGTCTCTCACTTATGCCGACAAGCTCGGCCATTTTGAATGTTCAGTTAATTGTTGAGAGCTGCTTTGCTTGCACGTGTTTTGGATCGTCTTCGATTTTTACCTACTCAAAAAAATCTATCAAAGAACCTGTATCAAATTTTGTGTGAAAAACGAAATTAAGTGCGCGGATGCATTCCGGATGTTGACTGTGGCATACGGAGAAGCTACCTTGGACCGAAGCAACGTTTATCGGTAGTAAAAAAATGTTCTCAGAAGGCCGAGAAGATGTGCAAAGAAGAACAAAAATTGGCTTTTGCACCATGATAACGCCCCTGCTCACGCATCGTTGCTTGTGCGCGACAAAAACAACACACTAATGATGCCGCAGCCACCGTATTCCCCAGATTTGGCCCCCTGTGACTTTTTCTTGTTCCCTAACCTGAAGAGGCCCATGAAAGGACGACGTTACGCTTCTCTTGACGAGATAAAGACGGCATCGAAGGAAGAGCTGAACAAGATACAAAAAAATGATTTTTTGAAGTGCTTCGAAGATTGGAAAAACCGTTGGCACAAGTCATGGGGACTACTTTGAAGGGGACAAAATAGATATTCATGAATAAATAAATAATTTTTGAAAGAACACAAAATTCGCGATACTTTTTGAACACACCTCGTATATGTAACTGCACCTGAAATAGCAGTTACGTTGTTATTATAGAAATTAGTAAAGCACTTATGATATTTTGAGTTTCTGACATTAATTCTCTTGTGAAAGCGAATTAATTTCATTGACATTAATTCCATTGACATTGTGATACGTCACCTTTCTTAAACTATATAATTTTTTTTATTTATTTTGCAATTGTTTTATTAGAAGTTGCGAGGATTCACCGTGGAAAAAATAAAGCGAAGTTTATTAAAACAATTCTTTACTGAGCGAATCGAAAAACTTGAATGACAAAACATAAAATATTAATTCAAGGTGAATTTATACCACGTGATATCGCGGCGAATTCATTGCTTTATACACACATTTAGTTCATGAGTGTTTGTTTTTGCTTTCGCAGCTTCTCCTGTCAAATTGCACAGAAATTTTTTATTTTGACACTAGACGCCGCTGCTCATATGTTCTTATGATATCACCTGTATATGAATTCGCCTTGTATTAATTTTTCATGTCATTGAAATTTGTCTAGAATTTGCAATGAGTATGCGTTGAGTTGCTACTGTGCATGTTACAGTATATTTTGCTACAATATATTTCAACGCTCTGTTGATAATGCTACATATTCAGCTTCAGTACTGCTTAGTGATACAATACTCTGTTTTTTGGACTTCCATAAGAAAACACTCCCAGCTGCAATAAATGAATATCCGGTGTATGATTTTTTGTCCTTTGTGTCTCCACTCCAATCTGCATCAACGAAGCACTCTGTCATAAAATAATGCAACTTCATGTCCACCGTGCTTATCGTAAAATTCTTTTTGTAGCTACTCTATGTTCAATATGTGGATCGTTATTACACTGTGCTAACTGAATGAAAAATGTCTGGCCCTATGGATTTTGCCATATACATCAACGTACCAACAATCGATTGGTATTAAGTTTTATTGACTTTTTCGCAATCATCTCTATTGCAACTAACTTGAAAATTTGCATCTAATGGAGTTGTTAAAACTTTGCAGTCCTCCATTCCATATTGTTTCAATAAATTAAGTATATATTGCCGTTGACGAATCGTAATGCATCCTACTTCACCTTCGCGTTCTATTTAATGGGCCACCATCAACAACTTCAAATTCATTAGCGATCTTTGCATTTATGGTATTAACGTCATTTAATTTAAACAAGCTGTAATCAGATCATATACATACACAGCTATTATGTTAAAGCTATAATTTTCTTGTTTAACATAAACACATGACAATGAAACCAATTTTCAACAATACCGATTCAAGTTTGAAATTCCACTCGCGTCCGCTCTGTTTCAAACCATACAAAGCTTTTTTCAATTTAAGTACACGTTGAGGGTACCTTTTATCAATAAAATATTCTGGTTGCTTCATATATACGATGTCATGAAGGTCACTGTTTAGATATGCTTTTGACACATCCATTTGGTGTAGGAACAACTTATGTTCACATGCTAAAGCCAACAACATACGAATAGTTGCATATCTTATCACAGGAGAAAATGTCTCACTAAAGTTAACGCTGAATTGCTGACTGCAACCTTTTGCTACTAGACGCGACTTAAACTTGGTAATGCTCCCATCGGCATTTATTTTTACACCATACACCCATTTGCACCCAATAGCTTTTTCTCCAACCGGCAGATCAACCAACGACCAGATGTTATTCTTAATTAGTGCAGTATACGCCTTCTGCATTGAATCTTCCCATTACTTGGAATATTCGCAGTTCAATGCGTCATTTATGGTTTGTGGAATTTTGATATCATCTGATTTGGACATATGTAAAACATTTTGGTTTTTACGAGGGCGACCGCGCTTACCAGTTGGAATAATTTTTGGTCTTCCACGTCGAACAGGTTTAGATAGCTTATCATCGTTTGCATTGCCTTCTGATATTCTGTTATCAACTACTGTAGGTTCGATACATACCTCACTATCTATCGCCTTTATCTGCTAGATCCTCAATTTCAAACGTTATCAGTTCTATAGAATCTCCCTGATCAATATATTCTTCTTCGATAAAAGTAACATCTCGACTAACAATTACTTTTTTAGTCTCAGGATCGTATAGCTGGTATGCCTTAGAATGGTCAGGATAGCCCAACATTATCATTTCCTTACCTTTTGGTTGAAATTTCTTCTTTTGGCTTTTATCGAGCGCAACTGCTTTTGAACCAAAAACTTTAAAATGTGACACACACGGTTTCTTTATAGTCCATACTTCATACGGCGTTGAATTTGTGACTGCTTTTGTAACATCTCTATTACGTAAATAGGTCACGGTTGCTACTGCCTCCGCCCAAAAACATTCACTAGACCCGTTATAAATAAGCATACTACGCGCCATCTCTACTAGTGTAGGAGTATAAGGAACTGTGAATTGACGCAATATGCCATTTTCTTTTAGAAAATTATCAAATTCTTGACTTAGATACTCACGACCAAGAAGTAATTTAACTTTACGATTAGTTTAATTTTTCGCCATAGCTTTATACGATTAAAATGCAGAAAACACGTCACCTTTATTCTTTAAGAAATACACGCAAACAAAACGCGACATGTCATCAATAAAAGTGACAAAAAAAGACGACCCACCTATCGATTTTGTTTTTATTGGTTCACATATATCAGAGTGAATAACCGCACATAGCTCTTTTCCTCGATTTTCGGAAGCGCTAGGAAATTTTTTTAGACACCATTTACTTTTTGCACACGTTATGCAACTATTACAATTTACACTCTGATCAGTTTTTATTTTTAGTCCATGCACTAAATTCTTTTTGGCCATTTCTCTTTAAACTGTGAAAATTTAGGTGACCATATCAATTATGCCACTCAACTATAGTGCTTTTCTCACGATCGATACTGAAGCATTTGTTTCCAACACTATCAAACACATAAAGTCCACAGTTATCTTTAGCTGTCATCACTAACATATCTTTAATGTTTTTAACGACAACTTTATCTTTATCAAAACTAACAAATAGTCCATGATTGTTTTTCAACGAAGGAACATTTACCACGTTTTGCAAAAACATTTTACATTGACCACTTTGGAGTTGTACAACACTTACTCCTTTGGCCTCTATATAATAATCAGCTGCAAGAGCAATTTTTTCACTACATTCTTTATAAGACGAAAACATATTTTTATCACAAGACAAATGGCTCGTTGCACCACTATCAACTACCCAGCAGTTTTTGTTTAAGATACGCGAAGACACACTAGCAAGCGTATAAAACGACGACTCTTCGTTTTTTGACGGCATCTTTTTAGCTTCCCGACATTTCGATGCTATATATCCGCGTAGCCCACAATTATAACATTTGATATTATTACATTTACTATTACCGACTTTATTACGACTTTTCGCATCACCGACATTGTTGCTACCTTTTTTCTCTTAAGAAGCACGTACGACAAACGCTTGCTCCGACGCACCGTGGCTTCTATCAGCACTCCTTTCTTGCCTTCTCTCGCCTTCCTCAAACCACTTGACTTGCATTTAACGATGGTAATGTATCGCGCGTTTCAATTGCGACTACGAAATTTTCATATGTTTTTGGCAAACTAGAAAGCAAAATGATTGTCAAAATTTCTTCCGGAACAGTTACCCCAATTTCCGTAAGCTGCTCCCATGTGGCATAGAACTCATTCACGTGTTCTTTAATATTTCCGTCTCCCGACCTACGAAGATAAAGAAGTTTTTTAAAAAGCGTTACTTTTCTCGCTGGCCCTTGTGGTTGGAATATATCGCCTAATTTATTTGAAGCCTCTACAGAAGTTTGGCAATGTTTGATATGATTCAACTGCGACGATTTTATGCTCAGCATGATACTAGCAAGCGCCTTTTCATCCTTCGTGTCGTAGATTGCAGATTACGCGGGTATTGCATTTTCAGCCTTAATGTACGAGTATTTTCCGCAAACAATGGGCCACAATCCATATGAACTAGCACACTTTTCATATGCACAACCCACGAAGAATAATTCGACCCATCGAGTTTTTCAATGGAATACCCGCCCGATCTACTCATTTTCAAATAACTTTTATTACTGTTTAAACGATTTATATCCTCTAATAAAAGCGTCGGTCCATAACTTATACGAAGTCGCGAGGATTCACCGTGGAAAAAATAAAACGAAATTTAGTACAAAAGTTCTTTATTAAGCGAATCGAAAAACTTGAATAACAAAACATAAAATATTAATTTTTCATTGTCTAAAATTTGCAATGGCGGCCGCCGTGGTGTGGAGGTAGTGTTGCCGGCCTACCACACCGAAGGTCCATGGTTCGAGCCCTGGTACAGGTAACATCAAAAGTGATTTGAAAAAAGTTTTTCAAAACGGGGTCGCCCCTCGACAGTGGTTTGGCAAACTCTCCGAGTGTATTTCTGCCATGACAGGCTTCTCAGAAAAAATTCGTCTCCTTTGTAGATGCCGTTCGGAGTCGGCGTTGAGTTGCTACTGTGCATATTACAGTATATTTCAACATGTTTAATTTTATATTTGTTTACTTTTAAATTTTATTTTCGTTCAGCTGTCTGATAAACGTCAACAAAATTGATTTTAAATGCACTGTTTTCCCCCTTCAACTACTGAAATCTCCAGATACAATACTCGCTGAAATTTGTTGGTGGCATGAAAAGACCTTTGAAGACGAGAAAAAAGAGTAAGAAGGGGAAGGCAAATATGAAATTCCAGAATATCAGTTGGACGAATTTATCGACCTTTCTGATGATGATGACGATGACCAAGATATTAGAGATAGCAGTGATGTTGATCCACAGCCGCCTGCTAAACGGCCACTGGCCAAATCATTAATTTAATTTTTTACTTAAAACTTTTCATAACTAACATTCCAAATTATATTTTTTCCATATTTTTATAATTTCTTTTTCAATGTTTCTTCAAAACCAACACTGAAAAAATTGAGAAGCGTATTATAGATCAAACAGAAAGAAAAAAGACTTAGTTTTGTGGAAAATATGTTCAAAAAGCATGAAAAAAAAGTTCCAACATTTTGCTTCATAAGCACTACAAAAATTTTAATTCTTGCCCAGGTCTCTAACAATAATTTGAAAGATTGAAAAAACATCAATTAGTCGACGAGTTATAGCCAAAAAACCATACAAGCAATATGATGAAAATCGGCATTTGACTGCAAAGTTCGAAGGTCAGTTAAAAAAAAAATTCGAATAAACATAAACAAACGCCGCGATACGGGTCTTCTAACTTACCCTCTATTTTCACCCCTCACTCTCAGAATCGACCTTACTTTTGATAACTTTAATTTGTTCCACAGTGTAATTTTAAACCATTTTCAACAATAATATAAATATTCTAATACATTCTAACGTAGCGCGCAACTTTGCTATCAGATGCAGTTAAGGGCATATTGCTCAGATTCATGATTTTAGGGCGGTTTGCAATCAACCCAAAAGTATGGATTCAGCCTTAAAAATTTGAAGTGCTACAAGGGGGTTAACGGCACTCTAAGTCTACAGTCTCACGGCCACCGATTTATATCGGTCGGCACTCCCAACAAATGGGTAGTAATGTTGGTTATATCGGTTGACACTCATTACATGAGTTTATTTTTTTCGACCGACGAAATCCAGTGGCAGTGGAAGCGTTACCAAAGCGTCAAGGACGAGATGTTGTCAAAGAGGTGGACGGGGACGCAAGCTGATCCACAGTTTGGAGTTTATGGTGTGGCCAGGTTATTTGACGTGGACGGTTGCCAGGGTTATTTTATTTAATTTAATTCTTTTAATATAATTTCATTTTATTTCCTTACGTTTCATTCCAGTTCACTTCTTTTTTTTAATTATATTTATTATTTTATTTTATTTTCTTGCACGTAATTTTATTTAGTTTTGATCTGTTTTGTCTTCATTCTTTGTTTAAAAATATATAATGCACTTAAATAATGTTTCTATAAATATATTATTTATTGAATAAATTATATAAATATGTGAAATGAATACGGATAATTTTTAGAAATTTATTCGAATTTTCTGGGGTATTCTAAAAAGTTGTATAAATATAGTAGTCAGCTGGATGGCAGCCCTGGTAGTGGCTAAAAGTATGCAGCATTTGATGTGCTGTTAGGTTTGTTTTGGGAAATTTTTTAGTTAAAGAAGTGCAGCTATGTTACTTCTTAATGGCGTTTCTAAATTAGTGCGCAGGCGATGGGTAATCACATGTACACGCCATGTGCATGGGGAAAATGGGTAATATTTTTACGACGCCACTGTGTGGTGGGAAGAGCTTCGCTAGCGCGAATTTAATCAAAAATTTAAAAGTGGAATGTGCATTTTTGGGAAAACTCCACTAATAGTCAAGCATACGCAGCAATATAAATCATAAAATTTTTTGATTAAAGTGTCATTATATGAATAAAAGTTGCGTTCAAAAGTTGTGTTTCCGTAAAGTCACCAGGCGCGTATTTTATACATAGCTTGCAATCGTTCGTAATTACACGTGTTTTTCTTGTAAAACTGTATATTTTTGAAGTGTAATCCATGGAAAAATCATCAAAGGTAAGCTTTATAAGTTTTTATTGAATAACATAAATATTGCGTTTCGGAAATGCTTACTTTATAACCGATCAATTTCAAGGTAAGTTTCCGAACATTTTTAAGGTTATAAGAAAACGCACGTGTTTGCACGTGTTGCAAATGTCAAAAAAATAGCTTCACCTTTTAGCTATACTTATCAACAAAAAAAGTTTGTACTTCCATGTCCCCCTAATTTTCAGGGTGCCGTCGAGCAATTACCCGCATGGAACTGTTTGATGAATATCTAAACGTTAAAAGTTTGAATAGTTTGCTTTACAACGTTTTTTTTCTGCAAAATATAATATAAATTCAGATAACTGTGAGAACATTTTAGAGAACTTTGTTAAAATTTGTAATGCCGCTTTAAGTAGCGTTACAATACTTCACACCTACACGCTAACTTACTACCACACACACGCCCACTGCGAATAAAAAGACAAGCAAAGCACAAAGCAAGTGAGCGCCTAACATAATTTCGTTCATGCGAATCAAATGCTTATGCGCACCTGTAATTTGCAATTAGTTCATCCCACCTTATGTATAAGAAGATTATTCGCGCGTAATTGTCGACGGTGTGGTTTCGGTAAGTGAGACGGCAAGTACCACAACATATCGTGAGAAGCTTGCACCCTTACCCTGCATAACCCTCCGCTATCGATCGACGTTTTGGTTGCGTCTACGGGACGTAGAGAAGCACCCTAACGGTTGCACCTGCGCTCCCAAGACCAGTGGTGAGTCCTTCGGGACCACTAAATACATTTACCGGTGTGTACTTACGGGGCATCACCTTACACCAACCGGCAACTCATCGGTAACCTGGCACCGATTCACCGGCATCCACCAACCCGTCGTTGGTGACTTGCACCGTTCCACCGTCATCGGTAACCTGGCAACGATTCACCGGCATTCACCAACCCGTCATCGGTGATTCATACCGATCCACCCTATCAGCCACGTTATACGTCGCTACTGACCCATCCTATTCAACGTACCCGACTAGATACCCCTGTGTGTGTGTGCCCGACTGAAATAACACCATCAAATCCCCGTGTTCTTATTAGTAAAGGAAGTGGGACCTCTACTCGACTCTGGATAGGCTGAGCATTACCCCAGCCTTCGATGAAACCCACCTCACAAATTGTGCAAAAACGGTGGAAAAGTGCACAATTAAGATCAGATCGTTTTATCAAAAGAAATAAGGATTGGTTGGCATCTACTATTTCATTTCATGCAGAAAATTAAGATTTTCGGCTCGGGCCTTCAAAGCGTGGCAGACCTTCCAAAAGTTTTATTGAAAGTGGAACTAGGGCGAAACAAAAAAAAGCAAGTGCACTCACCTCAAGAGCTTTCTTTCGCTGTGCAGACGAGCCTACGAAAAAGAGGACAACGAAATGCGGCCAAAATTGTTGAAAAAGTTACTGCTTCTAGTTCTTCGAAATTTCACAAAAAAATTTACAAGATGGCAAAAAGCTCCAGAAAGTTATCCAAACGTGCTGGTTTAAGTCCAGAAGAAGCTCTGTCATTGATTATTAATACAAAATCCAGTAAATCGACATATCTATCTTACAGAAAGGCTGCTAAAAGTTGCGGTGCTGATGTGTATCCATCTTGGGGAAAAGTCCCAGAAGCGAAAGCTGAATGTTATGCAGAGCCTGGTGCAGTGACGGTAGAAGATACAGGAGTTGAAATAAGACTCAACGATCTTTTGCACTTAACAGCCAAACGACTATGTAAGCTCCAGGAAGGAACTCTTGAATACTTTACTGGGTCTGGAATCACACTAGTATGTAAGTGGGGTATAGACGGAAGTTCTGGACAAAAAAGTTCTCGACAAATGACAAGCGCAGACAAAAACGATTCATCTGTAGTAATTGTGTCGCTTGTTCCTTTACAATTGAGTGATTTTTATGATGCAACCAACATAATATGGAAAAATCCAGTGCCTTCATCTACTCGCTTTTGCAGAGCCTATCAGTTTGTTTTTGCCAAAGAAACACTGGAGTTGATAAAGAACATTACCCAAAAGATTCAGGCACAAATACACGCGCTAGACGCTTTTTTTTATAACGGAATTACTATAAATTTCAAGCTAGTTTTAACGATGGTAAACGGCAAGATTTGCAATACGTTAACTGACACGAAATCTACGCAGAGCTTTTATGTATGTGGTGCAACCCCTAAAAATATGAACTGTCTAGACATGATCGAGCAAATGCCAGCAAACGCCGATCATTACAAATTTGGTTTATCAACTCTCCATTCATGGATCAGATTTTTCGAGTGTTGCTTGCACCTGGCCTATAGATTGGAAATAAAGCGCTGGCAGGTAAGAGGAGAAGATAAATTAAAAATAGAGGAAAGGAAGAAGATTATTCAGGATAAGCTTAGGGCCGAGCTAAGCATCTTAGTTGACCTACCGAAATCTGGATATGGCTCAACTAACACAGGCAATACTGCCCGAGTATTCTTTCGGAATTGGAAAAAATCGGCAGAAATTACTGGAGTTGACGAAGAGCTGATCTATAGGTTTTACATACCTCTGCAGGTAATATCTTGTGGCCTTGAAGTAGATATTGAAAGATTCAGCAAATATGCCATGGACACTGCTAAAAAGTTTGTTTCTAATTACCCATGGTTCTATATGCCTCCTACAATACATAAAGTGCTAGTTCACGGAGCTGATTTTATCAAATATGCAATTTTGCCAATCGGACAGCTAGGAGAAGAAGCACAAGAAGCAAAAAATAAAGACTTTCAATTTATTAGAGAGCACAGAACCAGGAAATATTCTGAATAATGAAGATTTATTTAATTACTTTTTGCTATCTTCCGATCCTATTATTTCGGGTATTTCGCTGAAAGAGAAACGAACTAAATAAAATATTAGCCTCGAGAGTGATGCCATAGATTTGCTCAAATCGCCTGTATGTAATATTATGCCAGATTCCGATGCAGAATAAAACTCTTATACAATTTTAAACATGTGCTTTCAATGTACGAGTACATCTCTCTTTCATGAATTTCAATAAAAGTAAATAACTAAAAAATTCTGTTACAGAAAAATTACTTTATTGATTACTGGGGTTCAATTAGCGCCTTGCACGCATTTTTGACCTCCCTTTTTGTATTACAATTAATAGGTGGACTTCTTACTGGCCAAACTATCGGCGTCCAAAACAATATTTTCATTATATCAAAAAAAAAAAAAAAAAATTTCTGACCCACCCTAATTTACCATTTTTTTCCAGAAGTTTTTTATAAAAACCACTTAAGTCTTATTCATTTTATGCAGAATGCGTTTCTACACAATAAATTAACTGGTATTCGTACAAAAGTTCGACTAGTTATATTAAAGCTAGTGATTTAATTCGCGCTAGAGGAACGTTTCAGACCTCTGTGCCCATACAAAATTATCCACTTTTTTATCTTCATTTGTGGAAAGCGCCACCTATGTTTTATCCCCTTTTTTATCTACGTATGGTTGGTAGGGTGAGTATTAAAAAGTACAAACAAATGGTATGCGAATACTCTTAGATTTTTTGGAAAAGAATATTTTATTTATTAGCAAATATCCCCACTACTTATATTTTTATATACATACTATCAATAATCTTAAATTAACTGTAAAATTTTATACATATGTAGGTACATAAATGTATATTTCTGAATTTTGAACCACAAATATAATATAAGCATATTCACCGACTGGTACAGGTAACATAAAAAGTGGTTTGGAAAAGTTTTTTCAGAACGGGGTAGCCTCTCGGCAGTGGTTTGGCAAACTCTCCGAGTGTATTCCTGCCATGGAAGATTTCTCAGCTAAAATTCATCTCCTTTGCAGATGCCATTCGAATTTGGAAAAAAACTGTAGGTCTCGCCAATTTGTAGGAAAATTAGAAGCAGCACACCACAAATTGGTAGAGAAGCTCGGCCTTAATCTCCCCAGGAGGTATACGAGGTGTGTTCAAAAAGTATCGCGAATTTTGTGTTTTTTCAAAAATTATTTATTTATTCATGAATATCTATTTTGTCCTTTTCAAAGTTATCCCCATGAGATATTATACACTTGTGCCAACGGTTTTTCCAATCTTCGAAGCACTTCAAAAAATCATTTTCTTGTATCTTGTTCAGCTCCTCCTTCGATGCCGTCTTTATCTCGTCAAGAGAAGCGTAACGTCGTCTTTTCATGGGCCTCTTCAGTTTAGGGAACAAGAAAAATTCACAGGGGGCCAGATCTGGGGAATACGGTGGCTGCGGCATCATTAGTGTGTTGTTTTTGGCCAAAAAGTCGCGCACAAGCAACGATGCGTGAGCAGGGGCGTTATCGTGGTGCAAAAGCCAATTTTTGTTCTTCCACAAATCCGGGCGTTTCTGGAGGATTGCTTCGCGCAAATTGCGCATAACTTGCAGGTAATATTCCTTATTGACCGTTATTCCCTATGGCAAGACCTCATGATGCACCACGCCCCTGCAATCGAAGAAAACTGTCAGCAAAACTCTCACATTCGACCGAACTTGGCGCGCTTTTTTCGGTCTTGGTTCGTTCGGCAGCTTCCATTGAGATGATTGAGCTTTGGTTTCGATGTCATAACCATAAACCCACGATTCGTCACCAGTTATGACCCTCTGGAGCAAATTTGGGTCGTCGCGGACAGAGTTTAACATCTCATTAGCAATGTTCATGCGATGCTGTTTTTGGTCACAATTGAGCAATTTTGGTACGAATTTCGCGTAAAAATCGAAGACGATCCAAACCACGTGCAAGCAAAGCAGCTGTCAACAATTAACTGAACATTCAAAATAGCCGAGCTTGTCGGCATAAGTGAGAGACATGAGTACCAACATAACGCCACAAAAAATTCGAAATTCGAATATACGTAACCAGCGAAAATTCAAAATTCGCGAGACTTTTTGAACACACCTCGTATATAGCACCAATTATTTACTTTTATTTATATTCACCGACTATAATAACTTGTAAAATGTACATACATAAATGAATAAAAAAATATGCTTACATATAGTGAAATAACCTTAAAATTGTATAAAGGTGGTGACAATCGCTAAAGAAATTGAGTTAGGGCTGAACAGCTAACAGCATAGGTAAACAGTGCGAAGTGTAAACGATTACCAACGCTCTAATTCTAGTGTGGTAACAACATTCGTTTTACCGCCAAATAAATAGCTTGGAAACTTTTACACCCTATTGGTATTTTGCCAGCTTAAGGTGCAGTTCAATTTCGTTTTTTTTACCCAATATTCGTTTTTATTGACAGCGTTGCCATGTATGCTAGAATCGCAGTTCCATGAACTGCATTGCAAACTATAACGATTTTCGGTTAGATAATATTCCAGGTACAATATTACCGGTTACGCACAGAATTGACCCGTAAGTAGCAACTGGCAGTAAAAGCTTCTATTGTTCAGTAAGTAAAGAAGTTGAATGTGTAATACGAAGTTGAATGTGTAATACGCTCCACCTAGGTAAAGGGTTCCCCACACTTCAGGGAATCAGAGGCTAAAAGCGGCATAGACTATGTATTAAGAATTAGCTATACATAAAAATAATAAATAACCAAAAAGGTTTTTTTACTTTAAGAGTGAGTTATGGACGATAACTCAGACGGTTATAGATCCGGGGGACCTTGGGGAGATGGACCCCCATTATCAATGAACTACTATTTTACTACCTTTATATTAAGTCACAAGACAAACAAAATTGTCCGCTCATTTCCATACGAATTTTCGGAATCTTTCCAAGTCTTTTAGAGAAATTCTCGTTGAGCTAGACACTTGAAACTTGACACATAGATCAGCAAAGAAATGTCATGCATTACCTGGTATATAAAATTTCTCTAGAGGGCGCGCTTATCACGGAAACTGTAAAACGGTGGGGAATCTTGCGATGGACTTCTGAGTAACTTAACAGTGAGCTAGAGACTCGAAATTTCTCACATGATTCAGAACCCGGTGACAATTCAATATTTCATCAACAAAATTTCGGTAGATGGCGCACGGATCTACATATTTTGAAAATTCGTTTGAAATTGGGAATCTTGCTATCGATTTTTAACTAACTTCCCCTGACCTAGGGACCTTAAACTTAGCACATAGTATAGGACACGATCACAATATAACTTTCAGAAATTAAAATTCTGATAGGTGGCGCTCTGATCGAGATAACTTAAAATAGCGCAAAAGCTTTGAAAAACGCGCGGAATCTTTCGATCGATTTTTGAGAAACTTCCCGGTAAGTTATATACTTGAAACTGAACATATGCTTCACAACGCGGTGACAATTCAATATTTGATCCAAAAATTTGCGCTAGGTGGTGCACGGATCTACCAAGTTCGAAAATTAATTTGAAATTGTGAATTTTGTGATTGATTTTAAACTAGCTTCTTCTTGACGTAGGGTCTTGATACTTAGCACATAGTTCAGGGCGCTATGACAATATATTTTTTAGAAATCGTGAAAGTTTTTATCGACTTTTATTTACAATAACAAATGAATTGTTTGCTGGCTCGAGGTCAAATGAAAATAATATTAAAAACACAGGTTTTTAAATTTTGTTTACGATACGAGTATATTTCGGTTGCTCATCGGTAACCGTCTCCCGATAACTATATTTGGGATATAAGCACATTTCTTATTAATATAAACAAACGCAAACAATAACAATAATTATAAGCATTCACATACATTTATTTTACACGTCTCGTTGCTTTGACGTGGAGCTTTATAGTGTCCGTTTGTTCGTAAGTAAATGTCGGTAAAGGCGATCGACGTTATCAGTGTCCGTTTTGTAGTTTAGTGTTATGTTTGGTGGAGTGTTCCATATGTGTAATATTTCTAGTGTGAAGCGTTTGCTGTAGTTTTGTTCTTGGTGTAAGATTGATGTTTTTTCGAAGTTCGGAGAGTGACCGCTATTTGCACAGTGGGCCATTAATGCTGTTTTTTGGTTATTCGAATGACGGCAATGTTTTACATCACTTTTATGTTGTGCTAGTCTAGTTCTCAATTTGGATTTTGTTGTGCCTACATACTATATACTTTTGCAGGTTTCATGATTGTTTTCGTTGCAGAGGATTTTATAAATTACGTTGGTTTTCTCCATTGGATGTATCTTCGATTTTGTCCCATTAAATATATTTTTTAAAGTGTTTGTAGGTTTATGAACTATTTTGACTTTTTCCCTGTTGTAGCAGTCTGACCTGGTTATACGCTCTGACAAGTGAGCTTGTTGAGTTCTAATGCGAAGGGTTAAGAAAATGGATTTGTTGAGTTCTAAGCAATGGGTTAAGCATGATTGATTGCAGGCCATCAACCGTTTGTCTATTTTGACATTTTTGCCTTTACACTTTTGTTCTGCCTCATTCTCCTTTCGATTCAACAAACCGCTAGCCGCTATTGAGATTCTTTCGCTGTAAAAATTTTAAATTGGTGAAATATTTCATTTTGCAATAAATGCCACTTTATTTGAACCCACAAATCTCAATTAATTTGGAAGACGATCTTATTCTTGGTAAGCATACAGTGCAGCATCATCTTTCTTGGACAAACCGCCTCAACATTTTTTTGGTCCTTCGAGCCGGATAATTTTGCAAATCACATAACCTCATTTTAAAACTTTTGCACATGCAAAACCGAATGATCTCCGGTACAACAAATAAGTTACAGAGACATCAAAATATAAAACTGCGAACAAATAAAATAAAGACCACTGATTTTTAAATTGTATCACCGCATATATTTAAAAAGTTTTTTGTACAGACTATTATTTTGCCTTCCAACTGCCCCTCATACATAAGTGCATCACGTACCCTCACAAACGCATATAGTACATTTTATTTTTATCGAAATGGCGAACTCAGTCAAAACACGCGATTCTGCACTCAATGCGATAAAGAGGTACTTGATGAAAAGTACCTCCGAAGCTTATACTATGGACGAGGATACAGTCGAAAGTTACCTACAGCTTCTCAAAGAACAGTGGGTAAGATTCAACGCTGCTCCGGATGCAGTGGAGATAAGTTGTGGAGATGATCTCAAGGAAGCAGAGGAGAATGCCCGAATCCAAGGCGAGACGTGGTTTTCTGAAGCCTTAGCCAATTTCAGCCGCGTTCAGAAATGTCGTGCAGAATCGCAATGCCCTTCTACCTCAACGCCAGTAGCTGCCGCTATTCGTCTCCCCAAAATGGATCTACCTACGTTCTCGGGTGATTCCACAGAGTGGATATCATTTTTTGACGCATTTTCATTGTTAATCGACACAAATGCTACGTTGTCAAATGGACAAAAACTGCACTATCTTCGGAGTTGCCTAAAAGGCGAAGCATTGAAAATCATAACCGGATTCAAGGTATGCGATGCCAATTATGCAGAAGCGTGGGAGTTATTGAAATCCCGATATAAAGTTATGAGGGTAATTGTCGAAGGACATCTTAGGGCAATGGCTAGCATTAAGGCAGCAATGCACGACGCTGCTGATGCAACTAAGGGGGTTGTAGATGCGTTCCAACAGCATATAAGGGAACTTAAGGCTTTGGGTCGAACAGTCGACTTTTGGGACGATTGGCTTCTTCACGAAGTGGTGAACAGGTTAGCCTTCGAAACAAGGAAGCAATGGGAGCTTTCACTGGTAAGCGACGACTGCCCGACTTTCGAGCAGCTAACCACATTTTTGGAGGTTAGGTGTCGCTCGCTCGCTTTGCTGTCATCTTCCGTCAAATCGGTATCAGTCAAGGGAAAGTCAGCTTCAGGCTCAAAGTCAACAAACGTATTTCACGCCGTTCAAGATCAAAGCAGTGCGAATTGTGGTTACTGCCATGGGGCACACAGGTTGTATAGCTGCGATAAGTTTAAGAATTTAGACTTCACCGGTAAATCAAAATTCGTAAGGGAATCACGCTTATGCACAAACTGCTTAAGCTCAGGTCATTATAAAGGTCACCTAATACCTCGACCACCGCTCACTTAGTCAATAATCCATCTGCAGCCATTCCAGGCTCCCTCCCCGCAGACATTTTACTGCAGCCAACCGTTAGCACCGCGCCTTATTATCCCCCCTCACAATCTTGTACCCAACCAACAGGCGTATCATCATATTTAAACACCGATTTAATACCATCGCATTCAAGGCAGAGAGTCGTGCTTTTAGATACGCCGCTTGTCAAAATCCAGGATTATTCCGGCCGCTGGCAACCCGCACGCTTGCTATTCGACTCGGGATCACATGCGTCATTTATAACTGAGGCTTGCCTGCAACGTTTAAAGCTACCACGAAAGTCGTCTGCAGTAGTCGTTACAGGAATAGGCTCTTCGCAAGGAGGTCGCTCCAGAGGTGAAGTAAGGCTATCGTTATGATCGTATTTTACCGACAAATGCTTCGACATCAGCGCATTAATTCTTCCAAATATTACAAGTGAGTTGCCTACGCAATCTGTTCCAGTATCAGATTGGCCGCACGTCCAGGGATTGTTCCTCGCTGACCCCGAGTTCATGAAACCAGGCCGTGTCGATATGCTGGTGGGAATGGACGTCATGCAAGATCTCGTTTGTTCGCAGTTACGTAAAGGTCCATCTGGAACGCCGATGGCGCAGCGAACGGTATTCGGCTGGACGCTTTTTGGCAACATCGACCAAGTTCAAACGGACGAGATTTCTTTGCAGGCACTACATTGCGATATTCATTTAGATCGAACGTTGACCCGAATATGGGAGCTAGAAGAGTCGCCGGTGACGACACATTTAACATCCGAAGAGCGACATTGTGAGAATCTATTCGAAACAACACACCAAAGAAGTTCTGATGGGAGATTTACAGTGGAGCTACCACTCAAGCCGGACGTGCAATTAGGAGAGTCACGAAACTGCGCCGTTCGAAGTTGGCTACGCATTGAGAAAAAGTTGGGTCAAGACTACGATCTACGCAAACACTACAACTAATTCATGGAAGAGCTCCTTGCTATGGGGCATATGGAACTTGCTCCAGATACAACTAGGCCAACGTACTATATGCCGCATCACCCAGTAGTGAAGGAGGCGAGTCTCACTACTAAGTTGAGACTCGTGTTCAACGCGTCGGCCAAAACCAGTAGTGGAAATTTGCTCAACGACGCCTTATTCATTGGTCCCCAATTGCAGCAAGATTTGTTTTCGATTTTAACACGTTTTAGAATGCATCGCTTCGCCGTGACCGCCGACGTAGCCAAAATGTACCGTCAAGTTTGTGTATCCCCCAAGCATACAGATCTACAAAGAATTGTATGGCGGCGCGATACTTCGCCACCAATTCAGGACTACCGCATGCTACGCGTTACTTACGGTGTCGCTGCTGCGTCGCATTTGGCGGTTAAATCGCTACAGCAAACGGCTAAATCATCACCAAACACTAACACAGAAGCTGCGGCTGTCATATTCAATGATTTTTATATAGACGATCTGCTCACTGGCGCGTCTTCACAGGAAGGGTTGATTATGCTACAAAGAGACGTTTCTCAGATATTGCAAGAAGGCGGTTTTGTGCTCTGGAAGTGGGCCTCTAATTGTGCAGAACTCACGGAAAATATTTCCAATTCGTCCAAAGCTATGTCACACTATCTAGTAGAGGGCGAAGAGGTGCACGCGTTAGGATTAATATGGAATACGGAGGAAGATAACTTGTCGGTTTCAGTTAACTTGAGAAGTACACCAGTTGTTTTAACGAAGAGAAGTTTTCTATCGGATGTAAGTACGCTTTTTGGCCCATTAGGGCTCCTCGCGCCTACAACGATTAAGGCGAAGATGTGGATTCAGGAGATTTAGCGTAATAATGTTGGGTGGGATGATGCCGTACCTTGCGATATAGTTGCAAAATGGTTAGAACATCGTTCGGAACTGCAGAGTTTGTCTAGCTTAAAAGTCAGTCGTTGGCTGGGATCGGGTGTCCCCGCATCTTTCACTGAGTTGCACGTATTCGCAGACGCATCCGAGCGCGCCTATGCAGCCGTCATGTACGCGCGGACCTTACGGCTTGATGGAAAGGTCTCAGTTGCTATAATTTCGTCAAAAACGAAGGTAGCACCCGTAAAAACAACGTAGCACCCGTAAAAACAACGTTGCCTCGATTAGAGTTGTGCGCTGCGCATTTATGGGCCAAGTTGGCTCGAAGCGTACTTCAGAGTTTACATGGTAATCATTATCCATTATATGCCTGGACGGATTCCACGATAACTTTAGCGTGGATGCAAGCACACCCAAGCAAGTGGGTGACTTTTATTGCGAACCGTGTCGCCGACATTCAGGAGGCCTTACCGCCTAAACGCTGGAACCATGTCCGATCAGAGCTTAATCCCGCCGACTGTGCCTCTAGAGGTGTGCCTCCTCGCGAACTGCTACAACGACAACTTTGGTGGACAGGTAAAGATTTTTTGAGAAGCCCTGACGAGGTACTTCACCGCAACACGTAACAGAGATTGGCATACGAAAAAAGTTAGCCGTTCATATCACGGCGCCAAACGAGCACTGGCCTTTATTCACGAAGTTTTCGTCTTACTCGAAGTTGCGTCGCGTCGTCGCCTACATGTTAAGGTTTTGTTTTAACGAGCGCTACTGGTCGACTTGATGCTACCAAACGAATCGGTACGCCTAATTGTTCAGAAATCTCGGAAGCCGAACTACGTCTCATAAGGTACACACAACTGTTCTATTTCCCTAACGAAATCTGTCTTTGCAGTTCGAAAAAACCTATTTCGCTTAGCATCCCCCTTTTGCGCCTACAGCCGTATATGGATGAGAAAGGTGTTCTGCGAGTGGGGGGAGGTTGAAAAATGCAGAATTGACACCTGATGCAAAACATCCTATCATCTTGCCAAAGGACTCACCGCTTTCCAACTTATCATCCACGATATTCATCTCTACACGTTACATGCTGGCCCCCGCATCATACAAACGGTTTTGCACCGTCGATATTGGATTATCGGCGCTCGTAATGTTATTCGGAATGTGTATCACAAGTGCGTTAAATGCACTTGTTTCAACCGAAATATCACTTCACAAACTATGGGAAATTTGCCACAGATTCGTACGATGTTCGCTCGTTGTTTCACCCACGCCGCTGTTGACTTCGCTGGGCTGTACATGTATAAATACACTCACGGTAGAGACGCTAAGGCAACAAAAGGATATATATGCTCGTTCGTTTGTATGTGCACCGGCGCGATGCACTTGGAGTTCGTAAGCGACCTTTCAGCAACTGCGTTTCTAAACGCATTTAAAAGATTTTTTAACCGCCGAGGCCACTGTAAGATCATGTCTTCTGATAACGGAACAAATTTTGTGGGAGCTGAGAAATATCTTCGAATAGCATACCAGCAGTGCCTCGCAGACCATAGCCTCAGTAAATTTTTCGCCGATTCCAAAATCGAATGGCGCTTCAATCCCCCGTCTGCGCCTCACATGGGAGGCTACTGGGAAACTGGAATTAAAAGAATTAAGTACCATTTAAAACGAGTCCTAGGCGAAACCCTTCTATCCTACGAAGAATTCCATACGATTCTGACAGAAATCGAGGCTTGCGTAAATTCAAGGCCATTGTGTGACAACCCCGCAGCTGCCGGTGATTTGGAAGTATTGACGCCGGGTCACTTCATCATTGGCGAACCCCTCAAATCAATCCCCGAACCTAAGGGGCAAGGGTTCTGGGGAAACCTCGGACAAAGGTGGCACGCAATCTCCACTTTACGACAACATTTCTGGCGTCGGTGGCGAGACGAATATCTCGTCAATCTACAACGTCGTGCGAAATGGTTTCGACCATCGCGCAATATCAAGGAAGGTGACGTGGTGGCAATCTACAAGGAGCCCTCTCCACCTACGAAATGGATGCTGGGTAGAGTCATAAAATGCCATCCCGGGTCTGACGGGCGCGTAAGAGTGGTGACGTTAAAGACTCCGCATGGTGAGTTACTTCGGCCAGTAATTAAGCTCTGCCTACTGCCAACAAGTGAAGATTTCTTTTCGGAGGGCGATAAAGTAATTTAAACATAATTTTTCGAGTTGTATTTAAGTAAAACATACCTGTATTTTTTAATTGTAATTTAATTGAACATATTATTAATAGTTCAAGGGCGGCGGTATGTTGAGTTCTAATACGAAGGGTTAAGAAAATGGATTTGTTGAGTTCTAAGCAATGGGTTAAGCATGATTGATTGCAAGCCATCAACCGTTTGTCTATTTTGACATTTTTGCCTTTACACTTTTGTTCTGCCGCATTCTCCTTTCGATTCAACAAACCGCTAGCCGCTATTGAGATTCTTTCTCTGTAAAAATTATAAATTGGTGAAATATTTCATTTTGCAATAAATGCCACTTTATTTGAACCCGCAAATCTCAACTAATTTGGAAGACGATCTTATTCTTGGTAAGCATACAGTGCAGCATCATCTTTCTTGGACAAACCGCCTCACCAGAGCTATATATGTCACTGACTTCTAAACTGTAGGGGTTTCCGATTTCTTTGTATGATTTTGTAATTGAGATCTTCTTATTAATGTTTTTATAACTTTCTCAGGGTAGTCATTCTTTTTGAATAGTGACATAATTTGGTTTTTTATCTCATTGTGGTACATTTTGTATGATATTGTCAACATGGGTCGTATACATCCCATTGCTGTATTCATTATCATCGTCTCAGGATGCTTGGAGTGAAAGCTGATGATTCGTCCTGACGCCGTTGGCATTTTGAACTACTTAATTTTCAGCTGGTCCTTGTCTAATTACCATAGAATCTAGATAAGATATTTTGTCGTCTTCTTCCAGTTCTATCGTAAAGGAATTTTCTTGTATTATGGCGAAAAGATCATCAACATATTTTGTTAATTCTCTCAGTTTCTGTTTCCATTTTACCAATGTCTTGTACAGTAGTTCAGCAGGAGATCCCATCGGCATTCCTCTTAGTTGTGTGTACACAGTATCATTAAATTTAAAGTATCTGCTCTCTTCAATACAAAACTTTAATATTTCCATAAATGTTCGCTTTGGTATATTTGTGTATTCTTTTATAATAGTGAATTTTTCCCGTATTATGCCCATTGCTAAATATGTTGGTATACTGGGAAGTAGTGACACCACGTCATCACAAATAAATGTATTGCTGATCCTTTCTTTGAATTCTAATGTGTTTTTTATATTATATTGGGAGTTAGCCGTTAAATTTTTTAAAATGTTTACTACGTATTTACATAAGTTATATGATGGTGAGCCAATTTCGGAGCAAATAGGTCTGAGAGGTGTTCCTTCCTTGTGAATTTTGAGAAGTCCATAAATCCTAGGTGGTAGCGCGGTAGTCGTGCTAAGTCGGCATTTTTCAGCTTTCGAAATGCAAATTTTAAAAAGTTTATCCACTACACTGTGAATATTACTCTGAAGCGTGATGTAGGGTCGTGTCTGTGAACTCTATAAGCAGTCAAGTCGCTTAAAATATCACAAATTTTGCTGTTGTAGTCATTTATTTCCATTGCTACTGTTTTGTTTTCCTTGCCCGATGTTAAAATTATAATGTTGCCATTTTTGCTCAGAAATTTCGCCGTCTGCATCACTGTGTCTAATATTGCACGGTCTGTTGCACTTTCTTTGTTGTTTGTTGTGTGATCTTTTATTAATAGTGTTAGTTTGGTGCGCGCTTCTTCTTGCTTTTTTTTTTCGTCGAGAGTCTGTATTAGGCCCTCTCCATCAGCAATATACTGGAGGAGAGGAAATTTTTGTTTTTCCACTGGTAGCCCGAACTTCGGTCCTTTTTCTAGTAACGCTTTTATGTCTTGTGGGAAGTCAATTGTTGGTTTGTTTATAAACCAATCTTCGTGGCTGTTGTTGTTTTATTATGTTATTGCGTTTTCTTCTCAATTTTTCGTGTTTGGACTCTTGCCGACTTTTCACTTTTGTTGCTAATTAGTTTGTGATGCTTTCTTCCTTTTCCATAAATTCTTTTAACTCATCTATGCTTATCTCTTTACTTAGTTTTGTTTTCATATCTCCCGTAAGCATACAAACAACAAAATGGGTTATGCGAAAATAAATGACAGCAACAAAAACTGCAAAGGGATGATAAACAAATTTCAAGCAACATCAAAGAAAACTTAAGTCTAGTCTAAATTATTGGTAGAATGCAGAAAATCTACACTTATACCTAAATTTATTAAAAACTGCACAAAAAGTTATAACTTATTTGCATTTGAAAGTGACATACAAATAGAAATATACACACCAATACCATAAAAAATATTAAATCTCCTCATGAAACAAAAACATAACATACTAAGAAAACAAATTGAAAAATTGGGTATATGAATACAAAACTAAATAAAGAGATCAGCATAGATGAGTTCAAAGAATTTATGGAAAATTAAGAACATTTTTATTTTTCGGATTTCTTAGATTACGTAAACTTTAAAAGTGAAATATAAATGATGTAAAGCTGTTTTACGCAAAGTTATTGTCTATTTAATATACCTACGATGCTCTTCAAAATCTTTCATATAGAAGGGGGCGTGGACCTTAACCGATTCCCATTTTTTTCTCGAACATTCCTTGCACATCTGGAAATCAGCGTACTGAATCTCTTTTCGATATCTTGAACGGTGTTTGATTTATGATTAATAACATTTCTAAATTTTACTTAATCGAAAGTGAGCGTTGCCACTCCCATTTTCAAAAATTTTTTGAAAATCTTATTTGATGCCTTAGTCTTAATGCATACATCAAATTTTATCCTTATAGGTGTATTATGTACTGAGTAATCACTTTTTTTATGTTTTCGAAAATATTCTATGTATAGAAAGTGGGCGTGGCTATGATCGGATTTCGCCCATTTTAAATAGCGCTAGGAGATGAGTGCTAAGGAACCTGCATACCAAATTTCAGTAAGATACGTCAAAATTTACTCAAGTTAAAGATTTTTAAGAGGATCGTAGATATATAATAAATAGGAAATAACTTTGCGTAAAATAGCTTTACATCATTTTTATTTCACTTTTAAAGTTTCCGTAAACAAAGAAATCCAAAAACTTAAATTTTAAAATAGATTTGTCGAAACGAAATTTGGTGATAATGTTCTATATATAAAGGTAACTGTTTGCTGTAAAAATGGGCGAAATCGGTTAATGTCCACGCACAGTTTTTTAACATAGTTCTGACAAATTTGTTTGTAAAATTTAAAAAGCGATATTTCTTCAACTAAACAAGTTATATCAATCGCAGTTATATCGGCCGCAAAAAAATTTTGTCAATTTTGAAGAAGTAGGCGTGGCGCTGCCCACTTTTCAGCATAAATTTCTGCTATTTTCAAAGGGAATCGCTTATAATTCAATCTTGATATTTCAATGAAAATTGGTCAGGTGCTTCTCAGTAGTATGTATTATACTCCTGCCAAAAATTAGCCAAATCTGGAAACACACAAGCAAAATATTCGGGTACGTAGTTAATAGCCCACTGCAATAGCGAAGTTATATATCTTTTTTGATTTCCATACCTTTCATAAACATTAAATGTATGTAAGTATGAGAACAAGAAGAGAAAAGTTCACTTAAATTATCAGCATGATGAGCGGAGTCGATTCAGCCATGCCCGTCTCTCCGTCTGTCTGTCTGTCTGTCCGTCTGTCTATTTGAACGCAAACTAGTCTCTCAGTTTTACAAAAGAATGCTACAATTCGATGTTTGCTTTGGTAGACGCTGTTTTGACGTTTTGATACATAGAACACATCTATATATAAAATGTCATTAACTTGAACCAAATAAACTCCTAACTATACCGAACTGGAGATTAATATAACCTGGGGGCTTTTCCAAAAGCTATATACAGACTGTGTCGTGCCCAGCGAACTCCTGAACTTATCGTGAAAGTTCAAGAGCAAAACAAAACACAAAATATGTGGGCGTGGCACCGCCCACTTTTGAAAAATTATGAAGATATTGAGTAAGTAACACGTATATCCAAATTTCATTAATTTAGACCAAAAAAGTTCGGAAATATTTCGAATTGAAGCTTTATATAGCCTTGGGGCGTTAATGTATATCACTGCAAAAGCGAAGTTGTAAATCTTTTTTGATATTCATACCTTTCATGAACAAGAAATGTTTGTACGTATACTGAAATGATCAGGAGGATGAGATGTGTCGATGTAGCCATATCCGTCTCTCGATATATCTATCTGTCTGTCCGTCTGTCTATTTGAACGCAAATACGAACTAAAAGTATTAAAATAGACCTTCGTAAATTGGGATGACATAATAGATGACTACTAGGTATATAATGTTCGGTTCCACCCGAACTTAGACTTCCTTACTTGTTAATATTATTTTCATTTGACCTCGAGCCAGCAAACAATTAATTTATTGTTTTTAGAAAATTCGCTTGAAAATAGGGATTTTGCATGCGATTTTTAACTAACTTCCTCTTGACCTAGGAACTTGAGACTAATCGCATTGTTCAGGATACTCGGACAATATCATTTTTAGAAATCTAAATTCCGCTGAATGGCGTGCTGATCAAGATAATTGATCTGTATACGAGTATAGCTCATTAATTGTCTGCGTATAGCTCATACAGCTCTACATAAAATCTTCTTCTGTACTCACCGCCGCTAACGCTTAAGGGTCCGTAAATCTTTCGAAGAACTTTTCTCTCGAATACTGGGATGTTGTCAATGTCCAAGATTCTTCACCATCAGCCAGGGCGGGTACCATATGTGACTTATTATAGAGCGTTATTTTCGTTCTTCGCGAGAGGACTTAACTTCTGAATTGCCTACTCAGTCCGAAGTAGCACTTGTTTGCAAGAGTGATTCTTCCTTGGATTTCTAGACTGACATACCAGCTAAAAAACTCTAAAATAGTTAAAAATCTATCTACGTAACTCTACCGGACAACACAAGAAGTAATTAAAACAAGTAAGGAAGTCTAAGTTCTGGTGGAACCGAACATTATATACCTAGTAGCGATCTATTAGGGCATCCCAATTTACGCAGGTCTATTTTAATACTTTCAGTTCGTATTTGCGTTCAAATAGACAGACGGACAGACAGATAGACTTATCGAGAGACGGACATGGCTACATCGACTCAGCTCATCCTCCTGATCATTTCACTATAATGTTTGATGGGACTATCTCTTTTCTTCTCATACGTACAAACATTTCATGTTCATGAAATGTATGAAAATCAAAAAATATATAAAACTTCGCTTTTGCAGTGGGGTATCAACTACTACTAATTTACGCAGGTCTCTTTTAATACTTTCAGTTCGTATTTGCGTTCAAATTGAGAGACGGACAGACATATAGACATACCGAGAGACGAATATGGCTACAACGACACAGCTCATCCTCCTGATCATTTCAGTATACGTACAAACATTTCATGTTCATCAAAGGTATGAATATCAAAAAAGATATAGAACTTCCCTTTTGCAGTGGGGTATTAACTACTTGCGCGGATATTTTACTTTTCATCCTGAACGTTTTGATATACATTAACAAATATATATCTCGATTCGTTTATGCCGAATGAAGTAATATACCTTGTGTGCGTAACAAAATTAGATATAAAAAATATGTGTCTTTTATAGGTGCCAAAGAACTCAACCGATTTTTATGAAATTTTCACAATATATACTTGGGTTCACTGGGTACAGCATAGACAATATATAGTTTTGGAAAAGTAGGCGGAGCCACGCCCCCAGGCTATATAAAGTTTCAATTGGTCATAATTCCAAACTTTTTTGGTCTAAATTAAAGAAATGTGGATATATGTGTCACTTAGTCAATATCTACATAATTTTGGAAAAGTGGGCGGTACCACGCTCACATATTTTGTGATTTGTTTCACGATAGGTTCAGGAGTTCGCTGGGCACGACACAGTCTGTATATAGCTTTTGGAAGGTAGGAGTTTCTTTGGTTCAAGTTAATGACATTTTATATATAGATGTGTTCTATGTATCAAAACGTCAAAACAACGTCTACAGGGTTTGCTAGTATATTATAAAATGGCGAAAGCAAACAACGAATTTCTGCATTCTTTTGTAAAACTGAGAGACTAGTTTGCGTTGAAATAGACAGACGGACAGACAGACAGACGAACGGAGAAACGGGCATGGCCAAATCGACTCTGCTCATCGTGCTGATCATTTTAGTGAACTTTACTCTTCTTCTTCTTATACTTACATTAGAGCGGGTCAAATTGTATGGATGGACTTTTTTCATCAGGAGTATAGCAAAAACGTAATCTACAGATGATTCTAGGAAAAATTACTAAGTCTGATTTCGAGTCCCCCATTTTTGCAAAATAGATATTTTGCCATATTAATGTAGGGTTTGGCCAAAAAATCTTCATAGCTTCTGATAGATTTATAGGAAAAATATCATATTGGACTTACTTTATTTTACGTACATTTCAGAATCTGTATTAATATCTACAGTGTTTTTGAATTTTAGTAGAGATATCGGGCTTAAATTATGGGGAATTCTGCCTAAAATGAACTTTTAACTATTATATTATCATTTTTGACAAATTTCTTATCTAACATAATTTTTTTTCTTTGCAGCTCAAATCAGTTCAGAACATTTCCAACAACTTTCGTTCAGACTGTTTTTCTTTTTTCGGGTTCGTTTTAGTAGAAAAAAATTTCCAAAAAAAAAACCAATATTTTCAAGTAATAAGCAAGAGAACACAATTTTTATAATTTTAATGTAATTTATTTAAAAAATTAATTTTTTTAATTAGAATTGGCCATTTCAACGTATTTTTCAAAATCAAAGCAATGTTATATTATTTTTAAAAATCTTTTTTGCTCTCCATTCGTGGTTGTTTTTCACGACTTTCTGCTGTATCAGCCATAGCACCTTCACGTTTTTTTTTCTACAACACGTTTGGAAACAGATGTTAACAACTGTACATATCTTTCTGTTCCTTGTATATGCATTGGAATATTAGGATCATCTAGTGTTGGCTCATCATAATCTAAGAATTGTACCAAGTGATCGTCATTCAAATCAATCATATCAGTATAATCTGAAGCATTAAAATTGATATTATATTTTTTGTAAACTCTGAGTTTAGCTTGATCAAGTATTTTTTACCTATAGTATAACATTTTTTTGATAGCTCTATATATAGCTTTAATTTTTTCTCTTGCAACTTTAGATTTATCCATTATGGCAAGTTCACCACGAACATCTCGAAAATTTATATCTTCCAAAAGGGCTGTTGCCAAACATGAAGCAACTCTATCTGAAACACCGAATCTGTCACACATCATAGCAAAATTTATAGCATCGTATCCTTGAGTATAATGTCCTGGTTTCATTGTAACAGATACAAGGTGGCGCAAAACTAATCCTCCTATCAGAAAATGCTATAAATTTTGCGATTGGCCCCTAAAGTCAGTTCTGTTTTGACATTTGTGTAGTAAACACATGCGAAATACACGTTAATAAACAATGTTACGCTACACTGCTCCAGAACGCGGAATATTGCTGACTATTTATTTGACCAACAATCGGTGGGGGCAAACGGTTACTGTGAATGGTGAGCGCTACAGAGCAATGATCAACGAGTTCTTTTTGCCGCAACTTGATGAATTGGGATTGGAAAACATGTGGTTCCAACAAGACGGTGCAACAGCACACACTGCACGTGCCACAACCGATATGCTCAACATCGGAAGCTTACTTTTCCGCCACCTTGTACTTCTGCAACTGCTTCATTTGCAATTTGTGCTTCATCTGTTTCCATATCTGTTCCAAGTGGTTCGTATGTTGGATCATCACTAACTGCTGCTTCGGCGGCGCACTGTAGCATTACTCAGAATGCTTTTCACTGTCAATGCACTTCAAATATTGACCCACTTAAATTATGTTGAACCCACGGGAGTTCAACAGCATATACCAACTGACACCTATCAAATTGTCAACCCATTACTCAATGCGTCGCTTTGACCAACACACGTATCGATCAGCACGACTGATCGACACTATCGGTTGGTCAACGTGAACTACCAAATTATGTGCTGACATTGCACACAATGCAAATACTTTTAGTGTCTAAGTATTAGTGTAAGTTTGTATGCGTAAGTTAAGCTAGAAATGTATAAAAGAGAAAGCTTTTGAATAAAGAACAATCAATTCTGATCATACGCTACACATCAGCGATTCAATCACATTACATGGCGATCCTGCCAGGAGCAATTCACTTTGCTTAGGATATAAAATAAAGTTAACAAAATAATTTAAATTTATGTTCAAAAATATGAGTTCAAAAGGGCAATATTTATGTGTGGTGGATGGCGTCGTATTGTAGCAATACGCGAAATATTTGAGGTATTCATCCCAATCGTCTTTGTCACTGGATATGTATGCGCGTATATATTCATTGAATGTTCGGTGACTGCGTTCTACAGTACCCAAAGTTTGATGATGGTACGGTGTTGAAGTTTTATGTTCAATTTTCAACAATTTACACAGTTCTTTGAATAAGCTATTTTTATATTCCGTGCCCATGTCTGTCAAGATTGTTTTCATTTGTCCATAAATCAATATGAAATGCTCGAACACGGCTTTAGCGACTGTTATTGCGTGTTTGCTTGGGACTGGGATAGCTACCAAATATTTAGTTAGATCGCATATAATGGTAACTGCATATTCGTTTCTATTTATCGACTTCGGTAAAGGGCCTACTGTATCGATTTGTACAATATCGAATGCCTCCGTTATTGTCATTGGTTCTTTGATATGTTTATTAATATTATTTTTCTTGCAGTGGATGCAGTTTTTTATATATTTTCTTATATCATTTTTCATTTTCAGCCAGCTATACTTCTGCTTGATCTTATCTGTCATGCGATTTATTCCTGGGTGGCCACCACTAATAGGATCGTCATGATATTTATGCAGAATTTCCTTTATTTTCCCGGGATTTGTCACGTATATAACCTCTGGGGTTAGAGCTATTGTTGACTTTTTGAGAACTTTATTACCCATTTCTATAAATTTGCCTACTGCAGTATAATTCTTTTTAAACAATTTGTCCCCTAAGGACAACTGTACTTGTACAAGTCCTAAATTGCCGGCTTCTCTTTCGAGCCTGGTAAAGAATTGTCCTAAGTCAATCTTATCCTCAACAATTAGGTTGCTTGTATCAAAATTGCTACAAATTTTCTTTCCTTTTTTGAAATAAAATTTCGGAGGATTGAAAACGAGCTCGACATGTCTTTTTACTTCAAATTTATTTAGCGCTTCGTATATTTTGGGGTTCTCTTTGTGACTTTCTTTAATTTCAGTTTTATTACTGATCTTTTTAGCTGCTGATCCTGTTGTTATTTTAAATATTTTATTTGCTTCTACTGACATATCTTTTAAATTTGTAATTGTTATGCGGGATAATGCATCCGCGATATGATTTTCTTTACCAGCTATATACTCCACTTCAAAATCGTACTCTTCTAAATCTAGTCTTACTCGTGTCAGCTTTGAGGAAGGACTTTTCATTGAAAATAGGTATGTTAGTGGGCGATGGTCGGTTTTAACTAGGAATTTTCTGCCATATACGTATGGTCTGAAGAAAGTTATGGCCCAATGGATTGCGGCTAATTCTTTTTCTATTGTAGACTTGTTGGTTTCGCCTTTTGTAAAGGACCTTGAAGCGTAAGCAATTGGTAACTGTTTGCCATCGTGGTCTTGGCTAAGGACTGCACCACAAGCGTATCCACTAGCGTCTGTTGTTATGCAAAATTCTTTTCCGAAATCTGGGTATTGCAAGAGTTTTGGACTAATTAATGCTTCCTTTAAGTAGACAAAAGCTTTTTGACATTCTTTTGTCCATTCGAAGGCAACATTCTTTTTGCATAGCCTAGTTAACTTTCTAGAATGTTCTGTAAAATTCGGTACAAATCTTCTGTAATAATTACAGCAAGCTACGAATCTTTTAACTTCATCGGCTGTTTTCGGTATTGGATAGTTTTGAACGGTTTCAAATTTGCTTGGATCGGGTAATATTCCTTTGTTTGTGCATTTATGTCCTAAATAAGTTACTTCCTGACTGAAAAATAGGCATTTATCTGGATGTAATTTTAGGTTGTATTTTCGGCAAGTGGAGAATACGTCTCTTAGATTTTTTAGCATGTGATTTTCGGAACAACCTAATACAACTAAGTCATCCATGTAGAGAAATGCTTGGGATGGTTTGAGACCTGCGAATGCTAGGGTCATCATTCTTTGAAATGAATTTGGTGCTACTTTTAAACCGTAGGGTAGTCTTTTGAACCTATATGTGCCATTTTCGGCTGTAAATGAAGTTATATCCCTCAAGTCTGGGTGTAGTTCGATTTGATGAAAACCTGACATAAGGTCTAGGCATGAAAAATATTTTGCTCTTCCAAGTTGGTCTAAAATGTCATCAATTCTTGGAAGTGGGAATTTGTCCGCTGCTAGCTTTTTATTTACTTGTCTGTAATCGACCACTAGTCTCCATCTTTTTTCTGTTTTTCCTGGAAGTGATTTTTTAGGGACTAGTAGGATTGGGCTATTATATTCCGATATGGAAGGTTCTATTATATCATCTTCTATTAGCTTATTCATTTGTTTGCTGATTTCTCCCTTGGGTTTGAGGCAATCTGTAATTTTTTATGTAGACTGGGGTGTCATCCTTCATGTGTAATTTCTGTTTGTAGAAATTATTATAGGTGATTGGTTCGGTTTCTAATGCGAATATGTCTATAAATTCTGTGCAAAGTGTTGTTAATTGAGGGTTGACGAATTTAGGAAAATTTGTTGTTAATCTTTTCAATTTTTCTGTATCGGTGCAATTTTTACTGTGTGTTTGTGTTTTAATTAGTGTGTAATCATCTAAGTTTTCGGTATTGATTTTGTAATTTTGGATAGTTGTGTTTTTATGTGTAGTGTTAATGATTCTAACGAAAGTTTGATCCTTATTTGTTATTGTGTTTGCTATGAAAATGCCTTCAGATAATTCTTGGTGTGGGATAAAAATGTTTTTGTTATCGGTATTTACTTTAATTTGTCTAATGACTTCTGATCTAGCAGGGATTGTGATTGTATTGACAGACAGACAATTTGTAAGATGCATTGTTATTGTTTGGGGAAAATCATATGGTCTTAGGATTAATTTATCCTCTGTTTTTCCATAGTCTAGAATGCAATTGTACTTTTTTATGAAATCTAGCCCTATTATTCCATCGCATGGAATTGGGAAATCGTCGTCTACGACATGAAATTTATGGTAAATAAGAAGGTCATCGCCTTTTAAGTCTGCTTTAATTGTGCCTAGAGTGCTGGTTATTCCCTGACCAATGCCTTTTAGATCTGTAATTTGTTCCGTATTTATTTTATGACTTTGATTAATTTGATTCTTTTTTATAATGGAGATGTCTGCTCCTGTATCGATTAAAAAGTTTGAAATTACATTATTTAGAGATGTCCTTGTTGCTATATAGCTGTTTAGATGTAAGTTTAGTACGCATATTTTTCTTTCTTTTACTCTTGAAGTGGAGCTTCTTGGGTTTCCGTCTGCGTGCAGCTGCGCACGTTACGGGTCTGGTTGTAGGGTCTGTTGCTATTTCGGGATTGTGATCCTCTTTGGTTATTGTTATAACTATTATTGTTGGTACTACTTGGTCTAGAATTGTTGTTGTACCTTGGTTGCGGTCTAAATCTCCTATTTTGGTAATTCCCATAGTTGTTACTTCGGTAACCTCCACGGAAATTACTCCGATACTGACCTTGTTGTCGTACATTTAAAATTGTATTAGAGCTGCCTGTAATTTCGGTACAGCTATTTGTAAATTTAGAGATTGCGTCGTTCATTGTTGTGAACGTTCCCGCCTGCATTATCATTTTAACTTGGGTGTTGGAGCAGTTTTTGCACATGGCTTTGACTGCTGCCTGTGTTGCATATCTCGTGGCTAGGTCTGGGTTTAATCCATCAGAGATAAACGCTCCTTCTAGCGACCTTGTTATTTTCTCTACTTCCGCTGTGTACTGATTTGCAGTTTTGCTACGCTGCTGGATGTGCAGGAGTTTAGCGGTTAAAACTTCTACTGATTCACCCTTAATCGCGGTTTTTAATTTTAATTTTATTTGTTCTATCGTGCTTTCGTTGCTTATAAAATTCCTTGCCGTACCCTTCAGTTTTGTTTTTATCATGGTAATGGCCAATGCCTCGTGTGTATCCTTGATTTGCTCAAGTATATCGAGTGTATCTAGGAAACTATGTAGATTTTCCGGTTTACCATCAAACTCTGGTAATACTGACGAAGCAGTTTTGATAAATTCAACTACTGTTTGTGGCATTGTGACGTTTATTATTGGGACGTGTATTGGTTGAAAATTTGGTTTGCTTTCCTCTATTGATTGAGTCTGGGTCGTGGAATGTGCCGGAGTTGGGCTCTGAGCGCGGTCTGACAGTAGTAGATTGAAATCTATTTGAAGTTTTTCCTCAATTGTGGTTGGTATATTAAATTCTATATTATATCTTGATAAGGAAGATACAAGTTTATCTCGTACAACGGAGAAAAATTGGTAAGCTTCTATTTGGTGTTCTGCAGTAAGTATGTTATTTACTGATTTAACTACCTGTCCTATGCTGTTCAGAGCTTCTAGGATTATGTTCAAATGCTTGACTATGGTTTCTGTTGTAATTGGGATACTTTTATTTATGCATTTGTAAGACTTAATTGCTTTTGTTTTTTCCTCATATAGTTTTTCGTGGATTTCTTCCCATTGATTCATTTCTTGTTATAGGGTGTTGGTTTATACGCGTTGTTGTACAGTGTTTAATCGTCTCAATTTATTTTTTATATAATTTTTGATTAAAATAATAATTGCGATAATTAAACATGTAACCATAAATGCGACCAAAACTACCCATTTATCAGACAGTTCTTCTTTATTTTCAACAGGTATAGGGTGTGGTTCGTACCTAACTATTCTATTTTCAGAGTTTTTCTCTGTTGAACTTTCTTTACCAACTTCATATCCTGCTATACCTACTAGAATGCTGTTTACAGCAATTTTCCACCATGCTGCCATTTTAAAACAATAAAAAAATTTTCTTCTTACATTTTTATTTTTATTTACTCAGTTTCCTTATTAATCTATTTATTTCTTCTTCTAATGTGGAAGGGTATACTAAGTCTTTCATTGTGAGTTCTCTACCCATTCCTATATAGGACCAAACGTGTTTTAAATATTCTAAATTTTTCCTGTTGCCTCCCTTGTTACGAGGTCTTGACCTTTGTATTCCTATTTCTTCGTTTTCATGCTCTAGCTTATCAACAATATCATTGATTAATTCATAATCAAGATCAGGTGGTAGTGCATTATCCATAAGAAATAGGTATTTTTACATTCCAATTTACTCAATTTATTAACATTGATGAAAAATTTTGTCAAATTCTTTTTGAGTCTCAATCTCTTTCATTATTGATACTGACATGTAATTAAACTATTTATAATCCCTAAGCAAATTTAATTGCTACTGGTTTAGCGGCCATAAGGCGTGCTCAAATTATTCTAATATACTTATATTTTAATAGCTGCTATTCTTGCTGCCAGTCACCATATTTTGCGCTGCCAGTCTTGTTGAGTGTTGGGGTTTATTGTCATCAAATTATTCCACTCTTTTTTTTTTTGCTCTATACCGCCAGTTGGGTTGCTTCTATTATTCCACCCTTTTTATGCCTTTATTTGTGAAGCCCATTCGACGGATTTGCCACCAGGTAAGTCCAATTGTTTACCCGCCGTATATAGCGGTTTCATGAAAAGCAGGTAGGTATCCGCATAAAATGGTGTAGTGTCCTCACCAGTTGTAGCATCTAAATTTTCCTCCTGTTTCGTGTTCAGTGTAGGCAGCTTATTAAATTCAAATTTACATGCTGAGAGCCAAAAACTGTATCTTCATCTTTAAATAATTGCAATAGAACGACCAAAACTGGCAGGATCGTCATGTAATGTCTTCTTAAATTATTTTGTTAATTTTATTTTATATCCTAAGCAAAGTGAATTGCTCCTGGCAGGATCGCCATGTAATGTGATTGAATCGCTGATGTGTAGCGTATGATCAGAATTGATTGTTCTTTATTCAAAAGCTTTCTCTTTTATACATTTCTAGCTTAACTTACGTATACAAACTTACACTAATACTTAGACACTAAAAGTATTTGCATTGTGTGCAATGTCAGCACATAATTTGGTAGTTCACGTTGACCAACCGATAGTGTCGATCAGTCGTGCTGATCGATACGTGTGTTGGTCAAAGCGACGCATTGAGTAATGGGTTGAGAATTTGATAGGTGTCAGTTGGTATATGCTGATGAACTCCCGTGGGTTCAACATAATTTAAGTGGGTCAATATTTGAAGTGCAATGACAGTGAAAAGCATTCTGAGTAATGCTACAGCACTGACGTTCCTCTTAGCCCTGGCCCTAGCTATGGGACAGATTGCGGGTCGTCGGCGGTGCAGGGTCACTCCTTTTTGGTTGGGTGAGTCGGTGGAGTTGTTGTTTTATGGCGTTTCACTCCGCCGACTAGCTGAGTGGAAAGACCGTGCCGCTCCGGCGGCGAACTGATTTCCACTTAGCTCTGCCTCCGGGGTAGACCGATGGGTGGGCAAGGGGTAACAGCGCTGTTACTTTAGGGTGCACCTCCCCTCGGCCCTCCGATCGGCCTACGAAGTCAGAGCTGGAACAACTCTGCCCTCCATTCAGCCACCTATTTAGAGTGCGCTGATGGGGCACTGGTGTTCAGCCACAGAGCCAGCACCCTAACCGGATTCACCCCAGTCTCATTTCAGAGTACCGTTCCACCAAACCGGCACCCCTGGAATACCGGCACAGAGAGACAGCCTCAGAGTACCGCCATGTCAAATCGCCGCCCCTGGAATATCGGCACAAAGAGACAACGTCAGGTAAATCTCTCGCCTATTGACCCGCTCCGCTATTCCCGCCTCAATAGTCTTCCGAAGCAACGCTCGCTGCTCCGCCACTGGTACGCCCCTCCCCGCGCTACTTCTGCTCCCGGTGAGTCGCCGCCAAACCGTTGCCGTTTGCAGGCTGTGCCGACTCCGCCCTGTCGCTCCGCCGTTCCGCCGCTGCTCAACTGTTGCTACGCTCGCTGCCCAACTGTGGCCGTTTTCCAGCTGTGACAAATCCGCCTTGCCGTTCCGCCGTTCAGCCGCTGTTAAACTGTTGCTACGCCGCCCCTTTACACCGCTCTCTTGCTTCCTCACTCTCCAGTAATGGAAAGCTGCTACCCCCAACGCCTTTAGGCCGTGTGTGTGTTCGATCTTAATGCACATATATCGTGTTATTTCTTACTATTGTTTAGTGGGACCTCTGCTGACCTTGGAGACACTGAGCTTTACCTCAGCCTTCGATAAAACCCACCTCATAAATGGCGCCCGAGCAGGGAACCATTTCCTCAGATGACTGTGAGAACACAACAACAAGCACCAATACTGGCGAAGCGGGCCCCTACCAAGAAGAAAACTACGCTCAATACCGACTCTCTCAATTGGATTTATCTACTTAGTAAGGAGCGGCTGATCGAGGAGTGCAAGCAGCATAAAATCTTCATCGAAACCTACACCGTCGCCGACCTCCGACTCGCTCTGAGCGCATACGTGCGAGCAAAGCGCAATCGTAAATCAAGCCGAGACCTTTTGAAATATTTAGAGATGGAGATCAATTAAGAGTAGGGGAGACCGGCAAAGCTACCAACCAAATCGATCCCCGCTATCAAGATTCAGAGCTCAACTCCGAACTCAGGAGAAAGAGAACTTACGCAACTGAGAAAAGACGAGATGAGTGACGGCGAGGTAAGGAATAATTTCCGCCGCTGGGACGTACACTTCTCGGGAAGCGATTCGCTACACGCATTCTTAGAGAGAGTCGAGGAACTAGCAGAATGCTACCGTATCGCCGCAGACAAGCTCCTCCCAACTCTCCCTGAACTAATACGTGGAAAAGCACTTCAGTGGTACCGTATCCGCAAACAACAAATACACAAGTGGGCCGATTTTCGGGAAGAGGTACGAAGATTCTTTCTACCTAAGCGGCACCTCAGTCATCTGGAAGAAGCTATCCGCCAGCGGAACAGGCTAAGGACAATGTCCTCTCCTTGCAGACTCTCATTTGCCAACATCCAACCATGTGCAAGGAGGACCAACTAGAACGCATATACGACGATTTACGCGTTGAATACCGCCTCTTTGTCAAGAGTTGTGAATTCAGGACCATCGAGGAATTGATGGGATTGAACGTGGGGTGTGAATTGCTCAAAAGTGAGGAGGCCAAGCAAGGAAAGGTCGTAGCCCATAGTTTACACCAAATGCAAGAAGAGTACGATAGCAAAGTATGCTGCTGGTGCTGTAAGGAGCGCGGTCACCACCGGTTTCAATGCAGACCGCTCCAAATGCGGTCAGGACAACATAACGTCGAGGGATTGCCCTTGCAATCAGGCCAACCAATACAGTATCAAGGCTGCCACCAGAAACGCAGCCAGGACTACACCGAATCAGAGACAGAGCCGGAGCCAAGTACAATCCGCCCAGCTGCAAACTCCAATGAAACCACCCGCCCGCAAACTCAATTCACCAGACAAAGCACTAGGCGATGGCCGTTTTTACATTAAGGTTACCCTCAAGGGAATGAGCGTTCGAGCGCTTTTGGATACTGGTGCCACGCTGTCATACGTGGATGACTCAAACATGCGTCTACAGTTCGAATTCTTACCCTGCAAGGATATGGTACAACGGAAGAGCAACCGACACGCTTATTTCCGTCATTCCGGGAATTCAATTCCTGTTTATACTCTTTTTCCAGTTTTTGCATAAACGCTTCCATAAGAATAGCCGATGTGGGGCTTCCCATCGCAAGTCCATTTGTTTGTCTGTATATTTTATTGGTGATTTGAAAATAGTTTTGACGTAAGTGGTTCATTACTGAAATTGCATACAACGAAGGCAAACACACAATACCACTAGCAGAGACATTGAACATAGTAAACTCTATAACACTACGTAAAACAAAAGATAAAGTAAAAAGTACGCAAATCACGAACCACTCTACGTCAAAACTATTTTCAATTCAACAATAAAATATACAGACAAACAAACGGACTTGCGATGAGAAACCCAACATCGGCTATTCTTATGAAAGCGTTTATACAAAACCTGGTAAAAGAGTATAAACAGGAATTAAATTCCAAATTTGGAGTGTTATTTTACGCTTGGTACGTGGTTGATATCAGATGCGTTTTAACTACCAACAACGAAAAGCAAGTACTGGAGTACCTCAACAAGCAGCACGGGAACATCACGGGAATTCACAATGGAAACCGAAAAAGACGGAGGAATCAATTATCAGGACCTCACAATAAGTATTGATAAAGCTACCAATAAATTTAACTACGACATATATAGGAAACCAACGGCCACCGACACAATAATACATAATACTTCGAACCACCCACAACAACATAAAAATGCAGCGCTAAGGCACTTAGTACATAGATTGAAAAGAACACCTCTTACACAAGAAGCATATAGAAGAGAGCTTGGAATAATATGTAACATCTCTACAAACAACGGATATAAAAAAATCACTAGTAGATCAACTCAGGAGAAATCTTAGAGAACAAAAAAGAACCAATGGAGAAGAAAGTACACAAATCTGGACGACAATGACATATACTCCTTAGAAAATACAACATCAACACAGCGTTCAAAACATCCAACAATTTAGGACGGGAGCTAAGAATCAAAACTAACTCAAAAGATCCGTTTAGCAGACATGGTGTATACAAGCTCACTTGTGAACGCCAGCACAGTTACATAGGACAAAGAGGAGCTCGTCCCAGTGCGTCAGGCAACAACAGCAACTGTAACAAAGGCTCTACAAGAACGAATAAACTACCGATTTGGCTGCCCTAAAATCTTACTGACCGACAACGGGAAAAATTTCGCCAGCAAAGCACTAACAACATTGCTAAGCAACCACGGGATTGAGCACAAATTCACCGCCGCATACTCACCGCACGAAAATCCTACAGAGCGGGTGAACCGGGTCATAAAAACAATGATCGCACAACGATCAAAGGAAGATCACAGCACATGGGATCAGGACATTCCACAAATAGTATTCGCGATGAACACGACACAGCACGAATCGACTCAACCGGCAGGAAGTGCGAACGGAGGGTACCATACCAGTAGAGCCACCTTCAGCACCACCAGAAATCACCGAGCTATGGAAAGAGATTAAGAAACATCCTACCAAAGCATCCCAGCAACAGAAAAAATATTACCATTTACGTCGACGACCATGGAAAGCAAACGTGTGTGAAAGGGTTATGAAAAGGGACCACCCACTCTCATCCGCAATAGAAAACTTTGCACAAAAACTGGCCCCGAAATTGTCCGGTCCATACGTGGTAGAAAAATATATGTCAGCAAATACAGTAGAGCTAATCCACTCCAAATCACACAACAAGAAACGGGCCCATGCACATTTGCAAGACCTCATGCCATGGAACTTTTAACCACATTACAAAAAAATCAACCTCTTCTACCTTCTTCAAAAGCTTAGGCTAAGCGGCCTACAAAGGAAGGAGTTAAAAGGTGGACCTACATGTGGAAGGGCAATAGAGTGCGGGTGAAATTGCTGGACACCGACCATGCAAATGTCACCATCCAAGGGGTCTACCGAAAAATACAATTCGTGGACTAACACATCCAGAGGGAGGACAAATTAATTTTAAGTATTACGCTTTTGCATTTATTTCTCAAAACTGAATTGTACTATATGATTTCTATTATTCTATCGTTATACATTATATACACTATAAGAAGAAAAAATATTGATGTATATTGGAATGTGTTTTCGTCATCACTTGTCAAATTTGGGTTTGAGCTGAACGAAAATCGAAACTGATGATGGCACAACGCCGAAACCCGTTTGTCTCAAAACCAAGTTTGACAAGAGATGCCGAAAAATCGTTCCAATATACATCAATCATTCACCCTGTCGGAAAAAAAACAAACCAAAATAAAAGAAAAAATATATTAAAAAAAAAAAAATCTTACACAACAAACCGATTAAACGGGATCCGGCAAATCACAAAAACGGTTACAGTTTAGTGGTGTCCGCGTCACATCTATTCCGTGAATCCCTACAATACCTTACAACAAATAATTTTACTCTTCCTTTTAGCATTTAAGAAAAATTAAGCTTGCCATACGTATGTTGAAATCACTTTGTAAAGATACAAAAAAAAAAGATATGTTTACATATAGATATAAGCTCTAATTACTTTGTACACATTTTGAAAAAATTATCTTAATAAAGACGATATATGCACACACACCGGCCCGCCGGAAAAATGTCGCTTAACACCTAGGCCACGCATGTCGACAATACTACTCACCGCAGCTTTCCGTCACCCGAAATGGGAGAGGCACTGTAACGTATCGTTACAATAATACGACCCCCACTGTCACTTTACTTAAGACTAAAAGCATGCAATAACTGCTCGAAACAAACACAGCTGATCCACAGCAACAACGGCATGGTGATCAGCGGCATGGCAAGCGGTGAAATTCTCCACCATTTCATAACCGTCCCCATATAAAGGAATGATTTCACAACTTTTTAATCATTCACTCCAGGTGAGTCAGAGGCAGTAGTCGCCATTTGGCTTATCGCTCCGCTGACTGGCTAAGTGGAACGGTCGTGCTGCTTCGGCGGCACTCGCCCGCCCCCCCCCCCCCCCCCCCCAACGCCTTCAGCCGTGTGTGTGTTCGATCTTAATACACATATATCGTGTTATTTCTTAGTAGGGGTTAGTGGGACCTCTGCTGACCTTGGACAGACTGTGCTTTACCTCAGCCTTCGACAAAACCCACCTCATAAATTCCTGAACATATGTCTTTTGTGTTTAATGCTTTCGTGATTTTTTTCAATTAAAACATTTAGTTTTCTTAGAATACTACGTCTATCAATTAGTTGAATATTCAATTTATTCCAAATTTCAACCAATTTATCAATTACATAAGGAGTTAAATTTTTATGCGAAAACATTTAACTTTGAATTTTAGCATGATCACTTAAAAAAAAATTGTATCTTAAAGTGTCACGACTAGACGGTAAATTCAGATGATTTAATTCACTTGATAAACCAAATGCAATAATGTCGTGTTCAAGTATATGTGATAAAGTGGATTCAGATGATGTAGAAGGATTTGGTTCATCCATTTTAAATTTAAACACAAAAATTTTGCTGTCTGAATGAAATTTGTTCTGAACTTATTTTAGCTGTAAAGAAAGAAAAAATTCCATAAGAAATTTGTTAAAAATGATAATATAGTAGTTAAAAGTTCATTTTAGGCTAATTTCTCATAATTTAAGCCTGATATCTCTACTAAAATTCAAAAACACTGTAGATATTAATACAGATTTTGAAATGTACGTAAAAAACCTTTAAAGTAAGCCCAATATGATAGTTTCCTATAATTCTATTAGAAGCTATGAAGATTTTTTGGCCAAACCCTACATGCATATGGCAAAATATCTATTTTGCAAAAGTGGGGGAGTCGAAATCGGACCTAGAACCGTGGTGCCTTCAGAAATTTTTCTTACAATCATCTCTAGATTACGTTTTTGCTATACTGCTGATGGAAAAAAAACTTGACCCGATCTAACTTACATACGTTCAATGTTTATGAAAAGTATGAAAACCAAAAAAGATATATAACCTTCGCTATTTCAGTGGGCTATTAAGTACGTGCCAGAATATTTTGCTTGTGTGTCTTTCGATTTGACTAATTTTTGTCGGGAGTATAAAACACACTACTGAGGAGCAGCTGACCAATTTTCATTGAAACATGAAGATTGAATTATAAGCGATTGCCTTTGAAAATTGCAGATATTTTAGCTGAAAACTGGGCAGCGCCATGCCTACTTCTTCAAAATTGACAAAATTTTTTTGCGGCCGAGTTTTCCTTAAAAATCTTATTATATGTGCAAAATCGAATTGATGTAACGTGCTTAGTTGTAGAAATATCGCTTTTTAAATTTTACAAAAAAATTTTTCAGAACTATGTTAATAAACTGGGCGCGGACATGAACCGATTTTGCGAATTTTTACAACAAACAGTTACCTTTATATATTGAACATTACCAACAAATTTCGTTTCGACAAATCAATTTTGCGCAAAGTTATTGTCTATTTAATATATCTACGATCCTATTCAAAATCTGTCATATAAGAGCTGGCGAAGACCTTAACCGATCCCGCCCATTTTTTCCTGGAACATTCCTTGCACACCTGGAAACCTGCGTGCTGAATTTCTTTTCGATATCTTGAACGTTGTTTGATTTATGATTAATAAAATTTCTAAATTTCACTTAATAAAAAGTGGGCGGCGCCATACCTATTTTCAAAAATGTCTTGAAAATTTAATTTTTTGCCTCAATCTCAATGTAGACACCAAATTTTATCTTTGTAGGTGTATTATATACTGGGTAATCCCCTTTTTTGTGTTTTCGAAAATATTCTATATATAAGTAGTGGGCGTGGCTATCATCCGATTTCGTTCATTTTAAATAGCCCTCGGATATGAGTACCCAGGGACCTGCATACCATATTTCATTAAGATATCTCAAAATTTACTCAAGTTATCGTGTTCACAGACAGACGGATGGACAAACGGAATGTGTGCTAAGCAAAAAAGATTGAAACTCGCTTTATAAGTTGTGAGGACCCCAACTCGGAGCCCTCACAACACACATAGGTATCTTTATGAATGAAGTTAATTTGAATTATACACTATTTAATGAAATATACTGAATTTTTATATTTTTGCACATATGCCGTTCTATAAATGAACCACATACGCATTTTTGCACGAAAACCCCCTTAGCTAATATATATACGATTATATATATATTTGACATATTTCTAAAAGAACATACCATTCGAATATCAATTTCTTAGAAATAGGAGCACTCTAATATACATATATACATGTGAGCTTTACCATACACTGGAACACATTAGAAAATGCGAACAATTAAGCGCACAACAATGCAGAGCAATACAAATCTACACACGAGAAACACTGGAAGTGACCAACGCAAGCGTACAGGAGTATGTACACATGTTCGCTGCAATGCAAGAAACTGGCATATGAGGGAAGAAAAGGGTACAGGCGTGTGTACAAATACGAGGAGCCGGCATATGAAGAAGAAAAAAGGCATACAGTCGGGTGTATATACGATAGTAGTTATAAGGAAAATAGTATAATAATAAGGAAAAGGTTCACTTATAAGATTATGTATTATAAGTATATAAGTATTTATTGTTGTTAAGTAACAGTTTGCCTGCGTGCAAATCAGCATAAAAGGGCGATGAATTCCTTAGGAAAATTGAGTAGTTAGCTACTAGGTAGGCATCGTAGTCGGTGGTTTTCACCCCCGATGAACGTACACCTGGGAGTTTTCATCTCACGAGTACTATTTTTATATTATGCAGGTGTTTTCACCTCAGTGGACAGTAGGGCTAAGTAGGGGGTTTCACCTCTCTCTCTCTCTATGGCGCGATATACAACAGGTATATCATCATAAACCTCCTAAGAGATTTTTGCGCCAAGCTTCTCTTCCAATTTGTGGTGTGCCGATTTGAATTTTCCCTACAAATTGGTGGGACCTACAGTTTTTTGCCGACTCCGAACGGCATCTACAAAGGAGACGAATTTTTGCTGAGAAGCCTGTCATGGCAGAAATACACTCGGAGAGTTTGCCAAACCACTGCCGAGGGGCGACCCCGTTTTGAAAAACTTTTTTCAATTCACTTTTGATGTTACCTGTACCAGGGCTCGAACCATGGACCTTCGGTGTGGTAGGCCGGCAACACTACCTTCACACCACGACGGCCGCCGACGGCCGCCGACGGGTTTCACCTCTGCCGCCTTTAATTTAGCCAGGAGCAACTTAAGTTATAGTAAGTGGTGGTTTTCACCTCCGCAAAACTAAAATAATAATAGGGTTTTATCATTTGGAGAAAAACCATAGGCAACTCTATTTGTAGGAACCCTGGACGGACTGAGCATACAACGACATTTTGGAAAGTTCGTCACAAATGGCGCCCGAGCAGGGATTTCTTTAAGTCAATTTTACCGATTTTGAGAAATTATACTATGAGAAAGCAAGCAACGAGGTAAAACAAGTGGAAACTACGAGAGGATAATACAACCAAAAAAAAAATAAAGAGGATACGAACAAAGCCAAGAATTAGAGTCAGCAAGGAAGAAAGTTAAAACAAAGCATCATGGTAAGGGTAACATGGGTGTGCTACCTCAATCGTGAGGATCTAGTGGAATATAATGAGGAATTTGGTTTGCAAGGCACGGGAACGGTGGAAGAATTAAGGAAACGATTATCAGGATATATCCAGACGCACGGTGACGATGAAAAATTAGAGGAAAGCTTTACCGAGTTAGTTCTCCGTCACGCTCGGCCAACAATAACGGCCAATCCACCAACACCCAAAAATGGCGGCGAACAACTACTACCAGGCCGCATCAGGGCACCCGAGGTAAAATTAGGCAGTGTCCGGCACAACGAAGCACCAGCATATACATTTAACCATCCGAAATCGTTTGCTAACACCATGGACCGGATACGCAAGTGGGGTTTGAGGTACGACGGCGAGAAGGACCCGATTGGATTTATAGAGCTGGTAGAAGAACTCGCCGACAGCTATGCGATGAACCGCAACTTTATTCCACGAGCTCTACCTGAGCTTCTCAGAGATAAGGCGTTGGTATGGTTCCGCAATAATAACCGACACTGACAAGAATGGGAAACCTTTAAGAAGGATTTCTTGAAATTCTTTTTGAGCTCAAGATATTTCCAACGCTTGGACGACGAAATCAGGCAGCGAGTCCAACGCACAGAAGAAAAATTTAAGGACGACGTACTTACGTTACAGGGGCTTATGCGGTACTCCGATTACAGCATCGAGCAAAAGCTGAACCTCATGTAGCGGAACTCGAGAAGAGAGTACCAACTTTACGTCAAGGGAAGTGAATTCAGCAATCTGGAGGAGTTGTTAAGCCTGGTCGAAGACTACGAGAATATCGCAATGGAGAGAGAACCACTCAGACCAGCTGCAAGACCGTTTGTTCCTAGACGACAGGAGGAACGATACCATTATTTACATGCGGAAGAGAATAACGATTTTGTGAGCGAATCGATGGCAACAAGCTTAAATGCACGCAAGATCAAAGAAGTAGATACTCGAGTGGTGATGGGCGATAGTAGAGCGAAGGACGTAGGGGAAGCGACAGACGCAGAGGTAAAGTTGGGCGATCAAGTACACCGGGGTGAGTTATTGGTATTACCAGGGCTAGTAGATAAAGTGGTTTTTGGAACAGACTACCTGGCAAAGGCAAACATGGAGTTGAAGTGCGGTAACCAAGCAATAGTATTACGAGCAGAGGATCAGAAGCAGGATATGACAAGATGTACAACAATAGTAAAACAGCATACAGATATCAAGGAGAAGGCAAGGCCCGAACCCACTACAGAAGCACAAAATACCACAGATGTCGCGATGAGTGAATTTCTTAACCATGAATTAAAGACTTTTGAAGAAATGTCGGGAGTATCTAATGTAACCGAGCATAAGATAGTCATGCGAGATGACCGCCTTATTAAACAGTGATACTTTCAAAAAACACCCGAAGTTGCAGGATATAATTAACAAAAAAATTGATGATCTTATAGCGAAGGGGTGCATTAAACCATCGCACAGCCCTCACAGCTTACCTATAGTTTTAGCGAAGAAGAAGAACGGCAAAAGGAGACTTTGCGTCAATTATCATAACTTAGACAGGCTTAGAAGTGCTCGGTTTATCAGCAGCCTGGATTTAAAGAACGGCTATTTGCAGATCCCTATGGAGGAAGGCAGTAAGCAGTATACCGCATTTACGATACCTGGACGAGGACTTTATCAGCGGAAAGTAATGCCATTCGGACTACATTCCGCTCCAGCAACGTTTCAGAGGGCACTTGATCGTGTCGTAGGCCCCGAATTAGAATCACATGCATTCGCGTACCTAGAGGATATTATAATAACCAGTATCACATTGGAAGACCACGTAAGGCACCTCACAGAAGTTTTTCAACGTCTGAGCAAACCTTAAGAGTAATCCCGAGAAGTGCGAGTTCTTTAAGAAAAGTTTGAAGTACTTAGGCCACGTCGTCAGCGAAGAGGGCATACACACCGATCCAGACTAAGTAGCGGCGATTAAAGAGCTCACACCACCAGGTAATATACGAGAGTTACGAAGGTTTCTAGGAATAGTGTCATGGTATAGTAGGTTCGTTCCTGATTTTTCAAAAGTGGCAAATCCATTGACGTCGATGCTAAAGAAGGGAAACAAATGGAAATGGTCCGAGGAACAGCAGACGGCGTTCGAATCATTGAAGAGTGCGCTTATACAAGCGCCGGTATTAGCTTGACCGGATTTCACGAAGAGGTTTAGATTGCAAACGGATGCGAGTGACTTTGGCCTCGGAACTGTATTCACACAAGGAGTGGACAAGGAAGAGCGGGTGATGGCATACGCGAGCCGGAGTTTGAACAAAACAGAAGCCAATTACTCACCCACAGAGAAGGAATGTTTGGCCATAGTTTGGGCGGTACGGAAAATGCGGCCCTACCTAGAAGGATACAATTTCACGGTGACCACAGACCACTTGGTTTTGAAGTGGCTAAACGTAATCGAGAGTCCGTCAGGTCGTATTGCTAGACGGTCGCTCGAGCTACAGCAATATTCATTTGACGTCCATTACAGGAAGGGGAAATTGAACGGCGTAGCGGACGCTATCACGGCAACCATTAGAGGAACAATTTGGAAGGATGACCACGCAGCCGAACGAAAGCAGCTGTAATTGACACGAATCGAAAATAGCAGAATTAATGAAGGCACCAGAGAGGTTTCCGGACTACATTATCCAAGACGGGAAGAAATACAGGCGAATTGTAAGTCAGATGGATGGTGAAGATTCCATTCCATGGAAGTTGTGCGTACCGACACCACAACAACGAAGAGTGCTAAGCGAGATTCACGACACACCAAGCGCTGGACATATGGGAATACGAAAGACGATTGCACGAGCGATGACACGTTACTACTGGCCAGGTATGTTCAGAGACGTGAGGAAGTATGTGCAGCAGTGTCATGCATGTCAGATTTATAAACCCAGCCAACAACAAGCGGCCGGTAAGATGCTGACACGAATCCCGGAGGAACCTTGGGCAACAGTATGCGCGTAGGACCATTTCCGCGTTCAAAGCATGGCAAGACGATGGCTTTAGTATTCGTGGATATATCTTCAAAGTGGGTAGAAGTTATGGCACTACGAAAGGCAACGACGGATAGTTTAATACAAGGATTAAGAGAACGAATTTTGGCTAGATTTGGATCTCTCTCTCTATGGCGCGATATACAACAGGTATATCATCATAAACCTCCTAAGAGATTTTTGCGCCAAGCTTCTCTTCCAATTTATGGTGTGCCGATTTGAATTTTCCCTATAAATTGGTGGGACCTACAGTTTTTTGCCGACTCCGAACGGCATCTACAAAGGAGACGAATTTTTGCTGAGAAGCCTGTCATGGCAGAAATACACTCGGATAGTTTGCCAAACCACTGCCGAGGGGCGACCCCGTTTTGAAAAACTTTTTTCAAATCACTTTTGATGTTACCTGTACCAGGGCTCGAACCATGGACCTTCGGTGTGGTAGGCCGGCAACACTACCTTCACACCATAGATTTGGATCACCAAAGATATTAATAATAGATAACGGACCACAGTTCGTGAGTAGAAGTTTGAAGCGATTTTTGGAGGAGCTCGGCATAAAACACCAGCTAACACCACAGGAGAGCCCGACAGAGAGAGCGAATCGTAATATTAAACGATTAATAGCACAGTTTAGCGGCAAAGATCAGAGGAATTGGGAAGAGTTCATACCAGAGATAACGTTGGCATTAAATACGAGTGTGTGCGAATCAACTGGTTATAGCCCAGCATACGTGATGCATGGTAGTGAACCAAGAATACCAGGCCCTTTTTGCGGCGCACAAATATTTGGAACGGGAGCGGAAAGAGTTCTTCTGAGCGAGAAGGGACCACGGATGAAGGAAGTGTACAACATGGTACGGCATAGGCCCTAGCTATGGGACAGATTGCGGGTCGTCGGCGGTGCAGGGTCACTCCTTTTTGGTTGGGTGAGTCGGTGGAGTTGTTGCTTTATGGCGTTTCACTCCGCCGACTAGCTGAGTGGAAAGACCGTGCCGCTCCGGCGGCGAACTGATTTCCACTTAGCTCTGCCTCCGGGGTAGACCGATGGGTGGGCAAGGGGTAACAGCGCTGTTACTTTAGGGTGCACCTCCCCTCGGCCCTCCGATCGGCCTACGAAGTCAGAGCTGGAACAACTCTGCCCTCCATTCAGCCACCTATTTAGAGTGCGCTGATGGGGCACTGGTGTTCAGCCACAGAGCCAGCACCCTAACCGGATTCACCCCAGTCTCATTTCAGAGTACCGTTCCACCAAACCGGCACCCCTGGAATACCGGCACAGAGAGACAGCCTCAGAGTACCGCCCCGTCAAATCGCCGCCCCTGGAATATCGGCACAAAGAGACAACGTCAGGTAAATCTCTCGCCTATTGACCCGCTCCGCTATTCCCGCCTCAATAGTCTTCCGAAGCAACGCTCGCTGCTCCGCCACTGGTACGCCCCTCCCCGCGCTACTTCTGCTCCCGGTGAGTCGCCGCCAAACCGTTGCCGTTTGCAGGCTGTGCCGACTCCGCCCTGTCGCTCCGCCGTTCCGCCGCTGCTCAACTGTTGCTACGCTCGCTGCCCAACTGTGGCCGTTTTCCAGCTGTGACAAATCCGCCTTGCCGTTCCGCCGTTCAGCCGCTGTTAAACTGTTGCTACGCCGCCCCTTTACACCGCTCTCTTGCTTCCTCACTCTCCAGTAATGGAAAGCTGCTACCCCCAACGCCTTTAGGCCGTGTGTGTGTTCGATCTTAATGCACATATATCGTGTTATTTCTTACTATTGTTTAGTGGGACCTCTGCTGACCTTGGAGACACTGAGCTTTACCTCAGCCTTCGATAAAACCCACCTCATAAATGGCGCCCGAGCAGGGAACCATTTCCTCAGATGACTGTGAGAACACAACAACAAGCACCAATACTGGCGAAGCGGGCCCCTACCAAGAAGAAAACTACGCTCAATACCGACTCTCTCAATTGGATTTATCTACTTAGTAAGGAGCGGCTGATCGAGGAGTGCAAGCAGCATAAAATCTTCATCGAAACCTACACCGTCGCCGACCTCCGACTCGCTCTGAGCGCATACGTGCGAGCAAAGCGCAATCGTAAATCAAGCCGAGACCTTTTGAAATATTTAGAGATGGAGATCAATGAAGAGTAGGGGAGACCGGCAAAGCTACCAACCAAATCGATCCCCGCTATCAAGATTCAGAGCTCAACTCCGAACTCAGGAGAAAGAGAACTTACGCAACTGAGAAAAGACGAGATGAGTGACGGCGAGGTAAGGAATAATTTCCGCCGCTGGGACGTACACTTCTCGGGAAGCGATTCGCTACACGCATTCTTAGAGAGAGTCGAGGAACTAGCAGAATGCTACCGTATCGCCGCAGACAAGCTCCTCCCAACTCTCCCTGAACTAATACGTGGAAAAGCACTTCAGTGGTACCGTATCCGCAAACAACAAATACACAAGTGGGCCGATTTTCGGGAAGAAGTACGAAGATTCTTTCTACCTAAGCGGCACCTCAGTCATCTGGAAGAAGCTATCCGCCAGCGGAACAGGCTAAGGACAATGTCCTCTCCTTGCAGACTCTCATTTGCCAACATCCAACCATGTGCAAGGAGGACCAACTAGAACGCATATACGACGGTTTACGCGTTGAATACCGCCTCTTTGTCAAGAGTTGTGAATTCAGGACCATCGAGGAATTGATGGGATTGAACGTGGGGTGTGAATTGCTCAAAAGTGAGGAGGCCAAGCAAGGAAAGGTCGTAGCCCATAGTTTACACCAAATGCAAGAAGAGTACGATAGCAAAGTATGCTGCTGGTGCTGTAAGGAGCGCGGTCACCACCGGTTTCAATGCAGACCGCTCCAAATGCGGTCAGGACAACATAACGTCGAGGGATTGCCCTTGCAATCAGGCCAACCAATACAGTATCAAGGCTGCCACCAGAAACGCAGCCAGGACTACACCGAATCAGAGACAGAGCCGGAGCCAAGTACAATCCGCCCAGCTGCAAACTCCAATGAAACCACCCGCCCGCAAACTCAATTCACCAGACAAAGCACTAGGCGATGGCCGTTTTTACATTAAGGTTACCCTCAAGGGAATGAGCGTTCGAGCGCTTTTGGATACTGGTGCCACGCTGTCATACGTGGATGACTCAAACATGCGTCTACAGTTCGAATTCTTACCCTGCAAGGATATGGTACAACGGAAGAGCAACCGACACGCTTATTTCCGTCATTCCGGGAATTCAATTCCTGTTTATACTCTTTTTCCAGTTTTTGCATAAACGCTTCCATAAGAATAGCCGATGTGGGGCTTCCCATCGCAAGTCCATTTGTTTGTCTGTATATTTTATTGGTGATTTGAAAATAGTTTTGACGTAAGTGGTTCATTACTGAAATTGCATACAACGAAGGCAAACACACAATACCACTAGCAGAGACATTGAACATAGTAAACTCTATAACACTACGTAAAACAAAAGATAAAGTAAAAAGTACGCAAATCACGAACCACTCTACGTCAAAACTATTTTCAATTCAACAATAAAATATACAGACAAACAAACGGACTTGCGATGAGAAACCCAACATCGGCTATTCTTATGAAAGCGTTTATACAAAACCTGGTAAAAGAGTATAAACAGGAATTAAATTCCAAATTTGGAGTGTTATTTTACGCTTGGTACGTGGTTGATATCAGATGCGTTTTAACTACCAACAACGAAAAGCAAGTACTGGAGTACCTCAACAAGCAGCACGGGAACATCACGGGAATTCACAATGGAAACCGAAAAAGACGGAGGAATCAATTATCAGGACCTCACAATAAGTATTGATAAAGCTACCAATAAATTTAACTACGACATATATAGGAAACCAACGGCCACCGACACAATAATACATAATACTTCGAACCACCCACAACAACATAAAAATGCAGCGCTAAGGCACTTAGTACATAGATTGAAAAGAACACCTCTTACACAAGAAGCATATAGAAGAGAGCTTGGAATAATATGTAACATCTCTACAAACAACGGATATAAAAAAATCACTAGTAGATCAACTCAGGAGAAATCTTAGAGAACAAAAAAGAACCAATGGAGAAGAAAGTACACAAATCTGGACGACAACGACATATACTCCTTAGAAAATACAACATCAACACAGCGTTCAAAACATCCAACAATTTAGGACGGGAGCTAAGAATCAAAACTAACTCAGAAGATCCGTTTAGCAGACATGGTGTATACAAGCTCACTTGTGAATGCCAGCACAGTTACATAGGACAAACAGGAGCTCGTCCCAGTGCGTCAGGCAACAACAGCAACTGTAACAAAGGCTCTACAAGAACGAATAAACTACCGATTTGGCTGCCCTAAAATCTTACTGACCGACAACGGGAAAAATTTCGCCAGCAAAGCACTAACAACATTGCTAAGCAACCACGGGATTGAGCACAAATTCACCGCCGCATACTCACCGCACGAAAATCCTACAGAGCGGGTGAACCGGGTCATAAAAACAATGATCGCACAACGATCAAAGGAAGATCACAGCACATGGGATCAGGACATTCCACAAATAGTATTCGCGATGAACACGACACAGCACGAATCGACTCAACCGGCAGGAAGTGCGAACGGAGGGTACCATACCAGTAGAGCCACCTTCAGCACCACCAGAAATCACCGAGCTATGGAAAGAGATTAAGAAACATCCTACCAAAGCATCCCAGCAACAGAAAAAATATTACCATTTACGTCGACGACCATGGAAAGCAAACGTGTGTGAAAGGGTTATGAAAAGGGACCACCCACTCTCATCCGCAATAGAAAACTTTGCACAAAAACTGGCCCCGAAATTGTCCGGTCCATACGTGGTAGAAAAATATATGTCAGCAAATACAGTAGAGCTAATCCACTCCAAATCACACAACAAGAAACGGGACCATGCACATTTGCAAGACCTCATGCCATGGAACTTTTAACCACATTACAAAAAAATCAACCTCTTCTACCTTCTTCAAAAGCTTAGGCTAAGCGGCCTACAAAGGAAGGAGTTAAAAGGTGGACCTACATGTGGAAGGGCAATAGAGTGCGGGTGAAATTGCTGGACACCGACCATGCAAATGTCACCATCCAAGGGGCCTACCGAAAAATACAATTCGTGGACTAACACATCCAGAGGGAGGACAAATTAATTTTAAGTATTACGCTTTTGCATTTATTTCTCAAAACTGAATTGTACTATATGATTTCTATTATTCTATCGTTATATATTATATACACTATAAGAAGAAAAAATATTGATGTATATTGGAACGTGTTTTCGTCATCACTTGTCAAATTTGGGTTTGAGCTGAACGAAAATCGAAACTGATGATGGCACAACGCCGAAACCCGTTTGTCTCAAAACCAAGTTTGACAAGAGATGCCGAAAAATCGTTCCAATATACATCAATCATTCACCCTGTCGGAAAAAAAACAAACCAAAATAAAAGAAAAAATATATTAAAAAAAAAAAAATCTTACACAACAAACCGATTAAACGGGATCCGGCAAATCACAAAAACGGTTACAGTTTAGTGGTGTCCGCGTCACATCTATTCCGTGAATCCCTACAATACCTTACAACAAATAATTTTACTCTTCCTTTTAGCATTTAAGAAAAATTAAGCTTGCCATACGTATGTTGAAATCACTTTGTAAAGATACAAAAAAAAAAGATATGTTTACATATAGATATAAGCTCTAATTACTTTGTACACATTTTGAAAAAATTATCTTAATAAAGACGATATATGCACACACACCGGCCCGCCGGAAAAATGTCGCTTAACACCTAGGCCACGCATGTCGACAATACTACTCACCGCAGCTTTCCGTCACCCGAAATGGGAGAGGCACTGTAACGTATCGTTACAATAATACGACCCCCACTGTCACTTTACTTAAGACTAAAAGCATGCAATATTTGCTCGAAACAAACACAGCTGATCCACAGCAACAACGGCATGGTGATCAGCGGCATGGCAAGCGGTGAAATTCTCCACCATTTCATAACCGTCCCCATATAAAGGAATGATTTCACAACTTTTGAATCATTCACTCCAGGTGAGTCAGAGGCAGTAGTCGCCATTTGGCTTATCGCTCCGCTGACTGGCTAAGTGGAACGGTCGTGCTGCTTCGGCGGCACTCGCCCGCCCCCCCCCCCCCCCCCCCCCAACGCCTTCAGCCGTGTGTGTGTTCGATCTTAATACACATATATCGTGTTATTTCTTAGTAGGGGTTAGTGGGACCTCTGCTGACCTTGGACAGACTGTGCTTTACCTCAGCCTTCGACAAAACCCACCTTATAAATTCCTGAACATATGTCTTTTGTGTTTAATGCTTTCGTGATTTTTTTCAATTAAAACATTTAGTTTTCTTAGAATACTACGTCTATCAATTAGTTGAATATTCAATTTATTCCAAATTTCAACCAATTTATCAATTACATAAGGAGTTAAATTTTTATGCGAAAACATTTTACTTTGAATTTTAGCATGATCACTTAAAAAAAAATTTTATCTTAAAGTGTCACGACTAGACGGTAAATTCAGATGATTTAATTCACTTGATAAACCAAATGCAATAATGTCATGTTCAAGTATATGTGATAAAGTGGATTCAGATGATGTAGAAGGATTTGGTTCATCCATTTTAAATTTAAACACAAAAATTTTGCTGTCTGAATGAAATTTGTTCTGAACTTATTTTAGCTGTAAAGAAAGAAAAAATTCCATAAGAAATTTGTTAAAAATGATAATATAGTAGTTAAAAGTTCATTTTAGGCTAATTTCTCATAATTTAAGCCTGATATCTCTACTAAAATTCAAAAACACTGTAGATATTAATACAGATTTTGAAAGGTACGTAAAAAACCTTTAAAGTAAGCCCAATATGATAGTTTCCTATAATTCTATTAGAAGCTATGAAGATTTTTTGGCCAAACCCTACATGCATATGGCAAAATATCTATTTTGCAAAAGTGGGGGTGTCGAAATCGGACCTAGAACCGTGGTGCCTTCAGAAATTTTTCTTACAATCATCTGTAGATTACGTTTTTGCTATACTGCTGATGGAAAAAAAACTTGACCCGATCTAACTTACATACGTTCAATGTTTATGAAAAGTATGAAAACCAAAAAAGATATATAACCTTCGCTATTTCAGTGGGTTATTAAGTACGTGCCAGAATATTTTGCTTGTGTGTCTTTCGATTTGACTAATTTTTGTCGGGAGTATAAAACACACTACTGAGGAGCAGCTGACCAATTTTCATTGAAACATGAAGATTGAATTATAAGCGATTGCCTTTGAAAATTGCAGATATTTTAGCTGAAAACTGGGCAGCGCCATGCCTACTTCTTCAAAATTGACAAAATTTTTTTGCGGCCGAGTTTTCCTTAAAAATCTTATTATATGTGCAAAATCGAATTGATGTAACGTGCTTAGTTGTAGAAATATCGCTTTTTAAATTTTACAAAAAAATTTTTCAGAACTATGTTAATAAACTGGGCGCGGACATGAACCGATTTTGCGAATTTTTACAACAAACAGTTACCTTTATATATTGAACATTACCAACAAATTTCGTTTCGACAAATCAATTTTGCGCAAAGTTATTGTCTATTTAATATATCTACGATCCTATTCAAAATCTGTCATATAAGAGCTGGCGAAGACCTTAACCGATCCCGCCCATTTTTTCCTGGAACATTCCTTGCACACCTGGAAACCTGCGTGCTGAATTTCTTTTCGATATCTTGAACGTTGTTTGATTTATGATTAATAAAATTTCTAAATTTCACTTAATAAAAAGTGGGCGGTGCCATACCTATTTTCAAAAATGTCTTGAAAATTTAATTTTTTGCCTCAATCTCAATGTAGACACCAAATTTTATCTTTGTAGGTGTATTATATACTGGGTAATCCCCTTTTTTGTGTTTTCGAAAATATTCTATATATAAGTAGTGGGCGTGGCTATCATCCGATTTCGTTCATTTTAAATAGCCCTCGGATATGAGTACCCAGGGACCTGCATACCATATTTCATTAAGATATCTCAAAATTTACTCAAGTTATCGTGTTCACAGACAGACGGATGGACAAACGGAATGTGTGCTAAGCAAAAAAGATTGAAACTCGCTTTATAAGTTGTGAGGACCCCAACTCGGAGCCCTCACAACACACATAGGTATCTTTATGAATGAAGTTAATTTGAATTATACACTATTTAATGAAATATACTGAATTTTTATATTTTTGCACATATGCCGTTCTATAAATGAACCACATACGCATTTTTGCACGAAAACCCCCTTAGCTAATATATATACGATTATATATATATTTGACATATTTCTAAAAGAACATACCATTCGAATATCAATTTCTTAGAAATAGGAGCACTCTAATATACATATATACATGTGAGCTTTACCATACACTGGAACACATTAGAAAATGCGAACAATTAAGCGCACAGCAATGCAGAGCAATACAAATCTACACACGAGAAACACTGGAAGTGACCAACGCAAGCGTACAGGAGTATGTACACATGTTCGCTGCAATGCAAGAAACTGGCATATGAGGGAAGAAAAGGGTACAGGCGTGTGTACAAATACGAGGAGCCGGCATATGAAGAAGAAAAAAGGCATACAGTCGGGTGTATATACGATAGTAGTTATAAGGAAAATAGTATAATAATAAGGAAAAGGTTCACTTATAAGATTATGTATTATAAGTATATAAGTATTTATTGTTGTTAAGTAACAGTTTGCCTGCGTGCAAATCAGCATAAAAGGGCGATGAATTCCTTAGGAAAATTGAGTAGTTAGCTACTAGGTAGGCATCGTAGTCGGTGGTTTTCACCCCCGATGAACGTACACCTGGGAGTTTTCATCTCACGAGTACTATTTTTATATTATGCAGGTGTTTTCACCTCAGTGGACGGCAGGGCTAAGTAGGGGGTTTCACCTCTGCCGCCTTTAATTTAGCCAGGAGCAACTTAAGTTATAGTAAGTGGTGGTTTTCACCTCCGCAAAACTAAAATAATAATAGGGTTTTATCATTTGGAGAAAAACCATAGGCAACTCTATTTGTAGGAACCCTGGACGGACTGAGCATACAACGACATTTTGGAAAGTTCGTCACAAATGGCGCCCGAGCAGGGATTTCTTTAAGTCAATTTTACCGATTTTGAGAAATTATACTATGAGAAAGCAAGCAACGAGGTAAAACAAGTGGAAACTACGAGAGGATAATACAACCAAAAAAAAAATAAAGAGGATACGAACAAAGCCAAGAATTAGAGTCAGCAAGGAAGAAAGTTAAAACAAAGCATCATGGTAAGGGTAACATGGGTGTGCTACCTCAATCGTGAGGATCTAGTGGAATATAATGAGGAATTTGGTTTGCAAGGCACGGGAACGGTGGAAGAATTAAGGAAACGATTATCAGGATATATCCAGACGCACGGTGATGATGAAAAATTAGAGGAAAGCTTTACCGAGTTAGTTCTCCGTCACGCTCGGCCAACAATAACGGCCAATCCACCAACACCCAAAAATGGCGGCGAACAACTACTACCAGGCCGCATCAGGGCACCCGAGGTAAAATTATGCAGTGTCCGGCACAACGAAGCACCAGCATATACATTTAACCATCCGAAATCGTTTGCTAACACCATGGACCGGATACGCAAGTGGGGTTTGAGGTACGACGGCGAGAAGGACCCGATTGGATTTATAGAGCTGGTAGAAGAACTCGCCGACAGCTATGCGATGAACCGCAACTTTATTCCACGAGCTCTACCTGAGCTTCTCAGAGATAAGGCGTTGGTATGGTTCCGCAATAATAACCGACACTGACAAGAATGGGAAACCTTTAAGAAGGATTTCTTGAAATTCTTTTTGAGCTCAAGATATTTCCAACGCTTGGACGACGAAATCAGGCAGCGAGTCCAACGCACAGAAGAAAAATTTAAGGACGACGTACTTACGTTACAGGGGCTTATGCGGTACTCCGATTACAGCATCGAGCAAAAGCTGAACCTCATGTAGCGGAACTCGAGAAGAGAGTACCAACTTTACGTCAAGGGAAGTGAATTCAGCAATCTGGAGGAGTTGTTAAGCCTGGTCGAAGACTACGAGAATATCGCAATGGAGAGAGAACCACTCAGACCAGCTGCAAGACCGTTTGTTCCTAGACGACAGGAGGAACGATACCATTATTTACATGCGGAAGAGAATAACGATTTTGTGAGCGAATCGATGGCAACAAGCTTAAATGCACGCAAGATCAAAGAAGTAGATACTCGAGTGGTGATGGGCGATAGTAGAAAGTAGCGAAGGACGTAGGGGAAGCGACAGACGCAGAGGTAAAGTTGGGCGATCAAGTACACCGGGGTGAGTTATTGGTATTACCAGGGCTAGTAGATAAAGTGGTTTTTGGAACAGACTACCTGGCAAAGGCAAACATGGAGTTGAAGTGCGGTAACCAAGCAATAGTATTACGAGCAGAGGATCAGAAGCAGGATATGACAAGATGTACAACAATAGTAAAACAGCATACAGATATCAAGGAGAAGGCAAGGCCCGAACCCACTACAGAAGCACAAAATACCACAGATGTCGCGATGAGTGAATTTCTTAACCATGAATTAAAGACTTTTGAAGAAATGTCGGGAGTATCTAATGTAACCGAGCATAAGATAGTCATGCGAGATGACCGCCTTATTAAACAGTGATACTTTCAAAAAACACCCGAAGTTGCAGGATATAATTAACAAAAAAATTGATGATCTTATAGCGAAGGGGTGCATTAAACCATCGCACAGCCCTCACAGCTTACCTATAGTTTTAGCGAAGAAGAAGAACGGCAAAAGGAGACTTTGCGTCAATTATCATAACTTAGACAGGCTTAGAAGTGCTCGGTTTATCAGCAGCCTGGATTTAAAGAACGGCTATTTGCAGATCCCTATGGAGGAAGGCAGTAAGCAGTATACCGCATTTACGATACCTGGACGAGGACTTTATCAGCGGAAAGTAATGCCATTCGGACTACATTCCGCTCCAGCAACGTTTCAGAGGGCACTTGATCGTGTCGTAGGCCCCGAATTAGAATCACATGCATTCGCGTACCTAGAGGATATTATAATAACCAGTATCACATTGGAAGACCACGTAAGGCACCTCACAGAAGTTTTTCAACGTCTGAGCAAACCTTAAGAGTAATCCCGAGAAGTGCGAGTTCTTTAAGAAAAGTTTGAAGTACTTAGGCCACGTCGTCAGCGAAGAGGGCATACACACCGATCCAGACTAAGTAGCGGCGATTAAAGAGCTCACACCACCAGGTAATATACGAGAGTTACGAAGGTTTCTAGGAATAGTGTCATGGTATAGTAGGTTCGTTCCTGATTTTTCAAAAGTGGCAAATCCATTGACGTCGATGCTAAAGAAGGGAAACAAATGGAAATGGTCCGAGGAACAGCAGACGGCGTTCGAATCATTGAAGAGTGCGCTTATACAAGCGCCGGTATTAGCTTGACCGGATTTCACGAAGAGGTTTAGATTGCAAACGGATGCGAGTGACTTTGGCCTCGGAACTGTATTCACACAAGGAGTGGACAAGGAAGAGCGGGTGATGGCATACGCGAGCCGGAGTTTGAACAAAACAGAAGCCAATTACTCACCCACAGAGAAGGAATGTTTGGCCATAGTTTGGGCGGTACGGAAAATGCGGCCCTACCTAGAAGGATACAATTTCACGGTGACCACAGACCACTTGGTTTTGAAGTGGCTAAACGTAATCGAGAGTCCGTCAGGTCGTATTGCTAGACGGTCGCTCGAGCTACAGCAATATTCATTTGACGTCCATTACAGGAAGGGGAAATTGAACGGCGTAGCGGACGCTATCACGGCAACCATTAGAGGAACAATTTGGAAGGATGACCACGCAGCCGAACGAAAGCAGCTGTAATTGACACGAATCGAAAATAGCAGAATTAATGAAGGCACCAGAGAGGTTTCCGGACTACATTATCCAAGACGGGAAGAAATACAGGCGAATTGTAAGTCAGATGGATGGTGAAGATTCCATTCCATGGAAGTTGTGCGTACCGACACCACAACAACGAAGAGTGCTAAGCGAGATTCACGACACACCAAGCGCTGGACATATGGGAATACGAAAGACGATTGCACGAGCGATGACACGTTACTACTGGCCAGGTATGTTCAGAGACGTGAGGAAGTATGTGCAGCAGTGTCATGCATGTCAGATTTATAAACCCAGCCAACAACAAGCGGCCGGTAAGATGCTGACACGAATCCCGGAGGAACCTTGGGCAACAGTATGCGCGTAGGACCATTTCCGCGTTCAAAGCATGGCAAGACGATGGCTTTAGTATTCGTGGATATATCTTCAAAGTGGGTAGAAGTTATGGCACTACGAAAGGCAACGACGGATAGTTTAATACAAGGATTAAGAGAACGAATTTTGGCTAGATTTGGATCTCTCTCTCTATGGCGCGATATACAACAGGTATATCATCATAAACCTCCTAAGAGATTTTTGCGCCAAGCTTCTCTTCCAATTTATGGTGTGCCGATTTGAATTTTCCCTATAAATTGGTGGGACCTACAGTTTTTTGCCGACTCCGAACGGCATCTACAAAGGAGACGAATTTTTGCTGAGAAGCCTGTCATGGCAGAAATAGGATAGTTTGCCAAACCACTGCCGAGGGGCGACCCCGTTTTGAAAAACTTTTTTCAAATCACTTTTGATGTTACCTGTACCAGGGCTCGAACCATGGACCTTCGGTGTGGTAGGCCGGCAACACTACCTTCACACCATAGATTTGGATCACCAAAGATATTAATAATAGATAACGGACCACAGTTCGTGAGTAGAAGTTTGAAGCGAATTTTGGAGGAGCTCGGCATAAAACACCAGCTAACACCACAGGAGAGCCCGACAGAGAGAGCGAATCGTAATATTAAACGATTAATAGCACAGTTTAGCGGCAAAGATCAGAGGAATTGGGAAGAGTTCATACCAGAGATAACGTTGGCATTAAATACGAGTGTGTGCGAATCAACTGGTTATAGCCCAGCATACGTGATGCATGGTAGTGAACCAAGAATACCAGGCCCTTTTTACGGCGCACAAATATTTGGAACGGGAGCGGAAAGAGTTCTTCTGAGCGAGAAGGGACCACGGATGAAGGAAGTGTACAACATGGTACGGCATAGGCAGAAAAGCGCGTCCACAGAGCAAGCAAGGTATTACAACTTACGTAGAAGACAATGGCAACCGCCCATAAGCGACTTAGTATTGGTGAAAGAGCATCAATTGTCCAAAGCAGTAAAGACTTTCGCGGAAAAACCAGCACCCAAATACAGTGGCCCCCACCGAGTGATGAACTTCGTGTCCCCAGTGATCGTAGAACTGGACAAAGTGCACAAGGGCAAGGGAGGAGAGCACACGTAAGCGAATTAAAGGCATACCACGAGGCCGAAATAATGAAGGACGACAGACCAGAGAGCGAGAAACGTCAACAGGAGGCACGGTCACGTAGAGCAAGCGGGCGTAACAAAGCAAACGCGTCTGCGTGCACGCCGAACGGGCAAGTTACAGAGTCGGAAGGACCGAGTTCGTCACAGAAAACACAGCAAGAATCAACGTCACAAACAGTAGTACGAAAGGCAAATCCAGATCGCAATACCGGTCCAGTAGCGAGATATGGATTTCTATCGATAACAAATTCAGTTGATAATAGTCCGAGGGTCGAAGTTATAGTAGAAGAGATACGGGGTCAAGCATCAACTATGGAAATCGGAATGCAGATGGCAGCGGATTACGCCAACAATAGGCCAATAAGCATAGCAATAATATAATCGATTATTTCGTCACTTTTGGTTTTACAACGAGATAGGGAAACCCGGAACACTTATTGGCATGGATGATAACCATCCCACACAGACAAGGAGTACAGAAAATAGTTTCACTGGGCGCAAGGCGATAACTTATCAACCGCCTTCCTAAGCACAAGTGTTTTAGCGAGTAATCCAGATCACGGTGGTAATATGAAACAAACCTAAACAGTTCACATATAATATTCAAATGAAATAACAAATCAGAAAAATTTATCACATAATTAAACATTCTAAGGGGATTTAGGGACTCCCTACTGTGGTACCATTAGGCATAACAGCAGTAGCAGCGACGATCACCTGATTCAGCAACCCAATGACAATGCACAGCGACGAGAATATCACAACAAAAATATGCAAGTAATTGGAAATGTCCTGTTACAATAAAGCAAAGAACAAACTTACCCAGCAACAACAGACGAACAGGGCGAATATTATCAAAAGCCCAAAACTGAGTTCTGCCTAGAAAACCACCGTTGATCGCGCAATAACAATTTAGTATAAATACCGGCCGCAATGCCCAGGATAATCAAGCAGTAACCCATTATGGATACCCGCGACATCGAACGCTACACCAGCGAAAAGGCAGCAGATGGTTCCCTCCGCCTTAAGATTAGGCGGATAGCCCAACAGCAGCAACCGGACGAGGCGAATTCCGTGGAAGACCTCGCCACGGAGAGCGAAGACAACAGCGCTTGCACTGAACCATTCGGGCAGTTAGAGAGCGACTCGGAAGGCCAAATCCGAAGTCCGAGCTACAACGGGAGTGACGGATAAGATGGCGGAGCAATGGTACGGTAGTCGACCCCGATCTCAGTATCATAAGGAAGCGAGGCGGACGAGAATGACGAGCGCCGACGACAAGGCGAGTTGTCCATCCGACAAGAGGATGAAGAGCGATACGGCCCAGGGTACGTAGACTACACCCAACGCGTTAATATGCGGATGAGGGTCTACTATGGCGACGTGATGGCGGAAGGGCACACCCTGAGGGAGCAGATCCGCGACCGAGAAGATGAAGGAGATATACCTGCCTGTTGGAGTGGCGTACTAAGTCTGACGGCCGGCGATGATATAGCCCTCGAAGCTGAAGGAGACGCGGAGGCTCTGGTAGGAGAAATAGAGCGATGGTTGGGTAAATCCACGAAACCTATACCAGGCACCTGGGAGAACCAAACAGGGATCGAGCCCCTGCCAGAGGCGCTTATCAAAGACGTGGAGGCGCACCTCCAACAGGCGCAAGCACGTAGGAGGAAGAGGACGTTCCGCCGGTTCATAGAAGGAAAAGGGTTCCCAGTGCGAATCACCCGAACGGGCTTAGTAACTGTAAGTCTTGTTGCGGCAGGTGAGGGGAGGGTGTAAGGGCCCCAACCCGGAGGCTTGTGGAGCCCTCACAACACACATATATATAGATATCTTTGTGAATGAAGTTAATTTGAATTATACACTATTTTTATGAAATATACTGAATTTTTATATTTTTGCACATATGCCGTTCTATAAATGAACCACATACGCATTTTTGCACGAAAACCCCCTTAGCTAATTTATATACGATTATATATATATAATATATATATTTGACATATTTTGAATGCGATGAATTCCTTAGAAAAATTTAGTAGTTAGCTACTAGCTAGGCATAGTAGTCGGTGGTTTTCACCCCCGATGAACGTACACCTGGGAGTTTTCATCTCACGAGTACTATTTTTATATTCTGCAGGTGTTTTCACCTCAATGGGCGGTACGGCTAAGTAGGGGTTTTCAGCTCTGCCGCCTTTAATTTAGCCAGGAGCAACTTAAGTTATAGTAAGTGGTGGTTTTCACCTCCGCCGAACGTAGGGCTGAGTAGGGGTTTTCACGTCCACCACCTTTAGCGTAGTTAGCGATAAATTTAAGATTGTAGATGAGATTTGAAAAAAAAAAGAATTAAAGAAAAATATCAAAGCTAAAATAATAACCGGGTTTTATCATTTGGAGAAAAACCATAGGCAACTCTATTTGTAGGAACCCTGGACGGACTGAGCATATCCCGACAATTTGGAAAGTCCGTCACAGAGTAATAATACTTAATTGACTTGTACATAAATATATGTACCCGTGGAAAACATATATATATGTTCAATGTGTAAAAACTGAAGAATATCACGACGAAGAAATGATGCATTATAAACGTTCACAAAAAAACTGGATTACACGTTAATTATTTTAAAAAATACAGCAAGCTTATTTTTTAAATTTTAATAAATCATGAATACCCCATGAAATAAACGAGTGGACAAGAAATCTATTACGGTAAGAACGGCATATGCACATATGAACGAATGGGCACAGGCGAAGCCTCTAGCCATTGTGCGTCTCAAATTTCAGTTACCGGTTCAAATTTTGTAGCATCCCCCTTTCTCACGCACACGCGCGGACGCTAACAAATAACGGGAACGCGCTGTTATACGCAGCAGAGATTGCGAAACTGCGTTAAGAGTTGTCAACTGCTGCTTTGCTATAGAAGTGTGAGGCATTTAACTCTGAAGTTTGCAAAATTTGGATAATGCAAAATTATAACGTAGGCTTTGAATGGAAACTAAAGTTAACATTTTGCTTATGTTATTGGAATATGTTTCGATTATCTGGAATCCGGGTTATAAAGTTTATGTTGATAGGCTTGAATCGATTCAAAAACAATTCTTACATTTTGCCTTGAGAAATCTTCAATGTGATTCATTGCATAGCTTTCCACCTTCTACTAATCGTTTGAAACTTATAAATGTCCCACCCTTCGCAAGTCGTAGGGAAATGCTTTCTGTAATATTTATGTCTAAATTCTTAAATTTAATATTCCTTAGAGTAGAGCTTATTTTCGCAGAAAGAAAAAAAAAACAATCGCCTAGAAGCGTCAAAAATAGCGATATCAATGCCTTTTTGGGAGTAATAATCCTTAGCGGATATGTGCCAGTACCAGGACGTAAGCTATTAGGAGAGGCCAAAGATACCCGCAATTCCTTGGTCTCAGAAGCTATATCCAGAGACAACTTTGATTTCATATTTATCAAATTTCCATGTAGCTATAATGATATGTGGGAGAAAGAAGACAAGTTTGCAATTTATTTCTTCTTTATTTTGTCTGGTAAATAAAAATTCATCGAAAATGCTAATTTAAGGGAAATTCATTCAGTTAACGAAGTTATGGTTAGATATTTCGGCCGCCATGGTTGTAAGCAACATATCCATGCTAAGCCTATGCGAAATGGATACAAGCTGTAGGTGGAGCAACGCTATTGGGCTAAATCAACTGGTTCGAACTATATCAAGGAGCTTCAACCAACATAAGTAAAGAGCATTTGGATCTAGGGGTTGGTGCCGGCGTAGTGCTCGAATATGCTCAAGCCTTGCCTACTAAATGGCCGAACTTGAAGTTCCACATATTTTTCGACAACTTTTTCGGTTCGACTCCTTTTGCAGAATGGTATCCCTAAGGAATGTGAACAATAATAGAGAATCGTCTGAAAAGATTATCCCTTTCAAATTCAAGTAATATGAAAAAGAGCTATGAATATGCAAAAATAAGCGACCGAAATATAGTTGCTGTAAAATGGAATGAAAATAATGTTGTGTACCTCATTTCAAATTTCGCAGGAGTTGCACCTACTCATTCAGTGAAGCGCTATTACCAGAAAGAGAAGAAAATCATAGAGATGGAACAGCCACATTTAATTTACTTGTATATACAAGGTGGCGCAAAAGTAATCCTCCTATCAGAAAATGCTACAAATTTTGCGATTGGCCCCTAAAGTCAGTTCTGTTTTGACACTTGTGTAGTAAACACATGCGGAATACATGCTAATAAACAATGTTACGCTACACTGCTTCAGAACGCGGAATATTGCTGACTATTTATTTGACCAATAATGGGTCGGTGAAAAACGGTTACTGCGCAAAAGTAATCCTCCTATCAGAAAATGCTATAAATTTTGCGATTGGCCCCTAAAGTCAGTTCTGTTTTGACATTTGTGTAGTAAACACATGCGAAATACACGTTAAGAAACAATGTTACGCTACACTGCTCCAGAACGCGGAATATTGCTGACTATTTATTTGACCAATAATCGGTCGGTGCAAAACGGTTACTGCGCAAAAGTATTCCTCCTATCAGAAAATGCTACAAATTTTGCGATTGGCCCCTAAAGTCAGTTCTGTTTTGACACTTGTGTAGTAAACACATGCGGAATACATGCTAATAAACAATGTTACGCTACACTGCTTCAGAACGCGGAATATTGCTGACTATTTATTTGACCAATAATGGGTCGGTGAAAAACGGTTACTGCGCAAAAGTAATCCTCCTATCAGAAAATGCTATAAATTTTGCGATTGGCCCCTAAAGTCAGTTCTGTTTTGACATTTGTGTAGTAAACACATGCGAAATACACGTTAAGAAACAATGTTACGCTACACTGCTCCAGAACGCGGAATATTGCTGACTATTTATTTGACCAATAATCGGTCGGTGCAAAACGGTTACTGCGCAAAAGTATTCCTCCTATCAGAAAATGCTATAAATTTTGCGGTTGGCCCCTAAAGTCAGTTCTGTTTTGACATTTGTGTAGTAAACACATGCGAAATACATGTTAATAAACAACGTTACGCTACACTGCTCCAGAACGCGGAATATTGCTGACTATTTATTTGACCAATAATCGGTCGGGGCCAAACGGTTACTGTGAATGGTGAGCGCTACAGAGCAATGATCAACGAGTTCTTTTTGCCGCAACTTGATGAATTGGGATTGGAAAACATGTGGTTCCAACAAGACGGTGCAACAGCACACACTGCACGTGCCACAACCGATATGGTGAACATCGGAAGCTTACTTTTGCGCCACCTTTTATATTAGAGCCGGTCAAATTTTTTCCATCAGGAGTATAGCAAAAACGTGATCTACAGATGATTCTAAGAAAAATTGCTGAAGACACCAAGTCCGATTATGAGCCCCCCACTTTTGCAAAATAGATATTTTGCCATATGAATGTAGGGTTTGCCAAAATATCTTCATAGCTTCTGAAAGAATTATAGAAAAAAAGTAAGCCCAATATACTTTCAAGGTATTTTACGTACATTTCAGAATGTGTATTAATATCTATAGCGTTTTTGAATTTTAGTTGAGATATCAGGCTTAACTTATGAGAAATTAGCCTGAAATGAACTTTTAACTACTATATTATCATTTTTAACTTATTTCTTATAGAACTTTTTTTTTTCTTTACAGCTAAAAAAAGTTCAGAATAAGTTCAGAACAGCAAAATTTTTGTATTTAAATTTAAAATGGATAATAATAATAACAATAATAATTCCCAAACGGATTACCCGTTCGTGCCGAGTCGTTGAAAGGCTTTGGTTTGTTAATCGTCAAGATCTAAAACTGCTCAGCTACAGAGAAAACCTCATCAGCTGAGTAAAGTAGATATAAGATAGATTATACATTAAGAAATAACTAGTTAACCGAATAAAATTATTGTTAGAAGTTAATATAGAAGTCAAAGAATAAGAAACAATTAGTAGCTATGAATTTAGGATAGAAAGAATTGATTTTTTTATGCCGAAAAGCGAGTCTGAAATATCAAATCTACCAGAGAGAGGTTTATAATCTTGACACAAACAGCGAAAAGGCTCATTTAAAAGAAAATTGGTTGGACACTGTTTAAAACCTCGCCTTGAACGACGAGATGGTAGATTGAAGTTCACTTCACTTAGAAGAAATGGGCTGGAGAGTGAACCATTTAGCACTTTAATCATGAAGACAATCGCAAGCATTTCCCTTCGACTAGAAAGATTGTGAAGATTAATGAGTTTTAAACGATACGTATAGGGTGGCAGATTGTACGAGGGATCCCAATGAAAATCTCTTAAGGCAAATACTAAAAATTGTTTTTGAACTGATTCAAGGCGATCTACATGAACCTGGTAACGCGGGTTCCAAATTATAGAACCATATTCAAGTATCGGTCTGACTAATGTAGTGAAGAGGGCTTTAGTTACATAAGGGTCGCTAAATTCTTTAGACCATCGTTTAACGAATGCTAGGACACCTCTAGCCTTATTGACTGTTGTGTTAGTATGGCGGTTGAAACTGAGTTTATACCCTACCAACCATGGCTATCCACTTTTTGTCAATTTCCTATCGAATTCCAAAACCATCTCTATTTTTTTCACCTCCATACCAACCCCAAATCATATTTATGGAATATATTTCCCAAACAAAAATCGTTCTCTTTTTTCGCTATTGCTACTCCTATGAGTGCGAATGAAAAAGTAGGATTTTAATAATTGAAAACCAAAATCATAACAAGGGGAAATTATTCAGCTGTTTCCATAAATTGAATTTTCTGTCAAAATAAAAATTAATTTTTTTTATGTTTTTGGTCAACAATTAAAATTTCATTGAAAAAAAAGGTAAGTACTATAATTTCAAGCCTGTTAATGATAGTATTAATATTTCTAATACATTCTATGTTTACGCAGGTCGCAACTTTGATTTGAATTGCAGTTGAAAGGTTAGTGCCCAAAATTCAACAATCAAGATTTTGGGGCGGTTTAAATACATTTGTTTGCTATGGTTGTGGCCAAAGTGAGTTTAGTTTAGTGTACCTGGCCTAGATCAGGATATATTATGGTGTCACCACAATAGGCAATTGTACAAGCGCTTGTACATTTGTTTGCTATGGTTGTGGCCAAAGTGAGTTTAGCGTACCTGACCAAGATCAAGAAAATATTATGGTGTCACCACAATATGCAATTGTACAAGCGCTTGTACATTTGTTTGCTATGGTTGTGGCCAAAGTGAGTTTAGTTTAGTGTACCTGACCAAGATCAGGATATATTTATGGTGTCACCACAATATACAAATGTACATGCGCTTGTGCATTTGTTGATTATAGTTGTGGCAAAGGCGGTCATTAAAAAATAGGGAACAAATAATTGATAAGAATATGGTAATTGTTTCCTTTAGGAGACAACTGCTAAAACACGTCGAAAAATATCGGGAGAGGTATTAAACAACGCGTTTTCACTTCAGTATCAACAATCCGGAAGCGGATTTTCAATTTTTTGTTCCAGTGAAAAGTTATTCGCAAAAAACCCAAAATGACCCAGGTCCGATCCCAAATAGGGGGCTTGATCCAAGGTATTTATGTGCAGAACACCGTTGTGCGTAGGCGGCCTTCGGCCGCGCTTCAAAAAAATAACTCTTAGCCGGTCCAACACCGGCTACGCGGCCCACAGTATTTCTGCGCAGAACAAACTTTTTGCACTTTTCGGTACACCCTAATCTGTGATTACAACAACCACATGAAAATGACAGAAAATTTTCAACTTTGACTGCAAATATCTCTTCACTGAAACAAAAACTCGAAACTTCGCTTCCGGATTATTGTTACCGAGGTCAAAACGCGCCTTTGATACTTTTCCCGATAGTTTCCGACGTGTTTTAGCAGTTGTCTCCTAAAGGAACCAATTACCAAGAATATTATTAGTTTGTCCATAAGTTAAGTAAAAACTTGGGTAATTGTTTCCTTTAGGAGAACACATCCGAAGTTATCGGGAAAGATATCAAAAGACGCGTTTTGACCTCGGTAACAATAATAATAATAAAAGCGAAGTTTCGAGTTTTTGTTTCAGTGAAGAGATATTTGCAATCAAAGTTGAAAATTTTCTGTCATTTTCACAGATTAGGGTGTACCGAAAAGTGTAAAAAGTGTGTTCCGCGCAGAAATACTGTAGACCGCGTAGCCGGTGTTGAACCGGCTAAGGGTTATTTTTTTGAAGCGCGGCCGAAGGCCGCCTACGCACAAACGTGTTCTGCACATAAATACCTTGGATCAAGCCCCTATTTTGGATCGGACCTGTGTAATTTTTGCGAATAACTTTTCACTGAAACAAAAAATTTAAAATTCGCTTCCAGATTATTGTTACCGAGGTCAAAACAATTAATTGTTAGTTGCAACTTCTAAAATTAACAATTTTGAATCTAATTTGTTAAAAGTTACAATTAACTTAATCTAAGGAATTGATTTAATTGCAGCTAATTTCTTAATTAATTAATAAGTCAATTAAAAATTTAATTATTTAACGCCCAGCACCGCGAGTAAACATAAGTTCAAATATATGTAATGAAACACGATTTTAATTTCAGATGCCCGAACGTAGTGAGGTACTGGCCCAAGGCTATTACTGAGAGAGTGTAAGGTGCTGCTTTTCATATTTTTACTTTGAGTGATTAATTAATTATTTATTCGTATTTTACAGGTATCCATTCTTTGGGAAACGCGAAGCCTGCGAATATATGTATTTAAAAATATGTCTTTTGTAAATATTAATATGTGTAGTATTAATTGATTGTAAATTTTGTGAATTTTGTAAGCACATACGTAGTAACATGTGTAGTAAAAAAAAAATCCATGGACTTTTCTTAAGTGTAAGAAAGATAAGTTTTTTCTGTAAATATAACTTAAAATTCAATAGTTGTTTAGCATCAAAAGAAAGGTTATTAAATTACCTTTCATTTGATGCTAATTGCGTTAAAATCGCAAGATAATTTACTGTAAATATTTTCAATTTTGTAAACACTTATATGTGATCAGAACGAATGTCATGTATTTTGTAAATTCAGTAAAAATAGCTAATTTTGTATTTATTTACATATAATAACTTTTAAAATTATTTTGATTAAAACAGATTTAAAAACCGAAATTGTGTTGAATTATTTGGATATTTATTTCTCAATTTAGGCGATTTTTTGGGCTTTTTGCCTTTTTTTTGGGCACACCATGTTTCAGATCTGCCAACCCAGGAAAATTGCAACCCTTTGTTTTGGGAAATTTTCTTACTTAGAACGGCGTAGATATATTTTTTCTTACGGCGTTTATGAATGTGTGGGAGGGTGATGCAAGGTCACAAGTACACGAAATGTACATGGGGAAAGTGGATAATATCTGCACGCCGCCCATACAAAACTATCCATTTTTTTATCTTCATTTGTGGATAGCGCGCCCTATGTTTTATCCACTTTTTTATCTGCGTATGGTTGGTAGGGTAGTCCATAGTAACCCCCAGGTCAACAAAATCATACACATGCTCAAGACTATAAGTTTTAATTGTATAGGAAGCCGGCTGAGAAATTCCACGCGAAAACTCCATGTGTTTACATTTTTTAAGGTTAAGTGGCATATAATTTAAATCGCACCAAGTAACTAGTGTATCTAGATCTGATTGTAGCTTATTTCTATCTTCAAATGACGCGAATGACATGAAAAGCTTTACGTCGTCAGCATACATTAACATTTTTGAAAATTTTATTATTGTAGAAATATCATTTATAAACAACAAGAACAGAATCGGTCCAAGATGGCTTCCTTGTGGAACCCGCGAAGAGACATAAATGACATTGGATACTAAATTTTTAAACACTACTCTTTGTGTGCTGTCACTAAGGTAAGAAGAGATCCAGCGATTGAGACCCGGCTGGAAGCCCAACTGATCGAGTTTATGAATATGTAATGAGTGACACACTTTGTCAAAAGCTTTGCTGAAATCGGTATAAATAACGTCGGTGGGCAGATTTTTTCTAAAGCCATTTGAGACATGACTGGAAAACTCAAGGAAATTCGTAACTGTGGATTTTCCCTTACTAAACCTGTGTTGGCAGTCAGCTATCAAAGTAGAGATCGGACCCGTAAGTTGATTTGTAACAATAGCTTCAAACAATTTTGGGATTGCAGAAAGCTTTGCTATGCCACGATAGTTCTCTATAGAAGACCTACTCCCACTTTTATGCAGCGGTAGAAGAAACAATTCTTTCCACGCAGTTGGAAAAACATCACCCATTAGTGATAGATTAAACAAATTGGTAAGAATTGAATTTGTCCCGTGTAGCTTATAGGGATAATTTTGAATTGGTAACAGCAGAATAGTTAGAAGTAAAAAATTGAGCAAAGAAATTTTCGATATATTGATTATCGCTAGATATAATGTCTTGGTATTTCATGGCTGAGGGAAACCCTGATACCTCACTTTTAGAATTTACGAAACCATAAAATGACTTTGGATTGAGAAGAATGTCTCTTTTGGTTTTAAAGATATAAGCTTTATAGCACTTTTTATTTAAATCTATGTACTTCTGACGTAGAATGGAATACAGTAAGTAATGTTTATTTAATCCGGATTTCTTACATAAATTAAATGATCGCGTTTTCCCATTTTTCAGAGCCTTAAACTCTTTAGTAAACCAAGCTTGCGTAGGATGATCATAAGTTAGTTTACGTTTAGGAATAAACTTCTCAAATAGGCAGTAAATTGTTTGATTGAAATGTGAGACGTTTAAATCGATATCACAAACAAATTCAGGCAAAGTTAATTTAGACAGTTCTTTATTTAATTTCTTGTAGTTGGCTTTGGAAAAGTTAAAATCAAAGCTACTACATGAGTGCCTTGGCCATTACTTATGGTTTCGTAGACTTTTTCCATAGAAGGGTGGTAAAGGTCTTCTGGTAAAACCAACGGATCACAACGATTTACAGAAAATCGGTTTATATCATCAACATACACTAAATTCAAGACTTTCCCAAACTTGTTAGCGGTAACATTTATTTGATTAAAGCAAAGATCGGAAATTCCATCTAAAAACCCATTGTACCCCAGTTTGGACGGATTTGGAATAATGTTTCCATCAGATATGTTCCACGATATATGACGTAAGTTAAATTTACCCAAAACAATCATTGAATCTGAAGCTTTAGTCAAAAAGTGAACAGTTTTGAGCAGAGAGACATGTTGCAAATAAGACTGAAAAATCTGATGCTGGAGGGATGTAGCAAACATAAAAGTACATAGAGACGGTTTCTAGCTGACTGCGGATGCATTTAAACTCAATGGAGTCGATATTAGGTATGTGACCCTCTTCTGAAGGTATGGAGGAATGAACGGCAAGTAGAACACCACCTCCGACTCTGTTCAAGCGATCATTTCTATATACTTGATATTCATTACATAAAAACTCTGAGTTGAAAACATGAGGTTTTAGCCAAGTTTCGGTAAAAGCAATTACGGTATATTTACAATGAAAAGATTTCAAAAAGAGATCAGTTAATTTGGTATTTAAACCTCTGACATTTTGATAAAAGATATTTACGGATTTAGTGCTCAGTTTTTTGACTCAACGTTGTTACGAGGAATTTTCGCTACATTTTGAATATTCCTTTACGGTCTGTATTCAAACTCCAGCACAGGAGCCCCGGGAGGCCAAATAGAGCTGTCCAAAAGAGTATCGAAATCTTTCCCAAATACATCAATCTTAAACGAAGACATACTTCTTTGTGAAATTAAATTTTCTAACAGTTACGCTTTGATCTTTAACTTTAGAAGAAATATGGTACATCAAATCATCCTCGGTAGTGGCTGGATGGAACCTAGACACAAAAATAGATTTTTTGAGAGGGATCACAACCAGCTTACTAACGCTTGGTTCAGACTCCATTGCAATAGTTGGAGGTTCCGGGTTGAAGGGTCGTTCTTCGACGTTGCTCGAACAACCGTACTAGGAATTGGAGAAGCCAAATCGATAAATTCAAGGGGTTGAGGCAAGTTCGGCACTGTTGAGGTAGTATGCCGATCATCCGTACGTCTGCGCTTGTTTTCGCGATTATCAGGGCATTCCAAATGAGGCGAATTCTCTAAAGTTTTCATATATTTTAAATTTTTTCGTCAGCAATGAAAAATCTTTGCTTATTTCAGAAAAACCGTTTCTGATATGCCTTAAAAGACACAGTACTGAGTGAACAGTTTTAAACACACTATATCTGACGTTCAACAAAACACGCAAAACAGCTGTAACGAAAAAGAAATAAGAAAAGCAAGTCAGAGCACAACAACAGTTGCAATACAAAGTAAAGCCTTTCAATAGCAACAAATAAAATATGCAAAAAACTGGGCACACACAAATTCAACAAAATGAATTTATAACAATGAATCACTTTTAAAATTTCATTTTTCACACCAAGCAGTGATGCACATTAAGTATTTAACTCTATTAACTTAATTATAACTTGGATAATTAAGAATATCAAAGCTATTATTTAATTATTAAATATAAGCACAGAGCAAAATAAAAACACAACTACACAGCTTGACGTTTGCGTAAATTCCAGGATGACCCAAATCCTTCTACATCATCTGAGTCCCCTTTATCACATATACTTGAAACCGATATTATTGCATTTGGGTTATCAAGTGAATTAAATAATCTGAATTTACCGTCTAGTAGTGACATTTTAAGATTTTATTTTTTTTTAAGTGATTATGCTAAAAATCAAAGAAAAATGTTTTCGCATAAAAATTTAACTCCTCATGTAGTTGATAAATTGGTTGAAATGGATCAACATAATTAAAGAAAATTCACAATAACTGAATATATGGATGAGATTGTAGAAGAAACACCTATAACAATACCAACAATCCCAACAGTTAGTGATGATCCAACATAGGAACCACTTGGAAGAGATATGGAAACAGAGTTGTGGGAAAAACCTTTAAAGTTTTAAACACAAAAAAATCGAGTTCAGTTCAGGTATAGGCACAAAAATCCGGCAGGTATAAAAATACTCATAACTTCGTCAATTTGGTTTCAATTGAAATTTTGACACAATATTTTTCAGATATTACGGATTCAATATCGAAAATTAAAAAAAATGCAAAAAATAAAAATCTAATACCTTACCCCCCCTTAAATAGACCACTGCACTGGTTTATATGTTTGCTTCATTTCAATGAATTACCATTTGGTCATTTATTCCGAGCATTAGATAAAACAGTCACGGGTGGACCAAGAGCAGGAAGTGGAAATATATTCAAAGACATTCAAGACTGTGAAAAATTTAAGGTATGCATGTTCTGAACTTATTTTAGCTGTAAAGGGGAAAAAATTGTCCATAAGAAATTTGTTAAAAACGATAATATAGTAGTTAAAAGTTCATTTTAGGCAAATTTCGTATAATTTAAGCCTGATATCTCTACTAAAATTCAAAAACGCTATAGATATTAAAACAGATTCTGAAATGTACGTAAAATACCTTTAAAGTAAGCCCAATATGATATTTTTCCTATAATTCTATCAGAAGCTATGAAGATTTTTTGGCCAAACCCTACATTCATATGGCAAAATATCTATTTTGCAAAAGTGGGGCACTCGAAATCGGACTTAGAGCTATAGTGTCTTCAGCAATTTTTCTCAGAATCATCTGTAGATTACGTTTTTGCTGTACTCGTGATGAAAAAAAAAAAACCATCCATACAATTTGACCCGCTCTAACATATATATATATATATATATATATATATACGAGTATGTAAGTATGGTGACTTAAAGTTCATATTAAAAAAACAGAACTTTTATTATAACATATAGCTTATTTAAAAAATAAATCACATTTCATTGGAGTTTATTTAAATCAACAACTACATAACTTAAGTGCATAAAATGCAAATCACTTGTATTTTTCTGCAGCATAAATTTGTTTGTTGTTGTTGTTGTTGTTATTGTAAATATTCCTTAAATTCTAAGCAACTAAGTTCAAAGTTGCATCTAGTTATTTAAATAGATTTCACAGTCTCAATTTTCATTTGGTTTTTTCATCAGTCCATATATTGTTTAGTATAGAAAATATTCTTTCATAGAATTTTTCATAAAATGTTGAAATATTGCAACCCATTTACTGTCAACTAACTTTCCTCAGTCTGTCCACTCTCTTAATTTACTTTGAGTGACATAAGTTTTGAAGCAGGTGAACTCATTTCATAATTCGCTGTCATTAATTTTAACTTGACTTCTCTTTTCCATAATAAAACTCAAATTTCTTTCAACATCTTGCCAAGAAGGCATTTAAGCAGAAGTTTCCATTCCATCACTTCAACCTCTTTAAATGCATTATCCCACTGATTCAAATATTCAGTGCAATTAATATAAAACTGTTTAATATGATCTTTAATTTTATTTACATTTTCAGTTCCTGTATTCTCAAACTCTGAAATTATTTGCTTCACCATGAGTGGTAAAAAGATTGCATTCCTGCGTTCTGTGATGTTTAATTTAAGTTCTTTTATGAGTAAAGACACTTCAACCTACAAATATTCTGTGATTCAATTCGAGTAATGTAATTATAGAAAAGAGATGCTTGGCAATGTGTAAACAAAAGCCACATTTCTGAGGTAGGGTTTTCAAAGAATGCTTTTAGAATGCTTGGACAGTGAGATAGTTTTAAGAAATATTTTTTTAGTGCCTTGAAAAGTTTTAAAATTCGTTCAATTGCTGGCTTCAAAGTTAACCATCTTGTTTTACTAAATCCCAACAGTTTTTTATATTCAACGTCAACTGTGTCACAAATTTCCTTTAATTGCTCTACTCTTACCGTATATATGTAAAAGTATGAAAATATTTTTACGACAATGACTTCAATGTCTACCGGAAGACACTCTATCGGTGTTTGTATACAATTACACTGGTCAACAACATTTTTGTACATGGGTCGTGCGTATATTTTTTTTTGTTGCTTTTGAACCCAGAAATAAGAATATGAACATAAAAAAGTTTTTAATTTGGTTTTGTTCGAAAAAAATGAGACAAACGAAAAACATGAAAATTCATCAAAATTTGACATAGATTTGATTTATTCTAGTATACTAAAAATCAATTTAAGATTTATTCTTATAAATTTAGTTTCAGAATACAGTTTACATGTTTAAAAATTCTTTTTTCTGCTTTTCCTGCGATATTCGGTAACATTTTCTCTTATTAACGTCCATATATAGTCCCCCATCATGCTTTCCGTATACTGGCCTTGGTAGCGTTCCTCAAACTCCATTATATCTTGATGGAATCGCTCCCCGTGTTCTTCTGAACAAGCTCCCATATTATCTTTGAATTTATCTAGATGTGAATGTAACATGTGCATCTTTAGCGACATTCTACATCCGACGGAAAAATTCGTAATCATGCCAGTTATCAGCTCTTCATAATTTTCATCCCTATGATTTCCAAGAAAGCCATGAACTACTGCCTTAAAACGGTTTCATGCTAGTTTGTCCTCATTGCTAAGTAGGTCCGGGAAAATATCGCAGTTCATAATGTTTTTTTATTTGAGGGCCAACAAAGACTCCAGCTTTAATTTTCGCCACTGACAGTTTTGGAAAAAAAGTCTGCAAATATTTAAAAGCTTTAGACTCAATATTAAGAGCCTTCACAAATTGTTTAATAAGGCAAAATTTAATATGCAATGGCGGCATCAATATGTTTTTAGGATCGACGATTGCTTCATGTTTATTATTAAATCTTCCCACTCCATACTCAGTACGTTCAGGCCAATGATTTTGGGGATAGTGGGCGGCATCATTTCTGCTATCCCATAGACAAAGATAACAGAAGTGTTTGGTATATCCACCTTGCAATCCAGTAAAAAAACAAACCATCTTGCAGTCTCCAATAGCTTCCCACTTGTATTCCATATATTTGATTGCAGTTAATAGCATTTTAATACTGTCATAATTTTCTTTGAGATGTATGGAATGTGCCAGTGGAATAGATTATTAGATTAGAAATTTGTTCCCATTGTGTAGTAGAACTGCTTTTAGACTTTTTGTTGAGCTGTCAATAAAGAGGTGCCAGTCATTTGTATTACAAGGAATACCACTTCCTTCAAATAAACCTTTCACGTCATAGCAAAAACAGAGTTCCTCTTCCTTACTGTAGAAATAAGAAAATTCTTCATGACGCTTTCTTTGCCGAGATATTCCAACATTAGAAGTAAGTAAATTTCGTTGCTTAAGCCGCGACGCTTATAACTTTGCTTTGTCTTTTGATAGATTTAAGTCTCTTATTAAGCCATTGAGATTTTCAGAGTTGATGAGATGTGGTATTCCTGGTTCAAATTGAGGAACAAATTCGGAATGTACGGATGCAGATGAACTCGGTGGTTGAAAGCTGCCTTGAGGGAATAGTTGGTTTTCCAACACAGGTGAATCAGGTACAGGATTTTGTTCCAAATGTGGTACTGGAGCGGATGTCGATGGTAGTTCCGGATATATTGTTTTCCTTAAACGTTTCCCTTTCAGTGGTTTCACTACACAAAAATAGCAATCAGTGTCATGATTACTCGGTTCCCTCAAAATCCTCTGCACGGCGAACCTTATGGCTCTTTTCTCACCCTGGTACTAAATTATAATAAAACGTAAAGCATTTCATAACAATTTCAGTTATTATGCAATTATATATAGATATATGTATATATATATGAAACAGTTAGTACAATAAAAAAGAGAAAATAAACTTACGCTCCAGAATGCTTCTGCAAGAGTTACATGAAACATGTGGAGCCCATTTTTTGTCCTGTTTTTTAACAGGTAGACCGAAGTAGGCTGGGTAGGTCTCGCAAATCCTTGTGTTTTTAGCTAAATCAAACTTTTTTTGTCTTCTTTTAATACATTCGCCACATATATAGCAAAACGAATTAGCCGCTCGTTTACAACTTCTCGAATACATCATTCCTCTGTGATATGCAAAAACAGAGTGTCGCCCACAACGAGTGACCCAAGAAACTAGAGCTTCTTAAAAAAAATGCTACTTAGAAAAACGCTATCAGGTAGCTGGCATGCTCTATTGCTAGGCCTGACAATCCGTCCGTAAAAGTTTCGATGAGTTTCTTAATATGTCCTTAACGAATTGCCAAAACTACCTAAAATCATCTGTATCTGGGACCTTTTTTCTCCTTTTTACTGTTTCTCAGCCACATTTTTTTGGTTTTTTTTTAAGATGAGTATGTTGTGCTTTAAATAGATCTTTTTTGATGCATCACCGCCCTATATCGCCCGAAATAGCGCGAAAGGGCCTACATTAGCCTGGTGCAAAAATGCAAAATTTTCAAATCGCTATAACTTCTACAAACCCAAATATTTTTGATTCGTAATTGCATTTTTTTTATAGAATTGAACATAGAATCCGAATATATAGGGCAAAACCCATGTACAGAAAAAAAATTTATTTTTTTTGTTGACCTTTGTTATTTACAATGTGAGCAGCACAATTTACCCCAATAAGTGTACTCCCGGTGGACGCAGCTAGTATTGTCCGCACAAAGAGCGAGTAATTTTTCACTTAAGGAAAACTTTGTCATGAGATTAAAAATATAATTCTTAAGTATATCTGACGTTTCACCGGGTAGCTCACTAACTTCTAATATTTTCAGTTGCACACCTTTCTCTGGTAAAAAATATCTTACAAGTACTGGGCATACCTTTATAGTACCATGATTAGAGCAGTCGGAAAAAACAGTAATAAAACTAACAACACTCAAATCAGCCTCGATTAGTTGCATTGCATTTGGTGCTAATACATTAAATACAATAGCTTCACACTTTGTGCAGCTGATGAATAACTTTCATCGAAACACTTTTCAGTAAGTTAATAAGTAAGTCATTAGAGCGGAAAGAAAAATTATGCTTCACAGGCCCGGTTTTTCAGTACAAGTTTAACTCAATTTGTCAGTTAAACTAAGCTTAAACTTGTTACGCAGTTTTTCAGTCAACTTTAAACGAAGTTTAATCGTAGTTTAAGCGGGCAATTCGGCAGGGTTACACTCTAGTTAACCTGTCAGCTGTTTTGCATATTTGATGCTTTTGGTTGTGAAACAGTAAGCTGAACGCAATTAAGAAAGGACGATATTTTTATATTTAATTAAATACTGGATATATCATCTGACGAAAGTGATTATAGTGATGCAGAAATTGGCGAAATGCTAACTATTACAATACTGAGGAGAAGCAATGGCGTTGAATATGTATACAAATATTATCTGTTGCCGTATCTAGATAAAGAAAAAACCAAGTTGCCGTATAAAAAGCAAATATTAAAAGCGGCCTTAAACTCACACTGAAAAACCGCTCTGCAGTTTAACTGGAGTTTAAATATATGCCGAGTTTAAGCAAACTTAGTTTAAACTGAGCTTAACCAAGGACTGAAAAACCGGGCCACAGTGTGATATGCCCAGGTCCCTTCATTTATGCTTGTTTTCCTTCCTTGAACATCCATGTTACGTTTCTGCACAAAGTTCAGCACGCATTTGCTAGTTGAGACTGCAACATCAGCATTTCGGTGTTTTCTGGTTTGTAAATGTTGGAGCACGTCGTATTTTCCTCCATTGGCAACAGAGAAAATAGCCATACATTTCACACATTGCACTTCACTGGCTTGTATTTTTCTAAGAACTTGTATGTGTTTTGCATTTCTTCATTGAATACACATTTCCTGTAGGGCGTCATTATGTAACGCTGAAATAAAATAATGTTTGTGAAACTAGACTACTTTATACACTCCTTGCAGCAAAACTTACCTAATTATTTTATGATTTCAAGCAGTGAAATCCAAGCAGCAAATTAGTTTCAAATTATTTCTAATGCGCCATCAGCTGATTAATAGTGATTGCTATGTGATATCGATAATTGCTATGTGAACATTGTAACGAAGCTTTCCCGGCCCCCATGCTTCTTATCTAATGCTGGGGTATTGAGGTGGTAGGTAGGTGAACGAGTATTTACTAAGCTCTACAGCCGCATTTAGGTGAGCATTAAAATGTTCCACAATGATTCCAATTGAAAAACACAGTGGTTGAGTCTTAAAGTCGGAATGTTTTATTCGGCTCATCGCCGTTCCTTTTATATGCTTACAATCTACCTTATGAGTAATCTAATTTACAAACTTACATTTCTAAGTAGTTAGTCATGCTTATGATTCTACGTTGTTGTGCATACATACATAAATGTATATGGGTTCAATCGAGTTTATGTTATTGGAGAAGTGCAGCGCAAGCTAAATTGATTTGAATACTTTGGCCTAGTTATTGCGAAAAGTATATTGAACTTTTTACTTACAATTTGTTTTGCTTACCTGTCATGCTACACCTCCTCCCTTTAAAAGAATGCTCATACATTTGGGTTAATGTATGAGTATTCTATTTCAATGACCTAATCAGTAACAATTAATTAAAAATGTTTGGCTTACTTAACTTATCGTTTATTGTTATGCCATCGGAAAAAGGTTTTCTTACTTTATTTTGTTTACAGTTGTTTCACATGTGTCTTTATTGTACTGATATTTTTTTTGTATTTTGGACATGATATGTTGTAACTAGTTTTCTTTGGTTTGTGCGCCTGTTTATTAAAATGGATAAATGAGTGTTTATTGTTTGGGTTTTTTTTTCTTATTACTAGTGGAGTTATTTTGTTTTAAGTCTATTCTTATGAATTATAATTTCTTTATTGTTTTTATTACTATTTCCTATGCTATGCGGTATTAAAGTAAAATTGTTGTTTTCATCGATATTTTTAACTTTGTAGTATCCGTTATATCTATTTTCTAGCTTATGGGAGGCCTCTTCTCTAACTAATACTAAATCTCCTATGTTTATTTCTTTACTATAGCTACTTTTATCATAATTTGTTTTTTGTTTTTCTTTAGCCTCTTGGACTAATCTCCTAGCCCTTTGCTGTGCTATTTGAAGTCTATATTTTACCTCTTTGTCATAAGCTTCGTGGTTATACAATGGGCTGATTTTATTTTCTTTTAAAAAATCGTAGTTCGGTGGGTTTTTTGCAAATATTAGTTCAAAAGGACAATATTTGTGTGTGGTGGATGGCGTCGTATTGTAACAATACGCGAAATACTTAAGATATTCATCCCAATCATTTTTGTCACTGGATATATATGAACGTATATACTCATTGAATGTCCGCTGACTGCGTTCTACAGTACCCAAAGTTTGATAGTGAGAGGCGTTGAAGTTCTGTGTTCGATTTTTAACAATTTACAAAGTTCTTTGAACAGGCTATTTTTGTATTCTGTGCCCATGTCTGTTACTATCGTCTTCATTTGGCCGTAAGTTAGGATGAAGTGCTTGAACACGGCTTTAGCTACTGTTATTGCGTGTTTGCTTGGGACCGGGATGGCTACTAGATACTTGGTTAGGTCGCAAATGATGGTAACTGCGTACTCGTTGCCATTTATCGACTTTGGTAAGGGTCCAATTGTGTCGATTTGTACAATATCAAATGCCTTCGGAGGTGTCTCCGTTATTGTCATTGGCTCTTTTATATGTTTGTGTGTCTTATTTTTCTTGCAGTGGATGCAGTTTTTTATATATTTTCTTATATTATTTTTCATGTTCGGCCAGCTATACTTCTGCTTGATCTTATCTGTCATGCGATTTATTCCTGGGTGGCCACCACTAATAGGATCGTCATGATATTTGTGCAGAATTTTTTTTTATTTTCCCGGGATTTGTCACATATATAACCTCAGGGGTTAGTGCTATTGTTAACTTTTTGAGAACTTTATTACCCTTTTCAATAAATTTGCCTACTGCAGTATAATTCTTTTTAAACAATTTGTCCCCTAAGGACAACTGTACTTGTACAAGTCCTAAATTGCCGGCGTCTCTTTCAAGCCTGGTAAAGAATTGATCTAAATCAATCTTGTCCTCAACAATTAGGTTGCTTGTATCTAAATTGCTACAAATTTTCTTTCCTTTTTTGAAATTTAATTTCGGAGGATTGAAAACGAGCTCGACATGTCTTTTTACTTCAAATTTATTTAGCGCTTCATAAATTTTGGGGTTCTCTGTGTGACTTTCTTTTTTCTCAATATTATTGCTGTTCTTTTTAGCTGCTGATCTGATAGTTACTTTTAATATTTTGCTTGCTTCCACTGACAAGTCTTTCAAATTTGTTATAGTTATGCGGGATAATGCGTCCGCTATATGGTTTTCTTTACCAGCTATGTACTCCACTTCAAAATCGTACTCTTCTAAATCTAGTCTTACTCGTGTCAGCTTTGAGGAAGGACTTTTCATTGAAAATAGGTATGTTAGTGGGCGATGGTCGGTTTTAACTAGGAATTTTCTGCCATATACGTATGGTCTGAAGAAGGCTATGGCCAATGGATTGCTGCTAATTCTTTTTCTATTGTAGCCTTGTTGGTTTCGCCTTTTGTAAAGGACCTTGAAGCGTAAGCAATTGGTAACTGTTTGCCATCGTGTTCTTGGCTAAGGACTGCACCACAAGCGTATCCACTAGCGTCTGTTGTTATGCAAAATTCTTTTCCGAAATCTGGGTATTGCAAAAGTTTTAGACTAATTAATGCTTCCTTTAAGTAGACAAAAGCTTTTTGACATTCTTCTGTCCATTCGAAGGAAACATTCTTTTTGCACAGCCTAGTTAATTTTCTAGAATGTTCTGCAAAATTCGGTACAAATCTTCTGTAATAATTGCAGAAAGCTACGAATCTTTTAACTTCATCGGCTGTTTTCGGTATTGGATAGTTTTGAACGGTTTCAAATTTGCTTGGATCGGGTAATATTCCTTTGTTTGTGCATTTATGTCCTAAATAAGTTACTTCTTGACTGAAAAATAGGCATTTATCTGGATGTAATTTTAGGTTGTATTTTCGGCAAGTGGAGAATACGTCTCTTAGATTTTTTAGCATGTGATTTTCGGAACAACCTAATACAACTAAGTCATCCATGTAGAGAAATGCTTGGGATGGTTTGAGACCTGCGAATGCTAGGGTCATCATTCTTTGAAATGAATTTGGTGCTACTTTTAAACCGTAGGGTAGTCTTTTGAACCTATATGTGCCATTTTCGGCTGTAAATGAAGTTATATCCCTCAAGTCTGGGTGTAGTTCGATTTGATGAAAACCTGACATAAGGTCTAGGCATGAAAAATATTTTGCTCTTCCAAGTAGGTCTAAAATGTCATCAATTCTTGGAAGTGGGAATTTGTCCGCTGCTAGCTTTTTATTTACCTGTCTGTAATCGACCACTAGTCTCCATCTTTTTTCTGTTTTTCCTGGAAGTGATTTTTTAGGGACTAGTAGGATTGGGATATTATATTCCTATATGGAAGGTTCTATTATATCATCTTCTATTAGCTTATTTACTTGTTTGCTGATTTCTCCTTTCTGGGTTTGAGGCAATCTGTAATTTTTTATGTAGACTGGGGTGTCATCCTTCATGTATAATTTCTGTTTGTAGAAATTATTATAGGTGATTGGTTCGGTTTCTAATGCGAATATGTCTATAAATTCTGTGCAAAATGTTGTTAATTGAGGGTTGACGAATTTTGGAAAATTTTTTGTTAATCTTTTTAATTTTTCTGTATCGGTGCAATTTTTACTGTGTGTTTCTGTTTTAATTAGTGTGTAATCATCTAAGTTTTCGGTATTGACTTTGTAATTTTGGATAGTTGTGTTTTTATGTGTAGTGTTAATGATTCTAACGAAAGTTTGATCCTTATTTGTTATTGTGTTTGCTATGAAAATGCCTTCAGATAATTCTTGGTGTGGGATAAAAATGTTTTTGTTATCGGTATTTACTTTAATTTGTCTAATGACTTCTGATCTAGCAGGGATTGTGATTGTATTGACAGACAGACAATTTGTAAGATGCATTGTTATTGTTTGGGGAAAATCATATGGTCTTAGGATTAATTTATCCTCTGTTTTTCCATAGTCTAGAATGCAATTGTACTTTTTTATGAAATCTAGCCCTATTATTCCATCGCATGGAATTGGGAAATCGTCGTCTACGACATGAAATTTATGGTAAATAAGAAGGTCATCGCCTTTTAAGTCTGCTTTAATTGTGCCTAGAGTGCTGGTTATTCCCTGACCAATGCCTTTTAGATCTGTAATTTGTTCCGTATTTATTTTATGACTTTGATTAATTTGATTCTTTTTTATAATGGAGATGTCTGCTCCTGTATCGATTAAAAAGTTTGAAATTACATTATTTAGAGATGTCCTTGTTGCTATATAGCTGTTTAGATGTAAGTTTAGTACGCATATTTTTCTTTCTTTTACTCTTGAAGTGGAGCTTCTTGGGTTTCCGTCTGCGTGCAGCGGCGCACGTTACGGGTCTGGTTGTAGGGTCTGTTGCTATTTCGGGATTGTGATCCTCTTTGGTTATTGTTATAACTATTATTGTTGGTACTACTTGGTCTAGAATTGTTGTTGTACCTTGGTTGCGGTCTAAATCTCCTATTTTGGTAATTCCCATAGTTGTTACTTCGGTAACCTCCACGGAAATTACTCCGATACTGACCTTGTTGTCGTACATTTAAAATTGTATTAGAGCTGCCTGTAATTTCGGTACAGCTTTTTGTAAATTTAGAGATTGCGTCGTTCATTGTTGTGAACGTTCCCGCCTGCATTATCATTTTAACTTGGGTGTTGGAGCAGTTTTTGCACATGGCTTTGACTGCTGCCTGTGTTGCATATCTCGTGGCTAGGTCTGGGTTTAATCCATCAGAGATAAACGCTCCTTCTAGCGACCTTGTTATTTTCTCTACTTCCGCTGTGTACTGATTTGCAGTTTTGCTACGCTGCTGGATGTTCAGGAGTTTAGCCGTTAAAACTTCTACTGATTCACCCTTAATCGCGGTTTTTAATTTTAATTTTATTTGTTCTATCGTGCTTTCGTTGCTTATAAAATTCCTTGCCTTGCCTTTTAGCTTGGTCTTAATCATGGTTATGGCTAAAGGTTCATGGCCATCCTTGATTTGTTCAAGTATATCCAGGGCGTCTAAAAAACTGTGTAAATTCTCGGGCTTACCATCAAACTCCGGTAGCACTGATGAAGCAGTTTTAATAAATTCGACTACTGTTTGTGGCATTGTGACGTTTATAATTGGAATGTTTGTCTTTTTATTTTCTTCCCCTTGATTTAAGGAAGGTGATGGAGTCCGGTTTGGGACACGTTCTGACAAAAGTAAGTTAAAATCAACCTGGAGGTTTTCCTCTAATGTGTTTGGTATTGTTGTTTCTATATTGTGTCTAGGTAAGGAAGATACGAGTTTATCTCGCACGGCAGAGAAAAATTGGACGGCTCTCTTCTGTGTTCTTCGGTAAGTCTGCTATTTGCAGCTTTAATTACCTGTCTTATGTTATTTAGAGCTTCTAGGATTATGTTCAAGTGCTTTACTATGGTTTCTGTTGAGATATGATTGCTTTTATTTATGCATTTGTAAGACTTAATGGCTTGATTTTTCTCTTCAGCTAATGTGTCGCTGATTTCTTGCCATGTATTCATCTCTGGACACATGGCTTTTTTGTTTAAATTCGTTGTTGTACATTGTTTAATTGTCTCAGTTTATTCTTTATATAATTTTTTATTAGAATTGTAACTGCGACAATTAACAATGTAGTTACGCATGCGAAAATAGTCAGCCATTTATCAGAAAGCTCTTCCTTGTTTTCTACAATGGGGTGTGATTCGTATTTGACTACCCTGTTTTCATTTGCATTGTTTACCGAACTTTCCTTACCTATTTCAAATCCTGCTAATCCTACTCAAATGCTATTTAGAGCTATTTTCTACCATGAGGCCATTTTTCTGTTAACAAAATATTTATTTTAAAAAAAATATGAATGAGAAAAACAATTTTACTTGTTATCGTTAGTTCTTATTCTAACATGATCCTTTGGGTGTTGCTACGTTGTTATTGTTGCTGGGTTTCCACCCTTTTTGCGCAATTCTTCTAATTTGGCTATCAACTTCTTCTTTTGTTGCCCTTTACTGATATTGATTATTCGTTGGAGTTCTGTACATTCTTTTTGGTGCCTTCGCTTTCTACCTCCACGTTGTTTTGGTTTATCTTCGCAGCTTATTCTTTGCCTAAACTCTTGTAAGTTGGCTTTTTGGTGGTTTTGTCTTTGCCGGTATTCCTCTAGGGATATTGGCTTGGGTCCTACTACAATTTTTGTAGGGATGTATTTGGGGTATTCTTCTGGGTTTTTCGATCCTTTAGGAACGTATTCCTCTACCATAATGAACTGGCAGGATCTAGTTAGAGTTGGCAGGGTCTAGATTTGGGTAAATTAGGATCTAGATTTGAGCTGGCAGGATCGCCATGAGGTGGTAGGTAGGTGAACGAGTATTTACTAAGCTCTACAGCCGCATTTAGGTGAGCATTAAAATGCCCCACAATGATTCCAATTGAAAAACACAGTGGTTGAGTCTTAAAGTCGGAATGTTTTATTCGGCTCATCGCCGTTCCTTTTATATGCTTACAATCTACCTTATGAGTAATCTAATTTACAAACTTACATTTCTAAGTAGTTAGTCATGCTTATGATTCTACGTTGTTGTGCATACATACATAAATGTATATGGGTTCAATCGAGTTTATGTTATTGGAGAAGTGCAGCGCAAGCTAAATTGATTTGAATACTTTGGCCTAGTTATTGCCAAAAGTAAAGGGTGTTTTTTTTAGGGGTATAGAACTTCGAATTGAAAAAAAAACACAAGAAAATCGTTTTAGGGTCCATCAATTTGGCTTTATTGGAAGGCTAATTTTATGCCATTAATGTTTAAATATGATTTCGGGCATGTGGCCGCCGCGGCTGGCTCGAATAAAGCCAATTATACAGGTCCAATTTTCAACCACTTTTTCGAGCATATGGGGCCGTATGTCGGCAATAACGCCACGAATGTTGGCTTCCAATTCCCCTAACGTTTCTGGTTTGTTGGTGTAGACGAGCGACTTCACATATCCCCAAAGAAAATAATCCAATGGTGTCAAATCACACGACCTTGGTGGCCAATTGACAGGTCCATTCCGCGAAATTATGCGCTCATCGAATGTTTCCTTCAATAAATCGATTGTGACGTGCGCTGTGTGGCATGTAGCGCCGTCTTGTTGGAACCACAACTCATCCACATTCATGCCATCCAATTCGGGAACAAAATAGTCGGTTATCATGGCTCTATACCGGTCTCCATTAACGGTAGCTGCCTCTCCAGCATTATTGCGGAAGAAGTATGGCCCAATGACTCCACCAGCCCATAGAGCACACCAAACAGTCAGTTTTTGTGGATGTAATGGCGTTTCAAGGGTCTCATGTGGATTCTCTTCACTCCAAATGCGGCAATTTTGCTTGTTGACGTAGCCATTCAACCAAAAATGAGCCTCATCACTGATCAAAATTTTGCGATGAAAATCAGCATCGAAATCAATCTCATTTTCGGCCCATACACCAAAATCACGACGCATTGCATGGTCTCGCGGCTTTAATTCTTGCACAAGCGGGATCTTGTAAGGTCGCAAGCCAAGATCTTTGCGCAAAATCTTCCATAAAGTTGATGGACAAAGCTCCAATTGCTGTGCACGGTGGCGAATGGATTCATTCGGGTCCTCTTCAACACTTTGCTCTACAGCGGCAATTGTTTCTTCGGTGCGCACTTTTCGACGTCTCTGCGGATGCGTATTATCACATAGAGTAAACGTAGTGCGAAAACGATCCATGGTTAACCGAACTAATTGCTCTGATGGACGATTATGTCGACCATAAAATGGACGGAGCTCACGGTAAACTTCGCGAACTGAACCATTATTTTCGAAATAAATTTGCACGATTTGCAAGCGTTGTTCTTTTGTCAACCTGTTCATGATGAAATGGCAAACCAAACTGAACATAAATGACATTAGAGCCAGATTTGACCACAAAATGCCAGTTTTATCTCTATTCGAAAAACAAACCTGTAAAAAAAACACCCTGTATATTGAACTTTTTACTTACAATTTGTTTTGCTTACCTGTCATGCTACAGTATACTCGCCGTGTCCAGGTCCTTGTACAGTAAATTTATACTTTGGGGCCCTTTTGCAATTCAAATTCTCAACTGTATTAAATACTGCTTAACTCAACTACAACCATAATTAATAAATTTCAAATAATTCAATAACATCTGCTTTCGATACCGGTATTATTGGTTTGGCGCTTAGATGTCTGGCGTAATAACGGGTCTCTTGGCTCGGTAACGGCTCGCCGTGTCGCGTTATCCCTCTTGCTAGCGCGGCTCTGTGCTGCTGGCGTTATGCTGCGTTACCTGCGGTGACGTTACTATCTCGGCGTCTCGTTGCTGGCGCTTGGTCGTGCGTGTTTGTGACGACGTCGGTCTATTAGCGTTGAGTTGCTCGGATGGTGCTTTGCCGCGTGTGTGGTTACGTAATTAGGCTTCTCCGCTAGTACTCTATCGCACGTATTATGTCTCGGCGTACGGGTTGTGTGAGGCCCGTTGGTGCGTTTATATCACGTTGACTGGCTGCGCTGGCTACCTCTGCTGTGCGACACCACGGCGGGTTCTGGCTGAACGGCGGAGCGCGGTCTTAAGTGTATAATGGGCGGGGTAAGTCCAGCACACCTCAAGTACAACTTAGTCCGCGTCTACTCTGGATTGTAATGTCTAATATTGGTAAAGTACATTTACTAACTATCACTACCCAGCGTATATCCGATCCTTTCCGTGACTCCGTACTGGCCCACGCTTTGCAGTTGTGGTGGTAATCTTGCAGCTCCCCTTTGTTAGCGTTATCGTGCTTTGCTGTTGGCGTTGACGGTCTTGCGGTCTTCTTGTGTTGCTTCTTATATGCCTCTCTCACCGTATAGTTGCTTGTGCCTGTGACCACATGTTGTGACGGTGTTGCCACGACTTATTGTGTTATATGTAGGTTTGTGTTGTAGCTGGTTGTTGTGGTTCGCTGTTGTCGTGCTCTAGCGACTTGTTGTGTAGTTTCGTGTTGGAGTTGGCTTGTTTGATGTTGCTGTTGTGTGTTGGTTCTCGGCTCGCTTGTTTATTTTGATGTTGCTGTTGCGTGTTGGCTCGTCCGGCCACGTTGTGCGACCATATTGTGGTGATCGGTCGTGTGTCGATACAAGCTGTGGTTGCTGTTGGGTTTTGCTTGTATGCCTCGCTGTTTCTCTCTCTCTATGGCGCGATATACAACAGGTATATCATCATAAACCTCCTAAGAGATTTTTGCGCCAAGCTTCTCTTCCAATTTGTGGTGTGCCGATTTGAATTTTCCCTACAAATTGGTGGGACCTACAGTTTTTTGCCGACTCCGAACGGCATCTACAAAGGAGACGAATTTTTGCTGAGAAGCCTGTCATGGCAGAAATACACTCGGAGAGTTTGCCAAACCACTGCCGAGGGCGACCCCGTTTTTGAAAAACTTTTTTCAAATCACTTTTGATGTTACCTGTACCAGGGCTCGAACCATGGACCTTCGGTGTGGTAGGCCGGCAACACTACCTTCACACCACGGCGGTCGGATGCCTCGCTGTTTGGTGTTGTTTATTTTTTGTGGGCCAAATTTGTAGCCGTATTTGGTCCTTACACGCTCCCCCCCACTTATTTGAAGGTCTAAGGCCCCCTGACTCTTGCGCATATGAGTGCTCGCGACCGGTAGATGGTTACCCTGTGCCTTTGTGTGCAAAATCTTATGCGGATTTCCCTATGCCTTTCGCTATGTTCTTAAAACCATCCCTCACTCTCTTCCCGATTTCCGGGAACTGGTTAAGTACTGAACCATCAGCGTCTTCTGCCGCAATTGTAACTCCTTCTTGTGGGAATCCCGCCCCATCTTCTGCCTTCGGTGATGGTGAGTATTGGGGTGTTGGTGTCTGTGGTGATAGTGGGACGATAGTCGGGGTGTTTGGTTGCTGTGATAGTGGCGGTGGCGCAGCGCTAATTTTTATTGGTAGCGGCGCTGTTTCTGGCTGACCGCGCATATGGTGTCGGAATACTGATAGTATCTCGCTACGTTTACGGCTTGCCATATCCGCCGTAAATGGTTGGGATATAAGCCACGGTTCTCCTTCTTTCTTGCCGACGTACCGCAGTACCTTCTCTATGGCTTCCACAACGTATACACCGCAGTCATCGTTGTTCTCTTGCTGCGGTACCACTAGTTGTAATTCGTGTGCTTAAAAGTTGTCTTCCCCGTATCGCTGCTGGTACTCCCACTTAAGGAAATCGAGTCGGCTGTCCACACGTACCGTTGGTGCCAGCATTCGACGTCTGCGACGTGGTGGGTGACCTCTTGACTTGCCAGTCTGAAGAGGTACCAGTGATTGGCTATATTATGCAGTGCGAGTATCACGCGCTTACTGAATAAATCGGTTTCCCGTAAAGACCGGTGGATGCGTTGGTAATATTCCTCCTTATTGCCCTGTTGGTTTAGTTGCCAAACAACAAATGGGCTTAGTACTATCCCCTGTTCCCCACACTCGATCGCCACCCCCCTTTGCCCATGGGTCGATCACTGTGTCCGTAAGCCAATGCCCTTTTCTGAGCGAATGAAGGTCGGTGTTGTATAGGGCGACGTCTCCTGGTCCCGGTGGGTATACCAATTCGGGTCGTGTTGCCCACAGTTCCATTGTAGTGGGCGCGCGTACGGTGTTTACGCTTGTGTTGCCTGTGGTAGCGTTTGTTGTAGTAGGCGCCGCAGCTGCGTGTGTAGTGGCTGCGCATATGGTGCCTGCATGTGCGCTGCTTACAGTGGTGGCTACTGCGGTCGCTGATGGTGTGGATGCGCGTCTTTAGGATATAGCATGCGTGGCGTTCCTCCGTACGGTATGGTTTAGGTGGGTCAATTCAATATGGCGTCTAGCTGCGTGCGCGACGCCTTCGCGAGCTGAGTTGGAGTTCCAGTTGATTTCGCTCACCAGACCTAGCATCATTGCCCTAGGCCGTTTCGCCTCCACCTCTTCCATGCGCTCACGTACGCGCTTCACGCTTTGGTTCTCCATAGTTTTTTTTTCTACACTTGGTTTGTTCACGATAGGTGTTGTCAATCCGAGGGTCAGTGAAGCTGCTGGGTCCTCCTCGAGCATTAAACATTTGTTTTTTCTTCCGTGCTGGATATTATTATACATTTTTTTTCTGTTGGCCTCGCTATGGTTCTGCGGTCTCGGGCGCGTGGTATGTCTTTAATTCGCCGTTTTCTCCTTCCCTCCGTTGATTTTTCTTAGCTGGACGATGACTGATTACACGTACTTTAAGACTTGGTACGGGCCGTCGTAGTTTGGTGCGAGTTTTGCTGCAAAGCCCTCTATGGCCTTCGATAGGTGGTGCTCCTTTGCAAGGACTAGTTCACCGACTTTGGCAGTCCATTTCCTCCACCAAAGGTTATAATATCGCGTTTGGTCTGTAGCCGCCCGTTCCATACTCTGCCTTACTATTTTGAATGCCTCCTGCATCCGGTTGCACCTCTCCTCTGCCATAGTGGAATTCGTACCAGTTCCGACGTTTATCTCGTCGTAGAGTGCTCCCGGTAGTCGTGGCTCGCGTCCTTGTACCAAAAAGGCCGGACTATACCCGTTTGAGGCTGTAACGTTGGTGTTTATGGCAAGCTCGATTTCGGGCAGGAGGTCGTCCCATCGCTGGTGTCTCGATTTGGTGATTTGTGCTATGATCCTTTTGAGATGAGTATTTTGGGTACGCCGAATCTTGCGATGATTCGTTCTCTGAAAGCGCGGCAGAGGCCCTCGGCCGTAGCTCGTATCATAGGGATTAACTCTACCCAATTGCTGAAGCGGTCGAAGAACACCAATAGCATGGTGTTACCATGTGTAGAGCGTGGTAGGGGTCCAATGAACTCGACACAGACCGTGGCGAAGGATTCCTGTGCTACCTGCGAGACCATTTTTCCGGCTGGTTTCTGTGGTCCCTCCTTCTACTTTTGGCAAGACTCGCATTGGCGTACGTAACGGCTGATGGCGCGGAACATACCTGGCCAGTAGTATCTGTTGGCGATCCGTGCTACCGTCCGGCAAATGCCCATGTGCGCCGCACTTGGTGTGTCTTGGTTCTCCCGTAGCACCCGCTGTCGGAGCGGGGTTGGTACACATAAGTTCCACGGTACCGTATCTTCGTCGTGGGATCTGCAGAGGATGTGCCGGTAAAGTTGCCTGTCTTGCAGCGTACAATTGGCGTATTTTTCTGGGTTGATGCGTACTTCGCTAACGCGTCGGTGCCACCATTTGCATTGTGGATTGGTTGAAGTGGGTTGTAGTAGGGTCTCCAATGGTAGGCGCGATAGTGCGTCCGCCACCATGTTCAGCTTCCCTTTCCTGTACTCGATATCGAAGGCGTGTTGTTGCAGCTCCAAAGCCCATCGTGCAATTCGACCTGAAGGGCTCTCGATGGAGTTCAGCCACTTCAGTGACATGTGGTCGGTTATTACGTTGAAACGATAGCCTTCCAAGTAAGGCCTCATTTTGCGAATTCCCCAGACGATGGCAAGACACTCCTTCTCAGTCGAAGTTGCTTGCATCCATCTGTAGGGCAAATTTCTTTGTAAAGTCTGGGCATGCGAGAATAGGGGCCGCAGTGAGCTTATGCTTGAGGGTTTCGAAGGCTTCTTGATGCTCAGCTCCCCATCTCCAATGTTTTGCCTTCTTAAGTAACGCAGTGAGCGGTTGACTTAACGTGGCGAAGTCAGGTACGAAGCGGCGGTACCAGGATGCTATTCCCAAGTATTGACGTATCTCCTTGACGTTAGTGGGTGGATTTAGCTCCTGGATGGCGGCAGCTTTCTCGGGGTCAATGTGGATTCCCTTGTCGCTGACTACGTGGCCAAAGTACCGGAGTTCCTTTTTGAAAAAATCGCATTTTCAGGGCTTATTCGTAGAGTGGCGCGCTGTAGCCATAGCAACACTTCTCGTAGGTTCTGCATGTACTCCTCCAAAGTAGAGCCTATAACGATTATATCGTCCAGATTAGCGAAGGCATGTGGTTCCATCTCTGGGCCTATGACCTGGTCGAGCGCTCTTTGGAACGTTGCCGGTGGAATAGACCGCGCCTAGGTACAGTGAAAGCTGTGTATGACCGACTGTTTGGTTCCAGGGGTATCTGCCAGTAGCCGTTCTTGGGATCTAGACTACTTATGTACTTCGACCTCCGTAACTTGTCTAGAATGTGCTGTATCCTTGGCAAGGGGTATGCGTCGGCTACTGATCGGGCGTTGAGCTGCCGATAGTCTACGCATAACCGCCACTTACCGTTCTTCTTCCGAGCTAATGCACCCCTTCGCCGGGAGTTCGTCGATCTCAGCATTTATGATGCTTTGCATTGCTGGATGGCGTGGAAACTACAGCTGCTTTATGGGGTGGTCGTCCGTCACATTGATCCTATGCTCGGCCACGTTAGTCACCCCGATCATCGTCTCGAACATTTTGAGTTCTTCAGCCAGGAACTCCCGTATGCGGTCTGCTTCGCCTTGATGTCCGCTATTGTATATGTCCCCGGCATTATGACCTTGTCTGGGGGGTGTGATGAAAGCCGTCGCGCAGTGGATTTGGTGTACATTCCGGATTTGGTTGGAGATACTCCGTTGGCTCGGTGGTGTTATGTGGTTTGGATGGACCACCGTTCGTCGTAACAGGTTCTTTTCTATCTTCCGCCGCTTGAGGTACGGTCGCACGTGGTGCGGCTGCGTTTTGCCCAAATGTGTCCACCAAAACGATGCGGCTTTCTCTGCAGGATACTGTAGCTCCCATGTCGCCTAGTGTGTCTAGGCCGTTTATGATGTCATCAATGGCACCGGGCATCACGTGTAGAATGGTGCGGTGTGATGACTTCCCGAGGCGTACTTCAGTCCTAATGGCGTCGAAAATTTGACTGCTGGTACCGTCGGCCATTGTTATTTGAAGGGCTGCGGCTACTCTTTCTCCGCCTCCTGAGCTTACCATGCCCTCCGCTACAACGGTTGATGCGAAACTTCGTGAGGCTTCGGTATCGATGACGGCCTCTGCCGCACAGTGGTCGCAAAAGGTCATATTTGGTTCAAAACCAACTAGAGGCCACAAAACTCAACCCATTTTTTAAATTTAAATGGGGTATTGTTCAGGAGCTAAAAAGCAAGAGATTGTCGATGCGTTTTTTTTAATTTTTTGTTTTACATATTTTTGTAAGTATAACGAGCTCAAGACCAGTTGATAATAATTCTTAGTTAATTATTATTATTTTTGATTAGAGGTAAAATTGAAAGCAACAAACATATACAGGCTATAGTTATAGTACTATTTCGAAAACAGCCAAGATATCTCGTCAGACTAATTCGTATAGTTTTGCTATTTTCAGAGGATCTTGTGGAGATCGAACCCACTCATAGGCTATGCTGCGTGTAGTTTTGCAAGCTGCTTAATTCAAGTTTTCCTCTCATTGTTGTTTGTTATCTTGCCAACGGTATACACAATATTTTTAGACATTCTGTCTATATGTAAATCATGCATGCTGGACTTTGTTTTTGTACATTCTTCTTTTCTATTTTTAGAAGATAGTTATTGTACATAACAGCGTGCTCCGGTATAAATTTATTTTGTTGTTGGTTTTACGGTCTGTTCATTTTACATATTATTGTAAGTATAACGAGCTCAAGACCAGTTGATAATAGTTCTTAGTTAATTATTATTATTTTTGATTAGAGGAAAAATTGAAAGCAACAAACATATACAGGCTATAGTTATAGTACTATTTCGAAAACAGCCACGATTTCTCGTCAGACTAATTCGTATAGTTTTTGCTATTTCAGAGGATCTTGTGGAGAATCGAACCCACTCACTTTGATTGGTAATGCACCTCAAGGACCGCCAGAGAGGAGTTTTTTGACGTTCCCAAGGCAGAACATGCATCCCCCACATCAGTGCCCGAAATTCAAATGCTTTTTGAAATCGAATGAAATATTTATTATCTTCCTTTGTCTGCTTGTCTAGCGTAAAATGTAAATGTATAAAGGTATATGCTCTATATCATAATAAATACACAATATTACACACACATCTTTGTAACACAACTACATATTTAATCTGTCGACGAATATATTGAAATGTACTTAATTTCAATAAACATTATTGGTCATCTCTTTTTCCTTTTTTTCATTGCTCCAATATATATAGATTCAAGATAACTCCACTTAGTTAAAAGACACAAGTGAAGCTCGCTTATCAGAAGGAACTAGTTTCTACCTTTGCGCTGTATAAAATCATTTCTTGATTGCTTTTTGTTGGAATCCTTTCAATTAGTTGAGCTAATTTGAGTGCTTAAAAATAAATTTGTTACGTATATTCGTAATTATGTCAAAATGGGGTTCTAAAATTAATCATTCATTTATATTACTGACTTTCATGGCAATTTAGATTTTGAGTTTTCGACCATGATAGCCCCCCTCAACTAGAGGCCTGTATCCGCCCCTGTAGCGTAAGCTTCGTCAAGCGAGGGGAGTGCTAATCGGATGGCATTCGCGGGAGTTGTATTCGGCGGTTACCGTTATGGGCATGTATATCTGTGGAAAAATTTGTTGTTTTGGCTAATTTATTATCAACTACACCCAGTTGTGATAAATATTGTGTAGTGTCATCTAGTTATAATATGTTTGACTGCAGTTCCTATAGCAACTCTTGTTCGGTTTATGTACGAGTATAAGCATTCATTTCAAGTTTTTGCATTCATTTGTAAACGAATAAAATAGTGTGGCGAATATTCTCAAGCACGTACCATCCCTAAATCAATAACAATTCCAGTACGAGTTAAAAACAATAGAGATAACGATGGTTACGCTTATGCATGCAAGCATGTACCAGGAAGAGAAAGAGAGTGACCAAGCAAGGCAGGTTGATCAGTTTATTTTCAAGTGTGGCTCAGTGAACTATTGTGAAGTTATCAAACTCTCACATTTGTATTGCGTTTATTACCAGTAAACATATATGTAATATTTCTATATTGCTAGAATATACTCAGTACACTCGCCAACATCAGAGTGCAGATATATAGGAAACAAACGTGCCAAAATGACACATTTCGTTTGGAAAAATCCGTGATCGTATTTTACTTTCAGTGAAAAATATTTTTGGATAAGATACAAAATTGTAATCTTGTAGTAAATTTGTATAAACTTAAAATAACGCAAGCCCAGCATCAGATTCTAGTTGGCTGAGGCGTGACCATATCTAACGGTGGAGAACAGATGTCAAAGTATTTTTAAGTAGTGGATGGGGCAAGCTGACAAATATTTCCGACCATGGGCTGATATTTGAGAATAATTATTGTAAGTAACCTTGCTAACCATTATTCCATGTTTCATCCACTCCGATATTAAAAAAAAAATTTTCACTATCGGCCGTAGTATGCGGGAGTGTCTAAAGATCTAGGTGCAATTGCTTTTCCAAGCTGGGTCGCCACTCTTCTAGTTTTTTTCCCCATGGAGAGATTCTATCGAAATTCCATCTGGCTTAGCAGCAACCGTTCGGAGTTGAAACATGTGGGACCTACATTTTATTTTTGAGAAAAGAATTAGAAACATCAAATTCAACCAACCCCCAATTGGAGAAAATAAATGAACATCTTAAATTTTCTCCGAGGTATATTGCGTCAAATTACTACTATTTTCTTCAATATCGTTAAAGCGACGTAAAGCTGGTGGTCTAAAGTGCTAGATTTCATAAAGTGCTAAATTTTCATAGAATTCTTGAATCTATTTATATAAGCTTGAATCGCTCCTGTGTCGATTTGACTTTTTTGTATATTTTATAGCTAACAAAAATTGAGTTTGGCTGTCTCCGATTGATTTCGATATCAAAACACACTGCGGGCATAGCATATATATTAGGGTGGGTCGATTTGTATGGACGCGAGTAAACCGATATCGCGCCATCGATTTTTCGTTAGGTTTTGGGCTCAGGAAAAAAAGTTCCACTACGCATAACCAAAAAAATAATTTTCGAGCCTGCGAATTTAATTTTTTTTTGATTTTTTTCGACTTTGATTTGTAATGTTTTTTCATGACCTACTAAAAAAATTTTCATTTGATTTTAAAATTTTCATGTATACCTTTTCGCCATTTTTTTAAGGGTTTTTTCAGCATACATGCAAAAATGTTTTCGATGAAAACGAATTTGTCTCATATTTCCTGTCCCACTTAAAATTATGCGCTAAAAACGTTGGCGATAAAGGTTTTTTGAAAAAAAATTGTATTCTCGGGTTTTGGGACTTGTTTTGGTCAAAAAATCGACTTTTCCAAAACCCGAAAATACATTTTTTTTTCAAAAAACTGATATTGCCAAAGTTTTTAGCGGACATTTTTGGGTCGGACAGGGTATACATGAAAATTTTTAAATCAAACGAAAATTTTTTTAGTAGGTCATGAAAAAAACCTTAAAAATCAAAGTCGAAAAAGTCAAAAAAATGAAATTTCGCAGGCTCGAAAATTTTTTGGATATGCGTGGTGGAAGTTTTTTTCCCTGAGCCCACAACCTATCGAAAAATCGATGCCGCGATATCGGTTAACTTTCGTCGATACAAATCGACCCACCCTAATATCCAATGCATATTATACATATATACCAGTAAATCAAACTAGCTATTAGTTACTGTAGCTGTGCGTGTGTTTATTTAACTTTATAGTGATCCAACTTAGGATTAACCCATTAAACGCGAAAGCTAAATAGCAAAGATGGAGGAACCAAACTTTGTGTGGATACTACAAGGGTTGATATGTACACAAAACTACAAACAAAAGTTTCGACCCCTATTCGGGGGGGTCTGTACGACCCGTGACATATATGTAACGCTCGCGGGTTTCTGTTATGTAATACAATGTTTGATACTAACATGTAAATAAACACTTCCATTGGATTTAATTCATCAATTTTATTATTTTAATTATAAGTATTACAAAAAGAAAACGCGACAAGTACAAACGTATGAAAATTCATGACTTTTTGGTTGAGAAAGCAAACTCATACTGGCCTAAAGTGAAAGTTGCAGAAACAATCCACACACAAACCTACGTCACACTTTACACATTTGGTGTTTATTGATCGCTGGCAGTTGTTTCCAGCACAGCGTCTCCTGGTGGGATTTCTAACTATGGAATGGCCAATTAGGTCATATCTACCCTGAAGCTCAATTTGCGAATCCGGACGTCTAAATCCCCATGGTCCTCGGACTTGTCCATAAGTACGACAAAAGTGATTAGCAATGGTTCTTCTAAACTGTAGCTGGGTTAGCCCGTGTCCGCCTTTTCTATGTAAGAGCCAAGCATTTTGAATGGAGACATCAACCAACCAGGTAAAAATTGAGAACCACCACTTCTTTCCTCTAGCTCCAATCCTGTAAGCGTTAACGTTTTGGTCCATAAGGTCTGTTCCGCCCGAATTCTTATTATACATTACGATAGCATTGGGGACTTGAACCTGAATTCGAGCATGTTCTGCCCTAGAGTATCTTCCAGCTGTCCCTACCGGTTCCTTCCCAAATAAAGTTGATGCAACGGAAACTACTGCATTGTCCACCCATTTCGTGACTGTAATATCGCATTCAGAAATCCGAGAACTAGCCATATAACCACGTTCCTTTTTTTTCAACTTATCCTTGAGTGGCAAAGGACAAGAAATTGGTATAGAATTTTGCCGAATTGTTCCAGTTCCCTCATATCCCAGTTTTTTTAACCCAACCAAAACAGGTATTGAAGTGAAGAAATTATCGAAAAAAAATTGAAATGGAAGTGGCTTCCACGTTTCATCGAATTGATCGATCATTGAAAACAAAGGTGCAGCGTTCTTCCCATAGTTTGCAGCGTACTCGTCGTTCATCCTAGGGTTTTTTCCCTGATACATCTCGAAGTTTAGAAGATAACCGGAAGGCGTATTTAGACACCACATTTTATAACCAAATCTTAACGGTATGCCTCTAATAAATTGTTGACAACCGTGCCTGCCGTAGTATTCCACCATTGATTCGTCGTAGGACAAATTCCGCTCTGGATGAAAATTGTTTGCAAACTTCGCTTTCAAAGCATCAGTTAGGGGTCTCAATTTCCATATTTTATCCGATAAATCTGTCTTTCCGGGGTCAATAAAGTGTAGATTTCTAAAAATAGTTCGAAAACGATCACGCCTCATCGAATCAATAATCACAAGATTTTGAATATCTTTGTCAACGCTCCAATATGCTTCTTTGTTTGGAGAATATGTATATCCACTTATTATCAGAATTCCTAAAAATACTTTCATTTCTCCAACTGTAATATTTGGGTTCCCATTATTATTTAAGAGCGAATATCTGTTTGACTCGTCACACAACATTTGCAATAATTCATCATCAAAAAACTTTTGGAATTGCTCATATGGCTCTAAGTTGGTGCAATCACTGTAATTACCCTCAGGGAAAATTGGAGATCTCGGTTCGATATTATCATCGACCCACGTGAAGGATGGTTTGGCTCTCTTTGCCTTACTATGTGACTGACCTGCAGTTATCTTACGACGACGAGAATTGGATTGTTCCCTAGGCTTTTGAGTTGAACGCGATGTACTCGGCTTTTCGGATGCTTGCTCAGAAGGAAATGATTCCTCCAAAAGGTTTACTTCTAACTCTGATATAGAATGATTCAAGCAGTCTAAAATTTCAGCGTCCATATCAAACTCGGGGTTCTCTTCGACGTCGGTATTTTTTCTTGTAACAATTTCACAATCCTCGACAAGCTGTGTATGTGACAAGTTTTCCAAAGTACCGCCGTCTTCATCTCCGGAATCATCACCTGAAAGAGCATCCGCGTCAGGAGCCTCTATATATATAGCTTCCACTTCTTCTTCTTCATTATTTGTAAACTCGTCCAAAACTGCGTAAACTTCTTCAACGGTTAGAGTTGCCCTAATAAAGGAAGAACACGCACATAAATATGTTTATTATATATAGTTATACACTTCATAAGGTGAACCCGCGAACGTGACATATATGTCACAGGTCATTTTCAATTTTTTTTTTTTTATTAGCACAAAATTTCAAACACTATCAAAATATACAAAACACACTTTTCACATAAATCGCTGGCACTTTATTAAAAATCGTACTTACCGACAACGTGTTCCCATTTCGACAGTTTTTTTAGGTGTATGAAATCGGCTTCGTGTTCACTGCGCTACTAATTTTGCTACACTAAACGGAAAGGGCAAAATATAGCACATACTTATTCTTTGATTTGTTCACTCAATTCTAATTTATAATTTGGAACATTTAAAATTGCATTTCAAAATAGTCGTAGATTTATATGAAAGATCGGAGCGTTACATATTGTATGTAACACTAGCGTTTAATGAGTTAATAATCAAGGAAGCATCGCTTGTGCTACTAACGCTTTAATTCACTTTAATAATAATAATAATAATAATGATAATAATAATTCCCAACGGATTACCCACCATATCCCGCCCGACCGGCGCGAGGGGCGCATCCGCATAACGCGCGGATTATTCGTTCGTGCCGAGTCGTTGAAGGGCTTTGGTTTGTTAATCGTCGAGATCTAAAACTGCTCAGCTGCAGAGAAAACCTCATCAGCTAAGTAAAGTAGATATAGGATAGATTATACATTAAGAAATAACTAGTTAACAGAATAAAATTATTGTTAGAAGTTAATATAGAAGTCAAAGAATAAGAAACAATTAGTAGCTATGAATTTAGGATAGAAAGAATTGATTTTTTTATGCTGAAAAGCGAGTCTGAAATATCAAATCTACCAGAAAGAGAGTTATAATCTTGACACAAACAGCGAAAAGGCTCATTTAACTGAAAATTGGTTCGGCACTGTTTTAAGACTAGAGGTTTAAAATGCCTTGAAGGACGAGACGGTACATTGAAGTTCACTTCACTTAGAAGAAATGGGCTGGATAGTGAACCATTTAGCAATTTAATCATAAAACTAATTCCAAGCATTTCCCTCCGACTAGAAAGTGTGTGCAGATTAATGAGTTTTAAACGATTCGTATAGGGTGGCAGATTGTACAAGGGATCCCAATGAAAATCTCTTAAGGCAAATAGTAAAAATTGTTTTTGAACTGATTCAAGGCGATCTACATGAACCTGGTAACGCGGGTTCCAAATTATAGAACCGTATTCAAGTATCGGTCTGACTAATGCAGTGAAGAGGGCTTTAATTACATAAGGGTCGCTAAATTCTTTAGACCATCGTTTAACGAATGCTAGGACACCTCTAGCCTTATTGACTGTTGTGTTAATATGGCGGTTGAAACTGAGTTTATAGTCCATAGCAACCCCCAGCTCAACAAAATCATACACTTGCTCAAGACTATAATTTTTAATTGTATAGGAAGCCGGCTGAGAAATTCCACGCGAAAAACCCATGTGTTTACATTTTTTAAAGTTAAGTGGCATATAATTTAAATCGCACCAAGTAACAAGTGTATCTAGATCTGATTGTAGCTCATTTCTATCTTCAAAAGACGCGAATGACATGAAAAGCTTTACGTCGTCGGCATACATTAACATTTTTGAAGATTTTATTATTGTAGAAATATCATTTATAAACAACAAGAACAGAATCGGGCCAAGATGGCTTCCTTGAGGAACCCCCGAAGAGACAGAAATGACATCGGATACTAAATTTTTAAACATTACTCTTTGTGTCCTGTCACTAAGGTAAGAAGAGATCCAGCGATTGAGACCCGGCTGGAATCCCAACTGATCGAGTTTATGAATAAGTAATGAGTGACACACTTTGTCAAAAGCTTTGCTGAAATCCGTATAAATAACGTCGGTTTGCAGATTTTTTCTAAAGCCATTTGAGACATGACTGGTAAACTCAAGTAAATTCGTAACTGTGGACTTTCCCTTACTGAACCCGTGTTGGCAGTCAGCTATCAAAGTAGAGATCGGACCCGTAAGTTGATTTGTAACAATAGCTTCAAACCATTTTAGGATGGCAGAAAGCTTTGCGATGCCACGATAGTTCTCTATAGAAGACCTACTCCCGCTTTTATGCAGCGGTAGAAGAAACGATTCTTTTCACGCAGTTGGAAAAACACCACACTTTAGTGATAGATTGAACAAATTGGTAAGGGGTTGGTAAATATGGTTCGCACACTTTTTCAAGAAACATGTAGGAATCCTATCAGGACCATATTTAAAAGATTCTTTTAAGGTTTTAAGGTAAATTAGAACATCTTTGGCGCATATAATTGGTGAATTAATTGAATTTGTCCCGTGTAGCATATAGGGATAGTTTTGAAAGTTTGAATTGGTGACAGCAGAATAGTTAGAAGTGAAAAATTGAGCAAAAAAATTTGCGATACGTTGATTATCGCTAGATATAATGTCTTGATATTTCATGGCTGAGGGAAACCCTGATACTTTACGTTTAGAATTTACGAAACCATAAAATGACTTAGGATTGAGAATAATGTCTCTTTTCGTTTTAGAGATATAAGCTTTATAGCACTTTTTATTTAAATCTATGTACTTCTGACGTAGAATGGACAAGAGTAGGTAATGTTTATTTAATCCGGATTTCTTATATAAATTAAATGATCGCGTTTCCCTATTTTTAAGAGCCTTAAGCTCTTTAGTAAACCAAGCTTTAACGGCAAATAAATAATTTGGAAACTTTTTGGTAGTCTGCCGGCTTATGTTGGGGTTCAATTTCGTAACCACCAAAAAGGTGGTAACGTGGCGTAAACGTGAATAATTACACGTGTTTTGTAAATATTTTTGTGGACAGAAATTAATCAAATTTTGTACATATACTGGTTCACATGAATTAAATAACAATTATACGAAGTTCCATTGGCGTTTGCATTTTATTCGCTATTGCGCATTCTTTGTGTTTGTTGCCATGTACGATAGAATCGCTGTTACATGAGCTGCACTGCCAACGGGTATGATTTTCGGTTAGATAATCTTTCAGGTACACAATTTCCGATTACACTCAGAATTTACCCGTAAATGATGATCTTTCTGCAGGTTCACCCCTAAAAGTGTGTGTGCAATTGGGAAACTGTGTATGACACCATGTATGTGATATTGTATATTCAGTTGGATACGATAACCTATATGCGTTTACCACAAACTCGACTATTTTGTACCAGATCCGTGCGCAGGTGGACGGTTTAAGGTTTCAAACCCCCCTATTGTTGATATTTCAGCATGCATTTATATTCCAAACATTGACATTGGTGAATGTAGTCGTACTGAGCTTCAAACTCAGACAAATATTGCTGAAAATGACGCATGTAAGCCACAAACGGATTTAGCACTGACTACTACAGAAGTGGAATTCAATTTAGAGGTACCGAAAAGCTCGCCTTTGCCAGTTTGCTCTTTGAAAAATGATCTCAGTTCCTATGATATTCAACTGTTTGTTCAAAAATCAGCATCTGACGGAATAAACTCAATTCCTGTATTGCATGTATTTCTTCGGGCAAGGATATGACGGTGCCAGAGCGGTTAGCGGAGAGTTCCAAGGGGCTCAAGCTGTGGTCAGAAAAACTTATCCACTCGCGCTCTACTCCCATTGTGCTGCTCATAGCTTCAATTTGGCGGTAGGATCTGAGTACAATATAACGGGAATCAAAATCTATTCCTTCTTCATTTATCCGAAACGCCAAAATGCCCTTCAGGATGCGATAAATGAAAATGGACATCTATCGGAAACTCGAGTGAAGAAATTGAAAAAGTTTTGTAAAACCAGATGGGTAGAACAGCATGAGTCCGTCGTAACATATCTCCATTTGCAGCCAACAGTAATTCGCGCTCTTGAAGTGATTGACACCAACTTGAAATACCCAACGACTTCGTCTGGAGCTTTCCAACTGCTTTCAGCTATAAAAACCGCAAATTTCCAGATTTTCATTCATATTTAGAGCTCGGTGCATTCTCTCACATAGTCTCTGAGTCGAGTACTTCAAGAAGAAAATCAAGATCTGTGAGAGGCTATGAAATTGGCTGATGCTGCGAAACAAATTTTGATGGAAAGAGAGAAAACGCTAAAGGGGAGTTCAGACAAATTTTCAAAACCGTTAGCGAAATTAGTGAGCAATACGAAACAGACCCGACTTTCCAACGTACAAACTGATTCAGTTGAAGATTATTTCCGTTTAACAATCTACATACCATACTGTGACGAATTCGATGATTCCTTGATTATCAATCCTGGGTTCGATCACTATAAAGTCGAATAAACACACGCACAGATATTGTAAGTAATAGCTAGTTTTATTTACTAGTAATAAACGCAATACAAATTTAAAAGATTGGTAACTTCGCAGTAGTTCACTATTGAACGCTTGAAAATAAACTGATCAACCTGTCTTGCTTGGTCACCGCCTTATATAGTCCAACAGGGTGCTTGCCTACGCACCGAGAACTTTCTTGGTTGTTCGCTTTTCGTGTTCTGGAAGGGTCGGTTTATTTATTGGCATCTCCTCTTTGCATCGTATTCGCAAACACTCGCGCCATCTCTCTTCCTCTTCCTAGTTATACGCTTGCATGCATAAGCGTAGCCATCGTTATCTCGGTTGTGTTAACTAGTGGTGGGAGTGTTATTGACTTAGGGATGGTACATGCTTGAGAATAATCGCCACACTGCCCTCCACCTAAGTCTGATCGTCCCGATCAGACACATTGCCGGAACCAAACGCAGCTAGCCTTTCCAAATGGACCACCTTCATCTTATTCCTTGGCCTTCCCATAGTTTGTATGCGATATACCACATCGTTGATCCGTTTTATGACTTTGTATGGGCCTTCCCAGTTACATTGTAGTTTTGGGGACAAACCTTTCTTACGCTGTGGGTTGTATAGCAGCACTAAATCTCCTTCTATAAAACCTTCCGAATTTATTGCTTTGTCGTACCTGGCCTTCATCTTATCGCTCATGATCTTAGTCCGTTGTCTCACAAGGTCGTGAATTTCTCTCATTTCTTCTTCCAAAACGCTAGTAGATTTCCGAGCATTTACTCCTGCATCAGCGTTTATCCCAAACTTCAAGTCAGCTGGCAATCGAAGATCATTCCCGAAAATTACCTTTGCAGGAGTCTGACCAGTTGTTTCATGTACTGCAGAGCGATATGTCATTAGGAATAAGGAGATGTGAGTATCCCAATCCTTCTGGAACTTATCCACTACTTTCCTCAGGTGCTCTTCCAAGGTTCTATTGAATCGTTCCACCATACCATCTGACTGAGGATGTAGTGCAGTTGTTCGAGTTTTCCGAATGCCCAATGTCTTGCACATTTCCTGGAACACAGCTGATTCGAAATTTCTGCCTTGGTCAGAATGTATCTCCATCGGTGCTCCAAACCGAGCTACCCAATTGTTAGTAAACACCTCTGCTATTGTTTCTGCCTCTTGATTTGGAATAGGGTACACTTCTGGCCATTTGCTGAAATAGTCCATAACCACTAGTACATATTTGTTTCCGAGTTTGCTAGTAGGAAATGGACCAGCTACATCCATGGCTATCCTCTCAAATGGCGCACCTGAGTTATACTGTTTCATTTGGCCATGGCTCCTTGATTTCGGTCCTTTAGCTTTGATACATACTTCACAGTTGGCAATCCACTCCGCGACCGATTGACGGCAACCAACCCAATAGAATCTTTGCTTGACTTTCTCCAAGGTCTTGGTGACTCCAAGGTGACCTCCGCTTGGACCGTTATGTAATTCATTGAGTACATCAGGGATTTTCTTCCTTGGGACGACTATCAGCTTTCGAACACATTGACCATCCTCACTCTCCCATATTCGATGCAAACAACCTGATTCTAATTGCAAACTATTCCACTGTGCCCAATATGACTTGGCAACAGGACTTTCTGCTGACATCTCCTCTCTTGATGGTCGCTCGTTTCGTTCGATTCCTTGCATCACACGTTTAAGATCTGGATCTTCGTGCTGACACCTCCTTAATTGATCCATGTCCCATTCGTCCGAAGATGTTATAGTCATGAGCCGCACATCTATAATGTCTTCCTTGGTTTCAGCTTTGGAACAATGCTTGCATTCCAAGTTACATGGTCTTCGTGACATTGCATCAGCATTTCCGTGGGTGCTACCTTTGCGATGCTCTATGGAAAAGTCATAATTTTGCAGTCGCTCTATCCACCGTGCCAATTGACCTTCCGGATTACGGAACTGTAAGAGCCATTTCAACGCTGCATGATCTGTCCTGACGTGGAATCGCTGCCCATAGAGATACTTGTGGAAATGCTTAACGCACTCTACCAATGCCAACAGTTCTCTCCGGGTTACACAATAGTTCCTTTCAGGCTTCCCAATTGTTCGGCTATAGTATGCAACTACCTTCTCCTGTTCATCAACAATCTGGGACAAAACACCTCCTATAGCATAACCACTCGCATCTGTACCCAGAATAAACTTTGAACCTGGAATTGGATATGCTAACATCGGGGCAGTGCATAGTCGTTCCTTCAATGTTTGAAAAGCCACCTCCTGTTCCTTCTTCCATTCAAAACTCATATTCTTCCTTGTAAGGTCGTGGAGACTACTAGCTACGCTGGCAAAATTTGGTACAAATCGCCGATAATACGTGCACAGCCCCAGGAAGCTCCGTAACTCATGCAAATTTCTCGGTCTTGGCCAATCTTTTACGGCTTCGATCTTTTCCTTAGCAGTGCAGATTCCCTCCGTAGTTACTTTGTGACCCAAATAACTTACTTCCTTTTTAAACAAGGAACACTTCTTGGGACTTAGTTTCAGACCAGCACCAGCTATTCTTTGGAAAACTTCCTCCAAGTTCTTTAGGTGTTCCTCAAAGCTTTTTCCCAGCACGATGATGTCGTCGAGGTACACCAAACATGTTTGCCAGTGCAAACCTTTTAGTATCTGGTCCATGAGTCTCTCAAAAGTAGCTGGAGCATTGCATAGCCCGAAGGGCATTACCGTAAATTGCCAAAGCCCTTCTCCAACGCTGAAAGCCGTCTTCTCTTTATCTTCATCCTTTACCTCCACTTGCCAGTAGCCGCTTTTCAAATCCAGTGTGGAAAACCATTTCGTGCCAGATAACGAGTCCAGAGTATCGTCGATTCTTGGCAATGGATAACTATCCTTCTTCGTTACGTCGTTCAATTTCCGGTAATCCACACAGAACCTCATTTGTCCATCTTTCTTTTTCACTAGTACTACCGGTGAGCTCCATGGACTAGCTGATGGTTCGATCACGCCGCTGTCACTCATTTCCTGTATAATTTCTCTTACTACTTGGCGTTTGGCCAATGGAATACTACGAGGAGCTTGGCGGATGGGCCTTGCATCACCAGTATCAATTTGATGCTTCACAACTTTGGTCCGACCTGGTTTAGAACCATCCTTGTCAAATATGCTCGAGTACTTTGATAGAAGTTCCTTTGCCTTTTTCTGATGATCTTTTTTGAGGCCTGCCGTCCACGACGTGATATCATCTGAAAGATTAATCTTGATGGTAGAATCATTTTCCTGAAGCCGTTCACAATTGATAACTACCTCGACCTCTTGGCATTGTCCCAATATTGCTCCTTTAGAAAGTTTAATCGGCGATTTGAACTCATTAAGTACTCTTACCGGTACACGTCCATCTTGTTTTGTCATGCCCAAGGTTTTTCCTACTAATATGTTCGTCCTTGATTTGTTTGCTGCCTCGACAACCCACAATTTGTTTGTCCCATAATCTCCATCAATCTTTGCCCATATAATTGCTTCCGACTTCGGTGGAATTTGTTGGCTCTCCTCCACAAGCACTCGCTTACTAACGTATTTGTTTTCGTAACCATAATTTAATGGCACATCCATGTTCTGGTAATTCATAATCCTGTTTTGCATGTCGATCTTGATGCCTTGCTCGCTTAAGAAGTCCACACCAACTATGATTTCGTCAACAATATCTGCTACTATAAAACTGTGTAGAACGGCCACGTTCCCAATTACGATTTCACATGTTACTTCTCCTAGGACATGGGTGTCCTCACCAGTGGCCGTACGTAACTTTGCTCCATGCAATGGTCTCACCTCCTTGTTGAATCAGATCGAATTATGGAATGCGATGCGCCTGTATCCACAGTTAGTAAGTGCTCTTTTCCATCCACATATGCAACAACAGTAACATTACTAGCTTTCCTTCCGATCTGTGAGACAGAGATTATGGGGCATTGAGTTGCGGGAGCCAGTCCACGCCCCTTTCGGCTGGCTCGATTTAGTTTAACGACTGATTTGGTTGGGAGGTTTGCTCATCTCCTTCAGCTTTGCGTTTTCGTCCACCTTAATTGCTGGGGTTACTGGAGCCAGAGCCGCAATAACGTGCTATGTGACCTGGTTTTCCGCACTTAAAGCATTTAATGGCACCATCACTTTTTTTCTGTACTCCGTTCAACGCTTCCAAAATTTTGTCTACCCAAGCCGGAGTGTCCACTTCTACGCGATGAGCCTTGTATGCAGGTTTACTCAAAAGCGAAGCTGTTTCCTGCGTCAGAGCATGCGATACCGTTTCAGAGAATGTCCGTTTGGGGTTTGCATATGTGGCCCGCTTCGTCTCTACATCGCGTATTCCATTTATAAAACTTTGGATTTTAACCCTCTCAGTGTACTCCACGGGTGCGTCCGCATTTGCTAGATGGGCCAACCTCTCGATGTCCGATGCAAATTCCTGCAAAGTCTCATTAGGTTTCTGGGATCGATTCTGTAGCTCTATTTGGTATATCTGCTTTCGATGTTCGCTACCATAGCGTCTCTCAACCGCACCCATCAATGCATCATAACTGTTCCTTTCGGACTCGGGAATAGTCTGTAAGATTTCTGCTGCAGGTCCCTTCAATGCCACGAATAGTGCTGCAACTTTATCTTCAGTGCACCAATTATTCACCGCAGCCGTCTTCTCAAATTGCAGCTTAAATACCTGGAATGGAACAGAACCATCAAAGGAAGGTGATTTTACCTTGGGCGTATTCGCTAAAGCAGATGGACGATTTAGTTGCAATTCCTGGATACGACCTCTCAATGCATCTACCTCAGCATCGATTTTATCCTGCAATTGTGCAATTTTTGCATCTTGCACTTCTAGTTTCGATGACACCTTTGCTTGCTGTTCTTCCAACTGCGATGAGATATATGCCTTCTGTTCTTCCATTTGAGATCTCATGTATGCCTTCGTTTCATCTAGTTGAGCTGAAATCTGAGATGCCATGCAAGTCTTCTGTTCTTCCAACTGAGATGCCATGCAAGTTTTCTGTTCTTCGAGCTGAGATGCCATGTAAGTTTTCTGTTCTTCCATTTTAGTCGACATCTGAGTTAATACAGCCAATATCATGTTTGTGTCGACGGTTGCTACTGGATTCGAAGACTCCTTTCTTTCTTCCATTTTTGTCGGTGCCTCCTCGACAAGATGAAAAACATGATCATCAACGTTGATTCCTTCTGCTTCCATAGCCTCTCGCAATCGTGACTGTAACTCTGATTTATTGCCTGTAGTGTTCAGTCCCCGTTGTTCCAACTCATTTTTGAGTTGCTGAATCTTTAATTCATTCAGCTTCGCCATGTCCTTGTTATCCTTAAATTCACTGGTATTTATTCAACAATACCGCTTCTGACACCAATTGTGACGAATTCGATGATTCCTTGATTATCAATCCTGGGTTCGATCACTATAAAGTCGAATAAACACACGCACAGATATTGTAAGTAATAGCTAGTTTTATTTACTAGTAATAAACGCAATACAAATTTAAAAGATTGGTAACTTCGCAGTAGTTCACTATTGAACGCTTGAAAATAAACTGATCAACCTGTCTTGCTTGGTCACCGCCTTATATAGTCCAACAGGGTGCTTGCCTACGCACCGAGAACTTTCTTGGTTGTTCGCTTTTCGTGTTCTGGAAGGGTCGGTTTATTTATTGGCATCTCCTCTTTGCATCGTATTCGCAAACACTCGCGCCATCTCTCTTCCTCTTCCTAGTTATACGCTTGCATGCATAAGCGTAGCCATCGTTATCTCGGTTGTGTTAACTAGTGGTGGGAGTGTTATTGACTTAGGGATGGTACATGCTTGAGAATAATCGCCACAATACATTGATTAGTTTTTTGACACAATTGCAAGATCGATTATTAAATCACCGCAATATTTTATCAAATTTCGTTTGCCTTTTTTCCAACAAAACTTAAATTTTCGAAGAAGAGTCCTGTGGTCAAATTATCCAATCATACTGTTCAATTTTGCACGACGATTACCGTGACATCTGGGTGATTGCCGGAAAGGAAATAAAAAACTCACTTGAAGTACTCGATATTTGTAATGAAGATGCGTTTCCAAATGTTAACCAAATGCTTCGTGTTATGGCAGTTTTGCCTGTGACAACAGCGAATAATCCTTCTCAACTTTGCGACGACTAAAAACGTATTTGAGATCAACAATGTCTGAAGATCGTCTGAACGGCTTATCCTCACTCAATGTAATTTTGAAAGAGTTTTTTCAGTACCTCGAAGGGATGATTTATTAAATAATCTTTACATACGAGGTGTGTTCAAAAAGTATCGCGAATTTTGTGTTTTTTCAAAAATTATTTATTTATTCATGAATATCTATTTTGTCCCCTTCAAAGTAATCCCCATGAGATATTATACACTTGTGCCAACGGTTTTTCCAATCTTCGAAGCACTTCAAAAAATCATTTTTTTGTATCTTGTTCAGCTCCTCCTTCGATGCCGTCTTTATTTCGTCAAGAGAAGCGTAACGTCGTCCTTTCATGGGCCTCTTCAGTTTAGGGAACAGGAAAAAGTCACAGCGGGCCAGATCTGGGGAATACGGTGGCTTCGGCATCATTAGTGTGTTGTTTTTGGCCAAAAAGTCGCGCACAAGCAACGATGCGTGAGCAGGGGCGCTATCGTGGTGCAAAAGCCAATTTTTGTTCTTCTTTGCACATCTTCTCGGCCTTCTGAGAACATTTTGTACCACCGATAAACGTTGCTTCGGTCCAAGGTAGCTTCTCCGTATGCCACAGTCAACATTCGGAATGCATCCGCGCACTTAATTTCGTTTTTCACGCAAAATTTGATACAGGTTCTTTGATCCATTTTTTTGAATAGGTAAAAATCGAAGACGATCCAAAACACGTGCAAGCAAAGCAGCTGTCAACAATTAACTGAACATTCAAAATGGCCGAGCTTGTCGGCATAAGTGAGAGACATGAGTACCAACATAACGCCACAAAAAATTCGAAATTCGATTATACGTAACCAGCGAAAATTCAAAATTCGCGATACGTTTTGAACACACCTCGTATAATAAAATTGTAACAGGTCGATGTTTGTACATTGAAGATATTCAAGAAAAACTGATAGGAGAGGTCGTTATTGGACCAGCGGAACCCAAATCTACAATTTTTAGATTTTTTTTCTGTCTGTCTGTCCGTCTGTATGATTGTGCGCGCATCGCGAAAAACTACTGAATAGAATTGCATGAAACTTTCACCATTCTATCACTTAACGTCTGACTTAAAATTTAGGACAACTTTCATTTTGATATCTCATCCAGTTCCCGAGTTATTGACCAAAATGTGGGAAAAATGTGGTTTTTTACCATAACGCCAGCGTCACACAAAAACGACTGCATAGAAATGAATGAAACTTTCAATAATCATTTTCTAGACGTCTCTCCTAAAATTTAAGATATCTTTCTTCTCGATATTTTACCCGTTTCCCAATTTATTGACCAGGGTGACTGTATGATTTGTGCGTATCTCTACATATAATAAAATAATAAATTATTTATACATTGCAGATATTTAAGAAAAATCGATATCAATGATCATTATTAGGCCAATAGAAGCCAAATCCACTGTTTATAGAATTTTTGTCTGTCTGTCTGTCTGTCTGTATGTTTGGGCGCGCATCACTAAAAAACGACTTAATGAAATTGAATGGAGCTTTTACCGTTGTATTACTTGACGTTTAGCTTAAAATTTAAGATACCATTTGTTTCGATAGCTTGACCTGTTTCGGAGATATAGACCGATTTGTGGACCAAGGTGACCCAAAATTTGTTGGTACAATATGGGTATCAAACGAAAGGTGACAATGAGTACTGCAATAAGCGATGTATTTAAGTTCCATAGCTTATCTGGTATGGGATATAATGATGAAAATCGGACTCAGTTTCTTATTAGTTCTGAGACGCAGCGAAGCGAGCGGGGTTTACTAACTATATAAATTAGTTGCACTTTTAACAACTCAGGAACGGCTACTTCCCCACCAATTTTCAGCAAAATCGAAAAATTAGTGGGGAAGTAGCTTGGAACCAGGAAAAGGATATAGGATACTATTTTTCCGGGAATTGGACCGAGAACCGACCTATCCCAATTTTTTTTATTTATTTTGCGATTTACTTGAAATTTGTTACATTGCTAGCCTTTTACTTTTATTAAAATTTACGATTGGTTCTTTTCCGGGAAGTGGATCATGGACCGACCTATTCCAGCATTAACACCGCCTGTTACAATATAAGTCACTCATCGCACCCGTCCTGCTATATGGAGCAGAAGCATGGACACTAACAACATCTGATGAGGCAACTCTGGCAGTATTCGAGAGATGGGTTCTTCGTAAGAAGACCGAAGTAGATTTAATGATGAGCTGAATGAGCTTTATGCAGACGCCGACATAGTTCAGCGAATCAAAACACAGCGGCTTCGCTGGCTAGGCCACGTTGTGCGAATGGGTGAAGATGCTCCAGCCTATAAGGTATTCCTAGCGGCACCCGTCGGTGGAAGCAGACGAAGAGGGAGACCACCACTCCCATGGAAGGACCAAGTGGAGACCGATTTGCGATCCCGCGGTGTTTCCAATTGGCGCCAGTATGTTGGACGGCCAAAATCGCCCAGACGGTTAGATGACCATTTAAAGAAGAAGGGAGTTTTGCTTGCAAGTATTTACTTATTCCTGTTAAGCGGAAATATTTTACTTTTTGCGTTTGATATAGTTTTTCGTCATTCCCATTTTACTGACAGTTCTTTGAAAGTTTTAAAAATTTAATATTTTGAAGTTGACCGGTTGATGTGTGTGTTTCGAGCTTCTATTAGTGTATTGTGCCGATATTATCATTAACAGTATCATTCCGCGACCAAGACGATCAAATCTTTGACGAAAAAACCGTAATACAAGTGGGATTCGAAACGGTGCGAATGAAAGGACTGAAGAAGAGCCAGAAATTGCATGTGAAAAGCGCCGCGTTAGTATAGTTCGACTTCGTGCTTCTTAATTACAAGAGCAAAAAGAGGCAGCCCGAAAAATCGCTCGGTTGGCAATGCGAAATCGTCGAGCAAATCTCAGAAATCAACAACTAGATAATTTTCGACGCACTGGAAGAAATTTATCTAAGTACAGTTTTGAATCGAGCAGCGTTTCGATACGATTGCAGCCCTGAATACGGCTTACATTCTAGCGTTTAAATTGGGAAAATGGACGTTGTTTTGCTATGACCATTACCAAATGACAAGGCCAATTCTGGAAAGTTTGTAGTCTGACTCGAGAAAATCCATGTTCTGATGGTCAATTATATGAGGCATGCCCACGCGTCGGAAGACCTTCTGCTTTATTTGTTCTAGCGGCTGATAATAAAACGAAAAATGGCGTCTATCACAAGGTGCTTGATTGAAGAGTACAACTCATGCACCAAAATACATGACCAAAAAGGAATGTTAAAAAACATTAATTTACTATTTACATTTATCAATCTGCTCATTTATTGCTTTTAAGCCGGAACAAAGTTCGGCGGGTCAGCTAGTCTGTTATATAAAAATAAGTCGCGTTTTCCTCCCTGACGCTATAACTCCAGAACGGTTAAACCGAATTAAATGAAATTTTGCACGTAGTTTTCGATTGAGCCTGACATGGTTTATGGCCAAAAAAAGTATAAGAATCCGGGAAGGTTTTGGAGATATTCCACAAAATGTGGACCAGGGTAACCCTATAACGGGTTCGCACGATATGGGTATCAAATGAAAGGTGTTGACGAATGCTTGAACATGGTGTAGTTATAAGACCCCGTATTCGAAGTATTTCCCGAAATATGAACCAGGTGTGACCTCAGACGGGTTTTCTACAAAATGGGTATCAAATAAAAGGCGTTAGTGAGTATTTAAAAAAGAGGTGATTTTCAAGACCCTATGCGACCCGTTTTCCGAGATATCGACCAAAATGTGGACCAGTGTGACCCGAGAAGGTGTTTATACGATATGGGTATCGAATAAAAGGTGTTGATGAGTGTTTAAAAAAGAGCTGATTTTCAGGACCCTATGCTACCCCGTTTACGAGATATCGCCAAAAATTTGGACCAGGGGTGACCCTGGTATAATATAAAAATAAAGTGGGTTTTTCCATCCTGACGCTATATCTCAAGAACGTACGAACCGATTTCAATGATTTTGCATTCGTTGGAAAAGTCTCGGGCGCCGTGAGGTTTATAGCAAACAAAATTCAGGAAACAAATCAAAAGAAAAGCAGGAAAATATGGGAAATCATTTTTTACATACAGCGCCATTTATTTTATGTGACATTTTTTACTATAGGCACGTTCTTTCAAACGCAAAATTAAAACCGGTATTGTGTTCACTGTGAAATTGAGGTTGAAGTTATTAGTTTCCTAACAGATCAATTGGAAACCATCAAAACAATCACGCGTATTGTGCAACTTAACACAGCAGTAGAGGTATACCAGCATTAGGTGTAAATATTGTATGTATGCCTGTGTGTTATCCCAATAACAAATAGACAAACCTACATAAGTACTCATCAGTGGTTGTTGTAAGCAGGCATTGTATTTTATTGGCATACAAATTTACATGTATGTACGTTTGTACGGTGGTGGCTGACCGCCCGCACTAATCAATCAAATGCTGCTGTTATAATCCAACACTTTACTTAAATACTTTTTCTCCACGCCAAGTAAAATCGTGCGCTCGATGTAGCTGAAAGGTTCTTCGCTAAAAAAGTACTTAAGCATGCATAATTTTAAGGTCAGATACGTGAATAATGATTTAATAAAAGTGATTATTAAAAGTGGATAAAAAATATTTAAGCAAAGTGTTGGATTATAACAGCAGCAGTTGATTGATTAGTGCGGGCGGTACAAACGTACATCTATTATATAAAAATAAGTCGCGTTTTCCTCCCTGACGCTATAACTCCAGAACGGCTAGACCGAATTAAATGAAATTTTGCACGTAGTTTTCGATTGAATATTGCAAACAAGCTACTGATTGAAGTAGGAATGATTGCGCCAAATCGATCGATGCACGATGGATTCAACCAAGAATTTAATCGAGAGCAGCAATACAATGTTGATACATTACAGGAATTCGTTCGAAATAATGTGCCGTTGCTGAATGAAAAGCAAAAACAAGTATGCGAATCATTAATGCAAGCGGTGGACAATAATACTGGTGGTCTATTCTTTCTGGACGCCCCCGGAGGAACAGGGAAAACATCTGTACTTTCATTGATTTTCGCCACTGTTCGATCAAGATGTGACATAGCTTTGGCGTTAGCATCATCTGGAATTGCGGCGACTCTAATAGATGGCGGTCGTACTGCACATTCTGCGCTTAAGTTGCCACTCAATTTAAACATAGTTGATACTGCAGCATGCAATATTTCCCGATCCAGTGTCTTGGGAAAATTGTTGATGCAATGCAAGCTCATTGTTTGGGATGAGTGCACAATGGCAAATAAGAAATCACTTGAAGCACTTAACTTTACACTGAAGGATCTTCGGCGAAATAACAACATCTTTGGCGGCTTGATGATATTGTTGGCAGGCGATTTCAGGCAGACGTTGCCAGTAATTCCTCGTGGAACGCCTGCAGATAAATTGAATGCTTGCCTGAAGGCATCACCTTTGTGGAATAACGTAAAAACATTATCGTTAACCACTAATATGAGAGTTCAACTTCAAAATGATTAAAGTGCTGCACAATTTGCAAAACAATTGTTAGCTGTTGGAAATGGAAAAGTCCCAGTTGATGCGACAACTGGATTAATTACTCTTACCAACGACTTTTGCCGATTTGTAGACTCTCAATCAGCTCTTATTGAAAATGTTTTCCCAAACATTAGTGAGAATTATCAGAATTATGCTTGGTTAAGTCAACGAGCAATTCTGTCCGCAAAGAATAATGATGTACACGCACTGAATTTCACCATTCAATCAAAAATCGCTGGCAATTTGGTGACATACAAATCCGTTGATTCCATAACAAATCCCGATGATGTAGTAAATTATCCAACGGAGTTTTTGAACTCTCTGGTGTTACAACGATTTCCACCACATAACTTGCAACTCAAAGTTGGTTCAGTTATTATGATATTGCGTAATTTGAATCCACCGCGACTTTGCAACGGTACTCGACTTGCCGTGAAAAAACTTATGCCGAATTTGATTGAAGCAACCATTATTAACGGAAAGTACGCGGGTGAAAATGTATATATTCCTCCAATACCAATGATTCCGACTGATCTTCCTTTTGGCTTCAAACGATTGCAATTTCCGGTTAACTTTGCGTTCACAATGACAATCACCAAGTCGCAAGGCCAATCGCTTAGTGTTTGCGGGATAAATTTAGAAAATTATTTTTTTTCACATGGTCAGCTATACGTTGCGTGTTCACGAGTTGGGGAGCCAACCGCTTTGTTTGTGTTAACGTCAGACAAAAAAACAAAAAATGTGGTTTACCAAAGAGCACTTCAATGAGACGGATAATTTGCGGACACGTATAACGCTCCGATTCAGTTTTACTTTGGATTCACTTTCATTTTTTTACTTATAGAAATTCAACTAAATTACACTTCATTTTTGTAATCGAAATGAATTCATTACTGTTGTGAAATGAAATAAAATGTTTCCTTTTCAAATATAAAACAAAACGAAGTTCGCTGGGCTTGCTAGTTGTAACTAAATATGACTTTTGACAATAAAATTTTCGTACATCGAAAATAAATTTCTTATCTTTTTTCATTGATTACGTAACTTGAGTTTAAACCCCCCCTGGGATATTTTCTGCGCACGGGCCTGTTTTGTACACAAAACTGATCGTTTACACATTGTCCCACATTTGCTGGCAAATGTAATAATACTCGTAAGTTCAGATGGCCAAAAATAGTAGCCGGGACTACTGGAAAGACTGGAATAACTTAAAAACCAAAAACAAAAATAGCAGGTCTCTAGCTCGGCAGGCAAGAACCGAAAGCAGGATTCCCGCTATTTTCAGAGGTTTTCAATTATCTCCATCATCTCGCCAACTAGATAAATTATATTTTGTACAAATTGAATCATTACCGGGTCCTACATTACGTGTTAAAATTCCAGTCTCCGGCTCACACCGAAGTAACTCAGAAGACGATAACAAGATTCCACAATTTTCAGAGATTTGCAATTATCCAGATCAGCGCGACACTAAGCGGAGTTTCGTCAAAGTCCTATCTAAAGATACCAAATTTCAAACGTATATGTAAACAGCTCAATCCGTGGGCCACCTAGCTAATTTTTATACCTTTCATGAACATGAAATGGTATTATAACTTTGGTCCGATGTTTGTAAGTATGAGAAGAAGAGATGCACCCATCAATAAGTATACCGAAATGATCAGGGCGATGAGCTGAGTCGATTTAGCCATGTGTGTCTGTCTGTTCGTACGCAAACTAGTTCCTCAGTTTTTGAGATATCTTGATGAAATTTGCTATGGAGCCGCCATTTTGCATGAGATTAATCCTTAGTCGGAATCAGCAAGATCGGAGCAATACAACACATACAATCGATTGTTCCGATTAACGGAGTTTGACCTATAAATATTGAAATTTAAGAGCTGGGAACTTTCACTTTGGAGGGTTTAGTTCATATTACATACGCAATGTGACAAGTGGAAATCGGATACAGATCGGACCAACATAACATACAGCTCCCATATAATTGATAGTTCAGATAAATGGGTTTTGGGCTATAAATTTTGCACTAAAAAAGCTAGGAACGCAAAATTTTGTAGGTTTAGTACATATTATATATGTAATGAATGTAGTGAAAATCACCCAGATCAGACAAGCATAACATATAGCTCCCATACAATCGATTTTTCCGATAAATGGGGTTTGGGCTATGTGATGCGTATTTATGAAAGGTATAAAGTCTTCGGCACAGTCGAAGACAGCCCTTTCCTTCTTGTTTTTACATTGTCCCCAGGTTCGCAACCATATGTCAAGTATCAAATCTCTACCTCAGCGGGAAGTTACTCGAAAACCGATCGCAAGATTTCCTACGTTATCCAGAGAGTATCAGCTATCTCGCTAAGCGCCCCACCTAGCTAAATTTTGTTTTGTTCGAATCGTTTCGTGGTTGTGTCTTGGGCTATGTGTCACATTTCAAATCCCTAGTTCACTGGAAAGTGAGTTAAGATTCGATCGAAAGATTTCGAATTTTCTAAATAGCTAGATCCATGCATCCCGAGGCTCTGAAGTATAGTATTAAATAAATTTTTAGTATATTTCCATCCGTGAACCATCTAGCTAATATTTTTTGTTTCCATATTCTAAGTTTCAGGTGTCCAGATCGACGGGATGCTACCTAAAAAGGCTTGGCAAGATTCCGAAATTTCGTATTGAAACGAAAGGGAAATCAAGAAGAGGACTTAATATAAAGATAGTAAAAGACATAAAAGAGTAAGTAAAAGACATGATAAATACGAAAAAACTGATGTGGTATTGTATTAGACGCCTTATACAATTATTACTTATTATGTTGAATTTACTTGACATACTCATAATTGCAAAAGTGATGGAAAATTTAGTCGCGTCCGTTTTTGTTTTCGAGAATACAGCACAGCTTCAATACTTTAAAATTACAAGTCTTCCAAGACGACTGTCGCGTCCGTAACCTGGGACTTAGCCATTTGCAGATGCCGTTCGGAGGCGGCATAAAACGTGTAGTTAAAATCGGCCCTATTATCTTCGGAGGTATGTCGCGCCAAATATTTTTTTATGTTATTGTTTTGAATATTTATTTATTTGGAAAATAGAAAAATTTTAAATCAACAAATATTTTCAGACTATAGTCATAACTCTATTTCGAAATATGTTCAGTAGTATATATCTGCGTGTTTATATGCTGGCTAAGTTCAGCGATGAAAACAAAATCATCTTATTGCTTTTGGTGTTGCTGTCATGTTTCAACGAGTTTCGAATCACTGCGACCCCAAACAAAATTTCACTTCAAAAATATTGATACGAAATGTTATTGTTTTTAATAGTTTTATAACTCAATACCAATTCATTACTGTTGCTATTCAAGCATTTTTGTTTTTAAGACTGGTACTGTGTAAAACGTGGGTTTCTTACATCATATTGCAACCTTTTTATGTAGGATTTGGAATTACAGTCGTTGGCAACATTTCACGGTGAAAAATGTAGCCAAGGAGACTACGACACGCGCGCAGACAGTACCAGGCTTTATAGAAAAATATTAGAGCAACAAATTGTTATGAACTATAGTTATAGTAATATTTCAAAACCAGCCTGGAATTCTCGTAAGTAGGTAGTATATGTATAGCTGCTTTATTTTCTTCTACTTTACTTTCTAATAAAAAATTATAAGTTCTCGGGTCCGCCTACCGGTTGAGGAGGAGTTTCGGAATTAGAAATAATACTAGATATAGCCCGTAAATAGTGTTTTAAAACACAGAAAACGATTGTGATTGCAATTGTTTTGCATCACTCTATCGGCATTGGATTGCACATCTCGATTGCCCCCCTTTTTCGCCCCTTTTATATAATGTCTCAAAAAATTTAATTTAGATCTTGACCATGCTTGGTTTTGTTAGCCTTGTATCCTTCAATACTTACTTTGAAGACAGTCTGCGTTTAAGAGGTCCTTGCATTTTTCATGGCACTTTACACCGCATTCTGTACAGCGTACTCCTTGTCTTGCGATACCCCAAAGCAGTCCCTCGCACTCATAGCAATATGTGGGTGACGTTGCCGTCCATAAAACGAAGTTGTGTGGTGTAGTTGAAGAAATAGGGTAGATAAGCGCTTGTAAGGACTTTCTGTAAACGTGCATTTTCTAGCAAAAAAAGATAAAACGGTTGATTAGAATTATATTCAAAAATTAAGTTGAAATACTACAAAATATTGCGCTATTATTTTATGGAGAACAAGCCAGAGTAACTTGGATTTCTGAAGTTGTAAAGACACAAAATAAAATAAATATAAATAGTGAGTGATCCTGAGGTTTTCCAAGAAGAGCGAAATCGAATGGGTTTCGATGCAAAGGATGAGTAAGAAATCAGCAAGTTGATGGTCAACAAAAGTCTAAAACTTTATTTCACGATTCATCTATTATATACTATTTGTAATTCAAAAAAAATGTAAGGAATTCGAAAAGGCATAAAGTGACATATTATTTACTTAATTGTTGTTAATAGCAAATATGCAATTCAATAGCATACCATAGCATGTTTGTGTGATTATTCGCTAATCTATGATATAATGCATGCTTGTGTGGTTGTTCGCTGCACCAATCAACAGCCTAAAGAAATGCATACAATTCAATGGTAAGTTGAATGACTTCTTGGCCTTGAATATTGGGAGTTAAGTTAGATTGTCATAAACTAATAGGCAACGAACTAAGCAAAACAATGCATGTTTGTGTGGTTGTTCGCTGGACTAATGAGCATGCCAATTTGTGAATTGGGCGTCGAATTATTCCTGTTGTTGTTCTGACATCAAATACTCGAATTCGGGAGTCCTTTCCTGGGATGCAGTCCACCACTCTTCCGATATGCCATTTTTGTGGTGGTACATTGTCCTCGTGTATGATGACCATTGTATTTTCGTTGATTTTTGTTTGGTTTGAAAGCCACTTCGATCGCAATTGAAGCTCATTTATATATTCTTAAGACCACCTTTTCCAAAATGATTGATTAATGCCTGTGATTTGATTCCATCGCTGTAAGTTGTCTATATTGGTTGATATGGGCTTTTCCGGTAGTGCTTGTAGGGAGCTGAAAATGATAAAATGTGCAGATGTGAGTGCCTCGTAATCGCTTGGATCTGATGACAATGGTGATATAGGTCGAGAATTCATTGCTGCTTCTATTTCTACCAGAACTATCGATAACTACCAATAACTATCAATCTAGCGTTGCCAATGTGTGGTGCTCTAGGGGGGATAAAGTTAAAATTTATAAATTCGTTCGCGCAATAATTGGTTATTGTATTTCGAGTCTCGTGGTTGAATAAAAATGATTTTTAATCTGACAGTTTGTTCCAAGCACGGACAATGTTTGTAGCATTGTCACAATAAATATCGGAGGGTAGCCCCCTTCTCCCAATCATTCTCTTTAGTGATGCCAGAAACGCGTATGTAGATAAGTCGGTTACTGGTTCGATGTGAACTGCATTTGATGCAAGGCATACGAAGATTGAAATATACGCCTTTTAGGGCGCCTTGCCACGAATGCGTAAGTAAACGTTGACTGGACCACACAGGGCAATACCTCAACGCGCAAAGGGGCGTAATGGAGTAAGCCTTAGGTCCAGCGTGGTAGTTTTTCTGATAAAGATATCGAATATATTTCCAGCTTCTTCTCCTAGCGAGATCTGACCCTATCTCCAACTAAATCGACGCCTACCCTGTTTACGACATGGAATGCGCAGATGGGGCAAGAGTTGAATGTCCACGTAGATGGAGTACCTCTACCTACTGTCACCCACCCGACAAACTTGGGTGTGACATTTGACAACGGCCTCACCGTCGCTGCTCATGCCACCGCAATAGCCTCAAAGGGACAGAACCGCAATAAGATCCTCAAGTCACTGGCCGGCAGTACTTGGGGAAAACACAAACAAACATTTCTTGCTACACATAAGGCTATTGGCCAACCGGTTATTGACTACGCTGCGCCCATATGGTCGCCCAACCTTGCTGACACCAACTGGAGGAAAGTGCAAGTCTGCCAAAACACCACCATCAGAACTGCTACGGGATGTCTGCTTATGTCATCTGAGTCTCACCTCCATCAAGAGGCAAAATTGCTCAATGTTCAAGGGCACGCGAAACTCTTGAGTAGACAGTTCCTTCTGAACTGTCATAAACCTAGTCAACCAAATCGACATCTTTTGGATGTAGCAGCGCCCCAAGAGACATAAGGAGACATCTTCGTAAGCACTAGGATGAGATCCCGCACCATATCTCTTTGCTGTTTGATCTGCGGAACCATAGGCGGGCGCTAAATGACCTCCACACTGAGTCGGTAGACAGATCTCTCAGATCTCGGCCTGTGAATCCCGTTATTAATACTCAACCACCTGAATTGGCTGAAGAGGAGCGTGTTCTTCCGAGGGAGACTAGAGTCATACTAGCACAACTTCGCTCTGGATATTGTAATAGGTTAAACTCTTACTTATCCAGACTAAACCCCAACATACCAAACACATGCCTTGCATGTGGTATGCCCCCTCATGATACCATACATATCTTCTCCTGTTCAGTCGAACCCACTCTTCTAATACATACATCACTCTGGTCCAAACCTGTGGAAACTGCCCGTTTCCTCGGACTTCCGTTAGAAGAGCCTGATGACAATTTAGAGCGATCGAGCCCATTGGGCAGGGCGAAGCACGGTTGACAACAACAACAACGTTATTGTAAAACGAAGTCGCATTTGCTTTTTTCCTCGGGGATGTCTGCCAATTCCAGTCGTCCATCCACCTTTAGTAGATGGTCTCCTTCAGATGACTCTAAAAAGGGATTTAGGAAACGCAGCGGGCTACTTGTTACTCGGCCTTGCTGAAAAAGAATAAGATCATTAGCAAAGTGTTGTTGCTGGATATTCCAAACGATGCGTATTTTGGCGCGATGAAGCTCCTGTGAAGAAAGTGTGTTGTTGGGTGTACTAATGTGTCGTAATTTGCTAATGTACTGGAAAATCCAAGCAATTAACCGAATGTTGCTAATATATGAATTGCGCTGGGAGATAATTTTTAAAATGTAATTGGCGATTTAAATGCTGATTTCCGTTTTCCACCTTCAACGACTTCCAGGACTTAGGGCCATCATACCACATTGAATTAGATAGCTCACTAACGGTGCATCCTCTGGAGGTTATGTCCGCTGGGTTGTCTTGTGTGGGAATGTGCCTCCAACGGGCAATTGCAGTCAAATCTAGGAGAACAGCGCCACAAAGTTCGAACTTCGGGAGTGATTGCTTCTTTAACGGTGCAACTTTAGATTTTGCCGTAAGTAGGCGAACAAAGATCGTACATCCGTATGCGCGAATGGACGAATCACAGAACCCATGCAATTGGAATGTCTAAGCGTTTACCGAAAGGCAATACCTTTGCACCTTGAGAAGAAAGAACGGATGTTTCGCTTAGAAATCTTTTTCACGCATATTCGATGTTTTGGGGTACTGTCTCTTCCCAGTTTAACTTGAGGAGTCGTAATTCCTGCAACAAAATCTTTGAAATTATGAGTAATGGGGCCAAGAGAACAAGAGGATCGCATAGCGCTGATGCAATGGACAGAATTGAACGTTTGGTTATACGATTAACTGATGATAACAATGGCTGAAGCGAAAAAAGAAAACAATCCAAGGTGTGGTCCAGCCCTAGCGTACTTGTGACAGATGTGTCCAAATTTAGGGGCTTTGCCGAACTGTCCTCTCTGAACTGAGCTTGATTGGAGTGCCATTTAGCTAATTTAAATCCTCCTAGGTATAGTTATCTGTTGCTTTATTTGTTGAAGTGCGGCCAACTTATTAGCGCCGCACAGCAAGTCATCGACGTAAAATGACGACTTCACGATTTCCGACCCGATTCTGAACTGAGTTTGATGTTGACCAGCAAGGTACAATAAGCTCCGTATGGCTAAGTATGGAGCTGATGCCATTCCATAGGTCACTGTGTTGAGTTGGTAAGTCAGAATATCCTCGGTGGGTAAGGTTCTCCACAAAATGTATTGGTACTTCCGATCATCTTGGTGCATTACTACTTGTCGATACATTTTGACAATGTCGGCGGTGACTGCGATTAAGTCGAAAGCGTAGAAGTAGACTAAAAAGATCAGCCTGTAACGTAGGTCCTACCATTTGTAAATCGTTGAGCGATGTTTGGGTTGTCGTTCGACATGATGCATCAGATACGACCCTCAGCTTAGATGTTTTACTTGTTGGTTTTAGAACACAGTGGTGAGGGATATAATAATGTGGCTCGCTCACCTTTCGATTTTTTACAACGCTCATGTGGCCTAAACCTTTGTATCCTTCCATGAATTCGATGTATTGTTCCTTAAGGTGAATTGACTTCTCCAAGCGCTGTTCCTGCGCATGAAATCGCCTCAGAGCCGTAGCGTATGAGTCGCCCAAACAATTTGGATTGTCCTTGAAAGGCAATCTTACCACCACTCTGCCACACGATTCTTGATTGGCTGTCCAGGGATCCGCGGTAGTAGCAACTTCCTCTAATTTCCACAACTTCTCCAGTTTAGCATCTAATGATTTATTTGCGGTAAATAGACATGAAGGTTTAAGAGCGTGATTAGTTGTTTGATATCGGCCTGACACAACCCATCCTAACAGTGTTTTTTGCAAAATTGGTCAATTTGGGCATAGTTTAATCTGACCAACAGATAGTAGGCTAAAAACTGTTTCTGTACCCAGTAACAAATCGACTTTCCCCGGTACATGGAATTGCTGATCTGCCAAAGTCGTATTTTTTGGTATATTGGTTGATGGCAATGTGGGTGGTGATGTAAAAGGTCAGGGGTAGTTCGGAACCAGTGCCTACCGATTTGATATTTGTTGTTCTTTTTTAATGTTGGTTGATGACTTACCAATACCTTGTATCTCAAGATTTTGTTTAATTCTTGACATCAGTTTTTGCGAAAACTCATCCGTGATAAAGTTTACCTGAGAATAGGAGTCCAGCAATGCCTTCTCAATTTTATAGTTGCCAGATGAATCACGAACCAAAACCCTTGCGGTTGCCAGAATGATATTGTCACAGGCTGAATTATTTAGGCATGTAAATACATATGTACTGTAGCTTCCGTTGTTGGTGCTGATAGACGATGAAGTAGAGTGTGGCGGTGCTTCTGACAAACCTTACACCGACGCGATGATGGACAATGAGTTGCGCGATGCCCCTTTGAAAGGCAGTTGATGCACAATGCAAACTTTTTTGCATTTTCAAAACGTTGCGAAATGCTTAGTGCTTTGAAGCGATCGCAATTCAAAATTCTACGGCCAGAACTGGAGCAGATTGGGAATGGTGGATTTGAGCACGAAAAGGTTTACCCTCGTTGTTGGCCATTTGGCTTAATGGTTGACGATTTAGTGTTGACCGTGTTGCTAGTGTAAGCGCTGTCAGTAGATTCTAAATACTGGCAGTGTTTTTGCAATACCTTAGCGCACTCCTCCCATGTTGGTAGCGTTTTGAACTCTAGCGATTTCTCCCATTTTTTGTTGGTTTGTTCGTCCGATTTCTGCAAAACTAAATACATTAACATAGCTTGTGACACTTCCCAGCTAACCAAAAGAAGGAAACAAGACTCCTTTTGGAGCGATAAGACGCACATTTGTCGGAGCTTTACGAAAAATCGTTCTACGCGAGCACCCTAAAAGGAGTCATAAAAAGGAGTCCAAAATGAGTCCGAATCCGATGAATTTGGAGCGTTTTATGACTCTTTTTAAATGAACTTCGGAGTCTTTTTGGACTCTTTTCGGAGCCTTTTATTGATGCTTTTCTGAACCTTTGTTTGAGCCTTTTTAGGCACATTTTTTTCCTTTTTTTTACTCTTTTGCTAAGATTCTTATAGGTTTTTAATACTCATATCTGTATTTAACTAATCAGAAGAAAGTTCACCTTCTAATGGTTTATACGGTATTTTTTATTTTATATTGAAAACATATGTTACTCTATCAGTTCTTTATTGAAAACAAGTTTTATGTAAAAATATTTGTATAACTAAATATATAGGTAGAATAAGGTAATAGAAACACAATTTTACTCGTAAAATACAGTTACAATTTTACTCGTAAAATATATTTATTTGTGTTTTTAATAATTTTCATTTAAAATAAAGCAAAATCTTTTATAGAAACCACATAAATAAAATTTTCAAAGTTTGCAAAAAGTTCAGGAAAGTTTATCAAAATTTAAAAAATTGGCTTCAAAACATTGTGCTAACTTTGAGAGTTTTACTATGTGGTTTCTATAATAGACTTTGTTTTATTTTAAATGCACTTTAGTTGGCTTCCAATTTTGGTCTATTGATAAACATTCAGGAGAAAAAGACACTTTACGTTCCATTAGGTAAAATAAAAAAAACCTCAGAAAATGCTTTAAAACATACATATAATTGCACGTTGCTGCTTATCCGCTCTCCAACGTTTATTTTCTCTCAATTCTCTTTCGCGTACAACAAAAAGGATCAGAAAATGCTATAAATCGTTCACATAACTGAGCCTTGCAGTTTATCCGCTCTACAATATTCATTTCTTCTTCCAAGGCTCCATGAATCTTCATAAAAAAGTGGTATTTTTGATGTTTACTAAATAACACTCCAAAAAAGCTCAAACTACGGACTCTTTTTGGATCATTATTTCGGAGCGCTCCGACTTTGGTAAGCTGGGTTGCCTGTCAGTACCGGTTGACAATAATGATCCGTAAATTGCTGAAGCCTTGTCGACAAGACTTATAAGCTGAATACCATTTGGTTTCGTTACAGCTGGTAGATCGAATAACGATGAAATATTTTCCAAAAAAAATTGGGTTTTTTTTGTCATAGCGAGCCTTGAGCCTATCTAATGCCTTGGGATAGTTTTCATTTGTTACCTGAAATGCGTCGACTATTTCCAACGCTAGGCCTTGGAGGGAATTCCGCAAATGATTGAATTTCTCAATATTGGATAGGCTATGCTCAGGATCAATTATCTGCTTGAATGAGACTATAAGATTTTGATACTCTGAATGCTTGCCGCTGAAGGTAGGGAGCTTGTATGATATTGGTTAGCGGCTTGGCGCTGTGGTGAAAATCTAGAACAATCCAGGAACTAGTGGTTAGAGTTATGAGGCGCCGAGCAGTGGTGGCGGTCAATGATAGGGACCAGTGCGACCACTAGTTTTCACGAACCTCCAATATGGTATTTACTCGTGCCCAACGTTAGGCGCCAAATGAGCGATCCTGAAGACTTTTCCAGGAAGAGGGAAACCGAATGGGTTTCGATGCAAAGGGCTGAGTAAGAAATTAGCAAGTTGATGGTCAACAAAAGTCTAAAACTTTATTTCACAATTCATCTATTATATGCTATTTGTAATTCAAAAAAAATGTAAGGAATTCGAAAGGGCATAAAGTGACATATTATTTACTTAATTGTTGTTAATAGCAACTATGCTATTCAATAGCATACCATAGCACGTTTGTGTGATTATTCGCTAATCTTTGATATATTGCATGTTTGTGTGGTTGTTCGCTGCATCAATCAACAGCCTAAAGATATGCATACAATTCAATGGTAAGTTGAATGACTTCTTGGCCTTGAATATTGGGAGTTAAGTTAGATTGTCAAAAACTAATAGGCAACGAACTAAGCAAAACAATGCATGTTTGTGTGGTTGTTCGCTGCACTAATGAGCATGCCAAAAAATGCATACACAATTAGCACAGGCAACAAGAATAAAAACCAGAATGTAACAATTAACGGGATGACCTGATGCAAAGTAACATATGTTTGGTTGTCTTGAATATAAGCATAGGCAAATAAGCAATCATATGGAGCAAATGCAGCAGCAATATGAGTTGAATGACACAAATTTTATGGACTTGGATATTGCATTAGGCACATTAAGCAAATAAGCAATAAATAAGTTTGGGTAGGTGTTCCCAATCGTGGTCCAACAAATATTATATGCAGCTTTAAGAACAAAAAGAAAAGTTAATGATTAGTTAATTTACAAAGACAAAATCATTGTTAATTTAAGAATTCAAGAAACTGGACGGCTGTGTAAGCTTTTTCTCTTTGTTATTATATTTGGTCAGAATTTTTCAAATCTGCACAAAAATTTGTTTTCTCATACTTCGTATATCTTTTGACGGCTCTCTGCATCAAAAGTAAGTAGGGTAAATATTTTTGCAATATTGACATTCTTGCAAAAGTTTTTTGCAAAAAATTTTATACATAGACTTTTTTTCAAAAATGTATTGCTATTCGACGTTGTCACTAAATTGGACGGAAACTACGCTGCATGAAAAGCACGTTAGCAGATTTTAATATACTTTCACTGAATAAAATTTTTGTTACAATTTTTGTGTACCCATTATCAGGGCAATTGGTTTGAATCAGTGGGCTCCGCCTACGAAAAATTAAAAAAAAAAACCATATTAGGCACACTGGAACTATACAAGCCAGTGGCGACGTCAGGGGGGAAGAGGTATTATAGTTTTGGTCATATAACGGTGGTTTGTAACGGTACAAAATAATATATGGAGTTCCATATATCAAAGTTCTTAGAATGAACAGAGGAATTCATTAAGACATGCCCGTCCGTCCGCCCTTCCGGCCGTGGACACGATAACTTGGGTAAAAATTTAGATATTTTAATGAAATTTGGCACACAGGTTGCTTTCCGGCCAAGGTAGGTTGCTATTTGAAATGGGCGAAGTCGAACCATAACCACGCCCCTTTTTTCGATATCGAAAATATCGAAAAACGTATAAAATGGGTTAATTCAATAATAGAAGCAGCTACAATGATGAACCTTGCCAGCTTTATTAATTTGGTTGTCCCATTGACAATTTTATAAAATTTTTGGAAAAGGTGTGGCACCGCCCACATATGAGTAAAGAAATTTTCAAACTTTGACTCTTAATAACTTCATACCCGTTTACGCTAGTATAACGAAATTCCGTAGGAGGCATACTTTTGCTGTGATAAATGCACCCATGGAAAATAAGAGAAATCCCTTTTCGAGCACGCCTCCTTTTTCATAATATTTATATGGAAAGGAGGTATAAATATTGAACTCCCATATCTAATTAACTGATAACGGCATAATAATATAATTTGGTACTTACATCAATTTTCTTATCCTTTATCTGATTTTTGCAAAATCTTGGAAGGTGGGCGTGGCACCGCCCACTTATGAGTCAAGCAAATTTAAAATTTGTCTGTTAATAACTTCAGAACGGTACAAGATAGAATTACGAAACTTAATACGAAGTATACTATAGACATGTAGAGTACGGCCACAAAAAACAAGCAAAATCGGTTAACGACCACGGCTACTTTTGGACCAAAGTTTTCTAAAAGAGAGGTAGGGAACCGGAACATGCCATATCTTATTTACTGATATGGCAGATAGAATGATAGAATTTCATAGTAACAATTACCTGCTGATCTTGTTAATGATTTTTGTAAAATTTTGGAAAATAGGCGTGGTACCGCCCACATATAAATGAACCAAATATAAAACTTCAGCTATTATTAACTTCAGAACCGTGTTAAATAAAATTACGAAACATGATACGAGGTATACTATCTACGCTTTTCAAAATTATATATAGTCTATGCTGGAACCAGTGAATCAATGAATCTACTGCGCAAAATTTCATAAAGATCGGTTAAGTACTTTGGACGCCAGACACACAGACACACGTTGATTTTTATTTATAAGATTGCCCACATGGTAGTAGAAGAAGTTTACAACCACTATAGGTCATAACTCCACAACAATTTACCACGACCACTTATACGGAGCTGGGTATTTAATGTTCGGTTCCACCCGAGCTTAGACTTCCTTACTTATTTTACTTTCGCTTGAATAACACAATACCATTTTATGCCTCTGATTTATTATTTTCTAATTTTAGACTAATGACAAAGTGAATTTTTATGAATATATGAAATTGTCGATTAATGGATTATGGTTTGAACATTAAGCTTATACACATAAGACCTTCTAAGAAATTTACCAGGCTTTTAAGCCGATAAAACCGGTTTTGTACCGACCGAAATAAAGCCGTAAAACTGCTAAAACACTACTCTTTCACGTCCTTAAAAATCCCAAATCAGGCGTTCTTAAAATACTAGAGTAGGCAGGCTCATTAATTTAATAAGCGCACACAACGGGGGAAAAATATATAGTACTGGAGTTACGACGTGTTCGTTCCGACGAACATGACTTTGAAAAATTGTTCAGTACTTGTGACATGGATATTGAAATCAAATAGAACGGTTCAAATCTACTCAAAGTCTGTAAGCATGTAACCTAGATGTTTATTTCAATATTTCTGTATTTTATCCATTTATCTATTGATCATATAATAGTGGAAAGAGATAGTCGATTCACTCAATATAAAACTATCCTTAGAGATAACGCTTTGGGTTTTCAACAAACCACAGAGAAAAAAATTACAAACATTTATTTAAGCTTGCTGAATGTTATGACCCAGTTGTTCAAAGCCAAAACATAGTGGCCGAAACCAATTTATGGAGAAGGTTTTTAAAGTGACATAATCTTCCTCCAAAAACTACATTTTACGCACTTCAGAGCTGCGACAAAACGTCATTTCATAATTTATACAAATTGCTACGAATTTTTTCAAATCTTCCCGTTTCTAATTCTACAATAGAACTGCCCTTTTCAACAATTCTTCTTCTTTAAATGTCGCTTAACCGTCTAGGGGATTTTGACCTTTTACCTTAGAGCGCCCCTCATTACGTATTTCTGCCAATTGGAAACACCACGCGATCACAAATCGGTCTCCACTTCGTCTTTCCATCGGAGTGGCGGTCTCCCCTTCCTCTGCTACCACCGGTGGGTGCCGATAAGAATACCTTCTGTGCCGGAACATCTTCATTCTTTCGCACAACATGGCCTAGCCAATTCAGACGTTCGGTGTCTGTATAAAGCTTATACAGATCATCATTAAATCATCTTCGGTCCGTAAATCTTTCGAAGAACCTTTCTCTCGAATACTTCCAGTGAGGGTACAGTAAGTGACTTCTTTATTTTCGTTCTTCGAGAGAAGAATTTACCTCTCATCGGCCAACTCAGTCAAAAGTAGCACTTGTTTGCGTGAGTGATTCACTGGATCTAGGCTGACAAACTGGGGTTAAACACTTATCTACCTAACTCTACCGGAGAAGTAGTTAAAATATTGAGATGCACATTACGCTTTACAATTGTTGAATATCCTATCTTATGTATCCCTGCATATTATGACAATGCCTTTAAATATTACGTGATGAGTCGCTCGATTTGCCGTCCCCCTTGGACGTGCCACCCGCACGGAGTGCACGCCCTGCACGGCCGCTAACGGCGGGCCTGAATGAATTCATGTTTGGACAAATAATATCAATTGATATAAAAAGACCTTTCGAATTTCTTCAAGCAGTTTTAGTTTGCTTTTGTCGCTTATTGCCCCCGATGTATTTTCCGTACATTATGATGGGTGTGCTGAAACACTGTCCATGATTCCTAGCTGTATACAAGAACAGAAAATAGAAAAAGTCCCTAACAATTTCAAAGGCGGCTGACGTGCTTTGGCGGTAGTGCTGGCCTACCGCCCTATTGTGAAAGGATAGCTAACATAAAAAATGTTTGAAGAAGTTTTTTTCAAAACGGCGTCGCATTCAAAACGTGATCAGCATCCATCCGAGTGCATTTCTGCAGATGCGGTTCAGAGTCGGCATAAAACATGTAGGTCCCGCCCGGATGATGGGAACCGTTTTGTCTGTCGAAGCTATTGGTGTTACTCAACGTCATTTGGCATAGGCGTATTGAAAAGTCAATCCCAGATATAGTAGCACAAAGGTAGCTTCCTGTCAGGCTACCGGAGGTACCTTTGAAATCGACTAAGAGATAGTGGATGACGATCCTCTTATCATAGGCCTGGCCCATGATTTGGAAGGTAGTGACATATGTTCGTGAAGATTTAACCGGCCGGTTTTCCATCCAGATTGGAAATATCCGTTTAGAGGATAAGAGAAATTAAAAGAATAAGCGAAAGTAAAAAAGGAAAGCCAAAGAGAAAGATGAGGGCAAATATTTGGAGGGTACAGTGGAAAAATTTGCAAACATTGCAGGCTGTTTTTAGTAAGGCCGGAAAGGGATAGGAAAAAGGGGAAGAAATGAGGGCACCGCAATTTCCGGGGTGTGTTGGGTATTTGTATATGACTAATAGTCCAATTACCCACCGACGTGTGTAACGTACGTTTACGTATCCCGTACGTACGTACGTTTGAGGGCATCTTATGCCCGTGGCGCCAACGGAGAAATCAGCCATTTTCTGTTGTTTACATTCAATACAATGTTGCCATTGATCAGTTTTCATGCATACTAACTCAAACGTGTACTTTTGAAACAATTATTTTTCACTTTATGAGTGTCCGAAATTAATATTAAATACTTATAGCCAGTCAATATATTTAAAAGCAACAATTTAATGTCGTAATTTCAGGTTATTTCAACATTATTACGAAAATTTAAAAGGTATTTTGAGGTATTTTTGTAAAGCAACTGCAAACAATCCATAACCAGCATACACACCTATGAATAGGCAACACTGCATATGACAGAGCAATCAGCTGACACGTTCTTACGGAAAAAATCAAAATTTCTTTGATTTGTACGCTACGTACTAAGGAAAAATTTAACGTCGGTGAGTGTTCGTTTACATGGCACTCTCATAAGACAGGTCGTGTCAGCTGACACGTACTACGTACGTGCGTCGGTGGGTAATTGTACTATAACGGCTGCATATGATTTCCTTGTTCCAAATACTTACATAGTATGTAGGTACACGTAATTGTGTACATTAGAGTGATTAATTTTTCTTTTCTTTGGGTGCTCATGCATTAATCTGCATATGCATAGAAAGAAACATTCTCACTAATTTTATCTCAATATTATAAGTACTAACAATTTAAATTTTTATTGTAAAAAGCGTTTTTTTCTCAAGTTGGTCGCCATTCACATAGGAATGGCCAGAGCGATTCTTTTGCATGCGGTTCAGCTAAACGTGAGAAGGCGACAACCTGGTAAGGCCACTCCGACATAATCGGTTTAAGGGCTTGCTGGGGGGTTCAAACAGCAGCGTCTGATCACCAGGTGGTGTGGCTGCAAGCGGGCGTCTGTCTTGGATCAAGCGGCTCGCTATACAGACGCGTAATAGAATTCAACCTCCCGTGAAACGGGTTGTGCGTTGGGTTTGGGACCCACCACATAAAACAACGTTCCAATGAAATTCAACAACAAAGCCTGGGATATGAAAACCCCTACTTTAGATGACAACACCCGCAAGCGAAATAAGGATTATGAGATAAGAGCATGTACCTGGAATGTCCGGTCCCTTAATGGGGAAGGTGCCGCTGCCCGGCTGGTTGAGGTCCTGAGGAAAGCAAAAGCTGACATCACCGCCATGCAAGAGATGCGATGGACGGGGCGAGGAAACACGATCAAAACACCTTGCAACATCTACTGGAGTGGGCATGAAGACAAGCGCAGATACGGCATGGGATTTGTGGTGGGATAGAGACTCCGTCACCGTGTACTGTCGTTCACACCCGTGAACGAGCGTCTCGCTGCAATCCGCATAAAGGTACGATTTTTCACCATATCGATCATTTGTGCTCATGCACCGAGGAAAGAGAAGGACCACGTGGAAAAGGATGCATTCTACGAGTGCCTGGAAGAAGCATACGAGCGCTGCCCCCGTCATGATATTAAAGTCGTGCTTGGCGACTTTAACGCCAGGGTGGGTAAGGAGGGTGTATTTGGGAAGTTCAGTCTCCACGATCAGACCTCGCCAAATGGATTCAGGCTGATCGACTTCGCCGGTGCCCGAAATATGGTCATATCCAGCACTAGGTTTATGCACAAGAAGATCCATCAGGCTACATGGCTGTCCCCCGATCGAAAAACACGCAACCAGATCGACCACGTTGTGATAGACGGACGGCATGCTTCCAGCGTTTTAGATGTTCGCACAATACGAGGACCTAACATCGACTCTGATCACTACCTTGTAGCAGCCAAGATTCGTACCCGCCTCTGTACGACAAAACAGGTGCAACAAAAAACGCAGGGAAAGCTGGACGTCGAAAAGCTGCAATCGCAACAGACCGCCAATTATTTCGCATATCGCATCTCACACCTGCTCTCCGAGAGCACAATTCAACCTAGTGGAATGCATGAGCAGTGGGATCATATCTCAGGAGCACTCCGTACCGCAGCCGAAGAAGTAATTGGATTCCGGCGAACGCGAAGAAACAACTGGTATGATGATGAAGAGTGCCGCGCTGCAACGAAAAGAAAGGACGAAGCCTACAAGGCAGCGCTGAGATCGAATGCAACGAGGAGTGTGTGTGAACACTACCGTGAGTTGAAGAGGGAAGCGAGGCGGCTTTTCCGGGCGAAAGAAAGAGAGGCAGAAAAGCGTGAAATAAAGGAGCTTGAGATGCTGGCCAACGGGAATAATGCCCGAAAATTTTATCAAAAAAGTCGACGAATGACAGAAGGTTTTAAACCCGGGTTAAACTCCTGTAAGAATGAGAATGGCGACCTGGTGGCCGATGTTCAGAGAGCACTCAGAATATGGAGGGATCACTTCTCTGCCCTTTTAAATGGAGAAACTGAGCAAGAAACCAGAGAAGATACCGAACCCGAGCCCACAATCGAAGATGATGGAATTGACGTTCCACAACCCGACTATAATGAAGTGCGATGTCCCGATTGAAAAACAATAAAGCAGCTGGCGCTGATGGTTTGCCTGCTGAGCTATTCAATCACGGAAGCGAGGAGCTGGTAAGGCGAATGCATCAGCTTCTATGCAGAATATGGTCGGATGAATGCATGCCTGAAAAGTGGAATCTAAGTGTTCACTGCCCAATCCACAAGAAAGGCGATCCTGCAAACTGCGCCAACTATCGCGGAATCAGCCTTTTGAATATCGCATATAAGGTCCTATCAAGCGTATTGTGCGAAAGACTGAAGCCTGATGTGAACAGACTGATTAGACCTTATCACTGTGGCTTCAGACCTGGTAAATCTACCATCGCCCAGATTTTTACAATACGCTAAATCTTAGAAAAACCCCGTGGGAAAAGAATCGACACACATCATCTTCTTGTTGATTTTAAAGCCGCTTTCGATAGCAAGAAAAGAAGCTGCCTAAATGCCGCTATGTCTGAATTTGGTTTCCCCGCAAAACTTATACGGCTATCCAAAATGACCTTGAGCAACACCGCCAGCTCGGTCAGAATTGGGAAGTACCTCTCCGAGCCGTTCGAAACTAAACGAGATTTCAGACAGGGTGACCCTCTATCGTTAGATTTCTTTAATTTAATGCTGGAGAAAATAATACAAGCTGCAGAACTTAACCCCGCTGGAACAATATTTTATAAGAGCGTGCAACTGTTGGCATATGCTGACGATATTGATATCATTGGCCTTAACAACCGCGCCGTAACTTCCGCTTACTCGAAATTAGAAAAAGAAGCGGAGAAAATGGGATTGGTGGTGAACGAGGGCAAAACGAAGTACCTTCTGTCATCATGCAAAGAGTCAGCGCATTCGCGCCTTGGCAACCAAGCCACTGTTGGCAGCAATAATTTCGAAATAGTAAAGGACTTCGTTTACCTGGGAACCAGCATTAACACCAACAATAATTTTAGCCTAGAAATCCGACGAAGAATTACTCTTGCAAACAAATGCTACTTCGGACTGAGTAGGCAATTGAAAAGTAAAGTCCTCTCTCGACGAACGAAAATAATACTCTACAAGTCACTCATCGCACCCGTCCTGTTATATGGTGCAGAATCGTGGACACTAACAACATCTGATGAGGCGGCTGTGGGAGTAATCGAGAGAAAGGTTCTTCGAAAGATTTGTGGACGTCTACGCGTTGGCGACGGGGAGTACCGAAGAAGATTTAATGATGAGCTCTATTAACTTTACGCAGACGCCGACATAGTTCAGCGAATTAAAACACAGCGGCTTCGCTGGCTAGGCCACGTAGGGCGAATGTGCGAAGATGCTCCAGACCAAAAGGTATTCTTATCGGCACCCCCCGGTGGAAGCAGAGGAAGAGGGAGACCACTACTCCGATGGAAGGACCAAGTGGAGACCGATTTGAGATCCCGCGGTGTTTCCAATTGGCGCCAGTTGGCGCAACGAAGAAACGACTGGCGAGCTATGTTGGACGGTTAAAATCGCCCATTCGGTTAGATGACCACTTGAGGAAGAAAGGAGAAGAAGATCAAATAAATTTAATTAGCATTTAAAAACATAATTTTGTCAAGAATTTCTGGCGACATGTTGCAGCGAAGATCGCTTAGAAGAAGTCTTAAAGCGGAAAATGAACGCTCAACACTAACTTGAGCAGCTGGGACACTGTGTACGACTTCTACCAAGGACCACAAATATGGATATGTGTATTGTTTTTTGTTCCAATACTCCATTAAGTTAAAATTTATAGCGATCGTTTTTGGTGCATAGTTTTAAATTTCGTAAAAAGCTTTCTTTAGCTCATCATCTTGCTCCTCATCTTCTGACTCCTCATCGTCCGGTGAGATCAAAATTGAATTTATGAAAGATCCAATCAAAAAACTAGAACGTTCTGATGGTAGCTCCTGGAGTTCCATGTTTGTAGCTTCAATTGGTTGTTCTTGATAAGTATTCGGTAAATTTTTTTCTAAAGGGATTTTTTTGGTCTGAAAAGCAAAAGCAAAAATTGAGAGTAATATACATAATTTATATCTTAAGCCAAAAAATCATTACTTTAAAATTAATGATTTGGCGAAGTAATTGCCTTAAATGAGCTTTGGCATTTAAAGTAGATCCGTAATTACAAGTGGCCTTATTTGGGGATCTAAGTACATGCAGGAAAGTACTGTTGGATTGTCAAATATTTTTTTTTTTCAATTTTTCGAAGAACTTAAAGAGAAGTTGGCTATTCATGCTGGTATTGATTTGCAACTGAAGTTTCAATTTATTATTATACCTAGTAGTGCTACGCACACAAGGTATATTAACTTTAGTCGCCTAACGGCAGTACGTAACGGCATAAACGGATCGAGATAGATATTCACTTATGTACATATATCAAAATGTTCAGGAGGAAAAGAGAAATTTATTAAGCCATGTGAACACGATAGCTTGAGTAAATTTTGAGATATCTTGATGAAATTTGGTACGAAGATTCCTTGGCACTCATCTCCGAGCGCTACACGCCCACTTTTTATATATAGAATATTTTCGAAAACACAAAAAAAGTGATTACTCAGTACATAATACACTTATAAGGATAAAAATTTTTGTAAACATGAAGACTGAGGTATAAAATAAGATTTTCAAGAAACTTTTGAAAATGGGAGTGGCACCGCCCACTTTTGATTTAGTCAAATTAAGAAATGTTATTAATCATAAATCAAAAACCGTTTAAGGTGTCGGAACGAAATTCAGCACGTAGGTTTCCGGTGTGCAAGGAATGTTCGAGGAAAAAATGGGCGAAATCGGTTAAAGTCCACGCCCACTTCTATATGGAAGTTTCTGAAGAGGATCGTAGATATATTAAATAGGCAATAACTTTGCGTAAAATAGATTTACATCATTTATATTTCACTTTTAAGTTTCCGTAAACTACGAAAACCAAAAAATAAAAATTTTGGAAAATGAGCTTGGCCCCGCCCCTAGTGGATTATTCCACAAAACTTTTTGTGCCATAACTCCGCCAAAAATTGATTTGTCGAAACGAAACCGATGGGCGAAATCGGTTAATGTCCACGACCAGTTTTTTAACATAGTTCTGAAATTTTTTTTTTTAAATTTAAACAGCGATATTTCTACAACTAAGCAAGTTATATCAATCAGATTTTGCACACATAACAACCTTTTCAAGGAATTCTCGACTGCAACCAAATTTTGTCAATTTTGAAGAGTTAGGCGTGGCGCCGCCCACTTTTCAGCATAAAATGTCTGCTATTTTCGAAAGCAATTATATCTTAATATTTCAATGAAAATTGGTTAGCTGCTTCTCAGTAGTATGTATTATATTCTGTGAGGACCCAAAACCACCGGTTTTGGAGTCCACACATTACACACAACACGGTAGTACTGAATTACTTTTATTCACACGATATGAATTTTTAATAAAAATATACATTTTGAAATCACGGGTTTCTAAATTTTGGAACACCCTAGTGTACATAAATTTTTTTATATTTATTATATTATACCACAATGAATTTCGTGGTATAAATTGGTACAAATACACATATTTTTCTGGATACTCTAATATGCACTTTTTTTTCCCGAACCCCCTAATACACTTTTTAATAATTAGGCAAAATATGAGCAGCTAACCAAGCGACAATTCTAGTTTGCAATAAACAAGTATTGCACAAACAAATTAACCGGCATTCCAGCAAGCAAAAGGGTCAGCCAACTCAAGCAGCGGTGCTTTGTTCACATTCACGCGCACGCCTACATATTTGGGCAACCCAATGCAAGCGGACATAGCATAAAGAAGAAAAGGAAAAAAAAGCATTCTTAGCACATGACGGGAGTGAAGCAAATTTAGCAGCATCACACGTAGTGAGGAATATATGGCCAGCTGATCTAAGCAGCGCTAGCACCAATATGCGCGAACATATGATAGCGGGCGAAAGGGGCATTCCAGGTGGAAAGGGCGCACACATAAAAAGTTAGAAAGTATATTATATTGTATATATAGATCGAGCTACGGTAAATAATGTAAATACCTAAGATTAGAATTTGTTATTGTAAAATAACTGTCCGCCTGTGCGCGGACAAGTATAAAAGGGCGACAATTTCGCTAAGTCGAGGAGAAGCTAGATAGGCATAATAGCCTGCTGACGCATTGCTCAGCGGTGAAAGAAGTTCCTGGGGTGTTCTAACTCACGAACTTTATATTTTATATACAGTATATAACTCTACTGTTTGGAAGGCTAGTGGTGGTTTCCTACCTCCGCAACCTTTAGAAGATTTATACACAGTGGGGTTTTTTTAACTCCGCTGTCGGGAAGGTTAGTGGTGGTTTGCTACCTCCGCGACCTTTAGTAGAGCAGGGTATTATTAAGGTATACACGGCGGGTTTTCCTAGCCTCGCCGTATGAGAAGTAGTTTTGGATAAAGTAGCGTTGAATTACCAAATAAAACATATATTTGTATACAATTTATTAAACAGGGGGTTTCTCTTTAAAAGGAGCCGTTAGGGATTCGTTCTCTACCCCACAGGAACCCCGGCCGGACTGAGCTAACCCCGGCATAAAGGAAAAGTCCGTCACAAATGGCGCCCGAGCAGGGACTATAAAATAGGGTCACATGGTAGATAGCTAAGAACGAGGATAATCACAAAGGATACAGAGGAGAATACACAAAGGAAACCAAGAATTACGTGAAGAAACAGGTTTACAGAAATCAGCAAGGAACACATAAAGACATAATGGCGAGAGTTACGTGGGTATACTACCTCAACCGCGAGGAGCTGGTAAAATATGCTGCAGAATTTAACCTAGAGGCTAGCGGAACAGTGGAGGAGCTACGAAAGCGCGTGGCGAGCTTCATCCAGTCACAAGGTAGCGAGTCAAGCCTGGAGGCTCGTTTCATCGAACTAGAGACACAGCATCCAAAACCAATAATTCCAAGGCTTGGCGACCAACTAATGTTACCAGGCAACAGCGGCATTCCAGACGGGAAGCAAACGAGTAAAAACTCGGTCGACACACACGGGCACGAGGAAGCCGCACAGCAGCAACCATACGTGACGTACCAGCCCGTATCCCACACGAACATAATGGATCGAGTACGTAAGTGGGGTCTTAAATACGACGGCGGAAAGGACCCGTTAAGTTTTATTGAACGGGTGGAGGAGCTGGCCGACAGCTACGAAGTTGGTCGCAACTCCATCCCACTAGCGTTACCGGAGCTTTTTAAAGATAAGGCGTTGGTAAGGTACCGCACCAACAATCGGCACTGGCAAGAATGGGAAGTCTTTAAGAAAGACTTCCTAAAGTTTTTCCTAAGTTCCAGGTACTTTGAGAATTTGGATGACGAAATCCGGCAGCGAGTCCAGCGACCAGGTGAGACGTTTAAAGATTACGTGCTATCGTTACAGGGGTTAATGCGACACGGCGATTATACCGACGACAAGAAGCTGGACAGTATATATAGGAACTCGCGGCGAGAGTATCAGCTGTACGTAAAAAGGAGTGAGTTCAATAGCCTGGAGGGATTGGTCAGCCTGGTCGAGGATTATGAAAGTTCAAAAGGGTAGTTCAAGCGGTAGAGGCGGAGATCAAGTTGATCCGACAAAGGCATGTGAGTGAGTTTCTAGTTTTACCGGGGCTAGTCGACAGCGTCGTGATCGGAACAGACTATCTGGCAAAGGCCAAGCTGGAGTTGAAGTGTGGCAATGAGACGTTAGTATTGCAAGTGGATGATCGGAAACAGCTAGCGGCAACATGTACGACGATGGTAGACCAAGGAGAGAGCAAAGGTGCCGAGGAGACCGCGAGGCGTGAACACGAGGTCCCACTAGCGGAGAACAGTACAGACGATGCGGTGAGTAACTTTCTGAAACATGAGTTACAGATTTTTGAAGAGATGTTTGGCGTGTCGAACATAACCACCCACAAGATAGTAATGCGAGATGACCGGCCAATAAAACAAAGGTATTTTCCAAAGAACCCAAAGATGCAAGAGATAATAAACAAGGAGATAGACGAGCTAATAGATAAAGGTTGTATCGATCCATCCCATAGCCCACACAGCGCGCCGATAGTTCTGGCCCGCAAGAAGAACGGCAAATGGAGACTCTGCGTCGGCTATCGGCAACTCAACGCACGTTCGGTACCAGATGCCTTTCCATTATCAAGAATACAACATATTTTGGATAGACCACGTAGCGCGCGTTTTATAAGCAGCCTGGATCTTAAAAATGGTTATTGGCAAATCCCGATGGAAGAAAGTAGTAAGCAATTCACAGCATTTACGGTACCCGGACGAGGATTGTACCAGTGGAAAGTGATGCCGTTTGGATTACACTCTGCCCCTGCCACATTTCAGAGAGCACTCGATCGAGTCATTGGCCCAGAGCTAGAACCACACGCATTCGCCTACCTAGACGACATCATAATTACTAGCACGGCATTGGAAGAGCATATAACCCACCTGAAAGAAGTTTTTGAAAGATTACGACGAGCCAACTTGAAGATCAATCCGGAGAAATGTGAGTTTTTTCTCTTTTTCTCTTTATGGCGCGATATACAACAGGTATATCATCATAAACCTCCTAAGAGATTTTTGCGCCAAGCTTCTCTTCCAATTTGTGGTGTGCCGATTTGAATTTTCCCTACAAATTGGTGGGACCTACAGTTTTTTGCCGACTCCGAACGGCATCTACAAAGGAGACGAATTTTTGCTGAGAAGCCTGTCATGGCGGAAATACACTCGGAGAGTTTGCCAAACCACTGCCGAGGGGCGACCCCGTTTTGAAAAACTTTTTTCAAATCACTTTTTGATGTTACCTGTACCAGGGCTCGAACCATGGACCTTCGGTGTGGTAGGCCGGCAACACTACCTCCACACCACGGCGGCCGCGGCCGGGAAAAGTTTAAAATATCTAGGTCACGTGGTCAGTGAAGAGGGTATCCATACGGACCATGACAAAATCGCAGCCATCAAGGAACTGACGCCACCACAGAACATACGACAGTTAAGGCGCTAACGTCAATGTTGAGGAAAGGAAGGAAGTGGAAATGGTGCGAGGAACAGCAGGTGGCATTCGAAGCGCTTATACAAGCACCAGCATTGGCGTGCCCAGATTTTTCGAACAGGTTCTGGTTACAGACTGATGCGAGCGAATACGGCCTTGGTGCAGTTCTTACGACGAGGAACGAGTAATAGCATATGCCAGCCGTCGGCTGAATAAGGCCAAAATAAACTACTCGGCAACGGAGAAGGGGTGTCTAGCCATCGTTTGGGCTACCAGGAAGATGAGGCCATATTTGGAGGGATATAATTTTACGGTAATCATTGATCACTTGGCTTTGAAATGGTGGAACGCGATCGAGAGTCCATCGGGCCGGATCGCTAGATGGGCGCTTGAATTGCAGCAGTACTCGTTCGACGTACAATACCGGAAAGGCAAAATGAATGTGGTCGCCGACGCACTCTCGAGGCAGCCGCTGGAAGAATAATTGGGAAGTATGAAGGCGGATGGTGTTACCTGCAAATGGTACACAACGAAAATGGCCGAAGTAGCGAAAGAGCCGGAGAAATTCCCCGATTTCGTGATGGAGGGAGGATGATTGTATCGACGAATAGGGAGTCAAATGCATGGCGAGGATGTGGTACCGTGGAAGTTATGCGTGCCGACATCAGAGAGCAGAAGAGTGCTCAACGGAATACACGGCACACCGAGCGCAGGACACATGGGTATACGGAAATCAGTCGCGCGTGCAATGATGAGGTACTACTGGCCTGGAATGTTTAGAGACGTACGGAAGTACGTGCAACAATGCCACGCATGCCAAGTCTACAAGCCCAGCCAACAGCAAGCTGCAGGTAAGATGCTCATCCAGATTTCTGATGAACCTTTTGCTACTGTTTGTGCAGATTTCGTTGGACCACTCCCTCGCTCGAAGCATGGAAATACGATGGCATTAGTTTTTGTGGATAAATTCTAAAAATGGGTAGAAATCATGGCACTACGGAGGGCGGCGACGGAGAATCTGATCAGAGGAATGAGGGAGAGAATTTTGGCCCGATTTGGCGCGCCAAAAATTCTAATCACAGACAATCGAGCACAATTCACGAGCCGGCATTTTAAGAAGTTTCTACAAGAAGCTGGCATAAAGCACCAGCTAACGCCACCGTACACCCCGCAAGAGAATCCGACGGAAAGAGCGAATCGTAACATCAAGAGGATGATAGCACAGTTCACTGGGAAGGAGCATAAGATATAGGATGAGTTGTTGCCAGAGATGACACTTGCACTGAATACGAGCGTAGGCGAGTCAACAGGCTACAGTCCAGCATTCGTAGTACAGGGTAGGGAACCGAGCATCCCCAACGCCCTCTACGATGAGCAAACTTTTGGCACAGGCGAGGAGAAGGTGACTCTCAGTGAAAAGATGGCGAAAATGAAGAAGGTGTATGAGATGGTACGACGTGGACAACAACAAGCATCCGCGTAGCAGGCAAGGCATTACAATTTACGTAGGAGACAGTGGCAACCGGCTGTGGGCGATTTGGTATTAGTAAAAGAGCACCAGCTGTCCAAGGCAGTTGATAACTTCGCAGCAAAGTTGGCACCAAGATACAGTGGGCCTCATCGTGTCACGAACTTCGTATCCCAGGTGAACGTCAAGCTAGACAAGGCAGTCGAAGAAGAAGCAAGTCCGGCAGCAGAAAGACAAACACGTTTATCCCGTGAGCGTGGTAAGTCGAAGGCGTCTCGCCAAGCCCCGAATGGGGGCTTCACCGAAGTTCCCATCGGGGAACAAACCAGACGGCTACCGACGATAGCAACAACACAACACTAGCCATCATCAGCATCGTGTAGTAGAACCCCGAACGAACATTTCACCGAGGTCTCCGTCGGGGAGCACACAGAACAACTGGCCGTAGTCACGGAGCAAGGTCAAGACGATTGTAGAACGGTGCCGATATGTGGGTCACTAGCACTCGCTAATTCAACAGGTGGTATACGGTGGCCGGAGTGGGTGGCATGCAGTACAAGTAGAAGGACAAACCCCAACCATGGATAACGGGATACAGATGGCGATGAACTACGCCAACAACATAGCCAGCCAATGCTACAACCTAATGACGGAATTTTGTATAACATTACATTTTCGAACAAGGCCCAGATCGCGAGAGAGCATCCTATAGAGAAACATCTAATCGAACGTCAGGCCCAAACCCCTTCAGCGAACATTCATCAGTCACCACAATACAACTACCAAGCGCCACAAAACATACACACGTTGACACAAACAAAACATATGAGGAAGTATAATTATCCTGCAAGAACAAAACACTCAACAAATGAGATCGCGAAGACAATGCTGCCTGGAAAACCACTGTTAGGAGAACGGCGAGGACGAGTATAAATATGAGGCGCCGACGTGCAAATAAATTAAAAAGTCTTTTATCATGAACAACCGCGCAGTAACTAATTACACCACCGAAAACGCCAAGGACGGTTCCCTCCGCCTGTGGATCAGGCGGCACGACAGGGTCAGTGCACAGCGAAGACGAACACGATGTGGAAACAACTGCGAGCGAAGAAGAGGTGAGCGTCAGTGACCTGGCAGGCGCAGAGCCAGACAATGAGGGCTATACCGGCGCCGAGATCGATGCCGACAGTCAAGACACAGAGGAGTTTGGGTGTCTTATCGAGGGTGAGTCCAGCCGGAGCCTCGAATACGAAGCGGTGTCAGAGTGCGGTTCTGTGGAGCAATTTAGGAGTCCAAGCTGCAGTGCAGACGAGTGGTATGACCGTAGACCATTGGTGCGAGAGGGGACACCAATATCGATATCTCCAGAGAGTGAGGCAAGTTGTGGCGAAGCCCCACCGAGGCAGGGCGAGATGTCGATTCGCCAAGAGGATGAGACGGGTGTACAACAAGAATGCCATGCCCGGGGAGTCAGACACCCCACCGACCAAGCGCTATATATGCGAGGCTATCGAGGGCCGTGACCCGACCGAGAAGAGCGATGTGTTGAGTCTAGCGGCAAGCAATGGCACACTGGGCACGCGGAGCGGAAACGGCGACATGACCAACAACGTCACAGGGGTATCGCAGGACGTAGTCGGGGAGATTGAGCGATGGCTCCACGGGTCAACGACGACCACCGTGGCCAATAAAACAGGAGTCGACCCCTCCCAAGTACTTTGGTGGCTGATATAGAGGCGCACGTCGAAGAGGCACGGGCAAGGCGAAGGAAGATGATGTTCCACCGGAACGTAGATGCCAAGAGGTACAGGGTGAGGATAACCAGGACGGGCCTCGTAACGGTAACCCTTGTTGCGGCAGGTGAGGCGAGAGTGTGAGGACCCAAAACCACCGGTTTTGGAGCCCACACATTACACACAACACGGTAGTACTGAATTACTTTTATTCACACGATATGAATTTTTAATAAAAATATACATTTTGAAATCACGGGTTTCTAAATTTTGGAACACCTTAGTGTACACATATTTGAATATTTATTATATTATACCACAATAAATTCCGCGGTATAAATTGGCAAAAATACACATATTTTTCTGGAAACTCTAATATGCACTTTTTAATAATTAGGCAAAATATGAGCAGCTAACCAAGCGACAATTCTAGTTTGCAATAAACAAATATTGCACAAACAAATTAACCGGCATTCCAGCAAGCAAAAGGGTCAGCCAACTCAAGCAGCGGTGCTTTGTTCACATTCACGCGCACGCCTACATATTTGGGCAACCCAATGCAAGGGAACATAGCATAAAGAAGAAAAGGCAAAACAGCATTCTTAGCACATGACGGGAGTGAAGCAAATTTAGCAGCATCACACGTAGTGAGGAATATATGGCCAGCTGATCTAAACAGCGCTAGCACCAATATGCGCGAACATATGATAGCGGGCGAAAGAGGCATTCCAAGTGGAAAGGGCGCACACATAAAAAGTTAGAAAGTATATCATATTGTATATATAGATCGAGCTACGGTAAATAATGTAATTACCTAAGACTAGAATTTGTTATTGTAAAATAACTGTACGCCTGCGCGCGGACAAGTATAAAAGGGCGACAATTTCGCTAAGTCGAGGAGAAGCTCAGCGGTGAAAGAAGTTCCTGGGGTTTCCTAACTCACGAACTTTATATTTTATATACAGTAGGGGTTTTTCTAACTCTACTGTTTGGAAGGCTAGTGGTGGTTTCCTACCTCCGCAACCTTTAGTAGATTTATACACAGTGGGGGTTTTTATAACTCCGCTGTCGGGAAGGTTAGTGGTGGTTTGCTACCTCCGCGACCTTTAGTAGAGCAGGGTATTATTAAGGTACACACGGCGGGTTTTCCTAGCCTCGCCGTATGAGAAGTGGTTTTGGATAAAGTAGCGTTGAATTACCAAATAAAACATCTATTTGTATACAATTTATTAAACAGGGGTTTTCTCTTTAAAAGGAGCCGTTAGGGATTCGTTCTCTACCCTACAGGAACCCCGGACGGACTGAGCTAACCCCGGCATAAAGGAAAAGTCCGTCACAACTCCTGCCAAAAATTATCCAAATCGGGAAACACACAAGCAAAATATTCGGGCTCATATTAAGAGCCCACTGCAATAGCGAAGTTATACGAGTATATCTTTTTTGATCTTCATACCCTTCATAAACATTAAATGTATGTAGTCTCTCAGTTTTACAAAAGAATACTGAAATTCGTTGTTTGCTTTCGCCATTTTATAATATACTAGCAAACCCGGTAGACGTTGTTTTGACGTTTTGATACATAGAACACATCTATATATAAAACGTCATTAACTTGAACCAAATAAACTCCTAACTATACCGAACTGCAGCTTTATATAACCTGGGGGCTTTTTTGGACCTATCGTAAAAGTTCGAGAGCAAAACAAGCACAAAAATTATGTAGATATTGACTAAGTGACACATATATCCAAAAAAGTTCGGAGTTATGACGAATTGAAACTTTAGATAACCTGGGGGCGTGGCTCCGCCCTTTTTTCGAAAACTATATATTGTCTATGCTGTACCCAGTGAACCAAGTATATATTGTGAAGATTTCATAAAGATCGGTTGAGGTCTTTGGCGCCTATAAGAGACACATTTGTTATTCTATTTTTGTTACACACACTAGGTATATTACTTCATTCGGCATAAACGAATCGAGATATATATTTGTTAATGTATATCAAAACGTACAGGATGAAAAGTAAAATATCCGGGCAAGTAGTTAATACCCCACTGCAAAAGCAAATTTGTATATCTTTTTTCATATTCATACCTTTCATGAACATGAAATGTTTGTACGTATACTGAAATGATCAGGAGGATGAGCTGAGTCGATGTAGCCATGTCCGTCTCTCGATACGCCCATCTGTCTGTCCGTCTGTCTATTGGACGCAAATAAGAACTGAAAGTATTAAAATAGACCTGCGTAAATTGGGATGCCATAACGGATCACTACTAGGTATATAATGTTCGGTTCCACCCGAACTTAGACTTCCTTACTTGTTTATTTTAATTTTATTTATTTATTATTACGGCTTCTCATGCCTAAAACTTGGTATAATGCATTGGAATTAGTTATGCTGTCGGAATGCATGGCAGTTCAAAGGACCAGTTATAGTCAGTTGTAATGCAATTCTTGTCAGGAGGTTGGAAAGGACGCGTTTCTCTATCCTCCAGTGCTTCATCCCTAGACTTGTTTTGACAGGATTCCCATCAACAAAATAGAATCGAATGTAAGATAAATGAATGGCAGTTTAAATAACGAGGGTGGTTGGAAAGGGCGGGTTTCCAATCCACCCATACTCCAGCCGCTAGAAAAAAGTTGTCTTTTGATGGCTCCACTGACTGGGAAATTGGAAATCCATGGTATCCACTCCTCCATGAAAGCAAAAAAAAAAAGAACTTGTAAGATTTTTATCTTACTGGGAGGGTTTTAAAATATAACATCAAACTTTTTTTGAATGTGTTTACATCTTTACTCTCTTTTATATGACTTGGAAGCTCATTATAAAATTTTAAGCTTTTATAAAATATATTTTGCTTGCCCGGTTCCGTTTTAAAGAGAGGTAATCTGAAATTTTTTTTTTCTATAGCTGCATACGATTGGGGTTCATTGACATTCATACCACGCGTCATATTAAATACAAATTTCATGCTATGATAAAGTATTAGCTGTTTTACACTGGCCCAATTTAGGGTTTGTAGGCTTTGTATTAGAGCGTCGTATCTCCGTTGTAAGATAAATATCATAGCTTTGTTTTTCCTAACCTGTAATTTATCGACTTGTGCGTCACTGGTAATAAAAATTATTGTTGGACAATAAATGAAGTGTGGCTCTATTATGGATCTATAGACTTTCAACTTATATTTTTTACTTATATATTTACATGTTATTTTCCAGAATCCAATCTTCTTACCAATTTTTGCCACTATATAATCAATATGATCATTAAACTTCAACTTATTATCAATCTGAACCCCTAAATACCTGAATGTTTTCACTTCCTCAATCTTTGTATTCATAATTTCTAGCTCAATTTTATGGAGGGCGGGGCCGCGTGCAGAAGTCCACGCAAGTGGGGAAAGTTTCTGATCGCCATTCACCTGGGAATGGCCAGAGCGATTCTTTTGCATGCGGTTCAAGCAGCTCACTACTTCCGGGCTTTGCGCCCAAGTATCCTCTGCGTAACCACCGAACACCCGTTTGGTGGTAAGCTAAACGTGAGAAGGCGACAACCTGGTAAGGCCACTCCGACATAATCGGTTTAAGGGCTTGCTGGGGGGTTCAAACAGCAGCGTCTGATCACCAGGTGGTGCGGCTGCAAGCGGGCGTCTGTCTTGGATCAAGCGGCTCGCTATACAAACGTGTAATAGAATTCAACCTCCCGTGAAACGGGTTGTGCGTTGGGTTTGGGACCCACCACATAAAACAACGTTCCAATGAAATTCAACAACAAAGCCTCGGATATGAGAACCCCTTTTTTAGATGACAACACCCGCAAACGAAATAAGGATTATGAGATAAGGGCATGTACCTGGAATGTCCGGTCCCTTAATGGGGAAGGTGCCGCTGCCCGGCTGGTTGAGGTCCTGAGGAAAGCAAAAGCTGACATCACCGCCATACAAGAGATGCGATGGACGGGGCAAGGAAACACGATCAAAACACCTTGCAACATCTACTGGAGTGGGCATGAAGACAAGCGCAGATTCCGCGTGGGATTTGTGGTGGTAGAGAGACTCCGTCACCGAGTACTGTCGTTCACACCCGTGAACGAGCGTCTCGCTGCAATCCGCATAAAAGTACGATTTTTCACCATATAGTTTATCTGCGCTCATGCACCGACGGAAGAGAAGGACGACGTGCATTCTACGAGCGCCTGGAAGAAGCATACGAGCGCCTGGAAGAAGCATACGAGCGCTGCCCCCGTCATGATATCAAAGTCGTGCTTGGCGACTTTAACGCCAGGGTGGGTAAGGAGGGTGTATTTGGCCCCACTGTCGGGAAGTTCAGTCGCCACGATCAGACTTCGCCAAATGGATTCAGGCTGATCGACTTCGCCGGTGCCCAAAAAATGGTCATATCCAGCACTAGGTTTATGCAGAAGAAGATCCATCAGGCTACATGGCTGTCCCCCGATCGAAAAACACGCAACCAGGTCGACCACGTTGTGATAGACGGACGGCATGCTTCCAGCGTTTTAGATGTTCGCACAATACGAGGACCTAACATCGACTCTGATCACTACCTTGTAGCAGCCAAGATTCGTACCCGCCTCTGTACGACAAAACAGGTGCAACAAAAAACGCAGGGAAAGCTGGACGTCGAAAAGCTGCAATCGCAACAGACCGCCAATTATTTCGCATATCGCATCTCACACCTGCTCTCCGAGAGCACAATTCAACCTAGTGGAATGCATCAGCAGTGGGATCATATCTCAGGAGCACTCCGTACCGCAGCCGAAGAAGTAATTGGATTCCGGCGAACGCGAAGAAACAACTGGTATGATGATGAAGAGTGCCGCGCTGCAACGAAAAGAAAGGACGAAGCCTACAAGGCAGCGCTGAGATCGAATGCAACGAGGAGTGTGTGTGAACACTACCGTGAGTTGAAGAGGGAAGCGAGGCGGCTTTTCCGGGCGAAAGAAAGAGAGGCAGAAAAGCGTGAAATAAAGGAGCTTGAGATGCTGGACAACGGGAATAATGCCCGAAAATTCTATCAAAAAAATTCGGCGAATGGCAGAAGGTTTCAAACCCGGGGCAAACTCCTGTAAGAATGAGAGCGGCGACCTGGTAACCGATGTTCAGAGAGCACTCAGAATATGGAGGTATCACTTCTCTGCCCTTTTAAATGGAGAAACTGAGCAAGAAACCAGAGAAGATGCCGAACCCGAGCCCACAATCGAAGATGATGGAATTGACGTTCCACAACCCGACTATAATGAGGTGCGAATAGCAATATCCCGATTGAAAAACAATAAAGCAGCTGGCGCTGATGGTTTGCCTGCTGAGCTATTCAAACACGGAGGCGAGGAGCTGGTAAGGCGCATGCATCAGCTTCTATGCAGAATATGAATGCATGCCTGAAGATTGGAATCCAAGTGTTCTCTGCCCAATCCACAAGAAGGGCGATCCTGCAAACTGCGCCAACTATCGCGGAATCAGCCTTTTAAATATGGCATATAAGGTCCTATCAAGCGTATTGTGCGAAAGACTGAAGCCTGATGTGAACAGACTGATTGGACCTTATCAGTGTGGCTTCAGACCTGGTAAATCTACCATCGACCAAATTTTTACAATACGCCAAATCTTGGAAAAAACCCGTGAAAAAAGAATCGACACGCATCATCTCTTTGTTGATTTTAAAGGCGCTTTCGATAGCACGAAAAGGAGCTGCCTATATGCCGCTAAATCTGAATTTGGTTTCCCCGCAAAACTTATACGGCTATGCAAAATGACCTTGAGCAACACCGCCAGCTCGGTGAGAATTCTGAAGTACCTCTCCGAGCCGTTCGAAACTAAACGAGGTTTCAGACAGGGTGACCCCCTATCGTGCGATTTCTTTAATTTAATGCTGGAGAAAATAATACAAGCTGCAGAACTTAACCGCGCTGGAACAATATTTTATAAAAGCGTGCAACTGTTGGCATATGCTGACGATATTGATATCATTGGCCTTAACAACCGCGCCGTAACTTCTGCTTACTCCAAATTAGAAAAAGAAGCGGAGAAAATTGGATTGGTGGTGAACGAGGGCAAAACGAAGTACCTTCTGTCATCATGCAAAGAATCAGCGCATTCGCGCCTTGGCAACCAAGCCACTGTTGGCAGCAATAATTTCGAAATAGTAAAGGACTTCGTTTACCTGGGAACCAGCATTAATACCGACAATAATGTTAGCCTAGAAATCCGACGAAGAATCACTCTTGCAAACAAATGCTACTTCGGACTGAGTAGGCAATTGAGAAGTAAAGTCCTCTATCGACGAACGAAAATAACACTCTACAAGTAACTCATCGCACCCGTCCTGCTATATGGTGCAGAAGCGTGGACACTAGCAACATCTGATGAGGCGGCTCTGGGAGTATTCGAGTGAAAGATGCTCCAGCCCAGAAGGTATTCTTATCGGCACCCGCCGGTGGAAGCAGAGGAAGAGGGAGACCACCACTCCGATGGAAAGACCAAGTGGAGACCGATTTGCGATCCCGCGGTGTTTCCAATTGGCGCCAGTTGGCGCAACGAAGAAACGAGTGGCGAGCTATGTTGGACGGTCAAAATCGCCCAGGCGGTTAGATGCCCATTTAAAGTAAAGTAATTTTATGGGAATCTTTATTACGTGTTCTGGATATGACCATGGAATTTGTTTTACTAACATTAAGCTTTAGTTTGTTGTTTTATTTTGTTTTGTTGTTTTTCCGACAGGGTGAATAATTGATGTATATTGGAACGATTTTTCGCTATCCCTTGTCAAATTTCGTTCTCCGAAAATGGACACTGATGATGGCACAACGCCGAACACCGGTTTGTCTCAAAACCAAATTTGACAGGGGATGACGAAAAATCGTTCCAATATACATCTTTAGTTTGTTGCTACAAAGCCACCTATAAAGCGAGTTGAGGTCTTCCTCTCCTTGCTACCCTTATATCTGATTCACTTACTTCTAACAAAGCATCATCCGCAAACAGCCTTATTTTGGTATAGTTCAAGGCCAAGGTTATGTCATTTCAAAGGACAGGCGCTAACACCGATCCTTGTGGCAATCCTATTTTCACCATGGTCTCTTCGGAGACCACCGACTCTATAGCTGTTTTTTTGTTTGTGGTTTGTTAAAAAGCTCTCAAACCACTTTAGCTCAATATCCCTAATGCCTATTTTCTAGAGTTTAGCGAGAATTATATCTCTGTCTATAGTTTCAAATGAAAACAGCAGCTATATTTTTCTTTGCATTAAGTTCTTCTTTACAACTCGAGGTAACGTAATTCAAAGCCGATTCGCAGGACTGTCCTTCTCTGAAACCTGGTTGTTCTTTTATAAGTATTTTATTAATTTCGATATAATTAACAAGTTGGGTTTTTTCTACTATCTCAAGAATTGTCTCGTTGTTTGGCAAAGTGTTAATCGATCTAAACTCATCACCTAAAACTGAATTTTTTACTTTTATTACTGCTTCTATTGTTGATATTTTCCATGGGGTAGGCACTATTCCAGTTTTAATGGACATATTTATAATTTCAGCATAAAACTGTCCCATGTATGAAATTGAATCTTTTATTACTCCATCCGCAAGTAGGTTTTTGCCCCCAATTTTATTTTTAATCTGCTCTGTTAGTGCACGTAATAATGTTGCCGCTAGCCAATTTCCCTATTTATATCAACAATGCTATCAATAAACAAGTGAGGAAGTCTAAGTTCGGGTGGGACCCAACATTATATACCTAGTAGTGATTTGTTATGGCATCCCAATTTACGCAGGTCTATTTTAATACTTTCAGCTCGTATTTACGGTTAAATAGACAGACGGACAGATAGATAGACGTATCAAGAGACGGATATGGCTACATCGACTCAGCTCATCCTCCTAATTACTTCAGTAGACTTTTTGATGGGACTATCTCTTTTTCTTCTCATACGTACAAACATTTCATGTTCATGAAAGGTAAGAAAATCAAAAAAGATATACAACTTCGCTTTTGCAGTGGGCTATTAACTACTTGTCCGGATATTTTACTTTCCTAAACGTTTTAATATACATTAATAAATATATATCTCGATTCGTTTATGCCGAATGAAGTAATATACCTATTGTGCGTAATAAAAATAGATATAAAAAAGGGTGTCTTTTGTAGGCGCCAAAGAACTCAACCGATCTTTATGAAATTTTCACAATATATACTTGGGTTCACTGGGTACAGCATATACAATATATAGTTTTGGAAAAGTAGGCGGAGCCACGCCCCCAGGCTATATAAAGTTTCAATTCGTCATAACTCCAAACTTTTTTGGTCTAAATTAATGAAATTTGGATATATGTGTCACTTAGTCAATATCTACTTAATTTTTCAAAAGAAGGCGGTGCCACGCCCACATATTTTGTGTTTTGTTTTTCTCTTAAACTTTCACGATAGGTTCAGGAATTCTATGGGCACGACACAGTCTATATATAGCTTTTGGAAAAGCCCCCTTGTTATATAAAGCTGCAGTTCAGGAGTTTATTTGGTTCAAGTTAATGACATTTTATATATAGATGTGTTCTATGTATCAAAACGTCAAAACAACATCTACCGGGTTTGCTAGTATATTATAAAATGGCAACATTCAAATTTCAACATTCTTTGGTAAAACTGAGAGACGGACGGAGAGACGGGCATGACTAAATCGACTCCGCTCATCGTGCTGATCATTTTAGTGAACTTTTCTCTTCTTGTTCTCATACTTACATACATTTAATGTTTATGAAAGGTATGAAAATCAAAAAAGATATATAACTTCGCTATTGCAGTGGGCTATTAACTACGTACCAGAATATTTTGCTTGCGTGTTTCCCGATTTGGCTAATTTTTGGCAGGTGTATAATACATACTACTGAGAAGCAGCTGACCAATTTTCATTGAAATATCGAGATTGTATTATAAGCGATTGCCTTCAAAATTGACAACATTTTTTTGCGCCTGAGTTTTTTTTAAAAAGCTTATTATGTGTGCAAAATCCTATTGATATAACTGGCTTGGTTGTAGAAATATCGCTTTTTAAATTTTACAAAAAAAATTTTCAGAACTCTATTAAAAAACTGGGTGTGGACATTACCGATTTCGCCCATTTTTACAGCAAACATTTACCTTTATATATAGAATATTATCACCAAATTTCGTTTCGGCAACGCAATTTTTGGCTGTGTTATGGCATAGTCCACTATGGAATAGTCCACTATAAAAGGGGCGCGACCACGCCCATTTTCGAAACCTTAAAGTTTTTGGATTTCTTTCTTTATGGAAACTTTAAAAGTGAAATATAAATGATGTAAAGCTATTTTACGCAAAGTTATTCCCTATTTAATATATCTACGAGCCTCTTTAAAATCTTTCATATAAAAGTGGGCGTAGACCTTAACCGATCCCGCCCATTTTTTCCTGGAAAATTCGCTCCATACCTGGAAACCTGCGTGCTGAATTTCGTTTCGTTATCTCGAACGGTTTTTGATTTATGAATAATATTATTTCTAAATTTGACTTAATAAAAAGTGGGCGGTGCCACGCCCATTTTCAGAAGTTTCTTGAAACATTTATTTTGTGCCTCAATCTCACTGTACTCACCAAATTTTATCCTTATAGGTGTATCATGTACTGAGTAATCACTTTTTTTGTGTTTTCGAAAATATTCCATATATAAAAAGTGGGCGTGGCTATCATCCGATTTCGCCCATTTTAAATAGCGCTCGGAGATGAGTGCCAAGGAACCCGCGTACCAAATTTCATTAAGATATATCAAAAGTTACTCAAGTTATCGTGTTCACAGACGGACGGACGGACGGACGGACATGGCTTTATCAATTTCTCTTTTCGTCCTGAACATTTTGATATATATAAGTCAATATCTATCTCGATCCGTTTATGCCGTTACGTACTGCCGTTACGCGACTAAAGTTAATATACCTTGTGTGCGTAGCACTACTAGGTATAAAAATATGTTTAGAGCTTCAGCGATGTCGTTAACAGTAACCGTCACGATACTGTGGTTCTCCACATTAATTTACTGTCATCACTATTTAGATCAATTTTATTTTCCATATACTTAACTTTCTTCCTTTTTATGAGTTTTTTATAGTGTAATGGAGTTGTATTCCGTATAGTCACGCGTTAACCTGGCTTGCAACTGCAAGAAATATTTGTGTTTATTTATTTCGTTCAATTCCATTTATTTCTAATTTGTAACGTTCATGTTTTCTCGGAGGTTAATGATCCCATACAACTCATTAAACAAGCATTAATGTATTCGACCATATCATAGATATTAATGGGATTCAATGTCCTGAAGTCACATTGTCGTAACAAATGTATCAGATTCTCTGCAGAGTAATTTTCCCAAGAAGTTGATGTAATCACTTTTCTCAAAGGAATTGAATTATTAACTATAACGGAGAATGAAACGGTTTCATGATCTGAAATTCTGTTGTTAACGAGATTTACACAAGACCTATGTGTGCATTTGCATATAAGAGGTCAATTTTAGTTTGGGACGTCTCAGCAATCCTTGTATTAAATTTTATCATTTGTTTCATTGCACTTCGTGCAAAAATTCGTTTAAATTAATATTGAAATCTCCAATTAATAGGGAATTTGGTCGTGTTTCACGTACTTGTGCAAGTATCGTATCTAAGTAATCTAATAATTCACTGTTGCTAGAACTAGGAGAGTAGTACAGAACACCTATTTGCCACTTAACATAGCAGTTCTTTAATTTGATTATTACAAACCAGACGTTATTTCCTACTGCGCTGTTATACCTGACCTTAAACTCAATTCCTTTTTTTAATAATATAACTACACCGCCTGTATGTCTGCTATGAGAGTCGCATCGAATTGCTGAATAGCATGAAACATTTATTTCACCATCATTAATATCTGATGTCAAGCATGTTTCGGGACACAATACGAGGTCCGGGTCTACTTCTTCTATAAGCCTCTCAAGTTCAGCTTTGCTAGCTAAGAAACTACAGATATTTAAATAAATACAATTCAAATTAAAAGTATTTCTTTCCCGACTGCTATGGTCTGGTTGCTAAAAACCAATTCTTTGCTGTTCCAGTTCACATTTTCTTAGATAAACTGAGCATTCATGACTCTTGCGTCCATACAATTCCCACATTTATTTACTTGCTCAATTTCAGTACAATCTTCATATTTATGTTCCCCTAAAAATTTGCTACATCTTTGTTTATGAGTGCAATTAGTTGCCATGTGGTTGAATCCTAAACACCTATAGCACCTTCTTACTGTTTGACCATCATAAACAGGGCAGCGGTCTCAAACAACATTAATTTTTCTACATTTCAATATGTCTTCAAATATTTATGTTAATGCACACACCAAATTTTATCCTTATAAGTGTATCATGTACTGGATTAGCACTTCTTTTGTATTTTCGAAAATATTCTATATATAAAAAGTGGGCGTGGCTATCATCCGATTTCGCCCATTTTGAATAGCGCTCGGAGATGAGTGCCCAGAAACCTGCATACCAAATTTCATTGAGATATCTTAAAATTGACTCAACTTAGCGTGTTAACAGACGGACGGACGGACATGGTTTAATCAATTTCTCTTTTCGTCCTGAAAAATTGTACAGTACAGTACTAGATATAAAAATGAAGGTGTGTCTGGCGTCCAAAGTACTTAACAGATCTTTATGAAATTTTCACAGTAGATTCTTGGATTCACTGGTTACAGCATAGGCTATATATAATTTTTAAAAGCGTAGATAGTATACCTCATGTCATGTTTCGTAATTTTATTTAAGACGGTTTTGTAATTAATAATAACTGGAATTTGGCATTTTGTTCATTTATATATGGCGACACCACGCCCATTTTCCAAAATTAAAAAAAAATCATTAATAAGATCATCAGGTCATCGTAACTACAAAACTCTAGTATTCTATCTGGATCAGTGAAGGAGATATGGCATGTTCCGGTTTCCTATCTCTCTTTTAGAAAACTTTGCTCCAAAAGTGGGCGTGTTCATATACCGATTTTGCTTATTATCAGTGAGCGTACTTAACATGTCTATAGTTTAGCTCGAATAAGGTTTCGTAATTCTATCTTACAAAGTTCTGAAGTTATTAACAGTCAAATTAAAAATTTTTTTGACTCATAAGTGGGCGGGGCCACTCCTACTTTCCAAAATTTTTCAAAAATCGGATAAGGAATAGGAAAATTGATGTAACCGCCAAATTATATCATTCTACCTGTATCAGTCAGTAAGATATGGGCAGTTCAATATTTCTACCTCCTTTTCAGATAACTTTTATGAAAAAGTAGGCGTGGTCGAAAAGCGATTTCGCTTCTTTTCCATGGGTGTATTTACCATAAGCATAGTATACATCCTACAAGTTCCGTTATGCTAGCGTACACGGTTCTGAAGTTATTAACAGTCGAAATTTGATAAACAACTATAGCACCTTCTTACTGTTTGACCATCATAAACAGGGCAGCGGTCTCAAACAACATTAATTTTTCTACATTTCAATATGTCTTCAAATATTTATGTTAATGCACACACCAAATTTTATCCTTATAAGTGTATCATGTACTGGATTAGCACTTCTTTTGTATTTTCGAAAATATTCTATATATAAAAAGTGGGCGTGGCTATCATCCGATTTCGCCCATTTTGAATAGCGCTCGGAGATGAGTGCCCAGAAACCTGCATACCAAATTTCATTGAGATATCTTAAAATTGACTCAACTTAGCGTGTTAACAGACGGACGGACGGACATGGTTTAATCAATTTCTCTTTTCGTCCTGAAAACTTGTACAGTACAGTACTAGATATAAAAATGAAGGTGTGTCTGGCGTCCAAAGTACTTAACAGATCTTTATGAAATTTTCACAGTAGATTCTTGGATTCACTGGTTACAGCATAGGCTATATATAATTTTTAAAAGCGTAGATAGTATACCTCATGTCATGTTTCGTAATTTTATTTAAGACGGTTTTGTAATTAATAATAACTGGAATTTGGCATTTTGTTCATTTATATATGGCGACACCACGCCCATTTTCCAAAATTAAAAAAAAATCATTAATAAGATCATCAGGTCATCGTAACTACAAAACTCTAGTATTCTATCTGGATCAGTGAAGGAGATATGGCATGTTCCGGTTTCCTATCTCTCTTTTAGAAAACTTTGCTCCAAAAGTGGGCGTGTTCATATACCGATTTTGCTTATTATCAGTGAGCGTACTTAACATGTCTATAGTTTAGCTCGAATAAGGTTTCGTAATTCTATCTTACAAAGTTCTGAAGTTATTAACAGTCAAATTAAAAATTTTTTTGACTCATAAGTGGGCGGGGCCACTCCTACTTTCCAAAATTTTTCAAAAATCGGATAAGGAATAGGAAAATTGATGTAACCGCCAAATTATATCATTCTACCTGTATCAGTCAGTAAGATATGGGCAGTTCAATATTTCTACCTCCTCTTCAGATAACTTTTATGAAAAAGTAGGCGTGGTCGAAAAGCGATTTCGCTTCTTTTCCATGGGTGTATTTACCATAAGCATAGTATACATCCTACAAGTTCCGTTATGCTAGCGTACACGGTTCTGAAGTTATTAACAGTCGAAATTTGAAAATTTGCTTACGCCCCTTTGCCGTAAATTTCATAAAATAGTCAATAGGTCGACCAGCTAAATAATTTACCACATTTTATTATTGTAACTGCTTTTAATATTGAATTATCTCATTTTAAACGTATTCGAAATTTACGATATCGACAAAAGGGGCGTGGTTATGGTTCGATTTAGCCCATTTTAAATAGAACCTACCATGGCCATAAAGCAACTTGTCGAATGAAAAAACGTTGCTATACTTAGCCACTTATCACTCTTTGAAATAAAACTTCACACCCGCTTCGCTTAATGGTTTATTTAATTCTGTTCTTCAATGTTTTATGACAAGTTTGTAATGACTATACAAAGCAGTTATGTACAAAACTGTAACAACTATATATGTAAAAAATGTAAGTGAGTATACCAGAAGTTCGCGAAATTCAGTGTAAATAATGATTCTTCCCAAACATCCTCCCCTCCTTGAAGGGTGCAGCCTTTCAAGATGCAACTGGTAATGGGGCAACCTTTTGCACTGGTCGTCGAAAAATACCCCTAGAGGTTTTTATCTCCACTACACGTATCTTCCCATCAGCTCCTGGAAAAGCCTGTGTAATTCTGCCAAGTAACCACTGCTGTGGAGGCAAATTGTCTTCATGCACTACGACGAGTTGACCTAGTTCGATGTTCGATTGAGGTTTTAACCACTTGGAGCGTTGTTGAAGGTCGCGAACATAATCGCGGAGCCATAATTGCCAAAATCGTTGCTTTAGATATGTTATGCGCTGCCATTGCGTTAATCGTGATATTTCTGATGCTTCAAATCGGTTGTCTGGCAGTGCAAGTAAAGATGCTCCAATCAATAAATGACCTGGAGTTAATGCTTCGCCATCATTTCGATCATCGGAGAGTGCCACTAATGGACGCGAGTTCAGTATAGCTTCCACTTCGATCACTACTGTCTGAAGCTCCTCATATGTTAGATTTGCACTTGATGTATTTTTTATTAAAATAGTTTTCATAGATTTTACGGTGGCCTCCCACAAACCGCCGAAGTGAGGTGCGCGGGGTGGGATGAAGCTAAAAGTAACGCCAATATTGTTGCTATATGTCATTATGCCTTCAATGGCTTCCGTGCTGAATATACTCTTCTGAAGCTCCTTCAATCGTCCGTGCGCACCAACGAAATTGGTCGCGTTGTCGCAGTATATGCGTTGTGGTAGACCACGCCGACCTACGAACCTTTTTAGACAGAGAAGAAAATTATTAGTGGACAAGTCTGAAACTAATTCAGCATGAATGGCTTTTGACGAAAAGCAAACAAAAATTGCAATATATGTTTTATAAGGTTGCCTTCCACGAAGTCGATATGAGGTGGCGAAAGGACCGCAAAAATCCACACCACTAATTAGAAACGGTCGTTGTAGTCTTAATCGATCTGCTGGAAGGTCTGCCATTATTTGTTCCATGAGCTTGGGCTTGTAATGGAAACAATGCACACACTCATACAGCACTTTTCTTACAATTTCTCTTACGTTGACGATCCATACCTTTTCGCGCAATAGACCTATCAATACCTTAGCTCCTGCATGCAAGTTCTTGCGGTGAAGGTGTTCGATGAAAATCTTACTAAACCGATGGTCCTTTGGGAGTAATGCAGGGAATCGAGCGTCATATGGTATTGGTGCGTTTGCTAGTCTTCCACCAACTCTTAAAACAGTTATTGAACGTCTATCGATTTGCATTTTATTTAGAAATGGCGTGAGCTTTTGTAGTGACGGCGTTATTGCTTTTCCTGCCTGAAGATTCTTGATTTCGGATGCGTAATATTTGCTTTGGATGTTGGCAATGATTTTCCAAAACGTATTTTCGAGCTCTTGTGGTGGTAGAATAGCAGTTTGTGAATACGACTCATCGCTGTTAAATGATAACTTATTAGGAATACGAAAAACATATGACATTATTCGAAGTATGCGTTGAAATGATGAATTTCGTTGAATGACCGAATCGATGATAGATTCATCAGCAGTGTTTGCAGAAACTTTAAATGTACCACCCTTTTTGCTTTCTAAAATTTGATCAGTTAGAATGAATTCCTTCTTGGTCGCAGGCCATTTCGAAATATGTGTATGGTGTTTTCGAGTTTGGAGGCACTGCATCCACGAGAAGCTAAGTCTGCGGGATTATCCTTGCTTGGAACATGCCTCCAAGTAATACCCTTAGAATTGGATTGCACTTCGGATACTCGATTAGCGACAAAGCAGTTTAGAGTGTTTGAATGTGTCTTTAGCCATTGTAGAACAATCTCAGAATCTGTCCAAAAGAAAATATTTTTAGTATAGTTTATAATCTTATCTGCTATTTTTTGCCAGGTTTTGACTAGCAAGACAACCGCACATAGTTCTAAACGGGGTAGAGATTGAACCTTGATGGGCGCCACCTTAGATTTGGCTATCAAAAGGGTTGTTTTGTACGCCCCATCAATTTTCGTGCGTACATACAAGCAGCATCCGTAAGCGCGTTGAGAGGCATCTGCGAACCCATGTATCTCGCTGTGTAAAGATAGAGATGTAAATACAAATCGTGGTAGCTCAAAAGTATTGATGTAGGAAAGATCGGCTTTGCCGTTTTCCCACATTTCCATTAAATCTGCCGGCAGTACTTCATCCCACTTTAGTTGTTTTATCCAGGTTTCTTGCAATAATATCTTACCTCTAATAACGATTGGACTTAATAAACCAAGTACGTCAAAAATTCTTGCGATGATGGACAGAATACCTCGTTTTGTAGAATGTGTTGATCAGTCGATGTTTCAATAACTTGAGGACAGTTTGAACTCCATTTCGAGAGGCGAATGCCAGCGAACGATAGAATTTCATTTACTTCAGTTTTGATATTAATTAATTCGCTTAGGCTATCTGCTCCGGTCAATAAATCATCCACATAGAAATCGCGTTTGATAACGGATGCCCCTAACGGGTGCGTTTTACTGTGGAGGTCAGCAATATGAAACAAACTACGTATTGCTAAGAATGGAGAAGATGCTAATCCATAAGTGATAGTATTGAGCTCAAACAGTTGTAGTGGCTCATCGACGTTCTTTCTCCAAATAATTAATTGGTAGCAGCGATCCTCCTTTTTAACCACGAATTGGCGATACATTTTTGATACATCAGCTGTGATAGCATACCGATAGAGACGAAACGATAAAAGTGTTATTATAAGATCCTGTTGAATAGTTGCTCCAACCAGTAATATATCATTTAGTGATGTATTTGATGATGTGCGTGCAGAGCCATCGAAAACTACCCGGAGTTTTGTGGTTGTACTATCTGGTCGCATGACGTAGTGATGAGGTATAACAAAATGCGGTTTGGTTAAATCCACATTGTCTACGCGAGACATGTGCCCCAACTCTTCATACTCAGTCATAAATTCTTCATACATTTGCTTTAATTCAGTATTACGGGTTAGACGGCGTTCAAGCAAAATAAATCTCTTCTTTGCGTTTTCATAAGAGTTTCCTAACACTGAAGGAGCGGTTTTAAATGGTAAACGCACTTGTAATCGGCCGTTATTGAGAACAGCTACGTTTTCAAGAAAATGTTTCTCACACTGAAGTTCTTCATTTGATAGCCTTACACTGGATTGTGGGAATTCCTCGATTTCCCAAAATCGCTTTAGGAAATGATCTACATCAGGTGGCGTTGCGCTAATGGCTACATTACACATGTAAGCTGAATCGTTCGTTGGCTGTTCGGTTCCACCTCCTGCGATCCACCCAAAAGCAGTATTTTGTAGGCACGGTAAACCTGGACCGAGAGAGATTTTGCCATTTAGGAGACAAGCAAAAAAAATCTCAGCATTAATAAGCAACTCAATGCACTGTGGCTTGAAAAATAGTGGATCTGCAAGTTCGATATCAATAGGAATATTAAAGTTACGTGTGTCTACATATTGAAGCGGTTGTTGCGCTGCAATCGATTTGGTTATAGCAAAGTCTGAGGACCAAGTAAAATCGCTTATGCGAGATTTAATAGTTGCACTTATACAATGATTTAATTTTGTTCGAATTTCACTTATACCTGAAACTTCCTGGTTTAATGGTTGTGGCTTAAGTTGGAGGCGCTTCACAGTTTCCTCAGTAATAAAATTAAGCTCGGAACACGAGTCCAATAATGCTCTGATCGGTTGCATAACTCCAAATTTGTCCTGAATTAGGATTACTGCAGTCGGAATAAGTGCTCTTTTACATGCCCGAGTGACGAGTGAAACATGTGGTTTGTCCGATGATGACGCTTGATCTTGCGTAGATGATGATGACGGTGGTGGAACCTTTGATGGTGATTGCTCAAATTGAACTGCATTTACAGAGTTATCTGAAACGTTATTAAAGTGTAGAAGAGTATGGTGCGGTGTGCAACAAACCCGACATCGGGATTACGATTGACATTTCGATGCTGTATGCCCTTTACGAAGGCAGTTAATGCAAAGTCCATTTCGTTTTGCAAACTCAAAGCGCTGAGGTATTGCTAACGCTAAGAACGGTGAGCAATTATGGATAAGGTGGTCTGCACTGTTGCAATGTGTGCATCCCATCTTTGCATTGACGAAAGTGGAGGCTTTAGTATTCAGCTTATTAGTATCCCGAGTGTTCGAAATCGGATTCTCTCGTTTCGTGCAGGATTCGAGATATTGGCAATGGTGACTCAAGATCTTGTAGCAGTCGTCCCAAGTAGGCAAGTGTTCAAAATCTTGTTTCTTGTTGTAAACTGTCCTTGACTCAGGATCTATTTTGGTGATAACAATATGTATTAATATGGAGTTCATAATATCAAGGTCGGAGCCCAAAGACAGAAGTGAGCTTCGAAGGGTTGCAACTGTGTCTATAACATTTCGAATCAATACTGGATTCGATGATTTTATTACTGGAATGTTAAATAAGGCCATGATATAATCACGAAATATTAAGACGTTGTTGTCGTAGCGCTCCTTCAGGCGTTGCAATGCTTTCGGATAGTTTGCTTCTGTTACCTGAAATGCTTCTACGACACTCAGTGCTGGTCCCGAAAGACAACTTATTAAATAGTTGAATCTATCCACAATCGGAATTGAGGCTTCTTCATGAACCATGTTCGAAAACGTACGAAAGAAACGCTTATATTCAGCGTACTTTCCGTCAAATTTCGGCAACTTGAGAGTTGGCAATCGATCGTAAAGAAGTGTGCAATGATGTGTTCAATGCGCTCAAATCGGTGGCAGCCGGCTTAATTCGAGCCTCTAATAAAGTAACGATTTTTGATTTAATTAGAATATACAATTCTTCGATTTCGGCTCTCGAAGAATCATCACAATTGATGGTTTCAATCTGTGTTTGAATATCCGAAATCTCTTTAAAGTATGATTCTATGATATGAAGCCGACACTCAAGCGCCGCGAAGTCACTTGAAGCCTTTTCAGTTCCTATTCGAGTTTTCATACTTTTCATGTTACGCTTAATAGCAGAACGCTTTTTCAATAAAATAGGTAATTCGTTGGACGAATTTGAGTCGTCAACCTCACCTTCCTTTGAATTGGTCATTCTTGAATGCTTACCAGTTGGCTGCAACTACCAGTGTGCACAGTTACCAGTTGCGGTGATGAAATTGTAACTCAACAAGTTGCGCAGATGTTGAATAAAATTGCGATACGGATTGACTTCCGATAATGTTCTATGCTTAGAGGTTCAGGAATTGGTTATCGTAGAATAACGTATCAATCAGCCAACTGCTTAGCTGTGTCCGATAAAGATCTTCACTTTTAAGATCTACCAAATCGTTGAATGATGAACGAACCAAATAAAAGGTGCGAAGTTTTTCGAAACTTGTTAAGAGTAGGTGACAAGTCCTGTCACGGTCGCCATTAATGTCGAATGAAAAAACGTTGCTATACTTAGCCACTTATCACTCTTTGAAATAAAACTTCACACCCGCTTCGCTTAATGGTTTATTTAATTCTGTTCTTCAATGTTTTATGACAAGTTTGTAATGACTATACAAAGCAGTTATGTACAAAACTGTAACAACTATATATGTAAAAAATGTAAGTGAGTATACCAGAAGTCAAATTATAAAATAAGTTCAAGGCTAAACATAAGGTGATTTGAGAGGATTTTAAAGCAATGGTATGTATGTGTCAAGGCATGTAACAACGTATGTACAATAGGCATATAACAAATTTTGACGAAAAATTTGGCATACCACCACGTGGTGGCAAATATTGTACAAGTAATGAATATCACTTTTTTAGGTGATTTCGGTTCAAAAACGTTCCGCGCAAAAATGGATTTCTAAAAAAAGTCAGATTTTTTTTTTTATTTTTTTTAATATTTTTATTTTTACATTTTTGTCAATTGTTATATGAAATAAGTTTTAAGTTTAAAGTATGTGATGATTTACACAATGGTAAAATGTCTTGCACAATTTTAATTGCACGCTCTGCGCAGATGTTACTTCGCTGAACTTCCTCAATAGCTGATGGTTTATTTACCCAATGTCTGAGAAAACATTCATTTGCTTTTGTGAAGCCGGCCAATGATTTCTGTAGTGTGGCGAAATTATTTTTGTTGAAAGTATGATCGGAAAACCAGATTTCGCTCCAAGCACCGCACACAAACTTACAAATAGGATATAATTGCAAACGATATTCAGGAATAAGTACAAAGGCTAAAAGTGCCAAAATAGCTCTAGAATTCCAACGGGCATTACTGAGTGCTGGTATTGCTTTAAATTTTATGTAGGGAAAACGTCCATTTTTCTCGAAGTATTTAAAAGATTCGACCAATTCATATAAGTATTGCATGTCATTTCGCCATTTAATGCTTTTAACCTTAATACACTCATTATTTTGTTCATACTCTTTTTTTAGATCATCGTAATTTTCTATTAAATTTGAAATAAAATTGTATGAAATATTGGGCGATGATGTTTTTCCCTCTAAAAGCTCATCCATGACATGTTTTAACATCAAATCTAGCACATGATGTTGACAACCAATATACTGTGGAGCGGGCAATGAAAAGGATTTAAAAAAATTTTGTAGGCGAGTGACAACACCATGGTGTCTGCCAGTATTCACACTGGTTGTATCGCAAATTATCATTTTAATTGATTCCAACAAGTCGAAATCACATAATAATTCTTTTATTCCGTGAAATATCGTCGACGCTTTTCCATCATTCAGAACTAGTACACCTAATTTTACTTCCCTACAAGCATTTTTCAGTACTACGACCTGATATTCCTTCTTTCCAATTTTTTTCCCGTCAAATGAAAAGTTTTTCAACAGTTTTTTTTTTTGTTCGGCATTTTTGGTGTAAGCTTTGTAAATTTCAGGTTGGGATGGCGACAATATCTCTACACCACATTCAGACAACTCTTTACATATTTTTGCGGCCTTTCTAGTGCTAACGTTTGCATTCATAACTAAATTAACAGCTGGTTTCATAGGCTTCTTTTTTTGTAATAGGCTGGCAGGTGGTTTGTAGGTAATATCATCATCTGATGACACCTGATCATCGTCCATTATGGTTGGAAGTTTGTAATCATCATCCAACGGCACATTATCGGTTTTAGATATTGAAATGGGGAAATGCTCCGATTCGTCTGATTGTTGCTCTTCGTTGTTTGAAGTTATATCAAAAATTTTATTAAAACTATATTTATTACGGCGTTTTAAAAAGTTTTGGTACGACTTTATCAATCTTTCCACATTTCTTTTAATAGACCTTAAGGTAAGTGTTGTAAAATTGAGTTTCTTCCACAATACTGAAAGTTCACTAACGATAATTTGTGTTCTTCTTTTCTTACACTTTATTTCCTTTCCAAGGCTATTAAATCTTCCAATAACAAACTTTTCTTTGGGCTTCTTACATATTCGAACAATGGAATGTCCACATTTTTTATACATTGTGTTTTGCTAGCTAAATTTTCTTTCCACGTATTACAATACTTTTCAACATTTTTAGCACTTGTCTTAAACATTTTTACACAAACAATATTTAATTATCCCGATTAATTGAATGATAAAACAAATGTGCTTAAGATCACACAACTGAAGTAAAATTTCTTGTATTTATATATCGTGGGGTGACAGGTAAAACTCATTAAGTACATTTCTCGGAAAAACGACTTTTTCTGCATAAAACGCATTATATCTTAGTGACCTTTCAGAAAAACGAGCTAATGAGGGTCCTAATTGGAGCGGGCGGGTTTTATAAAAGTGAAGACTTGATTAAATAAGAGGGCTTGGTGGAATTTTGACGAGAAAATGTGCTTAAAACCTCAATGCGTCGAACACTTTTTTTCGTGTACTTAATGAGTTTTACTTGTCACCCCACGATATATATTTCATTCAACTATCGTAATCTTTCTTTTATCATTCTTGCATAGAGAACATTAAATAAAAGAGAAGAAGTATGTAACTACGCTCTCGTCTCGTCAGATGTAAAGACATTGTCGCGCGCACAGCTGTGTTATTATTATATTGAATCAGAATTTTCTGAAGAAAAATTAGTTTGGGGTGGGTGGGGCACTTCCCTTAGGTCCATTAAAAGGCGTTTGGAATAATAGGAAGATTATTAGTTAAATAAATATCTATTATTATGAAGAAAAACGTGTACACTTTACAAAATTTTTTTTGTTTTTTTCAGCAGTTCTGATAAAAAAGTAATTTCGTTTTGCGCGGAACATTTTTTGCAATTTCGCAAAAAAAAAAAATAGTGGGGTTCATACTTTTTTATGCTCTATTCGACTATGGTATGCCGTTTTTCGTATTTGCAAAAATTGTAAAAAGTTATATGCCTAATGTACAATAGTATGTGCGAATGGAAACGGTCGTTTGATATGTATCCATATTTTAGTATGTACATATGGCCATGCTGTTGATGAGAACAATAAATAATATTGCAGTAGCAGAGAATTTGGCACAGTGTCATAGTTCTGCGCGAAATTCAGTGTAAATAATGATTCTTCCCAAACACAACTTGTGTGCAAAATTTCACGGACAGACGGTCTACGGACATGTCTTAATGGACGCCTTTGTTAATTCTAAGAACTTTGAGACACGGAACTCTATATCTATCCTCATTATTTTGTACCGTTACAAACCTCCGTTATATGGACAAAACTATAATACCTTATGTACAAGTGCAAGCTGGGTATAAAAATGAATGTGGGTATTGTATAGGCGTCCAAAATACTCAGCCGATCTATGGTTAGGTTCTTTGCCGCGGAATGGGGCTCTTCCTAACCTTTTGACCACAAACTGGCCTTGTCCAGCGAATGGTGGTACAAACAAGATGATGAACACAAACCAAACTAAACAGGATTCTTCCTTTTCCGCACGGGGGAGTACCGTGCCGAAAGCACACTCGGGCGCACAGGGTGCGTCGGGGAAGAATTCGACCTCGAACCCAAAACAAAACGCGAGCGGTTAGTGGGGGTCAGCACCAGCACAGATGCGAAAGCAGTTGAACTGCGCCGCACCTGCTGATGCCGAACGTCCATCAAGGGCAGTCGCGGCAACCAGTTTCCCAAAGCGGTGGCAGGGGTCTCACGATCTGGCCACTATGAACCTAAGGACAAGGCTGCCGCCTTTAATTTCAAATTCTCAACCGGGGGGCCGACTGCGATGGCAACTACGGGTCGGCTCCCTCTGGACACGGGGGATGCAACCTCCACACAATGTACGGGCAAGATTGGCCTGGAGCGCGTCAGCACCAGCATTACGTGGGCACATGGAGCCAAAGAGGAAGGCAGCCGCAAACACGCCCTTAACCGCGGGAACGACCCGTTCTCGACGTGCTGATGGAGGATCCGGGTAGTCCGCCTCTAGGTGCTGATGCGAGATGGTACCAGAGTCAGATCAAGATCCTCGCTTGCGAAGATGCAAGATCTGTTGCGGAGATGGTTACGACATTCACATCGGCACTCTCAAATGCCGATGACAGAAACGTCATTTTTGCTGTGCAGTTGTGAAAATTTAAGCTTTGCTTTATTTGTGAAAAAATTATATGTTTTAAAGCTTTTATTCATACTCTATGATAAAATTGAGTGAGAAAACCAAGTGGTCTACTTTGAAGTTAAAATTTAATGGTTTCCTACTGTTTTTCATATTATATGAATATAAGTTATTCAATTTAATTTGCTTTTATTTACATTTGGCGAGTCATTTTGCATATTTTGTTTTTGTGCGGTTGATTGGTTTTTGTCATTTCTTGCTTTTGCTTTTGTTTTTTGTGCGCACTTTTTGTTTTCTTGCCTAATTCTTTTATCACAACGGTTTGCGTTGTGTTTATTGAGTGTCACAATACAGTGTATCTCATACTGCTCGCTACTATTGCCTTTCAGTGTTGCCTTCTCTTACTGATTTTCCCTCAAATATTAATTTTTTATTATTTTCCTGAGTTGATAATTTAATGATGTTTTGCATATATCAAAATTGTCAAACCAAAAGCGAGTCAGAACGCTATGTGGCGTGTTGGCTCTGTGATGGGCTTGCCCATATCAAGTGTGCTGGAGTCGTGGACCTGGTACATGACGACAAAGGCCTACGTTGGTCTTGTGTAAAATGCCGTTCAACCGAAGCTGATCTATTTAAAATCTTTAGGGAACTCGGTAATGGGTTTTCCGAAATTGGCATAGACCTGTCCTTACTAGTAGAAAAGTTTCATAAGTACGAAACAGTTTTTAAAACTTTTAAGTATTTAGACGAAATCTCCCCTGATTCAAACACTGATATCCGTGAAAAGAATCTTAGAAGTACTGATGATTCCTCATGTCCTGTTATCCTAAACACAGTTCCAATTCCTAATGCTATCGCACCTTTATCGTTAGAACTCATTGATTTAGCCTCTCCAAATCCATCAGCCCACTCATCAAGAAAGTCTCTTCGAAGTCAACTTCGAAAAAAACCCGAGCCGAAACTGACACTACGGAAGAGGACTTCAAGTTTTACCTTCAATCTAAAATTATACCCGATAGTCTGACTATAAAAAAGTTTAAATTTAATTATGAAAGAAACGTCTCCTCTTTCAGAATTGATCTTTTATTGAATGATTTTGGTTCAGTTTTGAAGAGTTCGCTTTGGCCTTCCGGCGCTTTCGTGCGTGAATTTGAACATAAGCCGAAGAAAAACACCCAAAATGTAGCTAGGGTCCCACGTGATAGGTCAGTGTCAAAAAAGTAAATGTAAAGTCTGTACATTTTTACTATCAAAATGTTAGAGGTTTAAATACCAAACTTACCGAACTTTATTTAAAATCTCTTTGCTGTAATTACAACATTATTTCCTTTACCGAAACGTGTCTAAAACCACATATTTTTAACGCTGAAGTCTTATCTGATGATTATCAGGTATTCAGAAACGATCGCATTAAAAGAGTCGGTGGTGGCGTTATAATAGCTATTAATTCGTCAATGCCCTCTGTTTAATGTTCGTTGCATCGAGTCATGTGAACTCAAGTGCGTCCGAATACAGCTGGAGAACGCTTATATATACTTAGCGGTTTGTTATGTTCCTCGCTCATCTGATATCTCAATCTACATGCAGGTTATCTCATTGTTGAAAACTGTAAATTTAATGACTAAACTTTCCGATTCGATTATCGTCGATTTTAACCTACCGCATATATCGTGGAATATCTTTGCATAGCATTGTCCCAATTCCACTCAAAGCGGGGTATAATGACTATTTGCATGAAATGGCACACCTTTGTCTTAATCAAATAAATGTTATCCTTAACAATTTCGGACTTAGCTATCGTCGATGATACTTCTAAATTCTGTTTGAGTAGGTGCGATCCTTTATTTTTACCGGAAGACGTTTACCATCCTTCTTTTGAGATCGTTTACGAAATCATAACTAATGAAGAAGGCAGTGCGGTTCTAGTAGACTCTTTGACTTAGACTTTGCTAAAACCAACTTTAAAAAATTAAATAAGGAGTTGTCTAAATTAACTTGGCCTGAATATTATGGCGATATTGAGCTTAACATTTCACATTTTAATAATACTATTTATAGGGCCTTTGAAAAGCATGTACCTAAATGCAAATATTTCTTTGATGAACCAACGCAAGCAAAGCATGGTTTACTAAAGAATTGAAAGCTTTAAAAAATAAAAAGAACCTTTCATTCAAGCTATACAGGAAACCCGGTTTAAGCAAAGATTACTTAAAATACTCCATCCTACGACAGAAATACTTTGAACTGAATAAAAAATGTTACACTGCTTATATCTGTAAAATTAAAAAGAACCTTATCTCCAACCCAAAGTCATTTCATAGTTTCGTAACCTCTAAATGTAATATAAGAGGGTTTCCTTCTGCCATGAAATTCCAAGACTGTATATCCAGCGATAATCTAGATATGGCAAATTTATTTGCCCAATTTTTTAAATATAATTATTCTACTGCTACCTTTTCTATAAATATCCATATCAGTTAAATGCAAACAACATCATTAATAGTCATATATATTCTCCTGCAAATGTTTTATTCTATCTGAAAACCTTAAAGGAATAATTTAAATGTGGCCCTGATCCCGACATGTTTTCTCAAAAATTGTGCTAACTACATTTACCAGCCTCTAACCGATCTATTTAATCCGTCTTTAAAAAGGGGCGTCTTCCCAACTGCTTGGAAAGAATCTTTCCTTATACCACTTTACGATAAGTATAAGAGTGGGAGTAGGTCATCCGTAGATAACTACCGCGGCATCGCAAAGCTTTACGCTATTTCAAAATTATTTGAAGCCATTGTTACAAATCAGCTTACAACTTATACGAGGTGTGTTCAAAAAGTATCGCGAATTTAGTGTTTTTTCAAAAATTATTTTTTTATTTATGAATATCTATTTTGTCCCCTTCAAAGTAATCCCCATGAGATATTATACACTTGTGCCAACGGTTTTTCCAATCTTCGAAGCACTTCAAAAAATCATTTTTTTGTATCTTGTTCAGCTCCTCCTTCGATGCCGTCTTTATCTCGTCAAGAGAAGCGTAACGTCGTCCTTTCATGGGCCTCTTCAGTTTAGGGAACAAGAAAAAGTCACAGGGGGCCAGATCTGGGGAATACGGTGGCTGCGGCATCATTAGTGTGTTGTTTTTGGCCAAAAAGTCGCGCACAAGCAACGATGCGTGAGCAGGGGCGTTATCGTGGTGCAAAAGCCAATTTTTGTTCTTCTTTGCACATCTTCTCGGCCTTCTGAGAACATTTTCTACCACCGATAAACGTTGCTTCGGTCCAAGGTAGCTTCTCCGTATGCCCCAGTCAACATTCGGAATGCATCCGCGCACTTAATTTCGTTTTTCACACAAAATTTGATACAGGTTCTTTGATCCATTTTTTTGAATAGGTGAAAATCGAAGACGATCCAAAACACGTCCAAGCAAAGCAGCTGTCAACAATTAACTGAACATTCAAAATGGCCGAGCTTGCCGGCATAAGTGAGAGACATGAGTACCAACATAACGCCACAAAAAATTCGAAATTCGAATATACGTAACCAGCGACAATTCAAAATTCGCGATACGTTTTGAACACACCTCGTATATCCCCATTTAGTTATGGCAGATTTGCCAGCACGGCTTTTTTAAAGGAAAATCAACAAGTACAAACCTACTAGAATTCACAACCCATGTTTCAAACACGTTTAGAGAAAAAATGCACACAGATGTTATATATACAGATATCAGTAAAGCGTTTGACAAAGTTTGCCATTCGTTACTTATTCATAAACGTTTTCCACTGGGCTTTGAACCCAGTCTCACCCGCTGGATATCTTCTTATCTTCGTTTCAGAACACAAAGAGTAGTTTTTAAGAATGCGCTATCTAATGTCATCGATGTATCTTCTGGAGTTCCTCAAGGTGGCCCTGTTTTTGCTGTTCATTAATGATACATAAAGTACTATCAAGTTTTCAAAAAGTTTGATGTACGCTGACGACATTTTTATGTCTTACTCGGTGAGCGAAAATAGAGCTTTACTTCAAACAGATCTTGATAGACTGGGTTCTTGGTGTGATCTAAACTAAATGCCACTCAATCTTAAAAAATGTAACTATACGAGTATGTGCTTTTCGTGCAGAAATACACAACCAGCTTCCTACATAATCAACAATCTTAGTCTTGAACAAGTTCATGATTTTATGGACTTAGGAATTACGATGGAGGATGGGGCCGTGTGCAGAAGTCCACGCAAGTGGGGAAAGTTTCTGATCGCCATTCACCTGGGAATGGCCAGAGCGATTCTTTTGCATGCGGTTCAAGCAGCTCACTACTTCCGGGCTTTGCGCCCAAGTATCCTCTGGGTAACCACCGAACACCCGTTTGGTGGTGAGCTAAACGTGAGAAGGCGACAACCTGGTAAGGCCACTCCGACATAATCGGTTTAAGGGCTTGCTGGGGGGTTCAAACAGCAGCGTCTGATCACCATGTGGTGCGGCTGCAAGCGGGTGTCTGTCTTGGATCAAGCGGCTCGCTATACAAACGTGTAATAGAATTCAACCTCCCGTGAAACGGGTTGTGCGTTGGGTTTGGGACCCACCACATAAAACAACGTTCCAATGAAATTCAACAACAAAGCCTTTTGGCGAGCTATGTTGGACGGGCAAAATCGCCCACGCGGTTAGATGACCATTTAACGAAGAAGAAGAAGAATTACGATGGATTGTAAACTTAGCTTGAATCTCCATATTAATGCAAGCTGTCAATAAATCTAGGGGTATTTTATCATTCGTTAAGCGATGGTCGAAAGAATTTAGTGATCCGTACGAAACTAAAGCCCTGTATAACTTGCCTCCCTATACTAATCGCTTAAACTTAATAACCTTCCTACCCTTGCTAGTCGTAGAGAAATGTTCGGAACAATATTTATGATTAAATTATTAAACGGGTTGGTCTCTAGCCCATTCTTGTTGGGAGAAGTATATTTAACATTCCTTTTCGGCCATCAAGACATTTTAAATCTATTTTTTTGAAACAGTGCAGGACTACTTTTGAGCCTTTGCGATGTTTGTGTGACAATTGTAACACTCACTCCAGTACATTTGATATTTCTGACTCGCTTTTTAGCATTTAAAAATCGATACTATCTTTGCTTAACCCATATCAACTTTATGCATTTTTTTTCTGATTCTTTCTTCTCCTAATACATTATTTATTAGTTTTAATTTCTTGTGTTACTTAGCTGATGAGTTTCCCTCTGTAGCTGAACAGGTTTAAATCTCAACACTTAACAAACCCCTGCCGTGTGTTATCCGGATGCGCCCCTCGTGTCGGTTGGTTGGATAGAGGATTATCCGTTGGGAATTATTATTACTATAAGAGGCCTGTCCAGTGCTAAAACAGCGCGGCAAACGTAAACCTCACTGGTACTCCCAGGATTTGGACTCATTTCGGAAATCCTGTAGGAAACAGTTCAGTAGAGCCCAAGCCTCGATAGCGAGGCTCAGTGGCTTGAATATAAAGTCAAACTGGGGGCCTGTAAGAAAGCCCTTAGACAAGCGTAAAGAACTTCGTCGAGAAATTTCTGCACTGGAGTCGAAAGGCCTTAAGCTATTTGCGGCGACCTGACGATATCTGGACCTGCTCAGAAGGGGAAACTCTAGAACTGTTCCTGGATACTCATTTTCCGGGAAATATACATTGTGCACCAACTGAACCTTCAAATAACCCGGATGTAAATATTCGCATCACAGTGGAGGGGGTAAATAGGCAGTTAAGAGCTTCAATCCTTTTAAGTCTGCCGGACCGGGCGGGATTATTCCTGCACGACTAATTAATACTTTGGAGAAATCTGCTGATTGTATATACCACATCTATACGGCTTGTTTGTCTCTCGACTACATACCGTGCTTGTGGAGAAGCGCAACGGCAATATTTATTCCGAGGGCAGGCCAATCCTTTTACTACGAGCCGAAGGATTGTAGACCGAACAATCTCTCGTCCTTCGCACTCAAACCCCTAGAGAGGATAATCAATAACTTCCTCACTACCACAATTGATAGCAATCTTACATATCTGGCTATCAACACGCATACCTTAAAGGTAGATCTACGGAGACGGCGCTTCATACCGTTGAACCTACCCGAGATAAATGGCATGCGCCTCAATCTGGCCGATAAGGCCAAATTCCTAGGTGTGGTTCTGGACAAAACGATGAACTGGAAGGAAAACGTCAACAGAAGGCGTATATTGCGTAATACACAAGCAAAAGAGCCACAGGTCTTAGCCCCAAGCTATGAATTTATACCACGATTATTAAATCCATACTGCTATATGGGGTCGTCGTATGGTGGCCTGCCTTGGGGAAGGCTTCAAAGCGGAATTTGTTAGGGAAAGTGCACAAGTCTAGCATGATTTTTGTAGGCGGAGCTCTAAGAACTACGCCAGGTTATTCTAGACCTTCTTCCCCTAGACGTAGAAGGGTACCGAGCAGCAGTTTTCTCCCCGGAAGTACGCATCGCTGCGCGGCTACTACAGTTTCGGAGTGCGACTTTACGGTGAATATCCTCAGTAGGGACGATTGGGCGGAAACGGATCGGTGCCACGGGGCAGAAAATAGTATAAGAATATACACCGACGGCTGTAAACTAGGCGGGAGGGTCGGGGTCTTTTCCAAGGATTGCGACCTAGAACTCTCCTTCAGACTACCTGATCATTGTAGTGTGTTCCAGGCTGAGGTCTCTGCAATCGTGGAGGCCACAGTGTGGATAGAATAGGGAACTATCGGAAGGAAATCTTTATTTTCAGCGATAGCCAAGCCGCCACTAAATCACTTGGCTCTAGCTCATTCAATTCTGAACTAACACTAAACTGTCGCCGATCACTCCAAAATATGGCCAAGCAGAACTGTGTGAACCTCACGTCGGTATCGGGTCACAGGGAATTGTAGGTCAGATGAGCTTGCTAGGCAAGGCACTACCCAGCAGGTTCTTTCTGGCAAAGAACGCTCGGGTATACCCTTTGCTACATGCAGGCTACTGCTAAAAGAACATACCTATCGACTATCCAACGAAAGATGCCAACAAACTCCAGGGTGTATGATATCCAAGCAAGCCTGGCCAAAAAGGGATCGCAAGATATCTCGATAAGTCTACACCCTAAAAAGGCTGATATTTCCAAGCTAATTGGAACACTAACTGGGCATTGCCTTATTGGATGGAACGCGGAGAGGCTAGTTGCCGTCTGTCGTCGTTTCTGCGGGAGCTCCAAAGACGAAGAAGAGGGGGGAACGGTAGAGCACCTCGTCTCCAACTGCCCTGCACTTAGCAGCGTCAGGCGGCGGTGCCTGGGAGTTCCCTTCCTGGACAACATTCGCCAGATTGTATAGTATGACTTAAAGGACTTGACGGCCTTCATCAAGTCTTTAAATTGGTTCGAAGAGGAGGTGTAACGGTGTCTGTACGTGGTATCACAACGGGCCTTCTGATACTGGTCTAAGTGTGCCCTCGTGGCACCCACTTCAACCTATCCTAACCTATGGTTACAACATAGGCTACACATAGTGGGTGTACTCTACACGTAGATAGTATACCGCGTATCAAATTTCGTCATTCTATCTTACACGGTTATGAAGTTAGTAATAGCTGAAATTTAACATATGTGCATTTATATGTGGACGGTATCACGCCCAAAAAAAAAACCTCATTAATAAGATTATCAGGTCATTGTAACTACAAAATTCTAGTATTCTATCTGCATTAGTGAAGGAGATATGGCATGTTCCGATTTTCTACTTTTCTTTTAGAAAACTTGGGTCCAAAAGTGGGCGGTATACGACGAGGTTGCTTATTATCAGTGAGCGTTCTCCACATGTCTATAGTATACCTCGTATAAGGTTTCGTAATTTTATCTTACACCGTTATGAAGCTATTAACAGTTGAATTTGAAATTTGCTGGACTCATAAGTGGGCGGTACCACTCCCACTTTCAAACATTTTACAAAAATCGTATAAAGAATATGAAAATTTAGGTAACTGCCAAATTATATCATGGTACCTGTATCAGTAAGTGAGATAAGGGCAGCTCGGTATTTCTACCTCGTTCACAGATAACTTTTATGAAAAAGTAGGCGTGGTCGAAAAAGGATTTCGCTTATTTTCCATGGGTGTATTTACCATAAGCATAGTATACATCCGACAAAATTTCGTTATATATATGCGGAGATGGTTCTGAAGTTATTAACAGTCGAAGTTTGAAAATTTGTTCACTCATAAGTGGGCGGTACCACGCCCCTTTTCTAAAAATTCGGTCAAATTGTCAATAAGACGACCAACTCAATAAATTTACCAAGTTTTGTTATTGTAGCTGCTTTTATTATTAAATTATCTCTTTTTATACATTTTTCGAAATTTTGGATATCGAAAAAAGGGGCGTGGTTATGGTTCGATTTCGCCCATTTCAAACAGCAAGCAACCTGTGTGCCAAAATTCATTCAAATATCTTAATTTTTACTCAAGTTATCGTGTCCACGGACGGACGGACGGACATGTCTTAATGGTATAATAATATATCGTTATGCCTTACGTTTTCAAAAGGTCTTTCCGTTTTTTACATTACCTATAGTATGGAAATATACCAAGGACGGCTCTAAAAGGTATTTCTATACCGAGTAATTACAGCTGTTATCAAATATACACGCAAGATGAAGGTAGCCTGGGGTAAGTTGCGTCCTAACCGGATTGACCGATAATAACAAAATTTGGCACACAAACTGAATAATGAGTGCATGTCTCTGGAAGTATTCATGCTACTCTACTGAAAGCCGGTATGGAGATATCGATTTTTTTGCCGACCAACATTCCTTTCAGTTTTAAACGCCTGCAATTGCCTTTTATATTGGCTTTCACAATGTCCACCAATAAAGCTCAACGAGAGTCATTAGCTGTAGCAGGAGTCAATCTCACCAGCTCATGTGTCACCCACGGCCAAGTATAAGCAGCCTGCTCCAGAGGTGGGCCAGGGAAACATTTTTAATTTATACTTCAGATAGTATCACAATAAATATCGTATGTCCTATGCTATTCAGCTATAGAGGAGCTAGAGACTTGAAACCTATAGTTCAGAACCAGGTGACAAAGTAATCCCTACTAGACGGACCTAACCACACTCACTAATACATGCAAGCGAAAATTGTAAATTACTAACACACACAAAGCCTTCTGTCAAGTTTTTTTTTTTCTTTGTGTATCTTCTTCTTTGGTATTGTGAGTGAAATGTTAGTGCGTCGTAAAAAAATGTATAAAATATTTAATAAGGAGTTTTGCAAAGAAATTGCAAGTAATACGCCTTGATTAGGCAAGTATATAGCGCTTATTATTGTTATTAAACAAGTAAAGTCCGGGTTTATATTTTTATGCACAAAAATTTTCATATTTTCAGGTGGACGAGCAAAGGAATTTTCAACTTGCGGCAAATGGAGTGAAATTATATTTTGTAAATGTTTAGTGCTATAAATATGTATTTATAGATCTAATTGACTGTTGTGAACGTGAAAATTGTGTAATTTTAAATTATATTAAACATTAAAAACCAAATCTAATAATAAACCCTATTGTATTTTCATTGTTAGCTATATATGAAGTTTCCATTATTCATAACCATTAGGCCTGGCGCATGTTTGCCGTACTCATAACCATTAGCGATTGCGTGCGTTTGCATTATACCTGACTGTTAGCGCTAACCCAACTTTTCATTACGGATAATGAGAGTGAAGAGTGCAGACAGATGTGGTTTTACATGCGCAAGAAAGGGATGCCGTATACTGTACGTGTGCACCCGGACAGCAAACACATGGTTAGATTTGGCACACTGCTCTTCAGAAACTAATTGAGAAAAATAAGCAAAAATAACGCAAAGGCAAGTCAGGCCGAGGGGTTATCTGACCAACCATTTAACTGGTACCTGTCTAGTAGGGATATTAATTAAAAAAAACTTCCCTGCAGGCTATGCAGCAAATATGTCTATTGTAAGAAGCAACTTAAGTCCACATCTACCAGAAAGTTCATTGGGTCAAAGAAGTCGGGCTTTTTCTATATTCACGGACCTAATTTTTTTCAACATATCGAATCGACCCACACTATTATCCAAATACCCTAGAATTCCGAAAGTGGCTTCCCTACTAATTACGTATTAAAGAAGGGATTCTATTTTTGACTTGCAAAACTTTCTGGTGTTCTAAAAATTTTTACTAGAGTCCTTCCACGTTTCACAGTTGCATTACTTTGCATATCGGACAAAAAGGCTGTGTGCTGCGCACATTACTGCAGTAATCGATAATATGTCGATGTTACTTATAAGATTTTCTTCCTCAAAGCTTTCATCTAAGCAATCAGGCTCCTCCATTAAGCTCAAAAGTTCTACAACCTTAACCATGTTTTCCCGTTGTCTGTAGTCACGGTGTAAATTTGTTGTCTTTTAATGCAATAATTTGTGCATAATCTGTTCAATGTCCCTTTTAATATTGGTACCACTATGTTTTTATGGAGTTCGATCATACCAAGTGTATGAATGCACAGCCCCGAGTTAGCATAAATTTGCACATTAACGCCAAGTATACTATTTTAAATTAGTAGTGACTAGGAAACACGTCCTTTTCAACAACACCTTAGCGCATTTCCAAACGTTAGCTATAAGCACCTTATGTAATTGTGTAATACATGTACTGTGCTGCTCGGAATTGCGGACAGCATCACATCACAAATATAATAAAACACCTCAGCACAAAGACCACGTTTAAATAAGTAATCAATAAATCATAAGGTTCTACCTTGAGCTGGCAAGCAAGAATGGGAGGATTGGAAACGAGTGTTGCCCGAAATCGCGTCCATTCCGACAACATCAAAAACAAAACATCTATATTTATACGAAATATATAATGAGATTCAAACTCTTGTTCTCAACCTCCGTGTTCGCTGATTTTGATGAGCCATTCCTGGCTCACGTGCCCCCTTCTGGGCACTACGCGTCAGCTCCCTACTGAGCTTATTCGACAGAGTCCTTCCTGGCTCATGTGCCCCATTTTGGGCACTATGCATCAGCTCCTTACTGAGCTTGCATATAATAAACATACGTATAGTACACTTATACCTGTTTTCAAACTACTATGTTAAGAAAGTTAAATTTGGATGATTTTTACTTTATGAACTTGTAATATTTATTTCTTCATTTTAATTCGTAATCTGTAAATAACTGGTTGTAAACTTCAGACATACACTTTACTTTATATTATTCTTTAAAGTGTCCTCATGCTGTCTTTATGTGCACTTTTAAATTTAGTCTGTAATAATTATTCTATTTGTAGACTATTCAATAAATAAATACCACGATTGTGACGCGTCGCTGTATCTATTTTTAGGGATACCGTTTTTCCCTTTATTTTATTTTTTAACTGCTCCAGAACCTCGTTATATTTTTCGCATACTAGTTCATTGATATGTTTTGCACTCGCTGCCGGTATGCCCAACTCAGAAAATATTTGATTTGTCTATACTTTAAAACCCGTCAAATTAAAAAGTGAAAAAGGTAACGATGGAATCGTAGCATTCACTTATTTCTACGCAAAATTTACCTTTCACTATCAGAACCTTTACTTCTTTCTATAGTGAGATAATGTTCCTCTTTATGGTTGTTTTGGAAATGCCTTTTAAGATTGCACAAATAGTTCCCTACGAAAACCTTTTTGCATATCGCACATAGGGACCCGTTCTTCACTGCATCATATGAAAAATGCTCACGAAATAAAAACTCGCGATTTGTACCCATTTCGCAGTTCTTAACGTGTGAATAATCAAGGAACTAAAATTAACTAAATTCAAAGCGTCACTGATTTTTTGACTGCACAGTATTCATACACAAGGCACGAGATAGCTGAAATTGTTAGTAACTCAAATAATAATTTGTATTACGAATTAATTAGTTAAGGAATTATTCTTAAATGCAAATTTTTATTTTATTTTTTGATTAAAAAAGTTTGTGTTAGTACTTCCGTTTAACAAAATATGTAATAAGGTATTTTTTTCTGGATTTTTACAATCTCGGGGTTTTTGGGATCTGATCTACAATGCAATAGGTTAGCTGAAAAAAAGTGAAAAAAAAAAATTGTTTGAGAACCTATATAACCTTAATGTTGAAGCGGTTTACCTTTTCTTGAGGGTTGCGGGGTGCGGGTTACCTGGCTCTGCTGAATGACGTGTTGTTAAAAACAAAAGCAATGACAACACACTTGGTTATGCTTAATTGCAATACTTTAACTAACTTGTAATTGATACTTAGTTTAGCAGAGAACACTATAGCAAAAAATACAACATAAGTATTTAAATTCAATTGCGGGCGGTCAAGTGGACTGTATAGCGAATAGTAATAATGATGTAAAAACGAAACGGAAAAGGGATAATGCAAAATGTCACAAATCAGCGTCGCCACTGCGTATGCCGTAATCTTGTATTACTTTACTTAATGCATTTACAAGTATGCAAATTCGAACTCAACACTTAAAATATATAGGAAATAATTAGACTTTTAATGCTTTTTATTAATAATGAAGTAAAATCAAATAGGTATCCATTTTTTTATTTGAGAGATTTGAATTTTTGAATAAATTTTCCGTATTTTTATGAAAGAGATTTTGCAATTTTTGTGAAAAAATGTGTGTTTTTCAGGCCGATGAATTTAAAATTTACAAGAGAAAACTGCACTCTTGTAAAATTAAAAATAAAAAAAAAGGGAACCTAAATTTTAACATGCAAAGCTCTCGAAATTTGGTGATTATTTTATCCTTTTCTGGGGCATTGCATCGCCCACTTTTCCAAAAATTTACAAATCCGTGCAGTTTTGTAATAACCGCGTAGGTCTCCGCAAAATTTATTTGGAATGACATTTTTGTAATCAAAGGAATTAGAAGGATTTTATATGGACTTAAGCTCTTATTACAGACTAGAAGACCCAAACACGCTCCGCTGCGTCTAAGAACTTTTAGAAGGCTGGGTCCGACATTAATGATTGTATCTCTGAAGTCCGTTGAGATATGGAGCTTCACCACAGTTAGACAGACCACGACTTGGCCTAGTAATGCGCCCTACTATACATTTTTCTTAAATATCTGCAATGTACAGACATCCAGACTGTTACAATTTTATTATATGTAGAGACGAAATATAAATTCTTGGTTGTTTAAAAACTAACCCCAGCTATAACACGCCAAAATAATTTTTTCATTTGCCAAATTTCTACAGTTCCGTCTTCGGTTACAATTACCTTGCTACCGTTAAACTTTTCTATAAATATTAATAGAAGAGCGAGCAGCTTTGAACCGCGAACTGTGTGATATCCTTAACTCAAAATTCGCTAAACTCGACTTAAATTGCTATTGCAGAAAACCATAGACATGCCATGGTGCATCCAGTGACCAAATAAAGGCATTGTGAAAATGTCATTAAGATTGGTTGAGGCACATATTCATTTTTATTTATGAGAATGAAATAAAGGCATATTACATATGTAGATATTTTTATACCTCTTCTCCACCATTTTTAGTAAATTTTTCAATTACTTATCTATAGGATCAGACACTTCAGAGAAATAGGTATGTCCTTTTCAATTCTTAAACCGAAATTCCTGATAGTTCAGGATATATGACGGTTCGAGTTTTCTCATGAGCAATACAAATAAAAATCAAGCATAATCATTATTCCTGGGTAAAGAAATAAAAATCACAAAAAAATTACTATGCGTGATGGAAAAGGCTAAAACTCGAAGATAATAAGTATCTTCTTCTTTAAATGGTCATCCAACCGCCTGGGCGATTTTGACCGTCCAACATAGCTCGCCAGTCATTTCTTCGTTGCGCCAACTGGCGCCAATTGGAAACACCGCGGGATCGCAAATCGGTCTCCACTTGGTATGCTTAGGGAAAATTGATAAAAATTAATGATAATCATTTTTCTTGAAGAAAAAGGATAAAAATCAAAGATAATCATTTTGATTGAGGAAAAATTGATAAAAATTATAGCTGAGGCAATGGTAAAAATTAAGAGGTAATTTTATGCTTGAGTAAAAACGATTAAAATCAAACATAATAATTATAAGGGATCAGGAATATATAAATCGAGATATAGATTAAAAAATAATAATTAATTGCTGATTTCTATTATTTAACTCATAATGATTACCGTCCCTGAAAAATAATGAACAAAAAGTAGTTTTGGTGATTGTTGTTGGAGCAAAGCTCGAATTTTTATGTTTGTTTGTTGATTGATATTAGAGGAAAAATTACAACGTTATGCACAGCGATGGTATGGGATGACATGTTTCGAAGTGCCCAGCTTCTCTTCAGACCCCTTCTCGGACACTGAGATACGCTGTTAGAGTACTCTAACAACTAAGCTATGATGCCCTGCAGCGTCACGATGCATTTTTCCTCTAATGTGCCATTTGCTTATTCCTTTTTATACATTCTTTGGTACATACATATATTTTATATGTCAACTCAAGGAAAGTGGAATATTTTTAGGCGCGTTCATAGAACAGTTTTAGATACAGAAGGGCTCTTTTGCATATCAACACTTCCGTGTTATTTGTTATGCACCCGCACTGTACCTGTAACAATTATAGTTATGGTGATTGTTGTTGGAGCAAAGCTCGAATTTTTATGTTTGTTTGTTAATTGATATATGTTTGTTTGATAATTGAGATAAGTAGTTTGCCCCGGTAAAAAAGTAGTTTAGGAGACACCGTTTAAAAGTAATCGACAAAAAACGAATTTTTCAAACTTCTTTCGTTTATTACTTTTAAATGGTTTAAAATCTTAACTTTCCGCACTCGGATTGTGATGTCTGGGACCCAACCGCGTCTTTGGGTACACCTCTCGCCATTACAGTATCACCTCGAAAAAATAGGTGACGATTTGCTGAAAATTTCTAGTAATTTGTCGGAATGGGATTGTATTACATCTCACAAAGCTCATTCGCTTGCTTTGAATATCCAAAATTATATATTTATTTTCTCGGTAGTAATTTGCTTTAATATTTTAAACGATATTAATGCTTTGAGCACGAGTATGCATAACTTTAGCAAATAAATGTATTGATAAGTTCGCGGTTTGAAATTGTTATAGCGGAGTCATCCAAAGGGGCTCCCGAACCCAATGTTGAAACAAATTTTCCACCAATAAATACCATTCGTTCAAGAAAAAAATCAACTCAGTTTTAATATGAACACAGACGGTATTGATATCTTTAATGAAATCGTTGCATTTAAGTTTATTTTGCAGAAAACCATTGTAATGATCCACGAAACATAGTATCATATCTTTTTACCAATCACTTATTTTCCACATTTCCGGACACAGCAATAGCGCTATGAATATTAATTACACTGCCGGTTTCCGTTGCATCTGGTGCAAGATCCTTTTCAAAATTAAACATTGTTAAAAACTATTTAAGATCAATAATGCTCAATCAAAGACTTATTAATTTAGGTATAGTTTCAATTGAACTTGACATTTTAAACAGCTTGAATACAAGAAAGTTGATAGAATATTTCCCAAATATAAAGACAAGAAGAATTAAGCTTTTGTTATGCATGTATTATGTCAGTGTTACAATTTAGTAAAAAAATATACTTAAGTAGGGTCAAAAATTTGTGAAGTGAGCCACCTAAAATTTTTTCGAAGGTAATTTATTTTAAATAAATTGTTGGGTGTGGTTTACAGCGATTAAACCAAAATACATATTTCACAAATTTTCGAAACTCGAGTTATTTTCTAAGTTATAGCTATAAACATATTTTCGAAGTTCCAAATTTTTTGTTTAATTTTTCGGGGCTGCCCATTTCGATTTGGCTCGTTTTTGAAATATACAACTTGGTACCTTCTACCCAACCAAATTTTTTTTTCGTTTCACATTTATTTTCTTACAAAAATTATTCCCAAATTTTTTACTACTTCACCGCGGTCAGATCGCGTTAAAGGATAATATTGTTGGGCATTCTATTACAAACTATTACCAGAAAAAAAAATTCACTTTTTTAAAGGTTGGGGTATCTGTATGTAGCACTTTTATACAGAAAAGAATATAAGAAGAATATATATATATATGTATATATATATTTCAAAAATGAGTAAATTCGGTTTGACCAATCTCGATAAAATTGGCAAAAGCCATGGAGCTTTGAAAATAGGTTTATAGCTATAACTTTGAAACAATTCAAATTTCGGAAAACTGGCCCAAACGCAAAATTTTTACCCAGTACCTGATCAAAATAAATGTTTTATATTTACTAAATTTCTTTATTTTTATTTTCCATGGTGGAAAAAACATTAAAAATCGTTTTTTTAACTAAACTATGCATAATATGTAGTCGTAGGGCGGCATAATCGGTATTGCACGCGGGCGAACAAATTGCTAGTGATGGGCCTGACTTCATTGCAAAAAACAGCCAGAACGAGATCTTCTCGGCGACTAAGGAAAACGTAAAGAATGGGGAGTTCCTGGTAACCTTAGACTTCGCTAAGAACTGTAAGTTTAACTCTCAGAATGCAGTTCAATCCTTCCTCCAGCATCGAAAAGTTTATACAAAAATAGAAACCTGTTTAACTGCTTTGTTGCTCGTATCATACAATTGATATTCGTACTTTGTGTGCTTATTTTGCTTCTTCTGCCTGTAATATATCGCTTATTATTTCTGTACAGCATCGTGAGTGGTTTGCATTAGTGCGTTCTGATATAACATGTGGTCGGGACGGTGCGCAGGGGGGAGTTTAAACTCAAGTTACGTAATTAATGAAAAAAGATAAGTCAAAAGTCATATTTAGTTACAACTATTTAATAAATCAACTCTTCGAAGTACTGAAAAAAACTCTTTCAAAATTATTTGCGGATCGATTTTGACATCGCGATGTACATTGAGTGAGGCTAAGCCGTTCAGACGATCTTCAGATATTGTTGATCTCAAATACGTTTTTAGTCGTCGCAAAGTTGAGAAGGATCGTTCATTCGTCGCTGTTATCACATGCATAACTGCAATAAGCATTTGGTTAACATTTGGAAACGCATCTTCATTACAAATATCGAGTACTTCAAGTGAGTGTTTTATTTCCTTTCCGGCAATAAGCTTCCGCCAAATTGTACTTCGTTCACCCAGATGTCACGGGAATAGTCGTGCAAAATTGAACAGTATGATTGGAATAGTTGAGCACAGGACTCTTCTTCGAAAATTTTTTTGGGAAAAGGGTAAGCGAAATTTGATAAACTATTGCGGTGATTTAAGAATCGATCTTGCAATTGTGTCAGAAACGAATCAATGTACGGTATGTAGATTGTTAAACGGAAATAATCTTCAACTTAATCAGTTTGTATGTTGGAACGTTGGGCTGTTTCGACGCAATCATTGGCTTTCGCAATTCAATTTCGTATTGGTCACTAATTTCGCTAACGGTTTTTAAAATTTGTCTGAACTCCCCCTTAGCGTTTTCTCTTCTTCCCATCAAAATTTGTTTCGCAGTATCAGCCAATTGCGTAGCCTCTCACAGATGTTGATTTTCTCCTTGAAGTACTCGACTCAGAGACAATGTGAGAGAATGCACCGAGCTCAAAATATGCATGGAAATCTGGAAATTTGCGGTTTTTATAGCTGAAAGCAGTTGGAAAGCTCCAGACCAAGCCTTTGGGTCTTTCCAGTTGGTGGAAATCACTTCAAGAGCTCGAATTACTGCTGGCTGCCAATGGAGATATGTTACGACGGACTCATGCTGTTCTACCCATCTGGTTTTACAAAACTTTTTCAATTTCTTCACTCGAGTTTTCGATAGATGTTCATTTTAATTTATCGCATCCTGAAGGGCATTTTGGCGTTTCGGATAAATGAAGAAGGAATAGATTTTGATTCCCGTTATATTGTACTCAGATCCTACCGCCAAATTGAAGCTATGAGCAGCACAATGGGAGTAGTGAGCGAGTGGATAAGTTTTTCTGACCACAGCTTGAGCCCCTTGGAACTCTCCGCTAACCGCTCTCGCACCGTCATATCCTTGCCCGAAGAACTACGTGCAATCCAGTACGGAAGATTTTAGGAAATCAAGGTAAGCAGTTCCTGTTCCCTTCTCAGTGAAATCGGTGATAGGAATAAAACACAAATAATTTCCTGAATGAACTTTGTTCTACTCCTGCAATGTCTGGCGTGTCATCTACGTGGAAAGAAAAGCCCTTCGATTTGTTCACTAGATCGATGTTGTAACTCATGATGAGGTGGCGACAAATGTTGATTATTTCATTCTGGACACGGGTGCTTATGTACATAGCATTCTTTGGTGAATGACCCAGGTGTTTTTTCAGCTGCTCATCAGTTTTGGCTCGATATCTCAAGAGAGCTCTAAAGTTTCCACCATTCGGCAACGGGTTGTCTTTATAAATTCCTCCCGTATCACTGGAACCTCTGAGAGCAAGTCCTTGTCGGCCACACAGGATAACTGTTTCAATAATTGGAATCATGCGTAGTTTGCTTTCATTCAGAAAGCCTAATTTTTGTTTCGACAGTTGCAAATCAATGGGTAAATCATTTTCTTCTTCGATTCCCATTCCCAAAGACCATGGCAACAGGCATTTGTTGTGGTATAAATGAACTGTGCTTTTCGCAATTTTCCAGTGCTTTTTTTCAGTTTTTGATGGGGTGGTTACTAACTGTCCCAGAGTTTTTTAATGGAGTGGTAACTAACTGGCCCAGAATTTGATTATCGACTCCTCTCAATGTAGCACAAAATAAGACACAGTATCTGCAATATGCACCGTCTTCTATTGCCGATTACGCTAGCCATTGATGTTTTTGGAGCCAAGAGCGTTGAAACTTCAAACTTCTAGGGCCCGATGCAGGAAAACTGTAGCCATCATGCGGACTCCAAATCTTCTTTTGCAACCCAGAAATGGAGTTTATTCCATCAGCTGCTGATTTTTGAACAAACATCAGAATATCATAGGAACTGAGATCATTTTTCAAAGAGCAAACTGGCAAACGACGATCTTTTCGATACCTCTAAATTAAATTCCATTTCTGTGTTTGTTGTTGTTGTTGTTAACAGTGCTTCGCCCTGCCCAATGGGCTCGATCACTCTAAATTGTCATCAGGCTCTTCTAAAGGAAGTCCGAGGAAACGCGCAGTTTCCACATGTTAGCACCAGAGTGATGTAGGTGTTAGAAGAGTAGGTTCGACTGAACAGGAGAAAGAGATGTTTGGTATCATGAGGGGACATACAACATGCAGGACATCTGTTTGGTATGTTGGGGTTCAGTTTGGATAAGTAGGAGTTTAACCTATTACAATATCCAGAGCGAAGTTGTGCTAGCATGACTCTAGTCTCCCTCGGAAATACACGCTCCTCTTCAGCCAATTCAGGTGGCTGAGTACTGATAACGGGATTCACATGCCGACATCTGAGGGATCTGTCTACTGGCTCAGTGTGGAGGTTATTTAGAGCCCGCCTATGGTTCCGCAGATCAAACGGCAAAGAGATTTGGTGCCGAATCTCATATTAGTGCTTACGAAGATGTCTCCTTATGCCTATGGGGGGCGGGGCTACATCCAATAGATGTCGATTTGGATGACTGGGTTCATGACAGTTCAGAAGGAATTGTCTACTCAAGAGTTCCGCGTGCTCTTTAACATTGAGCAATTTTACTTCTTGATGGAGGCGAGACTCAGGTGACAAAAGCAGACATCCCGTAGCAGTTCCGATGGCGCTGTCTGGGCAGACTTGCAATTTCCTCCAATTGGTGTCAGCAAGGTTGGGCGACCATATGGGCGCAGCGTAGTAAATAACCGGTTGGCCAATGGCCTTATACAGGGTGTTTTTTTTACAGGTTTGTTTTTCGAATAGAGATAAAACTGGCATTTTGTGGTCAAATCTGGCAACTCTAATGTCATTTATGTTCAGTTTGGTTTGCCATTTCATCATGAACAGGTTGACAAGAGAACAACGCTTGAAAATTGTGCAAATTTATTTCGAAAATAATGGTTCAGTTCGCGAAGTTTACCGTGAGCTCCGTCCATTTTATGGTCGACATAATCATCCATCAGAGCAATTAATTCGGTTAACCATGGATCGTTTTCGCACTACGTTTACTCTATGTGATAATACGCATCCGCAGAGACGTCGAACAGTGCGCACCGAAGAAACAATTGCCGCTGTAGAGCAAAGTGTTGAAGAGGACCCGAATGAATCGATTCGCCACCGTGCACAGCAATTGGAGCTTTGTCCATCAACTTTATGGAAGATTTTGCGCAAAGATCTTGGCTTGCGACCTTACAAGATCCAGCTTGTGCAAGAATTAAAGCCGCGAGACCATGCAATGCGTCGTGATTTTGGTGTATGGGCCGAAAATGAGATTGATTTCGATGCTGATTTTCATCGCAAAATTTTGTTCAGTGATGAGGCTCATTTTTGGTTGAATGGCTACGTCAACAAGCAAAATTGCCGCATTTGGAGTGAAGAGAATCCACATGAGACCCTTGAAACGCCATTGCATCCACAAAAACTGACTGTTTGGTGTGCTCTATGGGCTGGTGGAGTCATTGGGCCATACTTCTTCCGCAATAATGCTGGAGAGGCAGCTACCGTTAATGGAGACCGGTATAGAGCCATGATAACCGACTATTTTGTTCCCGAATTGGATGGCATGAATGTGGATGAGTTGTGGTTCCAACAAGACGGCGCTACATGCCACACAGCGCACGTCACAATCGATTTATTGAAGGAAACATTCGATGAGCGCATAATTTCGCGGAATGGACCTGTCAATTGGCCACCAAGGTCGTGTGATTTGACACCATTGGATTATTTTCTTTGGGGATATGTGAAGTCGCTCGTCTACACCAACAAACCAGAAACGTTAGGGGAATTGGAAGCCAACATTCGTGGCGTTATTGCCGACATACGGCCCCATATGCTCGAAAAAGTGGTTGAAAATTGGACCTGTAGAATTGGCTTTATTCGAGCCAGCCGCGGCGGCCACATGCCCGAAATCATATTTAAACATTAATGGCATAAAATTATCCTTCCAAATTAGCCAAATTGATGGACCTTAAAACGATTTTCTTGTGTTTTATTTCAATTCGAAGTTCTATACCCCTAAAAAAAACACCCTTTATGTAGCAAGAAATGTTTGTTTGTGTTTTCCCCAAGTACTGCCGGCCAGTGACTTGAAGCTCTTATTGCGGCTGTGTACCTTTGAGGCTATTGCGGTGGCATGACCAGCGAGGGTGAGGCCGTTGTCAAACGTCACACCCAAGATTTTCGGGTGGTTGACAGTAGGTAGAGGTACTCCATCTACTTGGACATTTAACTCTTGCCCCCTCTGCGCATTCCATGTCGTAACAGGGTCGCCGTCGATTTAGTCGAAGGTAGGGTCAGATTTCGCTCGGTGAAGAAGCTGGAAAGGTCACGGAGGTAACTGTTGATTCTAGTACAGAGCTCGTCAATGGAGGGACCCTTGCCCGAGGCCATTATCCTGCAGTCGTCAGCGTAGGAAACAATGGATACTGCCGCTGGTGGGGGAGAATTCTCGAAATATAGAAATTAAACAAAATAAAGAGAGAGAACACCACCTTGCGGCACCCCTTATGGCCTAGATTTCTTGTTCATGAACTTGACTGATGCCTGTCGACCGTCAAGTGCCACGAGAACCGTCCTAGGGTTTGGTGGGTGTTGATTCAAACCATAATTTATCAGTGTTGTAATGGCATTCAAAGCGTATGTAGTGCTGTGAGATTCGCGGAGTCCATATTGATGATCGGCCAATTTCAGATTTGCAATAAAGTAAAGGAGCAGAATGGTCTCTAGTAATTTCGCAACTGGCGAAAGGAGGGATATCGGACGATAAGAATCTCCTTGGTTCACCGGCGTCCCTGGTTTTAGTAGGGGAACTACAATCGCCTGTTTCCATATCTCAGGTATGACGGAAGTAGTTAGAGAGAGGTTGAAAAGAGCCGCTAAATAAATCTGTCCCTCGTGGCCTAAGTGTTTAATCGTCTTCATGGAGATTCCATGGAGTCCGATGGATTTTGAGGGTTTCGCCTTCATTATGGCTTCCTTGACCTCTGCGACTGAGACGGCAATACGCGCAGTGGAGTGCTTGTGTTTGTGCGCACGTCGGAAGACTCTTCTCTTAGTCCTATCTGCAGGTGGATGCATTATAAACAGCCGGCAAAAGAAGCTCCCGCATTTCCTGGCGTCCCATTTTACGCTGTCGCTGAATGCATTGGCGACCTTGTCATTGTATTTGATCGGATTGGATATGGCCTTGACAGTCGACCATAATTTGCCGACTCCGCCGGAGAGGTTGCATGCCTCAAGGTGTTGTTGCCAGATGACAAAGTTAATTAGGCCCAGATGACAAAGTTAATTAGGCCCGCGCTTTTTATGGAGATGTATGGCGAACGTTAGCAGTTACCTGCTACCCTGGTTGGGGCATCTCCATTGACTGTACAGATGCTGAGTTGTCTATTTGGTCTGCAATTGCATGTCCTCTGCTGTCTGCTAGCAAGTTGAAGTGCCGTGGGAGCGGGGTTAAGCCCTGATCATCCAGATTTATGTAGCCATCTATTACACTTGGCGCATTGAACCGAATGCGACCGTTAATATAAATTTTCTTCCAGCAAACGCAGCTGATCCAATCTCTTGGTCCAGGGTTGGGTTCGACCCCAGCCCGTACCAAGAGACAATGGAGCAACCCAGCTGCCAGGGTTCGCTCCGAGGATAACAATTTAAGGGTGGGAGGGACAGAATGGACAGGGTTACACTGAAATAATCCCGGTTTTGGCTTACATGCGTCATTTTCAGCAATATTTGTCTGAGTTTGAAGCTCAGTACGACTACATTTCTCAACGTCCTATCATGAAATAAATAATATTATGCACTAAGTACAAATCTGAATTTATGATGTATTTAATATTATGTTATTATTTTTACACAGAAAATGACGAATATCCATGGTAAAAAATATTACCATAGGACTTATAAATACAAACTTTTTAATATAAATGCAATTTATTTAATAATAATATAAATAATTTTATAATATTAAGCTTGCCGTAGTGTGTGCCTCACCAGTTTTCTGGGGTAAAGGAATGATAATGAAGAAGATGATGATGATGCTGTTTACGAAGAGTGTGAGGCAACATAAAAATTATTGCAAATTAGTGATACCAGATAGGTTAAAACTTCCTTTTTCAATTTTTCTCATGATTTGCAACAATTACCGTAAATGCCCAAAATCTTAAAGCGATTATTTTTCTAAAATTAATTATAATGTTCTAAATATTGTTCCATTGAATATAAGAAGCGCTTCGTCGTTACGTAAATTCAACCAACTTCGAGATTTTTTGAGCAATTTATCCAAATTACCTCATATTATAGCAATTCAAGAAACTTTGTTCAGCAATGAAGTTTCAAGTATTTATGATTTACCGGGATACATTAGTGTACACTCATGTAGAGGGGATGGTTATGGTGGAACGTCGGTTTATATAAACAAGAAATTAAAGAATGTAGTGAACGGGATATATGATGAGAACTATATAAATTGTGTATCTATTACTCTTAACGAAATTAAGATAGATGGTAAAACTCTTAACATTGTTTCCATTTACAGATCTCAAAAGTGCACTGAAAATGTATTCCTTCAATTTATTGATAATCTTCTTTCCACTAATGCTAACGGAACCGTAGTTTATTTTTGTGATACGAACATTGACTTATTAGCTGGAAATTCATCTAGTAATTGTTTTATCAATATTTTTAGCATGTATGGCGTTTATAATTGTCACATAATAGTTACTCGTCGAGCAAGCAAGGCGTGCATAGATAGCATTTTTTGCAATTTAGAAAGGAAACCTACAATAGATTCTATCGAATGTACGTTATCTGATCACAATCTTTTAGTATGCAAGATTGATTACGAGCTCTTGGATATCCAGTCTGTTGAAAGAATAGTTTGTAGTGTTGACTACGATAAAGTTAGAAATCAGTTGGAAGAAAATTTAAATAGGTATGATGGAAATGATCAGTCCACTGACGTGTGACATAGATAACGCTAACTATTTAAATAACTTTTTCCTAGAATTCGTAGAGGACTTACAAAACAGCATCGAAGTTAGAGACGATGATGACTGTTGCATGTTTAGAATGTCAACAAAGCTTCAAAACAGTTTCGTGCTGAATGAGATTAGCGCCCAAGACATGGAACTTGCGTTGACAAACATTGTAATAAACAAAGGCTGTGGACACGACAAGATACCACCAAAAGCACTAATTTTGACAAAAGATATTATAGCACCCTATTTAACACAAGCGTTTAATAACATGGTTAGAAGTTCCTCTTATCCAGGAGTTCTCAAAATTCATAAAGTAATACCAATTCAAAAAGTCACTCATGCAAAGAAAGCTGAAGACTACAGGCCGGTTGCTGTTCTACCAATTATAGATAAAGTTTTTGAAAGGATTATATACGACCAACTTATGTATTTTTTGGAGTCACAAAAGGTGATGTTTCCTTATCAATTAGGGTTTAGAAAAGGTAGTGGCACCGAAGAGGCGGTGGTCAATGCTGTCAATATTATTTGCGATGGCTTGGATCATGGATATGCTGGTGTAGCTAGCATGTTTTATGATTTCAGCAAAGCTTTTGACCACGTGGACCATCGTATTTTATTGCAAAAGCTAAAATTGTTAGGCATAAGAAATAAGGAACATAAACTTTTAACAGACTATTTTGAAAACCGAAAACAATATGTAGAAATCAATGGGTCAAAGAGTTTCTTAAAATCAATTAGTTGTGGTGTACCACCGGGCAGCGTCTTGGGACCATAAATGACATTAAGAATCTTAATTTGTATGGTCGTCTCGTAATGTTTGCAGATGACATTAGCTTATTCTATCTGTATAAACATCCCGCTGTTCTTAAGGTTCAGATTGCACACGATGCTATTGCTATCTCCGAGTATGCGCGCTTACATAAATTGGTGTTGAATGCAGGTAAAACTAAACTAGTCAGGTTTAGACCACAAATAACGCCCCAAATAAATCAGGAGTTCAGTGTATTTATTGACGGAAGGGAGATTTTTGAGGTGGACACCGTTAAATATTTGGGAGTACATCTCGCTAGAAACTTATCTTGGGCCACCCATATTGACGCAACAAAATCTAAAATTACTCCCGCTATTGGAATTCTCTATACGTTTCGTAATAAGCTTACAACGCAAGTTGAGTTGTCCTTATACCAGTCTCTTATTCACAGCCATTTGCCGTATCTTCCAATAATATATGCCCATAAAGTAAGCAATGAAATAAGATCCCTCCAATCGTGTCAGAACACCGCACTAAAACTTGTTTTTAACCCGCCAAGAATGCATTCTACATTAAGTCTCTTCAATGAGTATGCGAAATCGATATTACCAATAGTTTGGTTGTATTTATAAAAAGCTACTTTTAATCTACGTTTATAAAAATATTATTAATGTGGGCTACCATGTTTTCAGATTTGATTGAAATCAATCAATACGCGAAACTGCGAAATGCTTAGAGTAGTTAGATGTCGATTAGAGACTTCTAAACAAAGATTCAGCTTCAAAATTCAGCTAGCGTGTATTTATTGTACAATCAATTGTCTTTGTTAATAAAGTCTTGATATATAAAAAAAAAAGGGTGCGGCAAAGAATTGTCAAACATTCTAATAACATGATAGAAAACGCGCAACAACGAACCGGTTTAATACGCATTGCGGGAACAACAATACACAGAAAGGAGTATTTAAATATATATTAAATAAGTATAGCTATTATGCAGTAACTAAAAGCTTTTAATTCTTTTTTTATGTATGCGAAAGGGAGAGGAAATGCCGCATTGCGGTTCAGTTAAAAGCAATAGGGCAAATTCAAACCGCTTTACACATACTAGTGAATGCACGAACGTAAATGACAATTTGAATACATATGCCCACCAAAAAATTGGAGCCTTATCTAAGGCTGTAAGGAGTATCAGTTGGAATGAAATTAGGCCATTTGGAATATGCTGAAATATCACCAATAGGGGGGTTTGACCCCCCGCGCACGGGCTTGGATATGATGAATTTAATTGACAATTATCACGAATTATCTTCACCGGATGCCAACTATACACATTTTATTTTGCCTTTTTCAAACTAAATTACTTTCTTTGCCTTTTTCGGAATAAAAAGCCGTATTACGGTTTACAACTCAACTTAGTTGAATTGTAATTAAAACAACTCAACTACTTTTTCGCATTATGAACGACAACTTATTTCAGTTGAAGTTGAGTTGATGTTGCCAACCTAAAAAGTGACAACTTGACAAACATTTCAACAGCTGAGTATTTTGTAGCGAAAAATTAAATCAACACATTTTATTGAATAATTGGGAAAGTGTGTTACATTTTAAACAAGTAGTAGAATGGACATTAGTTTTGATTTATTTTAGAACGACGGTGTAACCTGACTCCTCATTTCAATTAGTTCCGCTAAACTTTCCTCCAGAGGCTTTAGTGAGTGCTTCTGAACAGACAACCACAAGTTTCAACCGGTTTGCGCGGTTGTTAACAAGCTTTCTTTTCAGGTTTGCCCTATAATGTATACAAACCTGCAAGATAAACTTTTAAATTATTATTGCACTTTAACTACATTGGTATACTTTCATAGCTACTACTTACTCGGCCTCACTCCTGCGCAGTTCTTGTTGGTGGTACTAAGCTGCACTGCAAGTTCTTTCCACAGTCCCTTCCTTTTATTTTTAATGCATGCAAACTGGGGCTGGCCACGTCCAGTATCGGAATGCTTCTTCATTAATTCTTAATGGAGAACTTAAACAATATTCTGAGACAACTGCTAGTAACTACTACTACTTACTAGACTATTCAACTTCAACTAAAATTTTTTTCACAGGTTGGGTTGTAATCGATAATAGCAAATTACAAAATTTCAACTAAAGTAGGGTTGAGTTGTAAACCTAGAAGCATTTGTTCCTCTTTGAATAATTATTTCCTGTTAAAATTTGTTCAAAGTAATAGGTATTTTTAAATTGCATTGCGTTTGCTTTGGTACTTACTGCACTGAAGTTTAATACAAAATAATTTTCCAGACTGTTTGTATAATTTTATTTACTACTACCTTGCGAGCACGCCGTACAATAAGGAATGTTGATAAAATCTTATAATTTTAAAATAGCTATTAATGTACATATATATGTTTGTTTCTATATCCAGAAACCGCGATTTGGATGAAATTTTGTATGTAAATAGTGTACAATATTCTAAGAATTTTTACATAGGTGTTGCCACATAAGATATGTTTACGGGGTTGCTACCAATCTGAATTTTTTTTAAATAAAATGAAGCAACCAGTAAAAAAAAGTATTAGTAGTAGTATTTATTAGTATCATTCAATGTTCGTTTTACAATTTTAAGCTAAAATCTTAAAAAATCTTAAAAAATTAAATAACATTGCTTTTTATATATTTTTATAAATTTTCGTTTAAATAAATTTATATTCATTTCTCCTTTTGCCTCTTGTGAGAGCATATTATACAGCTCTAGACCTTCGGAAATTTAGTCTAAAGTCATCTGCGTTGCGTAGTGTTCGAAATTGTTGCGTATCCCAGACATATGCGACACTTCCAGTTAAGTACTGTGGTGTCATTTTGTGACTAGTGACATGATTTTGCGACAGTAAGAGGGTGCACATTTTCAGCTTCTGGCTTATGCTTATCCATTCCAGCGTATTAAACATTGTTTGTGTTGGGGTGAAGGGACTGTATTATAGAATACACCGCATACCTTTATTTTGAAGTCTATCCTTTTGCGTAGCTTTACCGCATGTGTATTTTATTGAAGCACAGTACTCAAAATGTGTTTTTTTTTATAAAACTATGTATATTTACTACTAGCCCGGTGTCTATTTGATTACGTATTCTCTTTAGGAAGCCTACTTTTTACCGATTTTTTTCTTCTTCTTTAAATTGTCATCAAACCGTCTGTGCGATTTTGACCGTCCAACATAGCTCGCCAGTCGTTTCTTCGTTGCGCCAAGTGGCGCCCATTGGAAACACCGCGGGATCGCAAATCGGTCTCCACTTGGTCCTTCCATCGGAGTGGTGGTCTCCCTCTTCCTCTGCTTCCACCGGCGGGTGCCGATAAGAATACCTTCTGGGCTGGAACATCTTCGCTCATTGGCACTACGTGGCCTAGCCAGCGAAGCCGCTGTGTTATAATCGCTGAACTATGTCGGCGTAGAGGTCCACAAATCTTTCGAAGAACCTTTCTCTCGAATACTCCCAGAGCCACCTCATCAGATGTTGTTAGTGTCCACGCTTCTGCACCATATAGCAGGGCGGGTGCAATGAGTGACTTGTAGAGTGTTATTTTCGTTCGTCGAGAGAGGACTTTACTTTTCAATTGCCTACGCAGTTCGAAGTAGCATTTGTTTGCAAGAGTAATTCTTCGTCGGATTTCTAGGCTAACATTATTGTTGGTGTTAATGCTGGTTCCCAGGTAAACGAAGTCCTTTACTATTTCGAAATTATTGCTGCCAACAGTGGCTCTTTGCATGATGACAGAAGGTACTTCGTTTTGCCCTCGTTCACCACCAATCCCATTTTCTCCGGTTCTTTTTCTAATTTGGAGTAAGCAGAAGTTACGGCACGGTTGTTAAGGCCAATGATATCAATATCGTCAGCATATGCCAACAGTTGCACGCTTTTATAAAATATTGTTCCAGCGCGGTTAAGTTCTGCAGCTTGTATTATTTTCTCTAGCATTAAATTAAAGAAATCGCACGATAGGGTGTCACCCTGTCTGAAACCTCGTTTAGTTCCGAACGGCTCGGAGAGGTACTTCCCAATTCTGAACGAGATGGCGGTCATTTTGCGTAGCCGTATAAGTTTTGCGGGGAATCGAAAGCGGCTTTAAAATCAACAAGAAGATGATGTGTGTCGATTCTTTTCCCACGGGGTTTTTCTTAGATTTGGCGTATGGTAAAAATCGCTTGATAGGACCTTATATGCGATATTCAAAAGGCTGATTCCGCTGTTCTTGTGGATTGGGCAGAGAACACTTAGATTCCAATCTTCAGGCATGCATTCATCCAACCATATTCTGCATAGAAGCTGATGCATGTGCCTTACCAGCTCCTCGCCTCCGTGTTTGAATAGCTCAGCAGGCAAACCGATTTTTTTACATATGTATTTTATGTTCGGCACGTTTTCGATAACTTTATCATTAATTTGTATTGTAACAGTTTCTCGGGTGTTAAACACCATCATTTTTTTGTTCGTTTAATATAAATTTTGTTCATATGAAACCATTTATTTATTAGTTCGATATCACTTGTTCATATATTAGCGTATCGTTTGCATACGTTGCAATTTTTGAATTTTGTGTAACCCATGGCATACCGCTTATATACGAGGTGTGTTCAAAACGTATCGCGAATTTTGAATTTTAGCTGGTTACGTATATTCGAATTTTTTGTGGCGTTATGTTGGTACTCATGTCTCTCACTTATGCCGACAAGCTCGGCCATTTTGAATTTTCAGTTAATTGTTGACAGCTGCTTTGTTTGCACGTGTTTTGGATCGTCTTCGATTTTTACCTATTCAAAAAAATGGATCAAAGAACCTGTATCAAGTTTTGTGTGAAAAACGAAATTAAGTGCGCGGATGCATTCCGAATGTTGACTGTGGCATACGGAGAAGCTACCTTGGACCGAAGCAACATTGTTCTCAGAAGGCCGAGAAGATGTGCAAAGAAGAACAAAAATTGGCTTTTGCACCACGATAACGCCCCTGCTCACGCATCGTTGCTTGTGCGCGACTTTTTGGCCAAAAACAACACACTAATGATGCCGCAGCCACCGTATTCCCCCTGGCCCCCTGTGACTTTTTCTTGTTCCCTAAACTGAAGAGCCCATGAAAGGACGACGTTACGCTTCTCTTGACGAGATAAAGACGGCATCGAATGAGGAGCTGAACAAGATACAAAAAAATGATTTTTTGAAGTGCTTCGAAGATTGAAAAAACCGTTGGCACAAGTGTATAATATCTCATGGGGATTACTTTGAAGGGGACAAAATAGATATTCATGAATAAATAAATAATTTTTGAAAAAACATCAAAATTCGCGATACTTTTTGAACACACCTCGTATATATAATAAATAATCATGCACCCAGCGGAACACCAAATTATTTAGTTTTATGAAATCTTTGATATAGGAAGTTTCTAAACCAACTGATCTCATTCCCCCCTACGCCATACATGTAAAGTTTTTGCAACAAAACATCTCTGTCGATCGTTTCGAAATTTCTTTTAAAGTCTAGGAATATAGCTATTACTTTTTGCTTGGACTCATTACTTTTCAATTATTCAATTACGTAGTGTGCTGCGCTTTCGAACGGGTGATTTCTTCGAAAACCCGATTGGTATTTGGAGAACAAATTATTATTTTCTATATATGTAGTTCTGCAACTGCTTCTTTGCTATACTTTCTAATAACTTTGCTATTGTTTCAAGACCACTTATCGGTCCATACTCTTTACATTTTGTCGTGCTTTTTATTTTTTCAACTGGTGTCACAATCGACATTTTTAATGCTGTTGGAAATTGACCTGTCATAATAGAGTTATTTGTAATTTTTGTAACGGTATCGTCTAATAGATGCCAGTTATGTTTAATAATATTTGGATTTATTTTATCGCAGTCAGCTTTATTTTATTTATTTTTTTCTTACATGTCCCAAACACTTCGCTGCTAGAGACTTCTTGAAATCGGAATTTAGTTTGCGTTCTCGTAATCACAATCGTATATTGCACCTCCTGTATAGAGTTCCTTATATTAATTACACTATTTATAAAATATGCGTTAAGTTGATTGGCGATATCATAGTTATTATCGATTTCTCCACCATCAAATGTCACTGTCCACATATAATTTACGTTTTGGGCTTTTGCAGGACGATGTACTTCGACTTTTGCTGTTGTGGAACCATTTGTGTGAGTTGTCAGTGGTATCAATTTTTTTCATAGTTATATTTTTTCCATGTTGCTTGTTAAGAATCTCTCAAGTTTTTCTACGTTTTCGTTAATACCAAGTGCGTAGCTGTAGGATGTGTCATGCGCTGCTAACAGTTGCGTGAAATTATCTCTGCTATATCTAAAATATTCTATTTCACGAAGAGTATGACTTCTACTACTAATCGAAACTGGAATGACTATTTCGATTGCCTCATGCTCTGATATTTTTTGGCCATGGGTATCAAACGAAAGGTATTATCCTGCGTGTTTAAAAAAAAATATTTCTAAGTATTGTTGCTTATTGTGGCCATCTGAGTTGATTATATCTTATAACTTTTAACGAGCTTTTCTTGTATATTTGTATATTCAGAATATCTCCTGCGTATTAAGTAAAAACATTTACAAGTAATTTTGTCACTTTTGTTCGACAACAAAAATCTGTCAAAGAAGTACATATTCTGAGAATCAAACTCATCCAAGTGGCCGCTATGTTCTACCATGCTGTGGAGGGCATGGATGAAGATCTAATTTAATTTGATTAATACATTATTACCTTCTAAAACTCATTCTGTTAAATTGCATACTTAAATTGTTGAATTTACACTTAAATCTGAATTTTATACTTACCTTGTATACATACATATACTTGCCCTTTTGAATTGAATACTTACCTTAAACTATACTTACCATTCATATCCATACTTACTCTAAATTATACTTACCTTTGAGTTCGAACAACCCTAATGCGATACACTAAAAACAAATTGGACAACTACCGCTTCTTTAGGTACTTACCTTTATGTACATATATATGTATGCTCACTGCACAGCTTAGCGGGCGGTCATCGGCGGCCGCTTAGTTGTCGTTGAGCGCGAATTTCGTCGTGGTAAGCGAGGGGCGAGTTTTAAAAAAAAATACTTAACACAAATGCTTGAAAAGAATAAACTTATTCTTGTGAAGCTCAAAACCAAAACTGAATTCTTCTTTATTTAAAATTAAAAGAAAGTTCAAATGTACAATTACAATAGTGAAAATGCTTACTACTAATTAGCCTGAATTGTTTACTAAAATTTTGTGTTGGCATTTTAACAATAATTTTTTATTGGGCCGGAAGTTGTTTGCTTATTTTGTTATACTTAATATGAACTTATCAATATCGTCTTGGGCTGAGTCTGCACTTACATAGGTTGACGACTTATTGGTAGTTGGGGGGTTATTGGCATTATACGTAACTACCCTCCTTTTAGATTAGAATTCTCCTGGATTCTATTATTTACCTGAATTTTTATATTACTTACTTACTTTAAATGGTCATCTAACCGCCTGGGCGATTTTGACCGTCCAACATAGCTCGCCAGTCGTTTCTTCGTTGCGCCAACTGGCGCCAATTGGAAACACCGCGGGATCGCAAATCGGTCTCCACTTGGTCCTTCCATCGGAGTGGTGGTCTCCCTCTTCCTCTGCTTCCACCGGAGGGTGCCGATAAGAATACCTTCTGGGCTGGAGCATCTTCGCTCATTCGCACTACGTGGCCTAGCCAGCGAAGCCGCTGTGTTTTAATTCGCTGAACTATGTCGGCGTCTGCGTAAAGTTCATACAGCTCATCATTAAATCTTCTTCGGTACTCGCCGTCGCCAACGCGTAGAGGTCCACAAATCTTTCGAAGAACCTTTCTCTCGAATACTCCCAGAGCCGCCTCATCAGATGTTGTTAGTGTCCACGCTTCTGCACCATATAGCAGGACGGGTGCGATGAGTGACTTGTAGAGTGTTATTTTCGTTCGTCGAGAGAGGACTTTACTTTTCAATTGCCTACTCAGTCCGAAGTAGCATTTGTTTGCAAGAGTAATTCTTCGTCGGACTTCTAGGCTAACATTATTGTTGGTGTTAATGCTGGTTCCCAGGTAAACGAAGTCCTTTACTATTTCAAAATTATTGCTTCCAACAGTGGCTTGGTTGCCAAGGCGCGAATGCGCTGACTCTTTGCATGATGACAGAAGGTACTTCGTTTTACCCTCGTTCACCACCAATCCCATTTTCTCCGCTTCTTTTTCTAATTTGGAGTAAGCAGAAGAATTTTTATATATCTGTGTTTAAGTACAATAATCAACATTAGCGTTATTATGAGAAAAAAATTGCTACATTGCATATATAAGATATTTTACTGTGGTATTTTAAATTAAAAATTCTTTTGACATTTATTTTGCTTTCTTCTACTATTTCATCAAATGTAATCTTTTTAGAAAAATTTGTATTTATTTCATATTTCATGCTTACAATATTTTCTTGTGAATCTTCAATAGAATTTGAAAAGTAGTAATCTTTGATTTTAATTGAACAATTCGTGTATATTATTAGATTATTATCATTAATTAGTATTTCATCTTCCGTACATGTTTGATTTATTAATAGATTCTCTGTGTTTTTTACAATTATTTTATCTATATCTAATTCTATAATTTCCAGCTCTCTATATTTGATTGTTTGACATGAATTCTTTATTACACAATTTGTTGCTGGTTTCATAATTTTTAATTGCTTATTTTCTTCAAATTTAAACATTTTGTTTTTATATTCAAATATTTTATTAATATTGGAATCTATTTCATTGTGCTCTTTATTGGGTATTGGAATGATGTATCTAATTTTAACATTTACAAAATTTGTTGGTATTTTGATTCCAAATACTAAATATGTGTTATTGAAAAAGGCTGTTCCTGATTGCATATACTTTAACTTTGTATGGTCAATATCGTATTTTATTATTTCCTCGCTCGTCAAAATATTAGGATGCAAGATATTGTATTTTGATGCTACTATATTGTCTTGAATGTGTTCCATTGTACTTTTTAATAATTGAATTTTAGTTAATTGTTCTAAATATAAATTTCTCCCCCGTTCTTCATCAGCCCATTTACTTATGGCATCGAATTCTTGTTCTAACTTACTCCTTTCTCTACTTATCGTTTCATGTAACTGTTCAAATGAATTTTCAAAATAGTCATTAATTTGTATTTGTTTATTAATTTTGTCATCTGATTGAGTAAGATGGTTTTGTATGTTTTGTCTGTCCTCTTCGTCATTCGTACCAAATATCCATTTTGATAAAGTACCTACACCGTTAATTAGTCCACGTTTCGGTCTATTTCTTCTGGGTATTAAAGTTAATAATTTGTTTCTAGCGTCTAATAATTCTATTTGCAGTAAGTCTTTAAAATTTGATTTCATTAATACAACATTGTCTGTCATTTCATTTAATATATCTTCTATTTTATGTACGTTTATTCTATGTATTACTATTTCCGTGTCCTTAACAATTTGCTCTTCTTTTATCTGAATATCTATAAATCCGTTTTCGTCCTGTATTTTAGTCACATTTAAATTTGCGTTAGTTTGGGGTATCCACATTGCCATCAACAGCGTGAGGATCATCAATATCTGTAAATTTCCGAGGTCGTTTAATATTGCATGGGTGAACATTTTGTAAATGTTTTTTCTTATACCTAGGTTGCTTCTTATGCCTACCTGCTTTGTAATTCTTAATAAATCCCTCTTTCCTTCTTTCGACATAGTTTTCTCTTTTTGCATTGACCCTAGCAATATTTTTCTTTTTAACTCATAGTAGGTTTTTCTTTACTAAATTCTGATCTACTTTATTCATCTGTACCTCGTTCGGTGTGCACTTTATAGCGGAATGAAATCTATCATTATAATTTCTAATAGCTTTATGGATAAGTTGTTTTATTGTTAATTCTTTATTCAATTTGTATAAAATTCTAAATTTTTCTGTTATTGTGTTATGGAACCTTTCTATATCGGAGTTTCCTATATGACTGTTGGGTTTTGTCAAATGAATTTCGACATTTTCATTGTCCAGAAATTCTTTTATTCTCAAAGTTTCAAATTCATTGTCCGCTACTAATTCCCTAATTTAGAAAAGTGGTGGTTCAATAATCGTTACATGATTTTTGTCATTTAGTGGGTATGCCGCACCAAATTTAGAAAATTTATCTATGGCTGTTAAAAAATGATGTCCTTTTATAATGTAAGTGTCTACATGAATAATGTCATTTTTTTTATTGGAGTTTCAGTGAGATTAAACTTTGGTTTAACTGGATTTCTATCATATTTCACTTCCTGGCATATATCGCATTGGTTAATTACTATTTGGATAAGTTCCAATAGTTTTGGATAATATATTTTATTTTTTATTTGGTTGTATGTTTGTTGTATACCTGAGTGAAGGCTTTCTCTAACGTGATATAATGATATTTGTTTTACAGCTTCTACGTCTGTTTCTAAATCCTGTGCTCTCATTGTACACTTGAAAAATTTTATATTTGAATAATTGGAAAACATTGAAATTAGTTTTTCCTGTACTATATTGCAGCTATGCTCAGAAATTTCGGAGTATATACCTATTTATAACCCCTTTTGTGATATAATTTCGGAATATTTCTCCTAGTCTATCGAAATCACTTTCTGTTATAAACCTTTTTTTTTTCATGTAAACATTTAAATTCTTCTACTTTATTATTGGTCAAAATTATTTGTGTTTTATATTTGTTCACAATTTCCTCTTTAATAAAAAAATGGTCCTGCAGGTTTTCTTCTGCTGAATGCATTGTTGCTATTGTTTCGTTATCTTCTAAATTATTTTCTTCATTTATACCTGACTGTAAATAATTTTGAATCACAACAGTAATTTTGTTATCCTTTCCATCAAAATTTCCTTATAGATATGGTCTTAAGTAATTTACACTCCATATAATAGCTAAAAATTCCTTATCCGTTGCAGAGTAGTTTTCTCGTGGTTATTAAGCGTCCTTGAAATGAAACACACTGGGTGTCCTTCTTGCGATAATACGGCGCCTAATGCATAGTTTGAGCCATCAGTAGTCAATGTAAATGGCTTGTCAAAGTTAGGGTACCGCAAAACTGGGTGGGTACTAATTAAAATTTTTAGTTTTTCAAATGCCTCTATATAAGTTGGGTCCTTTAAATTAATTTTCACATTCTTTTTCAGATATTTCGTTATAGGTTGGGCTATCTTCGCATAATCTTTAATAAATTTTCGATAATAACCCGTAATACCTAAGAAACTTTTTATTTGTTTTTCGGTTTTAGGGAATTTTAGCGTTTCTATTACTTTAATTTTATCAGGGTTCGGTTTTAGTCCTTCTTCTGTCGAAATATGTCCCAAAAATTCTGTCGCCTTTTTCATAAAATTACATTTGTCTACTTGAATTTTTAAATTAGCCTTTTCTAGGACTTTGAAAATTTCCGTTATTGTTTAAACATGTTCCTGTAGGGATGTACTAAAAATCAAAATGTCATCAAGATATACTGCGCATGTTTTATTAATAAAGTTACGTCAAGTTTCATTCATTAGTCTCTGGAATGTTGCAGGTGCGTTTTTCAGTCCGAATGGCATTCTAATAAATTCATATAGGCCATGTGGTGTGGCGAATGCCGTCTTTTCCCTATCTTGTTCTCGTATTAGGATTTGATGATAGCCCTTTGCTAAGTCTAGTGTTGTAAAATATTGGGCTTTTCCTAACTTGTCTAGGATTGACTCAATGTTGGGAAGTGGATATTTGTCGTCTATGGTTACTTCGTTCAACTTTCTGTAATCTATGACAATCCTGTATTTTCGTTCTCCTGAATTATCCATCGTTTTAGGTACAACAATTAATGGGCTAGAGTATCGTGAACGACTTTTTCTAATAATCCCTTGTTCTTCCATTTCTCTTATTTGTTTTCTAACCTCTGCTTCATGTTGAGGAGGATATCTGTATAATTTACTGTTAATTAGTTCCTCTGTCGTAGGCCTGGTTTCAGTACAACCTTCGTCGTGCTTGTTAACTGATCACTTTCCTTAAAAAATAAGTTTTTGAATCTTTTTATAATTTTTCTCATCTCTTCTTTTTCTTCTTTATTTATATGTTCAAGATTTATTCTACTCCAGTCAAAATCTTTTGCTTATAAAGTTTGAATATCAAGATTAGTATATGGATTGTTTCCAAGAAAAGTAATCTTTTCATTAAGTGTTATACATCCATCTACTAAATTTATTGTTGTATTAAAGCAATTCAATAAATCAATACCTATAATAAAATTATATTTTCTTCCTTTTAATGGAGTTACTTTCCATTTAATATTTGCATAATTTGGTAGGTTAAATTCCCTAGGTGCCTCTGTCAGCACTTCATATCTAATCACATCATTTTTCGTTATTGTGCTAAATGCAATTGGTTTCTTTAATAAAACTTTTTCAAAATCATTTATACTGCTATCTATTAAAGCTTATACTTGCTCCTGTATCAATTAGAGCTTTATATTCATTTTTTCGAAACCTAAGTGTTATGGTGGGAAGACAGTCCGAGCTGGTCCCTCGAAAAAATTCTGTTCATCTACATTTTGGATTTGATTAACCTCCTTTTCATAATATTCATTTAATTATTCCTGATTTCTTTCTTTTTTATAACATTCACAATTATTTAAGTCTTTTTTTCTTTAAATTTTTTCTAAATTATCAACCTCCATAGGTTCCGCACGGTCTTGCCTAGGTTGATTCCAGCGATTTTGGCCGGAATTTGGCCTAGGGTGTCCTACCCCTTGTGGGCCCCTGTGGTATTGACCTGAATTATTTTGATACCCTTTATTTTGGTAATTATATTGAGGACTCTGCCTCCTCTGTAACGACATATTTTCTCTATTCTGATATGCATTTTGTTGATTTTGCTTCACTTGCCCTGAGTTACCTTGCTTGTTGTAGTATGCTTGATTTTGCCTAACATGACCTGAATTTTGCTCTATATTTTTACTATTGAACTGTGGGGTTTGATTGTAATTCCTATAATCAGTATTTTGATTTCTCTTTGGCCATTCTCTATAGTGTGGTCTTTCTTCCCTTTTATTTATTTTTCGGTATTCTTGTCTTATACAAGTATCCTCGAATCTTCGTTGGTTCATGATTGATATGATTTGACCTAGCTCCCTACATTCATAGATTTTGTCCAACAAGGTCCCTTGTGTAATTTCTTTTGTTGTACTTACTAGTAAACTATCTCTGTTTGCAAAATCAATACCCTGACCTCCCCTGTAGTAAACAATTAGTTCATCGGACTTATATTTAATTTTTTGGATCTCTTTCGCTAGTTCACTTACCGAGTTTACCCTCAGCGACGTTATTTTTCTATAGATCTCATGGCTCCGTGTCTGGTTTGAACCGCAGGGATTCCTTTATACACTTCCAGTTGTCTGGTTGTGTGATGTTTATAATTGTATTTTTCGCTTCACCCTGTACCACCTTATAGAATATCATCCTTGTTGCTTCTTTCTTTACGTCGTCTGATATTGTAGACAGTAGGTACTCACTACTGCTGAAGAATGAGTTAACGGATACATCCCCGTATCCTGTAAAGATTGGCAATTGGGCTATGTTTTTGAATAGGCGATCTGTCTTGTTGTAATCAGGGGTTTGTCTGTGTTGTAACTCAAGATAAGCGTTTCTGAGCTGTTCCAGCTGTTGCTCCCTCTTGGCGAGCTCTTCCACCAATTCTAAAGGCGGAATTTGAGGTTGGTCCTGGGCCATTCCCCTTGTATCAAAGTCTTGCTGTCTTCTCGATGTAATTTTGAGTCTTGCTTTGTGGATGGCGGCTTAAATTTGGTATTAAGATACTGCACTACCACTTTGTTTAATTTTAAATTTATACGTTTGTGGGTGGTGGCTATAATTCAATAATATGCCACTGCACTGCCACTTTTTCTTAGAGTTTGTTTGTGGACAGCAGCTTATACTCACTGTTGCACTCACTGAATTATTTAGTTTCTTATTCATTTTATATCCTAGAGGGTCCGGTCAACTCCTGAGTTGGCTACGGAATCCCAGGATTAGTTTAGTGTATTATAATGTTTATATTATACCGAAAACCGTTATTCCGAATTTTGTTCGTATCGCGATCCTTTTCTTACTAGTAAAGGACTAAAGACTGCGCCAATTTCGTCGTGGTAAGCGAGGGGCGAGTTTTTAAAAAAAGGACTTAACACAAATGCTTGAAAAGAATAAACTTATTCTTCTGAGGCTCAAAACCAAAACTAAATTCTTTTCTTTATTTAAAATCAAAAGAAAGTTCAAATGTACAATTACAATAGTGAAAATGCTTACTACTAATTAGCCTGAATTGTTTGCTAAAATTTTGTGTTGGCATTTTAACATTAATTTTTTATTGGGCCGGAAGTTGTTTGCTTATTTTGTTATACTTAATATGAACTTATCAATATCGTCTTGGGCTGAGTCTGCACTTACATAGGTTGACGACTTATTGGTAGTTGGGGGGTTATTGGCATTATACGTAACTCGCGCGATTAATATCAATGGGTTTCCCTAAATAATTAAGATTCAAATACAGGAATGTGCAAACTAAACTTGTGAAATAAAAAAGGGAAGTAGAGAAAATAAATTAAGTGTAAACTAAAACTCAATTTAAACAAAAATTTCTACGAACTTGATTTGATATTATATTATTATAAATAAAACAACTTTAAAATTCCAGATTATAAATAAAGCGAAATAAACCTTTCATACAAAAAACAAAAGGGAGTGCGGCTATAATTAAGAGGGAAAGTGAAAGGTGAGTGCAGTGTACCCAGTGCGACAAGGAGTGAATTTTACACATGGTTCTCTCGGTGCCACGAAAGTGAACCAGCAAAGAAAACCCTATTTAATTTTGAAAAGTACAAAAAAAAAATTTTTGATTAAACAAAGCAAAAACATTATTTTCACAAACAAAAGCGGTACAGCGCACAAGTGCTCAGAAGTTATGTTTCTGCATTAAGGTGATCCTTAAAATTAAAACATTTGGAATAAATCCTAAAAAATAAAGTAGTAGCCCGAAATAAAATAAAAACAAATCATAAAAAAAACAAAAATATTTAGGTAAAAACAAATAAAGGCAAAGAAAAAGTGGGTGATCCAAAAGGAAAAAAAGTTATTTTAAAGGTACTGCTAAAAAGCCTGAAAATAAAGAAAAAAATGTAAAAACGGTACATTTGTGAAATACATACATACATATAAAAAGAGAGAAGAAGTTTTAAAAATAAAAGTGGGGGCCCCAAAAAAACCTAAAAAGAAAAGAAGTATTTCGATTATATTAAAAGTGCGGAAAAAAAACCAAGCGTGGTGCTAAAAAAAACCTTGAAAGAAAAGAAATATTTCTATTACATATTAAAAGTGCTGAAATAAAACTAAGCGTATGCATATTGTTTCAAAGCGGCGCTGCAATAAAGCGTGAAATTTAAAAGCAAAAGAAAAATCGTTATTATTTGCATTAAGGTGCTCCGAAAAACCTAAGAAATAAAAAGTAAAAATAAATATTGGTGAAAAAAAAAGCCTGAAAAAGAAAGAAATTTTAAAGGTGAAAAGCATTTAAGTTAAAAGGCGGTGCCCTAAATAGAGAAAAAATATATACTTAAATAAAAAGTTAGTGACTTGAAAAGAAAGGAAAAATTAAAGTCGGTAACCTGAAAAAAACTAAGTTAAATGAACAATACCCTAAAAAAAAAACAAATTGAAACCGTGATCTGAATAAACAAAACAACAACAAGTGCCAACGCCCAAACAACATCAAAAAGTACGGTCACGCAAGACTGCGACATACATCAGCCCGAGAGCCAGCAAAAGAATTCAGCCGTAGCAAGCCGTTACCAAAAGAGTGCTATCCACAACCCGTTGCAGTTCTCAATTCCATATTCCACCCGACCATAGTAAGTGCCGTTACATAATTTTCCATAAATACATGTACATACGTATATTTATATAACTTGTCGGATATCTAAGGCATGTCATGAGACACCCCTTATGTTCTCATTGGCCACCATATAACATCAATACGAATTCCAAATTTTTAAAAAACTGCCCTCTAATCCGCTAATTTATATAAATTACACATTTTAAATACCTCACACACATATATTAACTACTCCCCTTCTCTATCCCATATATGGCACACTGCCCGCTAGCAATTTAGCTGTTTATTTGTACATTTGTACATACATTCGGATCTAACAACGGTTATCTTAAAAATCGGGCCCAATAAATAGAAATATACTCTATCACCAACCTTACTTTAGCCATACTTATTCGCACTTCGCCACAAAAAACTTCCAAAAATTACCACTTATACTCGCGCTGAGACAAGTGCATAACTCCGCCCACAACAAATTCGAAATTTCCAACTCACATATACGAGTATACTCGTACATATACTTGTACTCAGATGCGCTGAGACAAGTACATAATGTCACCCCGCTCACAGCGCATCAAGTATACACACATATACACTTTTCCACAAGTGCTGCTATTTAAAAATGGTACAGCTACTAAAACCTGTTTTCAAAATACAGTGGGGCAAACCCTAATACACAGTATATTAAGAACATCTTCTCGTGTACTTCTAATACACGTTTACTCAATTATATATTTTGTGTACTCCTATTACACACTCCCATAAAATACCCACGTAAGAATGGCTGAAGATAAGGTAGAAAAACCATTGAATATCCCAGCTCCCCAAAGGACCAAGAACACGGGCAAGATCTCAAGCTGAAGAGGAAGAATTGTCCCTAATAATGAAAAAATCCTTATTCGACGGAACATCTGTGAGACAGATCACACAAAACCCAGTTTGCAGACTTATTTGGGGGAACTCAACAGACACATAGCAGCAGTAGAACGGTCATATGAAACAGCGCACCTGAAGCTCACGGAGAAACGGTCCCTGGCAGCAATAAACGAAAGGTACGACAACGCGATGGAGACAAATACGCACACCAGGACTAGGATAAATGAGCTGCTCGCAAATCTGGAGCCGAATCCTATCACCCCAAGTCAACGACCGACGCCAGCACCCATGGCTAACTCCGAAACCTACCTCAAAGTTCCCGCATGCGACACAGAAGTTTTTCACGGAGGATACGATAGGTGGCCGTCATTCAGAGATACGTTCACGTCAGTGGACATTAATCACCCCAAACTTTCTCAAGCACAAAAACTCTACCACTTGAGACAAAAAACTCGTGGAAAAGCAGCCGTAGTTATTTAAAAATATGCCCTAAGCTACCAAAATTTCGAACTGGCCTGGGGCGCACTCACATCTAGGTACGAGAATCGTAGAATTCTCGTGGATAACCAGCTTAAAACTCTATTTAACATGCAACCCGTATTCTATGAAAGTTGGGAAAGAGTTCAAGAAATTCAAACCACTATAAATAACTGCCTTTCTTATATATTTATGATCCTATACTTATATATTTATTATCCTCAAAGCTTCCCGATGAGACTCTAGCGCTATGGGAACAATTGCTGGAATCTACAAAGGAATTACCCCTATGGTCGGATATGGACAAATTCCTCACTACCAGATACGAAGTAGTGGAACGCCTAGGTACTTACAGACCAAGTAAACCACGCAACTCAAACGTCGACACCCCAAAGTCGGACAAATAGCTTATACATAAATCCCACTCCTATCATAGCGAACAATCACGGCAGGTTTCTTGCAAACTTTGCAACTCAAATCACTCGATGAAGAATTGCCTGAAATTCCAAAATCTAGTGTGTTAAATTGCTTAGCATTTTCCCACTTGGAGTCCAAGTGTAGAATCAATTTCAAATGTGTGTATTGTGAAAAGCGCCATCACTCTCTACTGCATTATCAAACACCTCTGCAAGCAAACTCCCCCACTTCTCGCCAAACGCAGAGAAGTAATCAGTCCAAAGTCACTCCCCAAATAATAAGTGACCAAGAAAAACCCCCAACATCAAAACAGGCAATGCAATCTCAGGAATTGCGACCTGAACCCTCCTCAAAAAAGCAAGATACAGCGAACAAAGTGCTATCTCTTTTCTCCTCCAATAAGGAACGAACATTGCTGCCCACAGCAATTGTCTCGATATCCCATCGAGGAGAAACGTTCAAAGTCCGTGCGTTGGTAGGCCAAGGCTCTCAAAAGTCATTTCTCTCCTCCCGAATACTACAATTGCTGGGCCTTCTAACAAAAAGAACAAACTACCAAATACTAGGCATGGGCGGGCGCATAGTCCAAAACTCCAATAAAACATGCGCTATAACAATTTGTTCTCTGGATTTGAAGACCCAAATCATTACCCACGCCATAATATTACCACAATTAACACACTTTCTCCCCTCTTTGAAAACAGAAACGGAGGAACTTAAAAATTTCTCCTCCTTAACGTTAGCAGATCCCACCTGTTTCTCTCCAGTCCGAATAGATATGGTAATAGGCAGTGATATACTCCCAAAAATCCTCGTTCAAGGTCTCGAAGCCAATGTTGCTGGAAGCCTCATTGCTCAGAATACCATCTTTGGATGGATATTGAGCAGACCAGTAACTGAGCAAATTTCAACCTTCTCCAGTCACATAGTGGAAAACCCCCGATGACTCCCTAAATGAACTCGTTAAGAATTTTTGGGAGCAGGAAGAAGTTCATTCCACCACACCCATCACAGATAAAGATAAGTTCTGCGAAGAACTCTACAAAAAGACCACCATTAGAAGAGAAGATGGTCACTACATGGTAAAGCTCCCCTTTAAGAAAAGCTTCCCAGAAACGCTAGCCCTCTGACACTCACGACCCGCTGCTCAGCAGCAGTATGTAAGCATAGAAAGAACGCTCGAAAATAAACCCGAGTTAAAAGAAAAATATTCTGAAGCGTTGGAAGAATATTTAACCATGAATCACATGGAACCCACCTCACCACTCGAAATTATAAAAGAAGGTAGATACTTCCTTCTATTTACCAGATCACGCTGTTATAAAACCAGACAGCAAAACAACCAACGTACGAGGGGTCTTCAATGCCTCCAAACTCTCCCACTCAGGTAGTTCATTGAATGACGTACTACATACTGGCCTAACTCTACACACCGACTTAATGCTCATTATATTAAAATGGCGCCTCTATAAGTTCGTTTTTAACGGCGACATCGAAACGATGTACCGCCAAATACTCATACACCCAGATGATCAAGACTATCAAAGAATTGTCTTTCGCAGATCTCCAACCTCACCTGTCGAGGATTTCAAACTAAAAACAGTTACCTTTAGCGTTAATTGTGCCCCATAAATAGCTATTCGCACCCTCCATAAGCTAGCAGCAGACACCAAAGACAAGTTCCCAACCGCCAACAATGTCCTTCTGCGTGAGACTTATGTAGACGACATCCTCTCTGGCGGACACGATATACAGTCCACACTCAACTCCAGAAATGAAGTTACCGAAGTATATTGGAACGATTTTTGGTCATCCCTTGTCAAATTTGGTTTTGAGACAAACCGGTTTCTGCGTTGTGCCATCATCAGTGTCGATTTTCGTTCTGATCTGTTGTGGTCGTTTGTCTTGTATTTATAGTAGGTATCAGGTAACGTCAGCATGGGTGTCTGTTTGTGTACGTGTGTGCATGTGTTGTGTGTGTAGATTCAGAAACGGGGGTGGTTTGCATCGATCGGTTTTTTTGTGGTTGACTGAGGCAGGTAAAAGTTGGTGATTTTTGTTGTTTGACCTTTTTTGCTTGTTTGTTGTTTTTGATCTTTAGCTGTTTTGTGCTTATTTGTCGGTGCGTGGGTGTTTGTTGTACCTGAGTAGTTGCTTTGTTTTTTGTAAACCAATTTTAAAGGTTCGAATATTGTGTCGGAAACAGTGTTTGTCTGTTCGTTTATTATTCTACCGTCGAATGTTTTTTGTTTGTAGATTTCCATGTTTTCGAGTACGTTCAGACGTCTGCCTTTTGCTTGTACATGTAGGACCTTCAATTTTTTTTTTGATGTTTCCGGGGGGCATTAATTCTCCACCATGTGATTCGCAAAGTTGGACTCTGGTATGATGGTTGGATTCCGTATCTTTTTGTTGTAATCTTTAATGTGTTCTCTGAACCTCGTTCTTACTTGTCCTCCGGTTTGTCCTATGTAACTGTGCTGGCATTCACAAGTGAGCTTGTATACACCATGGCTGCTAAACGGATCTTCTGAGTTAGTTTTCTTTGTATGTGTATGAACTTTACGCAGACGCCGACATAGTTCAGCGGCTTCGCTGGCTAGGCCACGTAGTGCGAATGAGCAAAGATGCTCCAGCCCAGAAGGTATTCTTATCGGCACCCGCCGGTGGAAGCAGAGGAAGAGGGAGACCACCACTCCGATGGAAGGACCAAGTGGAGACCGATTTGCGATCCCGCGGTGTTTCCAATTGTCGCCACGAAGAAACGACTGGCGAGCTATGTTGGACGGTCAAAATCGCCAAGACGGTTAGATGACCATTTAAAGAAGAAAGCCTAATAATCCTAACCCAACAAATGTATTATGCGCAAACAATTTCACTGCTTAAAACCTCAAAGCCAAAAAGTAAAAACAGCTCACTGCTACTACCGCCCGCAGCTACAACGAACGTCACCCGAGCATAATTCCCGAACCCTCAAGATTCTCTCTCGTCTTTTCTAGAGTTCACCCATACTCTCTTACTGCATGCCGAAAAGCAGCTCATGATCAGGATGGTACACCAAGGGTATTATATCCCCCGCTTGAAGCAGAAAATAAAGGTTTTATTTTGTTGTTTTTCCGACAGGGTGAATAATTGATGTATATTGGAACGATTTTTCGTCATCCCTTGCCAAATATGGTTTCGGCGTTGTGCCATCAGCAGTGTCGATTTTCATTCTGATCTGTTGTTATCGTTTGTCTTGTATTTATAGTAGGTAGCAGGTAATGTCAGGTAATATCATTGGTGTCTGTTTGTGTACGTGTGTGTATGTGTTGTGTGTGTACATTCAGACACGGGGGTGGTTTGCACTGATCGGTTTTTGTGTGGTTGACTGAGGCACGTAAAAATTGGTGATTTTGTTGTTTGACCTGTTTTGCTCGTTTGCTGTTTTTCATCGTTTGCTGTTTTGTGTTTATTTGTCGGTGCGTGTGTGTTTGTTGTACCTGAGTGGTTGCTTTGTTTTTTGCAACCAATTTGAAGGTTCGAATATTGTGTCGGAAACAGTGTTTGTCTGTTCGTTTATTATTCAAAAGTCGAATGTTTTTTGTTTGTAGATTTCCATGTTTTCGAGTACGTTCAGATGTCGGCCTTTTGCTTGTACATATAGGACCTTCAATGTTTTGTTGATGTTTCCGGGGGGCATTTATTCTCCACCATGTGATTCGCAAAGTTGGACACTGGTATGATGATTGGATTCCGTGTCTTTTTGTTGTAATCTCTAATGTGTTCTCTGAACCTCGTTCTGATTTGTCGTCCTGGATGTCCTATGTAACTGGGCTGGCATTCACAAGTGAGCTTGTATACACCATGGCTGCTAAACGGATCTTCTGAGTTAGTTTTCGCTGGCTGCTAAACGGATCTTCTGAGTTAGTTTTCGTTCTTAGCTTCCGTCCTAAATTGTTCGATGTTTTGAACTTGCATTTTTCTTTGCAAGACCTGCACGATCCACAAACAAAGAATGAACTCTCAGATCACGGCCGCATTACCCGCCGAAAGGTCGACGTATACCCTTCTATTTCACACCACAGGAGTCGACTTCGCGGGCCCACCAAAAGCACCAAACTGATGTCTGCGTATTTGTTTGTTTCTCCACAAAAGCCATTCACCTTGAAGTCTGTTCGAACTTGACTACCGAACCTTTTAGAATCGCATTTGCGCGTTTTTCCGACCGCCGGGGGATCCCTCATAAAATCATGTCCGACAACGGAAAAACGTTTATAGGCGCACATAAAGCCATGAAGCCCTTTTTCTCAAGGAAGCGGGCCAAGACATCGCCAAAAAGTACTCCCCAGGGCCTCTCGTGGAAATTCATCCCGCTATATGCTCCTCACATGGGTGGACTTTGGGAAGCTGCAGTCAAAAGTTTCAAAACCCATTTGACTAAAGTCGCCGGTAACCATAAGTTCTCATTTGAACAATTTACAACGCTAATCGTTCGCATCGAGGAAGTCCTCAACTCGAGACCTATTTCTCTCATGTCTGAAGATCCGACAGATTTACTTTCGTTAAGCCCAGGACACTTCCTGTGCGGGGCCCCACTGCTCTCTCTGCCTGAACCTAATGCAGAAAGTCTCAGCATCATGCACAAATGGCAAATGCTGAAATCCTTGCACCATCAATTCAGCAACCAAGAACTACATAAACGTCAAAAATCGAAAACCCGACAAAGCAACCTCAAAGAAGGAGATCTGGTCGTCGTCAAGGATGATCCCCAACAAATGGCGATTAGGGCGCATCTCCAAACTCCATGTAGGACCCGACGAGAATGTTCGTGTCGTAGACATATGCACTCAAAACGGAACAATCACTCGTTATATCGCTAAGATATGTTTATTGCCCCATCATAGTCCTCTTCCCACGTTTTCCTCATAGTCCTCCAACCCTCCATTGCAATCTCTGATTTAACATAATGCTTGCTGCTCTCTTAACGTTTTCTCTACAGATCTCATCATGGAACTGGGAAAATGCCGCCTATGCTACTGCCATTACTCTTTGCGTCATTGCCATGCATTTGTGGCTATTATTCCGGCAGAGCGACACGAATCCGCTAGCGTCCATCGCTAATGGATCAATTGTCTGGCCACATCCCACACTACCGGTGCATGCAACTCCACAGGTAGGCGCCGTCACTGCGGCAGAGCTCACCACACCCTTTTGCACCATCCGACAATTTCATCGTCAGCACGTGACCGGCGTCCAACACTTCCGCCACCGGTGCGCCATCGGCGCGATGCTCAACGAAGGCGAGTCACCCGTAGTATCGATAGAGCAGCGACCCTGGGGCGGAGTCGAAATGTGAATCAACGTAACATAAGGAAATTGGTTAACCAAGCAAAGATCACTCTACAGAAACTACAAGAGCTTCTGAATTTGTCAACTTGGCAGGCCAGATGCCATGTTGAAGACATGGATGAAGATTTAATTCAATTTCTGCGAAACTCTAAAACAAAATTGGAAAACTACCGCTTCTTTAGGTACTTACCTTTATGTACATATGTATGTACGAGATGTGTTCAAAACGTATCGCGAATTTTGAATTTTCGCTGGTTACGTATATTCGAATTTCGAATTTTTTGTGGCGTTATCTTGGTACTCATGTCTCTCACTTATGCCGACAAGCTCGGCCATTTTGAATGTTCAGTTAATTGTTGACAGCTGCTTTGTTTGCACGTGTTTTGGATCGTCTTCGATTTTTACCTATTCAAAAAAATGGATCAAAGAACCTGTATCAAATTTTGTGTGAAAAACGAAATTAAGTGCGCGGATGCATTCCGAATGTTGACTGGGGCATACGGAGAAGCTACCTTGGACCGAAGCAACGTTTATCGGTGGTACAAAATGTTCTCAGAAGGCCGAGAAGATGTGCAAAGAAGAACAAAAATTGGCTTTTGCACCACGATAACGCCCCTGCTCACGCATCGTTGCTTGTGCGCGACTTTTTGGCCAAAAACAACACACTAATGATGACGCAGCCACTGTATTCCCCAGATCTGGCCCCCTGTGACTTTTTCTTGTTCCCTAAACTGAAGAGGCCCATGAAAGGACGACGTTAGGCTTCTCTTGACGAGATAAAGACGGCATCGAAGGAGGAGCTGAACAAGACACAAAAAAATGATTTTTTGAAGTGCTTCGAAGATTGGAAAAATCGTTGGCACAAGTGTATAATATCTCATGGGGATTACTTTGAAGGGGACAAAATAGATATTCATGAATAAATAAATAATTTTTGAAAAAACACAAAATTCGCGATACTTTTTGAACACACCTCGTATGTAGCCCAAAAAATTTAAAAGTTAGTCTAAAATTTTTAGGCGTTAGCTTTTTAATTGCAAAATTTATAGCCTAAAACCCATTTATCGAAACCGTCGATTATATGGGAGCTACGAGTATATGTTCTGTTGGTCCGATCGGGGTGATTTTCACTACACACATTACAATAGTACACAAAAGATTGTATGGGAGCTATGCGTTGTATTGGTCCGATCTTGCTGGTTCCGACAAACGATTAATGTTTTACAAAATGGCGACCCTTTAGCAAAATTCAGCGAGATATCTCAAAAACTGAGGGTTTGCGTTCAAACAGACAGACAGAGCTCAGCTCATCCCTCTGATCATTTCGGTATACTTATTGGTAGGTCTCTCTCTTTTTCTTCTCACACGTGCAAACAGCGGATTAAAGTTATAATATCTATTTATGTTCATGAAAGGTATAAAAATGATTGTTGTGCAACGAACGACCGGGGAAAATGTCTTCTGGTAATCTTAACCAACCTTTCAAGCGCACCCTTCTGTAACTCAATACGTCCCAGTTGTCATCGACGTTAGTTTTAAATACCCATTTGCTCCTTACGACCTTTCGACGGTTAAGTATTTCAACTGGCGTCCAAATGTTGCTATCGTTGTGAGAATTAATTTCCTCCTCCATGGCTTTCTGACATATTTTTTATTACCTTTAGTCACAATTTTTATATTTGGTAACCGAGTCTGAACATTTTGAATGATATATAGAACATGTACCCATCTATTTAATACTTCGAATCGAATCATATTTTCGGTTTTGGACTCTCTCAATTTGTTGGTTCGGGTAATCTTCATCTAAATAGTGCACGTATCTCACTCGATCGTAATCACCATTCGCTGGACTAATATCCCCCCCTATCCTTGTTTTCGGAAGACTCTCATGGAAAATAAGAGAATGATTTACTGTGAATTTTTTGGTGTCCGTTAACCTCTTGATGGAGGTAAGACTCGGATGACTTAAGCAGACATCCCGTGGCATATCTGATGGCGGTGTTTTGGCGGACTTGCCACTACCTCCAATTGATGTCAGCAAGGTTGGGCCACCATATGGGCGAAGCTTAATCAATAACCAGTCGGCCAGTATATGTACCAAGCAACGTTTTCTTATCTTTCCCCCAAGTACAAGAGGCAATTGCGGTGGCATGATTAGGTGAGACTGTTGTCAAACGCCACACCTAGGATTTTAGGGTGGTTGAAAGTAGGTAGAGGTACTCCATCTACGTGGACGTTTATCTCTTGTCCCATCTGCGCAGTCCAATAAAGTCATAAATAAACGCGATGAAATATATAGCTGCCAAATTTTAGCCATCACGGATTTGCTTCATTTGCTCTAAACTTTGGATTTTCATATGACCTAATTTGCGGTTAGAAGTTATTGCATTATTTTTACTGCTACTACACATTAGCGGTTAACGTAACGTAAATTTTTATATACCCTATGTTCAGAGCCACTACCGACACCGAATCAGGATGAGCAAATCAGTACCAAGTAATATGCTAAGATAATAGTTGTGTTCCAATCAGCTATCTAGATCAGTATCACGATCAAGATCTAACGGGAACGATATGGATCAGTTGAGAGTTGATTGTATATATACGTGTGTTTATATATGGGTGTCGGTGCTACCAAGCAAATAAGGATTGGCCGTCAAAGCATCTACTACAAAATCCAAACTGCCCAATATAAGTTTAAATATGCATTCTCATCTCACAAAAGTGCATTCGGCAAAACAACAAATCTACCTATCATTAGGGTACTTTGGGTAACAGCATTATTAAGAAATGAGGATTTTTCATTCTTTCTTGAGCGCACGGCCACGTCCCATTATTAGTGGTACCGCAATAATACAAAATAAAAACTTGCAAAAATTTGTATACCCATTCAATTGCGTTTGTTTTTTATTCAGTTTTGGATTTCAAAGCTGCAGCATTCTACTTAATTGGTTTGCGTGCGCAAACAACACAAATATGTTCAGCTAATTTATTACAAGGTATTTAAAGGTGTCGCTGTGGATGGAAATGCAAGCCCACAATTGTCGGCAGATGTATAACCAATTTGCGCTTAAAATCTAGCGCAATACTTCATCGTCTTGAGAGCTTGTCCACCGAATTGAGCTCCGAAAAGCTAAAAACCATGAGAGAGTGTAGTCTCACAGCCGTAGTTAACTCGTTAGGTGAGTTGAAATCCACTTTCGTGACTGCACATACAATTTTGGGAAAGTTAGAGTTCGGTGACATTGCTTGTGATCTGCCCAGCAAGTTCGACTCTGTTTTAGTTAATCTTAGAGCTACCATACATCCTGAGATCGGAAAACCAAATTCCTCACAACATTTCTCCACATTTAGGACGACCAGTGCGGAGACTTCTTGAATCATAGGAATGCTAATCGTTCACGTCTACCTTTGCTAACTCTACCAAAATTCAGTGGTTTATACACGGAATGCACAACTATAGCACAGCATTAGACCTTCTTCAAAAACGTTTAATTAGTAAAAGGCTTATATTCCAGGCGCACATAAGGGAGGTCTTTGGGTTGGAAAAGGCAGATGCTACTGTCACCAAGCTACGGAAACTAACGGACAAGACCACTGCACATATTAGGGCATTACAAACACTCATGGCCGGTTTCACCAGCTCGACTTAACTTAGTTAAGTCGAGTTTTTCACTTTTTCAGTTTCACCATCTAACTTAACTAAGTCACAACTTAGTCAGCCTGCCAGCTGACTTATTCTCGGCTAAGTCGTTGCTGTCGTTCAAAACCCAGATGTCAGTAATGCTCCTCATTTGTTTTGTACAATGTCCCAGCCGGAAAATTCGTCAAGCATGACTTTAACGGCGTATGCGTAGATGCATGTGAACTCTTGTTTTCTAGCATGGAACCATTACCAAACTATCGTTTTCAATTAAGCGCTACATTTCGTACCTTCCAACTAAAGAGAAATGGGTGTAAGATCAATACATTCCTTCGTGTATGGCCATACATGCCCATTGCGCACTGGGGTATTAGGATGCGCAGAGTTGTCTGGTATGAAGAAATACTACTATGCATAAAACAGCTGATCGGGTTGTTGTGTTCAAAATTATTTAAGTCGCTCATTTGGTGAAACCCAAAATTAAGTTAGTCCCAAATCTGTGCTAACTTAAGTCACGACTTAGTTTTAGTCTTAGTCGCGTCGGTGAAACCGGCCGTTAGCTTCAGTGAACAAATCGCCGATTGCATATTAGTACAGCTTCTAACTAAAAAATTGGATAAGGTTTCACAGGCAAAGTGGGAGGAGAGTTCAGCAATTAACGAATTACCATCTTGGGACCAATTGTCTCCGTTTTTGGAGAAACACAACCTAACCAAGCAAGTAAAACTGAAAAAACTGTGAGTACCAACCAAAAAAGGTACTTTTTTGTCCCGAACAACTCGTTAGGGAAAAGTACATTTTGTGGCTCGCATGAGCATCTGATTTGCCATTGCCAAGGTTTTGCCAATCTGACACCAAGGGAAGCTAAGAAGCTCAGCCTTTGTATTTATTGCTTGAAGAAGGGCCATCAGATGCGCGACTGCATGTATGGAGCCTGCCGCTCATGTCAATCAAAGCATCACACACTTCTGCATTTTGACCGACTTCCCGCAGCTTCATCCATCACTTCACCCATAGTTTCGCAGCCAACCGTTGCAAAGTCAAATGTCATGACACCATCATTGCCAGAATCGTGTCAAGCCCTTTCGTCGCCTGAAGCTGCGCTTCTGGCAACAGGTATAGTTCTTATTAAAAACCAAGCCGGAGCCTTGACTTTCTTTAGGAACGCAACTTGTTTTACTGTTGTTTTTTTTATTTTTCCTAATATAATATAAAAAGAAATAAATTTATTAATTTTAAATGAAAATTTACATGGAAATATACGTACTTACGTTTCAGCTTCTCAATGCGCCGAAATGTGTGCAGCGGATTTTAAGATTGCGCATCATCGACTTTTTAGTTTAGGAACATTTAACTCTGTACTTATGCCGTATAAAAGTAACGACTTACGCAATTTTGTAACCGATATTTCGAGTAAACTCTGAGAGGTTTCTACTGTAGAAACGAGAATCAGATCATCGTCCCCTGGATTAAGATCAATGACGCCACCCAACCCCCCTTGATTTATTGGAAACCTTTCGAACGTGGCGAGGAAATTCGTGTTCAAAAATGTTGCACTAATTGTTCTAAGTTGGTTGTGACTGAGCAAGTAATTTGGGGAGTCTGAATTTAATGCTACCTCTGTTATTCTATTCCAATACGATGGGCTAAAGTGCCACTAAATATTGGAAGTTGCAATGGAATGGTAACGGCCTTGATTGTTGCCTCGAATTGCTCTTGTGAACGTTCAAAACACTTGCTCTAATGAAATTTGTTCAACAACTACTATAAAGTTCTAGCCATTAGCCACGTTCAGCGACAAATCGCTCAAATTCGTATTAAAAGGCTTTTGTCGATAAATATGCCAGTGCTTCCAAGTGAATTACAACCAATTTGCAGCTGAACTTTTCCTTACGTGCCCACTGTATTAGTATGCACTATATTAGCATTGAAATTGTCGCTAGCTGCATATATATGTACATAATCAGGTACTTACATACAGGGTGTTTTTTTTACAGGTTTGTTTTTCGAATAGAGATAAAACTGGCATTTTGTGGTCAAATCTGGCTCTAATGTCATTTATGTTCAGTTTGGTTTGCCATTTCATCATGAACAGGTTGACAAAAGAACAACGCTTGCAAATCGTGCAAATTTATTTCGAAAATAATGGTTCAGTTCGCGAAGTTTACCGTGAGCTCCGTCCATTTTATGGTCGACATAATCGTCCATCAGAGCAATTAATTCGGTTAACCATGGATCGTTTTCGCACTACGTTTACTCTATGTGATAATACGCATCCGCAGAGACGTCGAACAGTGCGCACCGAAGAAACAATTGCCGCTGTAGAGCAAAGTGTTGAAGAGGACCCGAATGAATCGATTCGCCACCGTGCACAGCAATTGGAGCTTTGTCCATCAACTTTATGGAAGATTTTGCGCAAAAATCTTGGCTTGCGACCTTACAAGATCCAGCTTGTGCAAGAATTAAAGCCGCGAGACCATGCAATGCGTCGTGATTTTGGTGTATGGGCCGAAAATGAGATTGATTTCGATGCTGATTTTCATCGCAAAATTTTGTTCAGTGATGAGGCTCATTTTTGGTTGAATGGCTACGTCAACAAGCAAAATTGCCGCATTTGGAGTGAAGAGAATCCACATGAGACCCTTGAAACGCCATTACATCCACAAAAACTGACTGTTTGGTGTGCTCTATGGGCTGGTGGAGTCATTGGGCCATACTTCTTCCGCAATAATGCTGGAGAGGCAGCTACCGTTAATGGAGACCGGTATAGAGCCATGATAACCGACTATTTTGTTCCCGAATTGGATGGCATGAATGTGGATGAGTTGTGGTTCCAACAAGACGGCGCTACATGCCACACAGCGCACGTCACAATCGATTTATTGAAGGAAACATTCGATGAGCGCATAATTTCGCGGAATGGACCTGTCAATTGGCCACCAAGGTCGTGTGATTTGACACCATTGGATTATTTTCTTTGGGGATATGTGAAGTCGCTCGTCTACACCAACAAACCAGAAACGTTAGGGGAATTGGAAGCCAACATTCGTGGCGTTATTGCCGACATACGGCCCCATATGCTCGAAAAAGTGGTTGAAAATTGGACCTGTATAATTGGCTTTATTCGAGCCAGCCGCGGCGGCCACATGCCCGAAATCATATTTAAACATTAATGGCATAAAATTAGCCTTCCAATAAAGCCAAATTGATGGACCCTAAAACGATTTTCTTGTGTTTTTTTTCAATTCGAAGTTCTATACCCCTAAAAAACACCCTTTATATACTTCAGTCATCAACAATGCAATGCCAATGCGTAAGCACATATTTCCTTCGCTCAAATTTGTACATTAGAATCGGTAGTAAGCGGAACAACAACATCGAATTTCGATCCCATAACCCACAACGAAGTATTCTAACCTACGCCACCCAACTAGGTCACATAGGCAAATCCGCAAAATTATCCGATGATAAACAAGGAAAATTTACGGCGGCTGCCGTGGTGTGAAGGTAGTGTTGCCGGCCTACCACACCGAGCCCTGGTACAGGTAACATCAAAAGTGATTTGAAAAAAGTTTTTCAAAACGGGGTCGCCCCTCGGCAGTGGTTTGGCAAACTCTCCGAGTGTATTTCTGCCATGACAGGCTTCTCAGCAAAAATTCGTCTCCTTTGTAGATGCCGTTCGGAGTCGGCAAAAAACTGTAGGTCCCACCAATTTGTAGGGAAAATTCAAATCGGCACACCACAAATTGGAAGAGAAGCTTGGCGCAAAAATCTCTTAGGAGGTTTATGATGATATACCTGTTGTATATCGCGCCATAGAGAGAAATTAGGCCTGATTACATTCAAGACGGCGACTGCAAACCGCCATTTGTCATATTATTTTTACGTTTTCATGTAAAGCATTATTTTAAGCGCGTCATAGCTACATGGCTACAAACCTCGAATGCCGCTGTCGCCAGATTAAATCTATTTCTATTTGTACAAGCGACAGATCGGGGCGTTGTTTTCTTCTTGTCAATAAAAACGAAAGGAAGAGTGAATAACTTGTAATATAAGTTTCATTTATTGAGGTATATGTATCTTTCATACAATTTGTACTTTTTCTATAATTCTTTGCTACTTTTTAAGATAATTCACACCTGTCGCTGCTGCTTTCATTGTAATCAAGTAGCCAATGCTTGACTACAGTTGTCGCATAAATTTGTTTTATTGTAGCTGTGGTATGTAGCCACGGTATTCAATGTGTTCAGCCTTATTAACTTGATCCTCTAGACTGGAATAGATGGTGGATTTTAAAGAGTTTAGTTGAAATCGTATCGGCGTTGAATACAGTCCGCTTTACAAACGTTTAACCTCGTCGCGCCTTGTGTATTAATGTTTATGTAACCATTAGAATAAATTGTTAAGCCTAATAGTTATCTACATAAATAAAACTACGTGAAAATTAAGTAGTGTCTCGCAATTTATTTATTTGGCATAGCTAGCAAGCAGAAAAGCCTATTTGCTCGAACAAGGTCCTTCGAGCCGGATGTATGGCTCCGCGTTCGCTTTAAACAGAAAATCGTAATCGTTAAAATCACGGTATCGTTACGCAAAATCATAATTTCATTGTGCTATAAAAATTTGGTCATCCATCAATATGGAGGAGGATGCTAACACCGCATCGCCGGTGATACCCTCAAAAACAAGCCACAACGTTCGGCTTAAATTGCTTCAACGTGACAAGCTCATTAGTCGAGTAGCAGATCTCCGTGAGCACATCCAACAGTTTTCGACCATGTCAACGTATCAGCTCGAAACAAAACTTGGGCTGATTGAACATCAATTCTCCGTCTTCGAAAAGGTGCAATCGGAATTAGAATCTTTAGACGAATCTCAAATTGACGAAGATCATCGCTCAGTGTTTAAGAATTCTTACTGCGATGTAAGAAGTGCTCTTGTTGAACGTATTGCTGCATTGACCAAAGTGGATACATTGAGCAGCACCATCATGCCTATTATCCAATCATCGCTCCCCCCAGCGCCATAGTCTTCCAAAACTCCAACTAACGAGTTCAGTGGTAGTCTTACAGAATGGTTAGATTTTCATAAAATGTTTAACGCGCTAGTCCACAACAAATTAGGATTGACTGAAATTGAAAAATGTCAGTAATTAAGGTCATGTCTCAGCCAGGGCGCCTTTCGGCTTATTCAATCGCTGGAGGTAACTAGTGAGAATTATTATAACCAGGTATGACAACAAAATATATATTTTCCAATTGCACGTGCAGGCAATGTTTGATATCAAATCCCTTAAGGCATCAACCGCATCATCACTCAGAGAATTCATCGATTCCATAAACTCCCATCTTCGCGCGTTGCATTCTCTTGCTACACGCACCCAAGTTACTGACGGAGTTCTTTTGCATCGTGGCAAAGTTGGACCCTGAAATGCAAGTAAAAGGGGAAGAATATGTTACGACTAAGTGGGATAATTCTTCGTCATCATCGTTTCAATTACCTACCTGGGATATCCAGCCACCTTCATCGAGCGTCGCTGCCATACGTTAAATATCATTGAAGTCAACAGAAAATCTACCACAAAAGCGATATCAGCTTTCAAATCACCCCATACTCTAAAGTCTAATTCATCATTAGTATCGTCAGTAACCAACAAGTGTTCATTATGTGACGAAACCGTCATCCATTCGCCTTTTAAACGTGAAAAATTTAACGCGATGGACCTAATGCAGCGGTATAATGTTGCAAAGAAAAATCAACTGTGCCTAAACTCTCTTGGAACAGTCCATATGTCCAGCAAGTGTCCCTCTGCCAATCATTGCCAACACTGCAAGGTGAGCCACCACACGCTCCTTCATAGACACCAAGCTCAAGCCGCCGAGACTGCAAAGTCTTCAACGGAATTGAAGGTAAGTGAAGGCACAAATGAGGTAATTCTTGCGACTGCGTTGGTACATCTACGCACCAATCGTGGCATAAAGCTACTAGCGTGGCATAAAGCTAAGAGCGTTGCTTGATTCAGCATCCCAGCTGAACTTCATAACGGAGCGGGTAGCTCAAATGCTTCAACTAACACGTACTCAAACTGACCTCGAAATAAGCGGCATTGGGGCCTTAATAGCCAAGTCATCTCAAGTGGGTTTTGTGGATCTTCAATCGTTACACAACGGATTTTCGACGGTATTAGAAACCGTCGTTCTACCGTCGATTTCGTCTCATCAGCCCCAAAGATTTATCGATGTAACCTATTGGGGAATACCAAAAAATAATAAATTAGCTCACCACAGCTTCAACTGCCCTGGGCCTATTGATATGCTCATCGGGGCTGGACCCTTTTTTGATAAACTATCGGTGGGTCAGATTAACTTAGATAAACAACTTCCAACACTACAAAAAACGCAACTAGGCTGGATTGTTGTTGGCGCTATAAAATCACGAGCGTTGGTGTCGATGTCGGCTCTAATTAGTATGTCACCACCCCACACCATCTCCAGCATACTTACGACAACTGCACAAACGCCATCAGACACTTTATTAGAGAAGTTTTGGTACATAGAAGAGGGCTATCACTCCCGAAGGGCTGAGCGTACGTTGGAAGAAGAGGAGTGTGAATCATATTTCCAAAAGACAACGTCTCGCTGCCCTGTTACAAACAAATTTATTGTTCGTTTACCCTTTTCGACAAGTTCAAACAAGCTTGACTAGTCCTACGAAATTGCTCGTCATAGGTTCTGGTCGCTAGAGAGGAGATTAGTTGTCATTGAAATCTATAAAGTACATACCCCACCATTGTGTGGTAAAATTGGATAGTTCATCGACCAAACTGCGGGTGGTATTCGATGCCTCCTGTCGCACATCAAGTGGAGTAGCGCTTAACCATATTCTTCGAAGTGGGCCTACATTGCAAGACAATATATTCACTATACTTCTTCGCTTTCGCACGCATCGTTTTGTATTAATGCCCGATATAACAAAAATGTATCGGAGAAATTGTCATGGACGACAGAGACGCAAAATATCAATGTATCTTAGGAGGAACTTACCATAGGAGAAACTGCGCACGTATCAGCTAAAGACTGTTACATATGGAAGAAGCTGCGCGCCTTTCTTCAGCAGCTAGCTTATGAGAATAGCTCAACATACTCGATTGGGGCTGCAGTGACTCTTCCTGACTTTTATGTGGACAACTTAAAGACTGGTGCAGCAACGGTCGAGGAAGTAGTTACCATTAAAACTGAAGTCGTAGAGTTACTAGCCAAGGGAGGATTTCCTCTTAGGAACTTTGCTTCGAATCACTACAACATCATATCTGACATACCTGGAGAGGATAGAGGTACATATTGACGACTTTTCATATATCAAGGCATTAGGGTTAAGGTGGTCACCCCAAGATGACAATTTTATGTTTTCGTACTCTACTACGCATCATTTTGTCGAGAATTGCTAGTTTCTTCGACCCTCTGGGTTTATTAAACTTTATCATCGTCACATGCAAATAGTTGATGCAGCAGCTATGGAAGCTTAAGTTACACGCTTTTTCCGACGCAAGTACCAAGATATACGGATATACGTTTTCTTAAACGAAGGCCCTAGCCAGTTGGTTAACGCTTTTTAAGACCCGGCTGGTTGGTAATGTCCAAAGCAATGATAATAGGGAAACATACGCCTAGAACTGTGATGAAACTGATCCTCGGCCAGACTACAAAAGGCAGCATACAAGCAAGGCAAGATGACCAGGTGATATTCAAGTGTTGGACAGTGAACTTACTGTGAAGCTATCTAACTCGTGGAATTGTACACATTTGTGCGTGTGTTTATTTGAGCTTATAGTGATCGAACTCAGAAGGAAATAATCGAAGATTCATCGAATTTGTAACAATTGGTGACAGAAGTCGCATTGTTAAGTAAATACCAGTAATTTCAAGGCTAACGAATTAAATATTGAGCAACTTAAAAATGATTTGGAACAACGCGGATTAAACACCACAAGCAATAAATTGGAGATACAGTCACGATTACATGAGGCTATGGAAGCGGAAGGAATCAGCGTTGATGATCATGTTTTCATCGTGTGGAGGACGCATCGACAAAAATGGAAGAAAAAAAGGAATCTCAGTATCCATTGGCAAGTGTGGACACGAACATAATATTTGCTATATTAGCAGTGTTTTTTTTTTATCCGCATCTGCGTTTGCGCTTAGTATTTGTACTATTTCATAGTTGCAGATAAGGTTGTGCGCTTAACAGTCCATACAAATATTAAACGCAAACACAGATGCCGATGAAAAAAACACTGCTATTGACTCAGATATCAACCAAAATTGAAGCTCAAGAGACTCGAATTTTATGAATACCGTCGGAAATTTCTGCCCAGGTGGAAGCGGGTTGCGGAGGCAGCAAACAAAACAAAAATGAATATACTATGTCAGGGTTGCTCCCCTCGTTCCCCACGTTTGGGTTGGGATCGATGATCCTCAATATTGGCTCGCTCGAAAAGAATGAACTGGGTATGGATGTGCCGATCATGAACAGTATGTTCTTGCATAATTTCAGTTTTATGTATTTATTATGTTCAATTTTAATATTTGTTTGTTTTGCTTAAACGCACATTATTCACTTCAATGTCTGCACATTTGTATGCCGATGTAAACAAACAGATAAAATGTCAAAAAGAATGACCACAAACATTTATCACCAATGGAATATTTTGAAAGCTCTTTAAGAAGGTTGCCATATGCTATGCAAAGTGAACGGCTAGAAAAAAAAGACAGATATAGGGTGAAGAAAATAGTTGTTGGCTGAGTACAGGACAATAGCAAATGGGAAAAAACTAAACTGTGTTGCTGTAGATGTTGGCCTATATATATGGGGTAACTGTGGGCGAAAGGGCGAAAGACAGTTGCATACCAGTCAAGGGATAAGAACGTCGATCGTGCATAGTGACTACCCAAGTTAATGGTGTTTTTTTAAATAAAATAAATTTAAAGTTTTCCCTGTGTGCGTAAAGTCCAGCTAGGACAACCCGTCATAACCTTACTACAGTGCCATCGGGCAAAAGGCCCATAAATATAGGGCGCTATTTTTTTATGTAATCTCAAGTTTCGAATTCGGTCACAATAATTCGTATGCGGGTGCAGGGTTTCACTCCTTTTTTCTTCTGTGTGTTAGCTCTTACTCGGCTCATATTTTTTGTTTGTAATGGATTCTTTTTGAATAATAATAAAAGTATTATGAATTTGCTCTCTGGTTTTTTTTTTGTCAGTAAATTTTTTCTAGTCCTGGGCCAGTGTACTCTTAAGTTCTATTCGAGGTGCGTGAACGCCGAATTGGCGTGGATGCATCTTTTTAATTTTATCCATATAATATATGCCTTTGTCCTACTAGCGGAAAACCCTACCCATAAACAAAATCTTTTGGCGAAAAGCGGCAGGGAAATATTTGGTATAATCCACCACACCACAATGAGTCAATTCCAAATCCGCATTGGTGATTCATGCGAGCAAAAGTGGCTCGAAAACCATAGGGAACTGGGAATCCAACAAGCAAATAAATAATAATTTAATATGTATAAATATATGTAGGTTATGTATGTTTATCATTTTTGTAATCCTCTTGATGTATCAGTATGTATTATAGTTTTTAATTTATAAAGGGTTCCAGATCGTCACACAACGCGCCAAACCAAAGGCTAAAATTTGATATACTCTTCCGTATTTCTTTAATATTGGCTGGAAATGCGGCTCCCAGTAAAATTGTAAATCTTAAGAAGAAAAATTAAGAAACAACTCAATTCAATTGTTATATGTATGTATATATGTAATTTCCTTTAGGATATATTTTGTTGAAATCATTTTTTTATCATATTAAATATGTATGAAATGAAAATACGGTAATTATGGTTTGCTAATTTGATTGGTTGGGAAGGGGGAGGATGACAAAAGGGTAGGTAAGGGGGAATTAGGCAAGCAAAGGTAAAGGGGCGGATCGACATTTTCAGACGTGTACGTTACAACTAGTTGGAAAAACCCTGTCTATGACAAAATAATCTCGTCAATTAAGCTTTCCAAAGGAGCAATGCCAAGAGGTGATAGTGGTTCTCAATTCTGAACAGTTCTAGGAAAATGATTCTACCAGTAAAGTTGACCTTTCAGGTGATATCACGGCGTGGACAGAAGGGCTCTAAAAAGACCATCAGAATGAGGCAAAGCAACTTCTAACAAAGTACTCGAGCATATTTGACAAGGATGGTTCCAAACCAGGCCAAACGCCAAGTGGTAAGAGAAATTATTCAAGAATTGAATGACATCGGCGTGATCGAACCATCAGCCAGTCCATGGAGCTTAACGATAGTACTAGTTAGAAAGAAAAATGAAAAAAGGAGATTCAGTGTGAATTACCGGAAGATGAACCACGAAACTAAGAAATACAGCTATCCATTGCAATAATCGACGATACTCTAGAATCTTTATCTGGCACGAAATGGTTCTCCACACTGGAGTTGAAAAGCGGCCACTGGCAACTATAGGTGAGAGATGAAGATAAAGAAAAGATAGCTTTGGAGAAGGGCTTTGGCAATTTACGGTAATGCCCTTCGGACTATGCAATGCTCCAGCTACGTTTGAGAGACTCATGTATCAGGTACTAAAAGGATTGCATTGGAAATCATGTTTGGTGAACTTGGAGAAAGTTTTCCAAGGGATAGCTGGTGCTGATCTGAAATTAAGTCCCAAAAAGGGTTCTTTGTTTCAGAAGGGAGTCAGTTATTTGGGTCACAAGGTAACGACGGAGGGCATCTCCACTGCTAACGAAAAGATCGAAGCGGTAAAGGATTGGCCAATACCGAGAAATTTTGCACGAGTTACTAAGTTTCCTTGGGCTGTGCACGTATTATCCCCGATTTGTGCCAAATTTCGCCAGCTTAGCTAGTAGTGTCCATGCGCGAACCAGGAAAAATACGTGCCTCGCATGGAACAAGGAACATGAAGTGGCTTTCCACACCTTCAAGCAGCGACTGTGCACTGCCAATGGTAGAATATCAAATCCCAGGTTAAACTTTTATTCTGGACACAGATGCGAGTTGTTATACCATGGGACGTGTTTTGTCCCAGATTGCCAATGGGCTTGAGAAGGTAGTTGCGGGCTGTAGCTGAACAATGGGGAAGTCTGAAAGGAACTACTGTGTAACACGGAGAAAACTATTGGCATCGGTAGAGTGAGTCAAACATTTCCACAAGTACGTCTATGTGTAGCGATTCCACGTCAGGACAGACCATGCAGCGTTGAAGTGACTCCGTAATCCGAAAGGTCAATTATCACGGTGGATAGAGTGACTGAGAAGCTGTGCCTTTTCCATAGAGCATTGCAAATGTAGCACCCACGGAAATGCTCATGCAATGTCATGACGACCATGTAACTTGAAATGGAAGCATTGTTCTAAAGCTGAGGGTAACTAAGACATTACAGATGTGCGGCTCAATTAAGGAAGTGTCAGCACGAACATCAAGATCTTACATCAAGAAAGGAGTTGTAAGCAGCAAGTCCTGTTGCCAAGTCATATAGGCAAAGTAGAACAGTTTACAATTGGAATCCGGTTGTTTGCATCGATTATGGTAGACTAAGGATGGTCAATGTGTTCATGAGTTGATAGTCGTCCCAAGGAAGAAAGTCCCTGATGTTCCCAATGAACTACATAACGTTCCAAGCGGAGGTCATCTTGGAGTCACCAAGACCTTAAGGAAAATCCAGCAGGGATTCTATTGGGTTGGTTTCCGACAATCGGTGGCGCAGTATATTTCCAACTGTGAGGTGTGCATCAAATCTAAAGGACCGAAATCGAGGAGCCATGGTCAAATGAAACAGTATAATTCAGGCGCACCGTTTGAGAGGATTGCCATGGATTTAGCTGGGCTATTTTCTACTAGCAAACTCGGAAACAAATATCTACTGGTAGTTATGGACTGATGGAACTACATTGTGACCAAGACATGAATTTCGAATCAGATATATTCCATGAAATGTGCAAGACATTGGGCATTCGGAAAACTCGAACTATTGCACTGCATCCTCAGTCAGATGGCATAGTTAAACGATTCAATACAACATTGGAAGATCACCTAAGGAAAGTAGTGGATAGGTTCCAGAATGATTTGGATACACACATGTCCTTGTTCCTGATGGCCTATCGCTCTGAAGAACATGAAACAATAGCTGCAAAGGTAATTTTAGGAAATGAATTTCGGTTGCCAGCTGATTTGATATTTACTATCCTTCTTTTGTGATAGTTTCCGAAACCATAAACAGTGAGTGGGAGGGCATTAAGAAACCATATGACTCTAATGAGATATTTGATTTTTCTAAAGCCAACTTTAAAAAGTCAGGTATTTGACAAAGTAGGTCACTTTTTACTCATTCAAAAATTGGATCTGGTTGGTTTTCAACCTGGTCTTACCCATTGGATCTCCTTCTATCTCTCTGGTAGAACGCAAAGAGTCATTTTTAAAAATTCCGTAGCTAACATCATTGGTGTATCCTCTGGTGTTCCTTAGGGCAGTCATCTTGGCTCGGTTCTGTTTTTGATTTTCATATCTGTACTACAATTAAACATTCTGAATGTATGCTGACGACGTAAAGCTATTTAAGTCACATGCTCCAATGAAGGAAGTTTATTTTATTATTTGGATTTATACTATACTATACTTTATTATATTTATTGGATTTATATTACTTTTTTACTTGTTGTAAAGTAAACCATTTGCCTCTCAATCTAGCTAAATATAAATTCATGTCTTTTTCATGTCGGTACTTACATCCAGCTTCTTATACAATTAGCAACCAGAGCCTTGAACGCATAAATGTTTTTGTCGACTTTGTTGTGACGATGATTTGCAAACCTAGTTTCAGTCCTCATACTGATGCTAATATCAACAAGGCTAGAGGTTTATTGCCTTTTATGAAAAGGTGGTCAAAGGAATTTAGCCACCCTTATGTTACTAAGACTATTTTTACTACTTTCGTAAGGCCGATATTAGGATATTAAGATCTCGCCGCTTAACAACCCTCCACCTTTCAAACACTCAGTAAATTTAATCCGCGCGTTATGCGGAGACCCCTCGTATCGACGTGGGCGGGATGGTTTGCAAGCCGTTGGGCTTATTATTTATATTATAAATGCTCGGAAATCTACTAGCGCCTTGGAAGAAAAAATGAGAGAAATACAAGACCTTGTCAGACAACGGACTAAGATCATGAGCGATAAGATAAAAGCCAGGTACGACAAAGCATTAAATTCGTAAGGTTTTGTGGAAGGAACGTAAGAAAGGTTTGTCCACGAAACTGCAATGTAATTGGGAAGGCCCATACAAAGTCATAAAACGGATAAGCGATGTTGTGTGTCGCATACAAACAATTGGAAGGCCTAGAAATAAGATGAGCATGAGTGTTTGCGAATACGAGGTGTTCGGCACGATAGCCGGTTCCAACTCACCAACGAAATTCCAATGAAAATCAGAAATAAAAAGAACGATGATTAAAAGGTTGAATAGAAGAAAAGTAGGTTTCTTTATTGAATAGAAAAGCTGTATATATGCCAGTAGGGGTATATGTACAGATGGTAGCAAATAATCCAAAGCGGAGGGTTATGATGAATTTACCTTGTAAAATCGATTAAAGCTGGAATTGTTGTTGTAGCTAAACTGCGAGCGCACGAACGGGGGTAGCCTGTGATGGATATGGATGTCGAACAAAGACTGATTTTCCATCACAGACCGCCTCGAGTCGCAAGTCAATTTCGAAGAGTGGCGCACCGGTATTCTTCCCATAGCGACTCAGCTTTGTAGCTGACGTTGATGTGGCAAGCCTACGAGGGTTCCCCAATATTGAAGGCGGTTTGGCTTCAACATTGCCGCCGGCCTTGCAATATGTAGGAATTGCAACCATTCGAAATGGACGCGCGCATCAGTGTTACTTAGTAAACAATAAGAAATTCATTTATACATACATCTGTTTAGCGCTTAAAACTAGAATGCGTGCACAAATGTTAATTGTTGAGCTTTGGTTTCATTTTAAATATATTTCATTTTATATTTGCAATACTTCAAAAATTCATAATTCTTAATTTGCGTATGACCTAGGAAGGGGTCGTGGTACTTTAGAGGTAAGTACATCTGTAGTAGGAACGGTTACCCAGTAGGGGGTGTGGTGCATTAAAGAGCACACGGGCCAGAAAGGACCCAACCGAACATAGAATTTTGAGCTGTAGGAAAGCCCGGATATGAAATAGTTTCAGATCTCATCAATTTATGTTGTACATCACCTCCGATTATTACGGCCACGGCGGAGGAGGTGTAAAAGCCGGGGTCGGCCAACTTCAAATTTTCAAATTTATCTCGCGTAGCTTGACTGAGATGACGAGCGGGCGTTTTCAAACCGATCTCTGTCACAACCCGGGCTGCAAACGCGAAACAAACACAGGGTGGCTGATGAATTTTGCTACATTAAGAAACTCAAATAATTTTTTTTTCAGTGTATGGAATTCATTTTTCTTTTATTCATGTTAAAGCTCATTAAATTTTATTAAATATAGCTTAATTAGTTTTAGAAATAATGGAATTTAAATGCCCCCCCCTGCTCGTCGATGCATGTGCCGCATCTTACCAAAAAGTTGTTCATTACTGCTTGGAGAGTTGAGACAGGAATAGCCGCAGTTGTTTCTCGAATGGATTGCCTTAGCTCATTCAAATTTGTTGGTTTTGCTTTGAAGACTTCCTGTTTGCAATAACCTCACAAGAAAAAGTCAGGTGCAGTAAGGTCAGGCGACCTGGGTGGCCAACGGAATGTGGAGTTTCTGGATATCAGCTTATTGGAGAATTTTCGTCGCAATTCTGTCATAACAGGTTGGGCTATATGAGGAGCTGCACCATCTTGCTGAAACCACACAGAGTTGAAAGAAATTCTCATTCGGCGTAATTCTGGATAGAAAAACTCTCTCAACATGCTCAAGTAATGGTCTCCAGTAACCGTAACGGTGTGACCGTTTTCTTCGAAGAAGTAGGTCCCGACAATGCAGCGTGATGAAACTGCACACCACACTGTGACACGAAGTGGATGCAACTCCGTCTCATGGAGTATCTGTGGGTTGGAAGCACTCGACAATTTTGTTTGTTTATATTGCCGAAATGGGCCTCGTCAGACATGAAAAGACAGTTCAACATGTTTCCATCCTCTTCCACCATTTGAAGCATCTTCTCGCAAAATTCCAAGCGAATCGGCAAGTCTCCAGCATTCAGTTTGTTGGCCATTTGAATTTTATATGGGAATAAGTCCAAATCTTTGTGCATAATTGACTGTAATGACTGTCTGCTTACACCCATTTGAGCAGATAAGCTTCTTGTCGAAACACGTGGATTGTTTTGTATGGCAGCAGCTACAGCAGCGATTGTTTCCTCCGTTCGAACTGAAGGGTTTCGATGGTATGGTCTTCTGTTGACTGTCCCATGCTCGGCAAAATTGTTTACAAGTCTTATTATGGTCCATCTGCTCGGAGGATTGCCGCCAAACGTGCGCCTATACTCTCGTTGAACCGAAACTACGGACTCCAGTGCGTGATAGCGGCGGACAATCCAAATTCTTGTTTCAGTGTCCCAGTTATCCATTTTTGTTAAATGTAAAAGTCAATCTGCAAAATAAAAAAAAATTAACCAGATTCATTAAATAGAAAAAAAGTTATTTAATTTTTTTTTGGTAGCGGCTTTCATTAGCCACCCTGTATGATGCTTATGATGGCAATATTCACACGTCCCCTGACTTCGGCAGTTCCTGGTTTGGTGTGAGTGCGCCAAGCAGCGCGAGCAATATCGATGTAAGACAACAAGACGTAACCGGCGTTCATAATTCGAATCAAGAAATTGCCTACAATAACGGAGCGGATGCGAGCGACGGCAGACGCGGCAATTAAATTTATGTGGCTTGTGTTCCCGTGTGGGACGACGGCTTCTTGTTGGCGATGGTGAGGAGGCTGGTGATGTCCGAGACATACGTGACGAGGCAACGGGCGAACGTGTGACTTGGACTAACTCCATAACGCGGATCTGTAGGTGTGATAAGACAGAAGCGATACAAAAAATTAAAAAGGTGATTAATTTGGCAAAGCGACGAGCTTTACGATGGGGCGCGTGATCATTCCCTTTTGGGTGCGAATATCCGCTACGCGAACCCGTTTATCTGTGCCCTGATAGATATGTGTAACCCTGCCCAAGCGCCATTCCTGAGGCGGAAGATTTTCATGGCGCACGACGACCAAGTCGTCGACGGCGATATTCCTTTGGGGAATTTTCCATTTGTAGCGGCGATGTGACTCTTTTAGATATTCTTCTTTCCATCGAAGGGCATGTTGTTGACTGAGAGCCTTAAGCTTTTGCCAGAGATTAATAACCGAGGTAGGATTCGCGTCGATAATGGGCTCTGGGGGAGAGAGAAGGGGTCCACCAGTGAGAAAGTGACCTGGCGTAAGGGCTGCACAGTCGGATGCCTCATTCGAATTCGGAGATATTGGCCGAGAGTTAAGACATGCCTCGATGCGACAAAGCAAGGTTTGAAATTCCTCGAAGGTGAACTTCTGCGAAGCGGCAACCCGTCGAAAATGAAACTTAAAACTTTTTACTCCCGCTTCCCATAAGCCTCCCATCTGTGGGGCGCCCGCTGGAATGAAATACTATGATACTTCCTGATGACTATAGGTGGTGCATACCGACTCTTTGGACGCGTTGAGGAAAGTTTGAAATTCCTTCTTCAATGCGGCCGATGCACCTACGAAATTTGTACCGTTGTCAGAAAATATGGCTTTGGGACAACTTCTTCGCAAAACAAACCGTGCGAATGCCCCGAGGAATGTCTCGGCCGAGAGGTCACTGGTGGCTTCGAGATGAATAGCTTTCGTAGAAAAGCAAACGAAGATGGACACGTATCCCTTTGTTATTTTACAAGATCTACCGGAAAAGCTTTTGATGTCAAATGGACCGGCAAAGTCCACACCTGTATTTTCGAAGGGTCTGGAGAGAATCGTTCGCTCCTCCGGAAGAGCAGCCATCATTTGACTTTGTTCCTGTTTTTTATGCACGACGCATGGTTTACAATTATGAATGATGGTTCTTATAAGATTTTTTGCTTTGGGGATCCAATACTGCTGGCGAAGCAGCCTCAGCACCAGTTGATTTCCTCCATGAAGCGAAATATCATGGATGAATCGAACTAACAACTTTGCGAGGGCGCAACTAAATGGCAATAGAATGGGGTGTTTCTCGTTATACGACAAGATGAGCGAATTCGCCAGTCGACCATTGACTCGCATTACGCCCTGATTATCAAGAAATGGGTTTAAGGTAAGAATTTTACTTTTCGGCGAGATGGGTGATTTCAAGGTTAAACTTTGGTGTTCCTGATCGAAGTGTTTCATTTGCGCGAGAATTATAAGCCTGGTGCGAATTTTAGCTATTTCTTCTCCTGAAACAGCTAACGATTGGTACGAGTGAAAGCTGCGGGTGTGTTTGTTAGTTCTGTTGAAAAATCGAAATACGTAGGCCAGAGCGCGCAATGCTCGTGGTAATGACGAAAATCTCTCCAAGGGATCCACGTCGCTGGCCAGCAGCGTTATATGGGTTTTTAAATTCCGCACTTCCAAAGAGACCTCTTGTGTTTCGTCCTCTAGAGATGGCCACTGCTCCTCCTCTTTCCGTAACCATGCTGGGCCGTACCACCACAACTCGTTCGACCTTAAATCCTGGGGGTATGCTCCTCTGCTTCCGAGATCCGCCGGGTTGTCTTTTGACTCGACGTGACTCCAATGTCTGGCACCAACTGTTTCCTGGATTTTTCCCACTCGATTAGCGACAAAGGTGGTCCAAGAAGTGGGGCGCTTTCTAAGCCACGCTAACACAATGGTAGAATCAGTCCAGCAGAATATCTTTTCGATTTTAAAGGGGAGTTCGTTTTGAAGCGACCTGAGCATATCAACTACCAAGACTGCACCGCACAATTCTAAACGAGGGAGCGAGATAGTTTTTACTGGTGCAACCTTGGTTTTTGCTAGCAAGAGGTGGGATGATACTAGACCTATGTTTTCTACCCGCAAATATATCACCCCCGCGTATGCCTTTTCCGACGCGTCACAAAAGGCATGAATTTGAAATGGTGCCTCGGAAGAAAAGTTTACCCATCGTGGAATCTGTATATTTTCAATAAACTTATAATTTTCTACGAAGGCTTTTCATCTGAACAGGGTTTGTGCTGTGATAGGTTGGTCCCAAAGAGTGCCATCCGCCCAAATTTGTTGCATCACTATTTTGGCTATAACTACTACAGGCGCGAGCCATCCGGCGGGGTCAAAAAGCTTTGCTATGGACGATAAGACTTCCCGTTTTGTGTAGCTATCCTTCGAAGTAAGGGTCTGGACGCTAAAGAAAAAGTGATCGGACTTAGCGTTCCATCGAATACCTAATGCTTTTGTGGTGCTGGTTTCATCGAAAGTTAAAAACTCCCTATTTAAAAGGTGTTCGTGAGAAATATCCTTAAGGATTTCCTTGGCATTTGAGGACCATTTCCTCAATGCGAACCCTGCACTACCGAGTGTCTCTATCAGCTGATCTCGCGCTTGCAAAGCTGTGGAACTGTCGTGAAATCCCGCTAGTACGTCGTCTACACACATCGAATTTCTCAAGATCTGAGCCGCTAATGGATGAGAATCTTTATTGTCTTGAGCTAGCTGAAGAAGCGTTCTAATTGCTAAGTATGGCGCGCAATTAACTCCGAAAGTAACGGTCTTTAGCTGAAAATCTGCAATACTACTATGCGGGTCCTTTCTAAAGAGAATTCTCTGATAAGGCCTATGATTCGGGTGCACTAAAATTTGCCTATACATCTTTTGGATGTCACTGTTGAATACATATTTATACATTCTCCATCGAATAAGAAGTAGGGTCAAATCAGCTTGAAGCGTCGGGCCGACATGTAATATGTCATTTAAGCACACTCCATTCGAAGAGTTGCTCGAAGCGTTAAAAACTACCCTCAATTTGGTTGTCGTACTTTCGGGTTTAAGGACTGCATGATGAGGCAGGTAAAAGTGATGGGGAGCATGCTCGGCGATTGGTGGTTCTATCTTCTCCATGTGGCCTAAATCTAAGTACTCGTGTACTACATTATCGTAATCCTCCTTTAAGGAAGGATTTTTAATTAATCTCGCCTCGTTTCGAATAAATTGCCGTAGAGCAATCGGTCGCGAAGACCCTAGCTTAATATCCGCCGGATAAAAGCTCTTGAATGGTAGGGATACTACGTATCTACCCTCTTCGTTCCTAGTGGTGGTCTTTACATATAGCTCCTCGCAGAATGCGTCCTCCTCTGTTTGAAGGTTTTTTCTTGGGATATCTTCTAGTTCCCAGAATTTTCGTAGCTGCGTATCTAACGCGATGTCTTCTCCCATTGAGATTGTTGTGGCAAAACAAGAGACGTGTGCAGTGGAAGACGCCCCCGTGACGATCCACCCGAATACGGTCTCTTGTGACAAAAAGTTGTGGTTGCTGCTACGTTTGACCCCCTCTAACATAACCTTAGGGTATAAATCTCCTCCAATGAGAAGGTCGATTGGTGCACGTTGCAAGAATTTCGAATCTGCTAAAGGAACCTTGGGTAAAATGTCTAGAATCGACTCATCAAGCGATGTTGATGGTAAGTTACCTGTAATTTTTGGTAAGACGAACGCTGTTGTTTCTATAAAGAGGTTGGGGTCCCGAGGTGAACCTAACACGAACGAACAGATCTTCGACGAGTTGTTTGAAACTTTTTGGTTCAAACCCGATATCACCGCGTTTGCCTTCGAATAAGGAAGCTTTAAAAGTTTTCTAAGTCTTTCAGAAACAAACGATGCTTCTGACGCTGAATCTATTAAAGCGCGCGCGATATACGTTGAGCCTAGGTGCCAGATGTGAACCATAGCGGTTCCGAGTAGGGCTGAGGATAAAGCAGACGAATTTCTGTGGTCCCCTACTGGCCCTGAAGGATTTGTCGACGAGGTGGACTGTATGTTTGCGTGGAAAGTCTGCGAGGCATTTCCACTAGCAGTTTCTTTCGAAGCTTCGTTATTCGTAGTTGGCTTATGAAGTAGCACATTATGCCTACTTTTGCACTCTGTGCACGAGTATTGGCTTTTACAGTCTTTCATTCCATGTCCCTTCGAAAGACAGTTAATGCAGCAGTTATTTTTCTTTACAATACCGAACCTTTCATTAATGGGCAAGGACACATTATGCATTGCGGCGCGGATACCTTTGTGGCTGAAGAAACCTTCTTTTGATTCGCAGAGATGTGCGAGGGTACCGTTTTTTGTTGTTGAAATGGTGTGGCGGATGAACTGGCCCCTTGCACGTCCACTATTGATTCCAGAGTCCTGAATCGTTGTGTAAGAAACTTGTCCATCTGGTCCTACTCCGGAATCTCCGTTTTGTTGAACAAACTCTGCTCCCATAAGCTGAGTGTTGCCTCCGGTAATTTGCTGGAACCTAAAAAAACTAAGATTGGGTCCCAATTCCCCACGTCGACGTTGTACATTGCTAAGGCTGTGAGACAACCGTTAATGTTCCGCTGCAATTCCTTCAGTGCTGATGCGCTTTCGGTCCGAATGATCGGAAGTGAAAACAGCACTTTTAGTTGGCTATTTACTAAAACCCGCTTGTTTTCGTAGTTGTTTTTTAAATTCAACCATGCCGAGTCGAAACCCTGATTTGTTAGTGGTGATTTACTCACAATGTCCCTCGCTTCACCGCTCGTTTTCTTTAAAAGATGGCATAATTTTTCTACATTGCTCAGTCTATTATTATTTATATATATGGCGGTGAAAAGATCGCGAAAGGACGGCCATGACACATAATCGCCACTAAATACTTCAGTGTCGCATGGCGGAAGTTTCAAATTATTCGAACAGGCGGATTCTTGGTCGGGGTTACCGACGGAGGGTGTGATAGGGGGACTGAATTTTTCAATATATTGGGTAATTCGAGTGACACACGCTAAATAATCTTTTCTAATAGTGCACTGTTTCGCTGTAACCGCTTCTACTTCCTTATCATCTTTCAAGAATTCTAAGCATTTTTCATAGGCTTCTTTGGTTTTCGCCCAAGTTTCAGCTAGTTCCTCTCTTAAAGCCTCTAAGTAAATTTTTGGCTGTCCGCTTAAAGCCGTGTCATCATATTGTGCATTGAATCCTACAACTTGATCGGAACATCTTGTGAAATAATTAAGCGTCATCATTATGAACGAGGTAGTAAGCGCAATTTATGAAGCGAAACGAAACGGTAGGGAATGATACGCGCCCCAATTATTAATGACAATAACGAATTAAATATCGAATATATAAATATCGCCCTAATTATCAACGAAAATACCAAAATAAATATCGAATATATAGTGGTTAGTTTTTAGGTAATGAGTTCTCACAGGGTCAGCGTGAAATTTTCCTACTGGGTCACTTATGAAAATGCACCTTATGTGTGTGTGTAAATAATAGGATCGCTAGCGCCTCAGTATAAAAATTGAGACTCACTGTTGGTGACTGCAGCGAGTGCTAAGACGAAGGTTCGCACAAAAGGGGAAGAAAAATAAAATACGAGCGCTAGCAAGGTATAATAAATATGTATGCAAAAATTGCTAATGTTTATGTGGGTGTTTACTGCCACTTACAACGACCGAGTTGATTTTGCAAAAAACCGCGAATAATGCAAGTTGGTTTGATGAACGTAATTGGCGCCGTGTTTTTGTACAAAAAAAAACAAAATTGTGTGTTCGAAGAACGTAAATAAACGACAAAAGCACCAAGCGCGTGGACTTTGAAAAGTTTAAAAACCACAAAACTTCTCGAGAAGTTATTATTGCATATTTTTTAATTAATTGAAGTGCCGTGACAAATATTTCCTGTAGGGCGCAATAATTTCCGATTGAAATAATTGATCGAAATGTGAATTCTCAATTTCACGAATTCAATAACCGACGGGAATATTAGAGTGAGCGACTGGAAATTTACACAAGTATGCGTGTATACCGAATTTTCAAATTAAATTAACGCAAGGTTATTTACTTGAAACGAACCGCGTAGGTATTCAAAGGCAAAGCGGAAAAAAGGGAAACACCACCACGTAAATTTTCACTTACACTCACCACACTTTCACTCTTAGCTCAACAATTAAATAAATTAATTATTTGTGCACGCACCTGTGATTTATTGATGTTTGATGTTGTCGAATTTTGTTGTTTGTGTATATTTCTTGAATGTGACTTCGTTCTCCGTGCTATGTATTTGTCTTCGTGATGATATTTTATTTCCTTTTATGTTCTCCTTTAATTGTGGTTGACGGCTCGAAGACCAAATGTTTGGCACGATAGCCGAATAAGTAAGCCGGTTCCAACTCACCAACGAAATTCCAATGAAAATCAGAAATAAAAAGAACGATGATTAAAAGGTTGAAAAGAAGAAAAGTAGGTTTCTTTATTGAATAGAAAAGCTGTATATATGCCAGTAGGGGTATATGTACAGATGGTAGCAAATAATCCAAAGCGGAGGGTTATGATGAATTTACCTTGTAAAATCGATTAAAGCTGGAATTGTTGTTGTAGCTAAACTGCGAGCGCACGAACGGGGGTAGCCTGTGATGGATATGGATGTCGAACAAAGACTGATTTTCCATCACAGACCGCCTCGAGTCGCAAGTCAATTTCGAAGAGTGGCGCACCGGTATTCTTCCCATAGCGACTCAGCTTTGTAGCTGACGTTGATGTGGCAAGCCTACGAGGGTTCCCCAATATTGAAGGCGGTTTGGCTTCAACACGAGGGAAAAAGCAAATGCTGATAAACAACCAGTGTTCTAGAATGCAAGTACAAGAGAAATTCAGAACTGTGGATAGGCTTGTAGGTGATGAAACTGGCCCTCGGCCCAACTATAAAAGGTAGCATACAAGCAAGGTAGAATGATGAGTTGATATTCTAGTGTTTTGCAGTGAACTTACTGTGGAGTTATCAAACTCGTGAATTTGTATTGCGTTTATCACTAAAAAAAATAAACTCGATATTTCTTACAGCATTTGTGCAAGTGTTTATTTAACTTTATGGTGATCGAACCCAGGAGGAAACAATCAAAGACTCATCGCATTCGTCACACTATATTACATCTTAAAGGTACGTTTCTTTCACGAAAGTGAATACTGTTTTCGGTAAAAGTGCAGTTTACGGGACCCACCCAAATTTAGACCCAAAAAATCGAGTGGGGTATCAAAATACGCGTATTCACGCCTAGATTGAGAATCTGAAGTCGCAGCTAAATTTTTTTCAACCGTTCAAAAGTTATAAGAAAAATACTGTTTGAACGGACACACTTTGTTACTACACTTTTTACATTACTTTCAGAGCACAATAATCTTTTTTTATTATATCTTCTATTATTCTCTCTCTCTCTCTATGGCGCGATATACAACAGGTGTATCATCATAAACCTCCTAAGAGATTTTTGCGCCAAGCTTCTCTTCCAATTTGTGGTGTGCCGATTTGAATTTTCCCTACAAATTGGTGGGACCTACAGTTTTTTGCCGACTCCGAACGGCATCTACAAAGGAGACGAATTTTTGCTGAGAAGCCTGTCATGGCAGAAATACACTCGGAGAGTTTGCCAAACCACTGCCGAGGGGCGACCTCGTTTTGAAAAACTTTTTTCAAATCACTTTTGATGTTACCTGTACCAGGGCTCGAACCATGGACCTTCGGTGTGGTAGGCCGGCAACACTACCTTCACACCACGGCGGCCGCCTTCTATTATTAATTTACATAATAAAGCCAATCTGAAAAGAAACCGACCCGCAAACTCATTATTAAAGCGTATTTAATATTAAAAATACTACCCCTAACCGTGCGAATTACTTGTAGTAAAAACATTGAGATTTTGAGCGTTGCCAAAATACCATTACAAATAAAGTTTAACAGTGGTGCCAGTATATATGAAAAACAAACCTTAACCACTTATGAAGAACTTCTTAAGTTCCTGCTTACACAATCCATATAATCATAAGCCTCAATTCGTTTTAAGACAAATATTGCAACAGTATCTAGAATTGTTAATACCAAAAAATAAAATATGGTAATTCTATACGACAGCACGTAACTGTTAAAATACGTCCAAAAATCTCGGGAAAGGTATTAAACGACGCGCTTTGATCTCTGTATCAATAATCCGAAAGCGGAAATTAAATAATTTGTTTCAGTGAAAAGTTAGTAATAGGGGGCTTGATCCAAGGTATTTATGTGCATAACAAAAAATTTTCAACTTTGATTGCAAATATCTCTGAACAGACATAAAATATTTCCGCTTTCGGATTATTGATACGGAGGTTAAAACCAGTCGTTTGATACATTTCCCGATATTTTTGGACGTATATTAGCAGTTACGTGCTGTCGTATAGAATTACCTAAAATATAAAACAATGATAATTTACCATTTATTTAAAAAGCGCTATAGACGAAAGTTCAGAATAAATTAAACGATGGAAAAATTGAGTTTGATTTCAAAGCGCCGCAGGCGAAAATTTGGAATAAAAAATCGCGCGAATTTTTTATTCCAAATTTTGATTTTCTACTGTGTTATGAAATGATAGATAACGTTTTATTTAAAAAGCGCCGCAGGCGAAAATTTGGAATAAAAAATCGCTCGAATTTTTTATTCCAAATTTTGATTTTCTACTGTGTTATGAAATGATAGATAACGTTTTATTTAAAAAGCACCGCAGGCGAAAAAAAATCGCGCGATTTCTTATTCCACCTTTTCATTTTCTACTGTGTTATGAAATGATAACGTTTTATTTAAAGGCAAGTTCTTTACTATTCTACGCAGGCTAAGCTAAACTTAAAAAGAAGTAACATCCATTTATAGCGGTCTGGCATCGCTGGGACAGGAAGTAGTGTTGCCAACTTTTTTCGTATCAGTTGCTCCTTTTAAGTTTAGTTAAGAAACTATTAGCATGAAAGAGATAGATATACTTTCAAGCACTAGTTTGAATAACAGTAAATATTAATTGAAAATAACTGCTTTTGAGAAAAACAGTTACAAATTATTAATAGTTTTTCCGCTAGCGGTTCGTATCGGATGTGAGTTCAAGTGCTTTAAAAATGAATTCCTGTGAAAATTGCTGTGAAAATGTTACAACATTTTTAAGAATGGGAGAAGATCGTTTGCACGATTTTCTAATTAAACATGGTGTAATTAGTGATTCTAAAATGTGTCCAACCTGTAAAAAACAGTGCGTTGTGGCTGGGAGAAATTTTACTTGCCGTAAGTTGAAGACGGTCTTGAAAAATAAGAAAAAAATGTTCATTCAAACAAAGTGTGTATAACAACACATTTTTTTCCGGCTCCCATTTGAGCGTCGACCAAATTTGCCGATTCGTCACGTATTTCGTAGTAACACCGCACCCTAAAACCGCGTATTTGGAATAAGCGGTGGGCATTGCGCACCATACGGTTATTGACTGGACCAGCTTCATAAGAGAAGTTCTTATGGAATGGTGCATCACTAATAGCGACAGTGTGATCGGTGGAGAGGGTAAGGTGGTGGAAATAGACGAAGCAAAAATGGGACGCCGAAAATACAACCGCGGAAGCTATGTAGAGGGTCAATGAGTTTTTGGTGGGATAGAGCGCGGGTCGAAAAATATGTTTGTGGTCCCGGTCGCAGATCAATCTCGAGAAACATTGCTTGAGATCATCAAGCAAAAGATCGCACCGGGTACGACGATATATACGGACTGTTGGAAGGCATATGACCGGTTGGAGGACCACGGTTATATACACGCCAATGTAAACCACAGCGAAAATTTTGTGGACCCATCAACAGGTGCTCATACACAAAACATTGAGCGGCATTGGCGTGAGCTTCGGGCGAAGGTTCCCCGGTATGGAAGAGTGGAGGAGCATTTTGAGGGCTACATAGCCGAATTCCTCTTCCTCCGAAAGTTCACTACGCAAAGGGAGCGCATACACCACATATTTAAAGCCATTGGTTCATTATATAATCCAAGCCGCGAATAGTACAATGTCATGTAAGTACACATATAGACATTTATTTTTAAAAAGAATAATTATCTAAGAAATTTTATTCTTTATTATAGGTTGACCATTTTTTAATTTTTGTAAGCATGCGGTATTCACATATGTAAGTTTAGTATATATGTTTATTATTCGTTTTAACATCAATAATTTGTAATTATTTAAACAGATTGCGGTATACTTTGGAATATCATGTCACCCTAGGTGACCATTGAAAGGTGAAAATAGGCCTACAGGGGAACCGAACACCTAAAAAAATCGGTAACGCGCCTTCATTGCAACCTCCCGGGTGGTGTGGAATGGCAGTATATATTGACGCAACCTAATTGATTTGTGTTTAAAACACAAGTATTTTATTCCAGCAACAAGTGGTTGCTCAATATTGAATGTACATTTTAACCGAACTGGCATCATAGTGTATCATTATGACTACCTTATATCTGGCAATGCTTAATGTTTTTACTACAACTAATTCGGTTGCTTCGTGAATATTTTTTGGCCTAAATACGCTAAAATGATTAAGTTTTGTCGTCGGTTTAGCTTCAGTCCGGTTTCACCGTGTAAAATAGTGATAGTAAATATATAAATGAAAGTTTTTTGTGCTTAAAGTAACACAAGAAGTGTATTAGCAAAGTGTTTCCGATCAATTAGTATTTTGTTTATAACTTTTGAACGGTTAAACAAAATTTTACTCCGCCTTCAGATTCTGAATTTAGACGTGAATATGCGTCTTTTGATACCCCATTCGACTTTATTGGCATAATTTTCGGTGGGTCCCTTAAACTGCACTAGTACGCTGTTTTCTTTCCACTTCAGATAATGTATTGCCAAAAATTACGAAGGCTTAAGTCCAATTGTGAGAATTTGAAGACGATAGTCTTGATCTGATTGCTCTCTTTACAAAGTATTTGTTGATACTTTGCGTCGTCTGCATGAACATCAATACCAGTGATGTAACGAACGCCACTTTTGTGATATTCGCGAATGCGAATGCCAATATTCAGTTTTTGTTAAAATTTGTCGCCAATTGTGTACCGCTATGCAATCTCGTTCGATCGACCTGCGTTTCGTTTACATGTTTTTCGCGAATCGATTTTCTAAGAGAGAAGTATTTTTGCGTCTAAAATGTTTTGTTTGTTTATTTAGATTACATATACTATTCATAGTTTATCGTTGAAGAATATATTTTTAGTTTGACCATATATTATTAGTTGAGTTACTTTTTCATGCATTACGAAACAATTGAAACAAATGTATTTTAGTCTTATTAACCTGGTATTATCTTCAAAATTTTTTTTCTGATATTCATATTCGCCAAAAATTCGCAGATATTTTGCGAATGCGAATTGCGAATGTCCAAAAACATGCGAATATTCGCAAATGCGAATGCATCAGGTCTACAGCAGTAATGTAACTAATATTTGCATTCGCGAATATACGCATGTTTTTGGACATTCGCAATTCGCATTCGCAAAATTTCTGCGAATTTTTGACGAATATGAATATCAGAAAAAATAACATAACATATAGCCCCCATACAATCGATTGTTCCGATAAATGAGGTCTGGGCTATAACTATTGCAATTTAATAGCGAGGAACACAAAAGTTGGCTGCTGTAGTATTTATTACATATATAATGGGTTTAATGTCTTTAAATCGGACATTTAAAACCGTGATGCGTATTCATGAAAGCGCTTTCCTTACTTGTTTTTTTTTTGTGATTGACTGGCTGAAAAGAAGTAACGCACTGATTTACCCAATAGTGTCCATAAGAATCACATGGGAGATGAATATTATTATCGTTAATATAAATTAAGCTTATTAGCACAGTATAGTAGAATGGTAAGAGAGTCTCAAAGATCAACTTGTATCCCTAACGTCAGGGCAAACTTAATTCGATTTAATTACCACTTAACGGCTTATGTGAACATCTGATATCGGTGTTTTTGTACGACATTTCCACACAGGGAATATGTACCGAATGCTTGGTGTTTACTCTTAAGACCTCTTAATTCTAGCATATGGAATTAGCAAGATGTTAGTACAGTTCTACTCTCTCATTACATCTGAGGGGTGGCTTTCGATACATGCTTTCTTTCGCTGCTCATTCAACTAGAAAATATCGTCGGTAATATAGTCACTTCGACTGTAAGACACAGCTTTGCCTAAGCACATCACATATAACTGCAACTGAAAAGAAAGATAGAAATGCTTCTTGGCAGAGAGCATAATGAAATGGTGAACATACCATTTTGTTATCACTCCAATAAAAATAATTTTTTAATTCCGACTTTTAGCTTTTTCACATATATGAAAGGCTAGGACTAAGAAGTGAACATATTTTTCATGTAAGTAAAAGTGAAACATTTTTGCACTTTTGCATCGTTCCCTAGTTATTGAAATTTTCGTTACGCAATATGCACTCCGTGGCGTATTAGTTCTAGTAAGCGTCGAAAAGCCTTACATTTCGATATAGTTGGTAGTATGGGTCAACCTAACTTGTGCTGCAACCCGTTAAACAAAACTGATCATAAGTGTGCTCGGCGCGGTTTGTTTTTAATTTGATAATTTGAAATTTATGTAGGTAAATACATTTGAAAACTACGTCGCAATCAATTATATATAGAAGTGTTGCAAATGCCGTGGGAAGTCAAAATGAATTTTGCCAAAAGATACGGTAAGATATAGAAGTTGTCAAACCAGAGTTACACAGGTCTTAACTCGTAACCGATATGAGTTTTATATTTGTGTAAATTTCTACTTTTTCGTCATACATACCCTGTTGGGCCTTACGCAAGTACAAATTTCTTTCACGAATAAAGGACGACACTTGGGCTATGTTAAATAATGACTTTCTTAGTGCATATGTGCACACGATATATTGCAATATAATTTGTACGGTTTGTAATATGAATTTGGAAATTATATGTATTAAATTGTACCGCCAACGTGTGTTGTTGTATTTGGTTTTGGCTTGTTGTTGTTTCACACTTGTATTTGATGTCCACTCCTATCTATGTAGAAATCGCAAGTGAATTGAATAACGGCGCCTTGACTGCCCTTCACCCATGATATGTTCGTTTTTTACATTGTTATATCATTCGGCGGCTATTAAAGTGTTGCCACTCACGTTGGAACGAAACAGGGTGATCAACACCCCACCCCCCGTAAATAATCCAGGGATTCACCATTGACCATCAGTCTGGAAAGACGAGAGACTGGTCTTCGTAGCACTCCGGTACCGGTTTTCACCGCTACGACTCGTGCTTGGCCTTTTTTGGCTGGGAACACCTTTGTTATTCGGCCTCTTTGCCATTGCTTACATACTATGATCAAGTTACCAACTTCCAGAGGCGCTCGTTTTTCTAACCACTTAGTACGCCACAACAATTGAGGGAGATATTCAATCACCCAGAGCTTCCATATGCGATCCTTCAGATTCTGTGCTATTCGCCACTGCTTTCGGAGGCATATCTTTTCATCCACTGGATGTGGTGCTTGGGTCGAATTCACACATCCAAGCACGAAGTGGTTTGGAGTCATCGGTTCATCGTCGTCTGTTCAGATTGGTGCGTAGCACCTCTCTGTGCGGAAGGTATCCAGCTAAGATCAGGAATCACAGCTATACGCCTTAGCTCTTCAATATCCTTGGCGTACAGTCATGATTATTGACTATGGTCGTGAGGTAAGGGTGACTGACTTAGGACTCTCTTGGACGATGATTTGGATCTAGTTTGCTTTGGGCTGGTAGGTGCTGTATTCTGCCACCTCAGAAGGTTGGGGTGAAACCGTTAAAACCTTGGCGGGCCTCAGGGTACGTTCCAGGTCCGTCGCCATTTAGTTGGTGTTGTAGGTGCGGTTGAGGATCTCCCGTTTTTGCGCTCGGTCTGGCTCTGAACCCATGTCTCAAAAGGGCATGCGTCAACCTTCGCGTGGCCTCCCTGCTCGCATAGATAACCACGGGAGGGACCATTAAAGGGCGCCTACACAATCGGGTCTGGATAGCGACCCTCAGTGGGGACGTTATTTTTACATGGACAACAATAATATTAATAAAAACAACAACAAGGAAGTTAAGGAGGGGGAGAAGAACGGGAGCAAGACGGACAAGGACAACGGGGACAGGGAACCGCCCTTGCGTATCGCATGGGAGAAGCCCGGCTGCTGGTCGGCCTACAAGTACGGGACAGGGTCGCACAACTGACAGGGAGGCAAAGGACTCACCTAGAAGAGATGCGACCAGACATAACTGGTGGCCTGAAATCAGGCCGCAGATACGCCCAAACGCGACGCAACAACAAGGCGAAAAGGACGGACAAGCTCCGAAACTTTAGGTTGCAGCAGGGCTGGCGCCCCTGTGAGTGTGGGCTCTGCTGCCAACAAAGGAGCGTCGAAGTCGACATCCCCTGGACAAGGTTACGGTGTACAAGTAAGTGCTCAGCTACAGAGGGCTCATCCGGTGGGCAACATTGATAACGTGGCGAGCACCAGTAGTGGGAGGTCTCCCAACATTGCTGTGAATACAGCGAAGCGGAGGCGGTCCAGCAGAAGCAAGAGAGCGACACCGAGAAGGAAAGCCATCTGCGATCAGCGCGAAAATCCTGGAACGATACGGCGGTCTGGATGGTTCTCAGGTTTCTGAGAAGCTGTGGAGCTGAGTGGCCAACGCCATTTCTGAAGCCTATTTAACTGCCGTTGAAAGGTACCCTGGGCCGCAGCCATCCATAGAATAAATGGGATGGTATCACGGGTTTAGGCTTATTGAGTGCGCTGACGAGCGGTCAGCGAGCTTCTGCAGGTGTCTTATCTTGCTTATTGGGGAGTTGTGCCGGGAGGCTAGGCACGAGGCCGTGGATAGGAGGGACCTCCCTCTTCGACCAAGGGTTCGGGTGTGGGTACCTGCCGAACCTTCTCAGCCAGAGAGAATTCTGAAGCAGTTGCGTTACTGCAACCAGAACCTTCCGACCCACAATTGGAGGGTTATCAGGGTTAAGGAACCCGAGGGATCCCGTCAGCAAGTGCGATTGCTACTAAACGCGGAGTCCATGGGTCCTCTCTCAGTGTCGGGGGGTGTTATCTCCTATGGTATCTAGCGTGTGGTTCTTAGAATCTACAACGCTGATGACAGTAGGGATGAGGCCTCACCTCCGGGGGTGGGATGGGAGGAAGATGAACCTGCGGAGGGGTCGGTGGACGTAAATACGGTGCCCAACCCTGCAGCGCCGGGCAGCTTCAGCTCTGTCGGCATCCCGTCTGTGGCGGGATCGGTCTGCAGCGTTGGATTGCTGTTCGACAGGGCGGATGGGGAGAGGCTGTTAGCTTCGGAGGGGGAGCTGCTGAGGTGGAGGAGATGGATTTGTCTGACGATGAGCATCCGACAAATGAATCTTCAGCACTCTAAGGCGGCCTCTGCCAGCCTCCTACTCTGCCTGGAGCAAGGCGGGGTGGACATTGTCCTTATCCAGAAACCGTGTCTAAGCAGCAGCGGCAACAAAATATATGGACTGAGGGCTGATAAATTCATTTTATTTGTGCACGGAACGGCAGGTAGGCCAAGATCGTGTGTACTGGTTAAAAAAGATATTAAAGCCTTTCTTCTTTCCAATTTTAGTGACGATGAAGTATCGGCTGTGTGTCCAAAGGAAGGTAACAAGGGATCGTGGCTGGTCTCGGCCTACATGGCCCATGATGATACTTACGGGCCGCCTCCTGAAATCCTATGCATGATTACCGCTGAAGCAAAGCAAAGAGGCGTAGGACTTATTGTCGGAACGGATGCGAACTCGCATCATTCACTGTGGGGAGTTCGGATACGAATGCAAGAGGTGAGACACTATTTGCTGTTGTTCTAAATGAAGGGATATGTATTTGTAACAGGAGTAATGCCCCCACGTTTGTAACCTCAGTTAGAGAGGAGGCCCTAGACCTCACTCTTGCTTCAGGCGACCTGTTTCCCTTTATATCCGACTAGCGTGTTTTTCCGGAACACTCCTTCTCTGATCATAGGTATATTCAGTTCTCTCTTGATAAATCTAGACCCAGCAGAACCATGTTTAGAAATCCTAGGCGTACTAGCTGGGTCCGGTACTGTAGCAAGCTGGATGAGTTCCTCCCAAGCGCACCCGTATCAGGCTCGGAATTGTCCGAGACTGCTATTGATGCTCTGGTGGAGAAATTCACCAATGCTTGTGATAAAGCGTATAAAATCGCATGCCCACAGAAAACCGTAAGTGGAAAGCGTAAACCACCGTGGTGGACTAAGAAAGTACGACCTTAGGGTTTCTAGTAGGCGCTTGTTCAACAGGGCCAGGAAGAGTAAATTACCTTCCGGCTGGGAGCTCTACAAAGTTGGGTTGGGTATTTACAAATCTGCGATCAGGAAAGCCAAACGAGATTCCTGGAAGGTTTTCTGCGAAAGCGTGGAAGGATGTAATGAGTCTGCGAGATTCCGGAAGATTATCTCCGGGAATCCTGCACTCTTGGGTTACTTGAGGAATGTAGATGGTAGCTGGGCTATGAGTAGCGAGGAATATCTCCAGCTTCTCGTTACGCTCACTTCCCTGACGTCCCGGTTTCACAGGACCGCGATGCCCCATCGCCCACTAGTGTGGGTGGGGGGGGGGGGGGGGGGGGGGTCGGCCAGTCATTTCCCTGGATGAAAGCCAGCTTGTATGGGACATTCAATCTTTTAAGCCCTACAAGTCACCCGGGCCTGATGGCATAACTCCTGTGCAACTACAGAGATCGATGGGGATTTCTTGTAGCTGGCTGGCTCCCACCTACGCCAACTGTTTGAGGTTGGGCTATATCCCCGCTTCTTGGAATATTTATTTATTTATTTAAGTCTTGAAAATATGTTACATTTCTTACAGACTAATGACAAAAGTAAGAAAACCTACAAACTATTTTAACAAATCATTAAGTAAAATCTTAAATCTATTTTCACTGTAGGAGAAGTCCAAAACCGAAGAATTCGGGACCAAGTTGAACTCTTTAAGAGCTCTAGTAATAGGAGCATTGGCAGCATAATTTGATCTAGCTAGCCCCATAGAAAAAATAGCCTGATTCCTCAAACGGAAATGAGGAACAGCAAAGAAAATGCGTTCAAGTAAGTAGGGACAGTCAACCAACCCACTTATTACTTTAAAAATAAAAGTAAGAGAAAGAAAGGTTCTCCTGAAATTTAACGGCTTAAGATCAATAAACATATCTAGATTCGTAACTGGGGATTGGAATGTCAAAATGAAGTGAGCGTAGAGCAAACTTAATAAAGACTTTTTGAACTTTTTCAAGGCGAGTTATATGGCAGGCATAATAAGGACGCCAAATTATAGCTGCATATTCTAATTTTGATCGGACAAATGAAATATACAGCGTTTCCAGAGAATACGGATTTGTGAAGTCCGAACTGAAACGTCTAACAAAAGCCAGCATAGAGTAAGACTTAGCAATGGCATAATTTAAATGGTTTTGAAATAAGAATTTGGAATCAAAGACCACCCCTAGATCAGTAATTTCGGAGACAGTGCTAAGTTGGGAGCCTCCAATACGATAGGAAGTAGGGATAAGAAACCCAGAATTGGAATAGGAGACATGGAAACATTTTTTAATATTCAAAGGAAGCATATTTTTCCTACACCAGGTTGCAACCATCTCTAAATCATTTTGAAGATTAAGCGAGTCCAACGGACTCATAATTTTACTGAAAATCTTCATATCATCAGCATACAAAAGAAATTGCGAAGAATCAAAACAGCTTGAAATGTCGTTGATAAAAATCACAAAAAGAATCGGACCCAAAATACTACCCTGAGGAACACCAGAAGATGCAATGAATGAGTACGAGGACACGCCATCAACTATAACTGTACAAGATCGGTTAGAGAGATACGATCTAATCCATCTTAAAAAAGTTGAGTGGAAGCCAAAAGCGCTCAACTTCGACAATAAAATGCTATGATTAACTTTGTCAAAAGCTTTGGAAAAATCTGTATAAATGGTGTCAACTTGAGCCCGACTGCTAAAAGCTGTAATGCAGTACTCGGAAAAAACTGCCAAATTAGAGGTGGTTGATCTCCCAAACATAAAACCATGCTGATTTGGAGAAATGGCACGTTGTATGTAGAAACAAATCTTATTTTTTACGATACATTCAAAGAGTTTGGAGACTGTGGAAATCTAAGAGATTGGTCGATAATTGGCAATATCGTTTTTATTGCCAGATTTGAAAACAGGCGTAATAAAACTTACCTTCCATGCCTCAATGAACTCGCCTAGCTGAAGGGATTTGTTGAAGAGAAGCCATAAAGGGTAGGAAATAGAAGAACAATTTTTTAAAAGGTGAGACGACAAACCATCAACATCAGTCTGTGACGCCAATTTGATTTGACGAATACCCATTTCAACATCGTCTAAGGAAAGCTCTAGGGCACCAAAGTTAATCGAGGAGTCGGCAGGTAAAAAGCCATCACAACTCATGTCAGAGTCAGACTCAAAATTCGAACTAAAAAAATCCGCAAAGAGATTCGCAGCTTCTATAGAGGAATCTGCTTGTGTATCATTATAAAACATGGCAGAGGGAATACTAGAACAGGACTTTTTAGATTTTACATAACGCCAAAAAGCTTTGGGGTTGACTTTAATATTGGCCTCAAAAAAAAAAAACAAATCTATAAAATTCCTTGGTTCACTAAGGAGCTGAAAAAATTGAAGAGTTTGAGAAACAGGTTTTTCAAAAAATTTAAAAAATCAAACTCTCTTTTTCACAAAGAGAAGTATTTGCATTACTTGAAAGAGTTCAAATCTCTGAGCAAAGTCTTAAAAATGAATTATGTTCGTAAGTTTGAGGCCGATATTAAACTCAACCCCAAAGCTTTTTGGCGTTATGTAAAATCTAAAAAGTCCTGTTCTAGTATTCCCTCTGCCATGTTTTATAATGATACACAAGCAGATTCCTCTATAGAAGCTGCGAATCTCAAATGACGTTTAAATTACTCTTAAATATATTAAAACAAATGTCGACTTCAACCGCAGTAAAAACCGTGTCCCAGTCAACAGACTCAATTGCCGTATTAACGGCCGCATTATCATTTTTAAAGCTAAAACTAGAAAGATTATCCTCCACATAAGTAGAAACCCGATAAAATTCTAACCGTAAAACAAGCGGAATATGGTGCGGACCCGGGGTAGACAAAGGATCCAGACATTCCTGGAGAGAAAAATTCATGCTATCGCTAATAAAAATGAGATCTAATATTTTATTAAGAGTGTTGTTAAAGCTGTTGATTTGACTAAGATCACATTTTAAGAAGCCGTCAATCAGGTATGTTTCAGAAAAAGTATTTATGGACTTTGGATGAAGACCCCGACAATTATTTATAGTTGACCATTCTACGTTACTGAGGTTGAAGTCGCCAATAACACAAACATTTTCAAAGCCAGACGTTAAAGCTCAAATATTATCTACATGCTCTTTATAAAGTAAGTCGTCACTAGTTGGCGGAATATAGGAAGCACAAATCAAAAGTTTGGATGATCCATGCAGAGTTATGCAGAGTAAATCCAAGACAGAATTATCATTCGGCAATGGCATCAAAGTCGCTCGAAATTTTCTCTGAATTGCAATTAAGACGCCACCTCCTCTAGAGAGGCCAGTTTTTAATGCATCGCGGTCTTTACGAAAAACACAATATAAATTTTCATCGAAAAATTCACCATCCATAAAAGTATCATTCAGCCAAGTCTCAACAATTACAAAGATGTCATAATCCAAGTAAGAACTCATCGTATAAAGTAAATCACACTTGGTTCTTAGGCCAGATACATTTTGAAAATAAATTTTAAGATCATAAATATTTAATCGGTTCGGAGTTCCGGCTGACCCAACCGATTGCCATTAGACATCGGTTGGACCTCGTCGTTTTTTGAACGAAAATTAAATGGACGCACAGCAATATTTGTAGGCCATAACTCAGGCACTAATAGCTTTGGTAGTGAACTGGCTTCAATACCCAATTTGAAGTTAACATACCGCAGAGATTTGGGATCCACGCCATTCTTCACCAACGGAAAACAAACAATGGAGCTTTCATTAATACCAGTATGTTGAGAAATGTGTGCTTTTAATTTATCGGATGTGACCGAGGCAGAGAAGGACGAGAGATGCAACCACTTCCTCTTCGAAACAGCACTTAAATCATCATTAATGCCCGATCCAACAACTAAAGGTTGCGCCAGTAAGCGCAAATATTTATTTTTTTCATTATTGGTGGTGGGTCTAATGTCATCATATGCATTGGGAGCATTGTTGTTGCTTTTAGCACTATCCGGCATTGAACTCGTACCTGCTTCAGCATTGGCATTGTTGGAAGCGCTTTCTATGTTTTTTTGAATTTTATTTTTATTCCTACGTTTGTTTTTCTTATTATTTTGCACTGTTTGCCATTCGTCCGAAGTAGGCGAAGAAAATTGCGGAGCAGCGTCGCTAGTAGCATCTCAGTCAAAATGTTAGCAGCAGCGGCGACATTAGGCAACACCACCGATGGTGGATGAGCAGCAGTACCAGCTGATATTATATCGGCATAAGCTGCAACGTTGACAGAACCAATATAACCCTTCGGGGCGCACAGAGAAGCAGATTGCACTGATGTAGCAGAATTCTTCTTGTTAACATTGCAGAAATTTTGAAGTTGAGTGAGCAACTGTGATAATAAAGAATCATTTTCTTTGAGCTTAGAGTGCAAGTCACGAACATCGGCTTGCAGAGAAACGGTTTCTTCACGTAAGCGCTCATTATCTGTGTGCAAAGCAGTCACAACAGAGAGAAGTTGAGTGTTAAATATTCTCAATTCAGCAATATTAACAAAATCGGCACGCAGAATTGGCAATTGCACTTGCATGGCTTGTTGTTGATGTAACGACGAATTATGCGAAGTCATAGAGTCGTCTTGTTGAGCGGGCGCACAAACCACAAACGTATATATTTTCAACACTATTAAGATAATCGAGGTCGGCAGGCATGTTACCAACAACACAATTCAAATGGTAAATTTCTCTGCATTTTTCACATTGCACCGAGGTTTGAGAGCGATCAACTCTATGGCCACAGAAACAAGGCATAATAAACCAAAAGTTAAAATAAATAAGCACAGGCAAACAAAGTCAATGTCTCTAACACAATTTTAAATTGTTTTGCGCCATTAAATAAAACTAAAAACTCAAGTTTAAATTTAAAATTTATGAAAAACTCAGAGAACGACAAAAACACGACCGTTCACGTGAAATTTCGACGGAATATGGTCAAGGTTACCTTTATTTCAAAGGCAGGGAGGTGCTCTCATGTATCTCCCAAGGACTTCAGGACAATCAGTCTCTCCTCGCAGCGCTCCTTGCATATACGCAGCAGAGTCCCTAGGGAGAGTTTTTCGGCATCGCAACATGCTTACTGCAAAGGCAGATCACCTGAAACGGCGCTTCATTCCGTTGTAAAACTAATAGAGGGGTCTTTCCAGTACAAAATGTTCGTGCTGGGGGCCTTTCTGGATATCGAAGGAGCCATCTGCCATCGTAAGGGGCTTAGCGAGTCTGGGAGTTGAACCAAGTTTGATAGAATTTATCAACGGATTACTTTGTGGCAGGATTGTCAGGGCGGAGTGGGGGGGTGCTGGGGCTCATAGAGGAGTGAGAAGGGGCACGCCGCAAGGGGGTGTTCTTTCTCCTCTTCTCTGGGTCATAGTAGTCAACGGCTTACTCCAGGACCCCGAGCGTAGGGGCTGTCAAATGATAGCCTATGCGGACGACCTGGCAATCCTCGTCAGGGGAGAACCTATCTGGGGGGATCTGTTTACGGACGGGTCAAGGCTGGATGGATGTGTTGGGGGGGGGTGTTTACTGTCGGGAACTTGGGATTAGCACGAAATTTAGGCTACCTGATAGGAGGTTACCGCCATAAAGGCCGCGGTGGATGGGATGCTGTCCAGCGCATTCGCTGTCAAGGAGTTCCACATCTACTCCGACAGTCCAGCGGCAATTAGGGCGCTGAGTGCAGGCAACGTTCGATCGAGGACAGTGAGCGACTGTCTGGAATCGCTTACGGTTGCGTCCAACTATTTTAAAATAAAAATTATATGGGTGCCAGACCACTGTGACATTCCTGGCAATTGCCATGCAGATCTCTTGGCCAGAGCGGGCACTCGTGAGGCAGATGTGGCTGCCTCCAGAACACTGGGTATTCCCCTTACCACTGTAGGTTGCTTCTGGGCAGGTGGGCTTCGGATCAGCTAAGCAAGCGCTGGGCCGACACCACCTCATGTCAGGTGTCGAAGTCCTTCTGGCCGTTGGTTGAATCCAAGCGTTCAATGGGAGTACTAGGGCTCCCCAAGTTACATCTTTCCATGTTTATTGGGGTGTTGACTGGGCACTGTCCGATGGGTCCATGCGGTGCGGTTGAATATACTTGATAACGCGAGCTGCATGGAGGATGACGAGGTGTAATCATCAAATCATTTCATGCTCAGTTGTCCAGCGTTTGCTAGGACCAGGCGCAGGTATCTCGGTTCGGCTGTTCGTAGGTCTCCCAAAGACGTGTCGAAGATCGATGTGTGCCAAATCCAGAGTTTTATTGTCTCTACGCAGCGATTTGCTAAGCTATCTTAAGTTAGTCTCACCATTTAGAATTGTTTTATCACAACGGACCTTGTAAGTGTCCAAGTGAGCTGCCCTCCTAGTGGGACAGCTACGACCTAACCTAGCCTAACCTAACCTAACCTATTAGACGCTCCCAACAAACCACCCGAACTTGGATTCATAGGACACCCAATCAATGTTATACTTGTTTGCTTCCGCTTGTATGGCGTCTGTGTCGAGTAGCTGCTCTGACTATTTAAGCTCCTTTTGTGCACCGATAAAATTGGTCCCGTTGTCACTCCTAATCCTCACTGGCGTACCACGGCGGTTTATAAAATTTCGTAGGCAGAGGATGAATGCGTCGCTGGACAAATCTTCGGCTATCTCTATGTGGGCAGCTCGCACAGTCAAACACGTAAATATTACGCCCCATCGTTTCTCTCTGCGTCTACCGATGGTTACGTTGAACGAACCGAATAGGTCAACACCGGTGTAGGAGAACGGCCGCACAAAAGGAGTCACACGGTCAGCAGGAAACTGACCCATTAACGGCGTTTATGGTTCATCCCTATCGAACGGGCTTGTAGGACATCTCCTTTGTATATCTTTAAGCAGCACCTTCAAACTAGGAATCCAGAACTTCTGGCTTATCGTGTTAATTCTTATAGCAAAAGTTTGATGATGATTTTCTTCGTGTACTTGTTGCCCGATTAAGCTCGATACGGGGTGTTTTGAGGCATCAATATCGGCCGTCTTGCCTGCATAGGTAAATATGTCGCTTCGTCTATGCGGCCACCCAGTCGTACTATGCCACTGTCATCTATATACGGCGCCAGCTTATATAAACTTTACCCGACTTTGACAATTCAGCTATCTCCCTGGAATAGCACCCCCTTTGGACTTATTTGCAAATCATTACTTCAGCTGTATTAATTTCAGCTACACTTAGAGTGTTTGGCGAACTTATATTTTTAATAAACGGTTTAAGTAATAGTGCCGCTGCTCGAAACACCCAGGCCACCACTCGTCGCAACTATACAAATGAACAGAATCGTTCAAAATGTATATGTTTTTTATTTCTTCTGGCAGAATAACTTCCGGCTGTAACGTCAGCATTGGCCAATATTGTTCGTAGCATTTTAAGAATTCTGGACCCTTCAACCATATGTTATTGCTGTCAAACTTCGGCGAGTTTAATGGGCGCGTTACGGTGTCTGATCTTGTAAAGTGGAGGCAAGGATTTCCGTAATCCGATGGCCAAAAATGCTTTATACCTCCTGTGTGATGAGTTTACCCATTGTAGAACCGTCTCTGAATCGGTCCAGAAAACTGCTCGTGCGATGTCGACCTCAAGATACTCTTCTACCATTTTGTATAAGCGTGTACCCAAAACTTCGGACTGCAGCTCTAGTCTAGGTACTGACATTAGTTTCGTTGGGGCAGAACGTGTCTTGTCCATTATGAAGCTAACGTCAACGGCTGTCATCATCATCATCATCATTTCCTTAGCTCCTATTGGAGCATAGGGGCTCGACCACCGACTTGAATCGTACTCTGTTTGGTGCTGTTCTTGTGACATCATTCCAGGTGTATCCTGCGTCCTCGAGTTCCTTATCCACAGTTCTGCGCCAAGTTTTCGCTGAGCTTTTCCACGTCCCGCAAGCATAAAACAGCACTGATTTCACATTCGAATTAAACAGTCGTAGTTTCCTTTTTAAAGATATTTGCCTGGACCTCCACACGTTTGTCAACTGCCCAAAAGGCATTCTTGCCTTTATTTATGCGGGACTGAACGTCCTCATCTACACCGCTTTTGTTTGAGACAATACTACCAAGATAAACAACGGACTCTACGCTTTCAATTTCATTTTCATTGTTGGTCTTGATGAGATATTGTAGCCGCATCTTATGAGTTTCGTTTTTGCTGTATTGATGCTTGGTCCGGCCTTCTTTGCACGTATGTTCACGGCTTCTAAATTATGTTGCAGCTCAGTGCTTCTGTGACTTAGCAGGCAGACATCGTCTACATATTCTAGATCCTCCAACCGGCTGAAAGGCGACCACTGTACACCGTGTCCACCATTTGCTGCGTTCCCCATAATATCATCTACTGCCAAGATGAACAAGAGCGGCGATAGTATGCAGCCCTGTCGTACGCCGCTTTTAACTTCGAAGGGTTCTGAGAGGCACCCGTCGGGACTGACCGGGCACTTAAATTCGGCATACATTTAGTTTATAAAGCTAATTATTTTCCTGGGCATCTCTTGTCTTCGTAGCATTTCCCAAATGTATTTCCTGTCGAGGCTATCAAAAGCTTTTTTGAAGTCAATAAAAAGTTAATTAGAGGATGTTCTGTATTCCCAGCATTGTTCAACAATGATTCGGACTGTATTTATAAGATCAACACAGGATCGCTTTTGTCTAAAGCCAAACTGGGTTTCCCTTGGAGTTTTGTGCACCGCTTCTTGAATTCGGGAGAGTAAAATCGTGGAGATGTAATTACTACAATCTGAGTCGTCTCCCTTTTTTACTACTTTTACAAGTATGCCTTCACTCCAATGATGAGGGTAGGACTCTTCGTCCCATACCTGACGGAAGATTGGAAGTAGAGCTTCAGCTGCGGTAACTGGATCTGCTATGAGGTATTCAGCATATATGTCGTCAATCCCTGGGGCCTAGCCATTTTTTAAGGCCGTTATTTGCCGAAATTCTTCAATTTTTTGTAGGGGGCGTGCTGCTCGCTCCACTAAAGTGGGTTGGTTGTTGGAGTTTGCGGCACCAATGTTAGAGTTTAACTGCCCTTCTTCACCTACAGGATTATTTAATACTTTCTTAAAGTGTTCAACCCATACACTCATTTGTTGTTCACTGTCAGTAACAAGATTTCCACTTGGATCTTTTACTGGTTTTTGTTCACTCCTGTATTTTCCGGTGAGTTCCTTGCTAACCTCGTATAGCTCTTTCATATTATTTAATCTAGCTGCCGCTTCGGCTCGGCTTGCTAATGTGTCAGCCCATTTCCTTTTGTCTTTTCTAGCTGACTTTTTAATTTGCTTGCATTTTTCCTTATACCATGCGGATAACTGCCTTACTTCCTCTGTATCACCGTTGTTCCTCCGTCTGAGCAGCGATTCTTTTATTTCCCGACGCTGTTCAACTAGTATCCACGTATCACTCGTTAGCCATACTTTTTTAGCTTTGTTCTTGTGTCCAAGGATACTGCTACCAAGTTCTGGTACATTTTATTAACGGAGTCTAGCCTGTCACCTATACTGCCACTTGTGTTTACATGCTCAACACGTTCGCCTACTGCAGCATTAAAGGTATTGAAATATTCCACATGTTTAAGTTTTTCAATATCAATTTTCTTGCTCATTTTTTGACAGCTTTTCTGTACTGCTGTCAACTTAAGTCTGAAACGCCCAGCTACTGGTGATCGCTACCAATGTCTGCTCCTCTTTTAACGCGTACATCTAGCAGGGATGACCTCCATCTGTTGTTTATTAGTACGTGATCAATTTAGTTATTAGTGCGTTGGTCCGGAGACGTCCATGTTGTTTTATGGACTAGTTTATGCGGGAAAAAGCTTTCGCCGATCACCAGACTGTTCTCACCACAAAAGTCGATAAACCTCCTTCCATTATCATTTCCGATACCGGGGTTGTCTTTGCCCAGGTATATTTGCAGACCATCATTTTCAGAACCGACTTTAGCGTTGAAGTCGCCAGAATAATACAGATGTCGCCCTGATTCACATATGTGTTTACGCAGCCGTTAAGCGTATCGAAGAAGTAATTTTTTGTTTCCTCGTTTTGGCTCTCTGTAGGTCCATAAACATGTAAAATGACCAGTTTCTTTACTCTTGTGCGGAGTTTTAGAATCATAATTCTGGGGCTTATCGGCACCCATTCAATAATACTTCTTGCAATCGTACTTATCATTTATATACCCACGCCGCTGGTGTGGCTCTCTCCTTCATTGCGGCCCGAGTAAAGGAACGTTGTTCCTTGGTCATTTATTTGGCCAGGTCCCGTCCATCTGCACTCTTGTATGGCTAATATGTCTATTCTGTATCGCTGCATTTCCCTCTGTAGTTGTTCCAGCTTGCCAGTCTCATATAAAGTGCGTACATTCCATGTACATATTTGTGTTTTAAATTTCATGCATATTCTGTGATTTTGGATACTTCGTCGAATACGATTTTGGTCGAACGTTCTGGTTACGTTAATCATAACATTTAAGCGTGAATTTTGCACCTCCACATCCGATGTGCCAGCTGTAGAAGCAGAGGGATTGTGCCGCAAATGCCGGTTACCCCGTGGAAAATTGTTTCCGTTAACGTTTTGATCCATGCTAGAATATTATTTAAGATTCAATCAGCGAGTGATAAGTTCACAGATTGCACGAAGCAGGCATGGAGAACAGACCCCCACCTGCCGGCTACCGGCTCCCAAAGAGGCAACAGGATTTTTGGTACGAATAACATCATGAAATTTTTAATTGTTTTATGTAAGGAAACTGTCGCCACCAGTAGAACCACTTCTTGCTTAAGCCTGCTGGCAGAAGCTCGTCCCAACCGACCTCACATCTCCAGGTCTCCTGCAATAGAATTTTACTAAATACCAAAAAATTGTCCAAAATACCATAGGGGTCAAACACCGCCATCATGATTCGCAACAATTGACACCTTTTCTGCAGTTGCAATTTGTGGCTTGGTCTGGATTATCGAAACTGACTACCAAATCGTCGACGTAATGTTTGCTGATGATAGTTAAAACTGCCTCCGGGTACTCTGCTCGAAATTCATCTGCGTTTTTCTTCTTTATATATTCGGCTATACAAGGCGAGCATACAGCACCGAAAATTAGTGGTGTCATAACGAATTCCTCTATTGGTGGATTTGCGTTGTCATCACGCCATAAAAAACGTTGCGCATGTTGGTCAGCTGAACGTACGATGATTTGAGAAAAATATGTCCCGAATGTCGGCTGACACTCCAATCGTACCCTGACGAAACTATATTAAAATTCTGAGAAGCGTTTGCACCTTTTCTGGGCCTTTCAGAACTGCTGAGTTGAGTGAGACATTTCCAATACTGGCAGCAGCATCAAATACTATTGTCATTCTTGCAGGTTTATGCGGGTCGAATAAAACAAAATGAGGCAAGTACCAGACTCGTCTACTTAACTTTCTGGCGTACTTTTACTCAGATATTTTGCCATCTCTTGCTTGTACCGCATATCAAACTCGATGTCGTCTTTCATCTTCTTCTCAATAGCTAACAAACGTTTCTCAGCCATCGATCTACTATTTGGCAACATTGGGGGAAAGGCTTTCCAAAGCAGACCTACGAAGTACTGGTGCCGATTCTTTTGGTGGTGTGCTGCAATATATGGCGCGCTTGCTTCTCATGATCGGATTCCAGTTGCGCTACTGGCAGATTAGTGCCAAGTATGATGTTAAGTACTAACTTACCAAATCGTGCAATTGTCGATATTCTCTCAAATGTAGAACTCGGGGACTAAATGCTGATGGCTACTTCATTGGGCCATATGCTACGCAGACTAGCGCAGTCTTGTCTGCCAATGGATTACCGTTTCCGGTTTGTACCATTTCTGTGGTGGCTCCTAGGTGGGAATGCTTGAGACCTATCAGCGTAACCGCCCTTTCAAGGTGATAATTCACAACGGCAAATTTTTCATATGTTCGAAGCCTTCTTTATTAAATGATTGTTCTGGCAAGTTAAGGATTTTCACCGTATATACATCTTTTAACAAACATCTGTGCTTGGTTGTACAATTTTCGAGTTCAACATTTACCTTACAAGCCTGTTCCGTCACTATTTTATTGTGGCACCAATGTAGCGTGAGTAGATGCGTATCACCTTATGCGCATATCATGTCTGCGACCTCAGCTTCCATTATGGATATCGACGAACCTTCAGGCGTGACTCGCCGTACTGTTTCGCTTGATGTTTAATGGTATAGAAACACAGAGGATCAGTGTGTTCGATCAGAATTGATTTCTTTATTGAATCTTACTTTCTTTTAACTATATACAAATTTCTTACGTTAATTCTAACTAATACTTACAGGCTACCTATACGTGTAACTTTCAATACTTTATTACAAACTATTCATGTAGTATACCTAAAAATGTCAAGTCAGCTTATGTGAACTAACGTCAGCCGCATTGACGCGGCGACGCACAGTGGCGCCTTTTGAGTTTTTTCTTTGCAAAAATCATAACTTTTGAACCAATGAAGATATTTTAAAAAATTAAAATGCAAATGAAAGCTAATTATTTGAAATTTTATTGTGTGAAAGCTCAGAATGTCACAGATACAGGGTGCTTCTAAAAAATTCGTCAAAGTCGAACATTTTTAGAAAAATGCAAAAACAAAATGTTTTTAGTGAAAAATAAAAAAAATAAAATGAGATTTGTCTTATAATGACGTATTTAAGCATTAAATAAGATAAACTAATGATTTTGATAAGATAGCGTGGCACTACCCACTTATGACTAAAAGTTGTATCTAAGTAGTCACGTAGTCAATAACTACCAAAATCGATAGACGTATTGTTTCTTTTAAATGGCAATACTCTTATAAAACTCAAATGCCCGTTTTTGGTGCCACAATAACAAGGTGCTTCAAATTTAATTTATAAGCCAAATATGTATTTTATTAATAACTAAAAGTTGTTGAAAGTGGTTCAATGAAATTTTATTTGAGCTAAAGATTAAACAGCCAACGAATTTTGGAAAAAGGGAGTGGCACTGCCCATTTATGCTAAAAAGTTTGATCTTAGTAACCGCTTTACCAATTTGTACCAAACTCGATAGACGTATTGATTTCTATAAAAATTTAATACTCGTTTGAAGGCGCAATGCCTAAGCTTTAAAATAAATTTGATAAACTTTAGAGAAATGCAATAACGAAAAGTATGTATTTATAAATTACTAAATTAATTAATTCTTTTATTTGAAATAAAAAATTAACTTGTACATAGATATCTTATTTTTCAATAAAGTAACAAAATTGATTAGTAAATCTCTTTTTCATTGTTTTGATAAGAAGTGAGAAACTTATTTTATCTAAACATAGTCATCGTCACTGGAACATATATCTAACAAAGCAACCATTTCTAAACTATACGCATCTGTAAGATCTTTTTGTGTTCTTACATACCTCATAGATGATATGACTGGATCAGAAGACATAGCTAACATGTTGAAAAGGTCTTCGTTTTGTCTAACACGTGTTACTTTGCAGGTGTTCATACGTCTATATTTTTTGTAGTCCTTGTTCTAAGATTCTTGAGCTTCTTCAGACAATTCTCTTACTGGTAAGCACTGGTACTCTATTAAATCTTTTCCATGTGCTAAAATTTTATCTACCGTTGGTGTAAGTTTCTTCTCAGGATACTTTTGATGCAGCAGCTCTGTAGTTTTAGATGCATATTCTCCAAATTTGGGTCCATTAACTGGTTCATGACAGTTTAAAATATTTAAAATTACTCCCAATCTTTTCACAATATCTCTATCAACTCCTGTTATGCAAGCAGTCACTTCATCGTTTTCAAAAAATCTTCTTGAGGAGTTACCATCATTTGTATTTCCGTATCCATACTTTGGACAGTCAACTCTAAGGGCAATCTCTTTATAGAATGCATCCTGAATAATTTTTTTTCTCCTGTTTTGTTTCTCCTTACATGTTGTATTGTCGTCGAAAACTTCTCATTGTTGTGGTAGTGTATAAGCCAGCTTCAAAACAAATTCCATACATCTTATCCTAGCATGCAAAGGAGATATTCCATACTCATAATTTAGTTCGTCAGTTATTAAATCATCAAGATTTTCAAAGCCCTTTTAGCTCTTCTTACAAATTGGACATTTCATTATAGATGTCGTATTTGTTATTAAGTTCAAAACTTTTCCATCGACCATTGTTAGAAGAAAAGCATGCTTTATTGTAATGACATTCCCCTCTTCAATTTCAATTATTGTTGGTTCTAATTTCTAATAAAGATATGAAAAATCTGATTGTTTATATCACTCACTGTAGCTTTTATGAGTTCCGAAGACTCCTTCTCGTATTTAAATAATATCGGGCGGCACAATATAGTTGATGACGGACGTGGATTTTTCCAATATTCTGAAGCTTTATCTTTTAGTCGTAATGGAACAATAGAAGCCATAAACATATTACTATCTGTAATTGTTTCATCGTCTACATTTATTCTTTGTTTATATGAGCGTTGTCCTGATGATCCATCACAGCCCCAATTAGTTATCAATGCTAGCTCCTTTGACAGTGATTTCAACTTTTCCTCAATAAAGCTTTGAAGGAGTCGTGTAGACGTATGATCCATTAGGTTTTGTAGCTCAATTTCAGCTGATACTTCGGTTATTTTGGGACTTAGAGGAACTGCTTCTTTCTTGGTTTGAGTAATTTTTTTGTATCCAGGTAAAATATCGGCATTACGTTGCAATAATGACTTACGCAATATAATATATTTTTTCTTCGTAAAATCGGGGCCTATAAACAGAGCCAAAGCTTCTTCGGGAGTGTATTTCCTAGGTAGCGCATTTGGTGGTGTGGGAATGCTGGTTTTGATCCTCATCAGTCGCACTGGACTTGCTACCGCAACTGCTTCTGTTATATGAGACTTCACGTTTTCTTTTTTTTTTTATATTTAATAGCCAGTGCTTCTGAAAGATGAGCCGTGGCCATAGCTTTTGTGGTATCAGACAGCTTCCCTTTCCTTGTATAGGTAGAACACCCTTCTATGGGTTTTTTGGTCTCCCTCTAGTTGGATTGGTTGACGTGCTAGGCGTTTCTTCGTCCAAAAAAGTTTTGTCAGCTAGCTACTTGTCATGCTTACTTAGAAATTTTGAATTGTTACGATAGCGGCCCTTCCATTTTCTTTCTATCATAATGTGTTGTAAACCAAGTTTCTTTAATGCTTGTTTCCCTCGCTAATTCTCTCATAATAGCCTCAACGAAGTCCCGTCTTGACTTTGTAGATTTAATCACCGCAAAAAGATTCGAGTTTTCTAGATACATATTAGAATTGGCTTCGAGTGTATCTGACTAAATATTAAACTGTGAACTAGTTAATATTTAAAAATACTATTCACTTTATTTAAGTAAACAGAATACTAAGTTCCTTAATCTCCAAAAGACGAATGATAATGTGCATTGTATGATGGATAGCTTTATATACCTACCCAAATTATTAAAACGAATTTCAGGTATACTATTCGTAACTAAAAAAATGTTTGTAAATGTTGTTAACAAGTTCCAATAACAAAAACGACCTTACAGCTGTACTGAATTATATATACCTGCTCAGGCGCGTATTTATGCCCAAGGTTGTTTAACTTTATTTGATGTAAAAAGTGAAGTTGCAGCTGGATGCAGGTAGACTTTATGAATTTAGGTAACTGAATATTTCACAAATAGCTACTGTTAATTTGACGGAGCACATATTTTAACATATTTTTTTTTTTCATCAAAGTTTTAAAAAGGGCCTAAAAATAGGCATTTCGAAAAACAGGTATATCCGCCAACTTTTAACAAAAAAAAAACAATTTTTTTTGTTTCAATCCTAAATTAAATTATCTTTAATTGCTTTACAACCGGCAGCCTTATTTACTCACAAAACCATTTTAAATACAACGAAAAAGAAGAAAAATTTCAAATTATTCCCAATGTTGAAAATTGGTCAACTTTGAGCGGCTCTACCTGGTAAACTATAATTTTCTGTGAAAAAAACAGTTGTATATTCTTGATCCCTGGAAAATTCTCTATTAGAAACATGTATTGGATTTACCGAACGCTTTCATGGTTTTTTTGATTTTTACCATGCTTTAACGGCAGAGGCGCCACTGTGCGACGGTTGTTCCGTCTGTTTGACTCATAGAATTTGTAATTCTAGTTATTACCACATGTTATTGTTTCCTAAAATGTCGATCACCCGTTGTGAGGGTTGTGACTTATAAGTGGGTCATATGTTGACTAAGCGTGTGGTCGAAATGCGCATACATTAGGATGCGCGATATATGCTACACCTTCCCTTTTTTTTTTTTTTTTTAAATATACGTATATATCTGCACTCAGTTATATATGTTTTTTTAGTGATACTTATATGTGTATGTATAGTTAAATGTATGTTTATTTTTCAAACGACTGAGTGACCTACAAGGTGGCGCAAAAGTAAGCTTCCGATGTTCAGCATATCGGTTGTGGCACATGCAGTGTGTGCTGTTGCACCGTCTTTTTGGAACCACATTGCAGTATTATTCCCGGTAAGATGCTGACCTTTTTTTACAACATTCTCGTTTCTATTTTATTTTTATTGTAAGTCCCCAACAGTCGAGGCACATCGCTTAATATGTTGCCCAGTGACCTAATTTAACCACACTGGAGCGTAGCTACCACTATTTTCCCTACAAATCGTCAGGGTGAGAAAGCTATCTTATAAATAATATGTTATAGGCAAATAGTATGGCGTTTATTTAGAGATTTGGGTCATACGCGGCATTTTACGTCAGATGGTCTGCCTGTCACCCATGCTGACATTACCTGCTACCTACTATAAATACAAGACAAACGACAACAACAGATCAGAACGAAAATCGACACTGATGATGGCACAACGCCGAAACCGGTTTGTCTCAAAACCAAATTTGACAAGGGATGACGAAAAATCGTTCCAATATACATATTTTATGAGTCTTATACTAAGAGTGTTCATATAACAGAACAGCTTTGGAACAAATATTCATATTTTGCTTTTGAAAAATTTAGATTTCTTTTTTATATGTTTACAGCTAAATTCATTTGACGTATGTTTAAGGGATAATCTTATGAACATTCCCTATATATGTCGAAGCATCCCATGGCGTGTCAGTATGCTCGGAGATCACATTTCCTCGATTTCACCAAAATTTATTGAAAATTCCCCGATGCTAGTATCCCAGTCTCGAAACCAAAAGGGCGTAATTTAAGAGCCAAAATTTTCTATTTTTTTGTTGAATTTTGTAAGACTCTTAAGTGACTAACGGTTGACGAAATGATGCGGAAAATGAGCATAAAGGGTTCGATTTCTGATTCGCTGAGCATATCTGGGGGGAATATTTTGATTCCGATATCTCATATGGAAATATGTAGGCAAGTAAAAATTATTGTGTATGTATTTGAATGCGATGTTCGGACGCTTTGCGGCAAATTGGTTGCACATTGTCAACTTCTGTGGCAGATCGGTTCGCCCGTCCGCGGTACGTTTTCTGTTGGCATCGTTGCGTTTGAACGAGTGCGTTTATTTTCTTGTGGCTGGTCGGTTCCTCCGATTGCGGTAGGGTTCAGTGGCCTCGTTACATTTTAACGAGTGCGTTTTACTATTGTGTGGGATGCCGGGCTAATTTTGTTGAGTCACTTCGACTAAACTATGACCTCCCTAATTCGTAAAGTAATAAGAACTGGGATTAGGGAGATTTAGAAGTGGAATAGTACTAGTTTTCGCCATCCGCGTTACCGGATGGCAGTAGGACCAGTTTCGTGATTGGTGTGGTAGTCTGGCCCTTCGCGGTATCAAGCACTACGACTCGAACTCGGTAATCTGGGGCACAATGTAGTTGGGCGATTCGTCCTAGTCTCGATTCGTTGGGAGGCAGGTTTTCCTCCTTTAGGACGACTAGGCTCCCTTGTTTTAAGTTTGATTGTAGTTTTTCCACTTTACAAGTTTCTGCAATTCGGTGAGACATTCCGTTTTCAAGCGTTTGCAACACGTCTGATTCAGGGCCTTAAGCTTTTTCCATCGGTTGACGAGTAAGGCGCGATTCTCGCTAACGTAGATCTCCGGTGGGGCTAATAGATGTCCTCCAACGAGGAAATGTCCGGGAGTCAGAGGATCCAACTTCGACGGCTCGTTGGACGATGGACTGAGTGGTCGAGTGTTGAGGCAGGACTCGATTCGACACAGTAGGGTACTAAACTCTTCAAGGGTAAATTAATGATCCGATACGATCTTTTTAAAGTGGGCTTTGGAACTTTTTACCCCTGCTTCCCACAGTCCGCCCATATGAGGAGCGCCTGCTGGTATGAAGTGCTAGGTCAGGATCTGATGGTAGTATTTCGACAGGGTTTGGTTGGGGGCGTCTTTTAGAAAGGCTTTGAACTCTTAGCGGAGGGCTCGAGCGGCTCCGACAAAGTTTGTTCTATTGTCGGAGTAGATGTTCTTTGGACGTCCTCGTCTAGCAACAAATGTATCGAACGCTGCCAGAAACGAGGCGGTACTAAGATCGCTAGTGGCCTCCAAATAAATAGCTTTGGTCGTGAAGCAGACAAAGAAGCAAACGTAGCCCTTTGACCGACGACATCCCCTCCCGCTGTAGGATTTGATGTCGAAGGGTCCGGCGAAATCTACACCGGTGCTTGTAAAGGCGTGGGAGAAGGTGGTGTGTTCTTGAGGAAGATTGACGTAATTCTGATCCCTTACCTTTGCTCGTAAAAAGATTGTGGCTGCGTAGGCTCTTTCTGATGCATCGCAGAACCGGTGTATTTCCACCTCGTTGAATGGCATGAAATGCACCCATCCCGGTATTTGAATGTTATTGATTTCGTGATAATCCTGCATACAGCTTTGACACCGATCTGAGGTTAGTGTAGACACTCTCTCGTCCCAGTCAGTCCCATCTAGCTATATCTTCTGCATAAGTATTTTGGCTACTATGACGACTGATGCCAACCAGCCTAAAGGGTCGAACAGTTTGGCGATGGCTGAAAGTATTGCCCTTTTTGTTATAATCTCCCTATTTTCGATGGGTTTTGCTGTAATATAAAACGAGTCGGAATGCGCGTTCCAACGGATCTCTAGAGTTTTAACTGTGCTCGAATCCTCGAACCCCAGGAAATCCTCGTTTAGACGATGAGGCTTGGGTATTCCTTGCAATATTTTGCTGCAGTTCGACGTGCCCTTTCGAAGGAAAAAACCTGCTTTAGGGTGTTTTACTATGTTTTCTTAAATACTGTTTTCTAATTTGTAGTTTTTAATTAAATCAAATTAACGTTTCTTTTTTTGATAAATGAAAATTTTTAACTTAAACAATTTTTTTTGTGGATTGTAAAACTTAATTGAAGAAAGATATTTTTAATAAAATCAATTTTAAAATAACTACATTAACTATTATGTAACCACATATTGGCGATCCTGGAATCTGTTCTTCTACAATCAACAACCTAGATATTCAACAAACGGACATAGTGTCTATAATTATTACCAACCAAGTTTCAACGTTTGATTCAACTAATCTTCAATCAAATATTTATCATAGCATTTTTTAAACCATTCTTATCCAACAAACAAGATCCTTTTGCAGTTTCAATATTCTATTTTCGGCTATTTTTCAACTAAATTTTGTTAGATGATTTGGCAATTCAAATCTTTACAGTACGAATTCATCATCAACAACAACAATATCAACAATCAGCAATATATTAATTGTACAAAACTATAACAATTACAAAAAAAAAATCATTTCCATTTTTCTACAATCAATTTCCTATATTTAGAGCTTAATCCTTCACCAGCATCGTAATCAAAAATGTGTACATTTGAGTATCCTTCAAACCTAATCATCAAAACAATTTTATTTTTGATAAATTTTTATGTATGTAAGTACAATTTTCTTTAATTAATCAAGATCTGAGAAAATTCAAGTGCGTGTATTGAGTATATACATATATATATACATAACATCAAAATTTTATCAGTGAAATACAAAAATATTTAACAAGTCACGATAAATATAATGTACTCGTATACTCGCATATTTGCAATCATTTTAAATAAATAACCAACTAGAATTTAAAATTTTTCAAATTTCAAATATCTATACTGTTTTAAACATTCACATATTAATTTAAATAGTTTGTTTTTATTATTTATTTTTGTAAACTCTTCCTCCATTCTTTTAAATCAAAATGCTTTCTCACTCACCAAGACGAACACCCGCATTTACAACTACGGAAAATCAAATCAATGAAAATAAAACACATACCTCAAATCTTAATATTACTCAAGACATACGATGTGTGTTCAAAAAGTATCGCGAATTTTGAATTTTCGCTGGTTACGTATATTCGAATTTCGAATTTTTTGTGGCGTAATGTTGGTACTCATGTCTCTCACTTATGCCGACAAGCTCGGCCATTTTGAATGTTCAGTTAATTGTTGACAGCTGCTTTGCTTGCACGTGTTTTGAATCGTCCTCGATTTTTACCTATTTTTTTCTCAATGGAAGCTGCCGCACGAACCAAGACCGAAAAAAGCGCGCCAAGTTCGGTCGAATGTGAAAGTTTTGCTGACAGTTTTCTTCGATTGCAGGGGCGTGGTGCATCATGAGTTCTTGCCACAGGGAAGAACGGTCAATAAGGAATATTACCTGCAAGTTATGCGCAATTTGCGCGAAGCAATCCGCCAGAAACGCCCGGATTTGTGTGCTCACGCATCGTTGCTTGTGCGCGACTTTTTGGCCAAAAACAACACACTAATGATGCCGTAGCCACCGTATTCCCAGATCTGGCCCCCTGTGACTTTTTCTTGTTCCCTAAACTGGAGAGTCCCATGAAAGGACGACGTAACGCTTCTCTTGACGAGATAAAGACGGCATCGAAGGAGGAGCTGAACAAGATACAAAAAAATTATTTTTTGAAGTGCTTCGAAGATTGGAAAAACCGTTGGCACAAGTGTATAATATCCCATGGGGATTACTTTGAAGGGGACAAAATAGATATTCATGAATAAATAAATAATATTTGAAAAAACAAAAAATTCGCGATACTTTTTGAACACACCTCGTACATGCAAATAATACACCAACAACTCGAGATAACTTAAGAAATTTTTCTGTTAAACTTCCTCAATTTTGGGAGGACTGTCCCCAAGCTTGGTTTATTTTAATTGAAGGCCAATTCGAATTAAATAATATACGAGATGATAACCTCAAATTTCAAAATGTTTTGGTTGTTCTTCAAAAAGAAGTTATTGCTAAAATCATAGATATTGTCAATCCTCCTCCAACTGTTAATAAGTATGAAACTATTAAAAAAGTTCTTTGTGAAGGATTTCACTTAGTGAGGAAAATCGATTCGAACAATTATTTTCGAAAACAGAGCTTGGTGATCGAACACCGTCAGAACTTTTTTGAAATATGAAATTATTGATAGGTTCAGACTCAAGTAAAAGTATTGATTTGCTGTATAAGTTGTGGATTCGCAAACTCCCACAACAAATACAAATCCATTTGACTTCGTGTAGAAATCAGAGTATAGAAGAAATAATTATTCATGCTGATACGCTTTTTGAACTTATAAATAAATCGCAACCATCTTCAATGATAGCTATTGTTGAGAGGAATCTTTTTAAACAACAAATTAAAAATCTTACTGATTTGACAACAGCTTTGTATCAAAATATAAATAAAATTACCGGTGACATAAATGACCTACAAGTTAGATCGAATTCAAGAGAAAGGTCTAGATATAGATGAAAATTTTCGAGACAAAAAAATACTTTTCCTCAAAAAAATATTTTTTGGTATCACCGCAAATTCCAAAACAATGCTTTGTTATGCTGCATTAAACCTTGTGATTTTGTTTCTAACAAAAATAAATCTAACTCAAATTTTTTAAACTAAAATCCATTATGACGGTGACTGATAGTGGATATGATTTTAAGCCAACACGTCGCCTTTTTATTTTTGACAAATTTAATAAACTAAATTTTCTTATTGATACAGGCGCAATCGTTTCAGTTGTTCCTTTTTCCAAATTCAAAAGTTCTAAAAGAAAATCTGACCTTAAGTTAACTGCAGCTAATGGATCTTCCATTGAGACATATGGATCTAAACTTTTCAAAATTTATTTAGGGTTAAGACGTGATTTTGAATTCCCTTTTATAATAGCAAATATTTCAACACCTATTATAGGAGCAAATTTTTTGGAAAAATTTGGATTATTAGTAGACATTAAAAATAGATCAATTATAGACATGACCACAAAATTAAAAGCATGTTTGTTTTCAGGTTTTTGTGATATTTTTTCACTCAAAATACCAATGCAAGAAGATAAGTTTTCAGCCATTTTGAATGACTTTCCATCTAATACATGTGAACCGGATCACACTAAATTAGTGCAACACAAAACGGTTCATAGGATTGAAACAAAAGGTGTTTTACCTTTTTCAAAACCAAGACGTCTTGATCCAATCAAACTTAAGGTAGCAAAAACAGAATTTGAGTTTTTAGTAAAATCTGGAATATGTCGACCATCTAGTTCTCATATTGCATCTCCTCTACATCTTGTTCCCAAAAAGGAACCTAATGATTGAAGACATTGTGGAGACTACAGACGACTTAACTTTATAACTATACCAGATCGATATCCTCTTCCACATATTCATGACCTTAACATTGATTTAAAAAACAAAACTATATTTTCAAAAATCGATCTTGTACGAGCATGTCATCAAATCCCAATGGCTGAAGAAGACATACAAGGTGGTGCAAAAGTAAGCTTCCGATGTTCAGCATATCGGTTGTGGCACGTGCAGTGTGTGCTGTTGCACCGTCTTGTTGGAACCACATGTTTTCCAATCCCAATTCATCAAGTTGCGGCAAAAATAACTCGTTGATCATTGCTCTGTAGCGCTCACCATTCACAGTAACCGTTTGGCCCCGACCGATTATTGGTCAAATAAATAGTCAGCAATATTCCGCGTTCTGGAGCAGAGTAGCGTAACATTGTTTATTAACGTGTATTTCGCATGTGTTTACTACACAAATGTCAAAACAGAACTGACTTTAGGGGCCACTCACAAAATTTATAGCATTTTCTGATAGGAGGATTACTTTTGCGCCACCTTGTAGATGGCGTCGTATTGTAACAATACGCGAAATACCTGAGGTATTCATCCCAATCGTCTTTGTCACTGGATATGTATGAACGTATGTACTCGTTGAATGTCCGGTGACTGTGTTCCACAGTACCCAAAGTTTGATGGTGGTACGGTGTTGAAGTTTTGTGTTCGATTTTCAACAATTTGCACAGTTATTTGAATAGGCTATTTTTGTATTCTGTGCCCATATCTGTTGTGATTGTTTTTATTTGTCCGTAAATCAAGATGAAATGCTCGAACACGGTTTTAGCGACTGTTATTGCGTGTTTGCTTGGGACTGGGATCGCTACCAAATCTTTGGTTAGGTCGCATATAATGGTAACTGCATATTCGGTTCAACCGCATAAGGGTCCAACTGTATCGATTTGTACAATATCAAACGCCTTCGGAGGTGTCTCCGTTATTGTCATTGGCTCTTTTGGATGCTTACTTGTCTTATTTTTCTTGCAGTGGATGCAGTTTTTTACGTATTTTCTTACGTCTTTTTTCATATTCAGCCAGCTATACTTCTGCTTGATTTTATCTATCATGCGATTTATTCCTGGGTGGCCACCACTAATAGGATCGTCATTATATTTTTGCAGAATTTCCTTAATTTTCCCGGGATTTGTCACGTATATAACCTCTGGGGTTAGAGCGACTGTTAGTTTTTTGAGAACTTTATTACCCTACTGCATTATAATTCTTTTTAAACAATTTGTCCCCTAAGGACAACAGTACTTGTACAAGTCCTAAATTTCCGGCTTCTCTTTCAAGCCTGGTAAAGAATTGATCTAAATAAATCTTATCCTCAACAATTAGGTTACTTGTATCTAAATTTGCTACAAATTTTCTTTCCTTTTTTTAAATATAATTTCGGAGGAGTAAAAACGAGCTCGACATGTCTTTTTACTTTAAATTTATTTAGCGCTTCGTAAATTTTGGGATTCTCTGTGTGACTTTCGTTTTTTTCAATATTATTACTGTTATTTTTTGTTGCTGATCTTGTAGTTATTTTTAATATTTTACTTGCTTCCACTGACAAGTCTTTTAAATTTGTTATTGTTATGCGGGATAATGTGTCCGCTATATGATTTTCTTTTCCAGCTATGTACTCCGCTTCAAAATCGTACTCTTCTAAATCGAGTCTTATTCGTGTCAGCTTTGATGAAGGACTTCATTGAGAATAGGTATGTTAAAGGACGATGGTCGGTTTTAACTAGAAATTGTCTGCCATAGACATATGGTCTGAAGAAGGTTATGGCCCAATGGATTGCGGCCAATTCTTTTTCTATTGTGGCTTTGTTGGTTTCGTCTTTTGTAAAGGACCTTGAAGCGTAGGCAATTGGTAACTGTTTGCCATCGTGTTCTTGGCTAAGGACTGCTCCACAAGCGTATCAAATAGCGTCTGTTGTTATGCAGAATTCTTTATCGAAATCTGGGTATTGCAAGAGTTTTGAACTAATTAATGCTTCCTTTAAGTAGACACAAACTTTTTGACATTCTTCTGTCCATTCGAAGGAAACATTCTTTTTGCAAAGCCTAGTTAATTTTCTTGAATGTTCTGCAAAATTCGGTACAAATCTTCTGTAATAGTTGCAGAAGGCTACGAATCTTTTAACTTCATCGGCTGTTTTTGGTGTTGGATAATTTTGAACGGTTTCAAATTTGCTTGGATCGGGTAGTATTCCCTTGATTTTACATTTATGTCCTAAATAAGTTACTTCTGGGCTGAAAAATAGGCATTCATCTGGATGTAATTTTAGGTTATATTTTCTACAAGTGGAGAACACGTCTCTTAAGTTTTTTAGCATATGGTTTTCAGAACAACCTAATACGACTAAATCATCCATGTAGAGAAATGCTTGAGATGGTTTGAGGCCTGCGAATGCTAGTGTCATCATTCTTTGGAATGAATTGGGTGCTACTTTTAATCCGTAGGGTAGTCTTTTGAATCTATATGTGCCATTTTCGGCTGTGAATGAGGTTATATCCATGGAGTCTGGGTGTAATTCGATTTGATGAAAGCCTGACATAAGGTCTAGGCATGAAAAATATTTTGCTCTTCCAAGTTGGTCTAAAATATCGTCAATTCCTTGGAGTGGGAATTTGACTGCTGCTAGTTTTTTATTTACCTGTCTGTAGTCTACCACTAGTCTCCATCTTTTTTCTGTTTTCCCTGGGAGTGATTTTTTATGGACTAGTAGGATTGGGCTGTTATATTCCAATATGAAGGGTTGTATTATGTCGTCTTCGATTAACTTATTGACCTGTTTGCTAATTTCTCCTTTTTGTGTCTGAGGTAACCTATAATTTTTTATGTAAACGGGAGTGTCATCCTTCATGTGTAATTTTTGTTTATAGAAATTGGTTCGGTTTCTAGTGCAAATATGTCTATGAATTCTGTGCATAGTGTTGTTAATTGAGGGTTGACAAATTTTGGAAAATTTTTGGTTAATCTTTTTAATTTTTCTGTATTGTTGCAATTTTTACTGTGTGTTTTTGTTTTAATTAGTGTGTAATCGTCTAAATTTTCGGTCTCGATCTTGTAATTTTGAATAGTTGTGTTTTTATGTGTTGTGTTAATAATTCTAACGAAAGTTTGATCCTTATTTGTGATTGCGTTTGCTATAAAAATACCTTCAGATAGTTGTTGGTGTGGGATGAAAATGTTTTTGTTATCGGTGTTTACTTTAATTTGTCTAATGACTTCAGATCTAGCGGGGATCGTAATGGTATTGACAGACAGACGATTTGTTAGGTGCATTGTTATCGTTTTGGGGAAAATCATATGGTCTTAGGATTACTTTATCCTCTCTTTTTCCATAGTTTAAAATGCAATTGTACTTCTTTATGAAATCCAGTCCTATTATTCCATCGCATGGAATTGGAAAATCGTCGTCTACGACATGAAATTTATGGTAAATAAGAAGGTCGTCGCCTTTTAAGTCTGCTTTAATTGTACCTAATGTACTGGTTATTCCCTGACCATTGCCTTTTAAATCTGTAATTTGTTCTGTATTTATTTTATGATTTTTACTAATTTGATGCTTTTTCATAATGGAGATGTCTGCTCCTGTATCAATTAAAAAATTTGAAATCGAATTATTTAGGGACGTCCTTGTTGATATATAGCTGTTGAGATGTAGGTTTAGTACGCATATTTTTCTTTCTTTTAATCTTGAAGTGGAGCTAATTGGTTTTCCGTCTGGGTGCAGCTGCGCACGTTACGGGTCTGATTGTAAGGTCTATCGTTGTTTCGAGTTTGTGATCCTCTTTGGTTATAATTATTATTATTGTTGGATCTCGAGTTATTATTGTACCTCGATTGTGGTCTGAATCTCCTATTTTGGTAATTCCCATGGTTGTTACTTCGGTAACCTCCGCAGAAATTACTCCGGTACTGACTTTGTTGTCGTACGTTTATAATTGTATTTGAACTGCCTGTTATTTCGGTACAGCTGTTCGTGAATTTCGAGATCGCGTCGTTCATTGTTGTGATCGTTCCCGCCTGCATTATCATCTTGACCTTGTCATTGGAGCAGTTTTTGCACATGGCTTTGACTGCTGCCTGTGTGGAATCTCTCGTTGCTAGGTCTGGATTGAGTCCATCCGAGATATACGCTCCTTCTAATGACCTTGTAATTTTTTCTACCTCTGCTGTGTACTGATTAGCAGTTTTGCTGCGCTGTTGGATGTTCAGAAGTTTAGCGGCTAAAACTTCCACTGATTTACCCTTTATTGCAGTTTTTAATTTTGTTTTTATTTGCTCTATCGGGCTTTCATTACCGATGAAATTCCTTGCCATGCCTTTTAGCTTGGTCTTTATCATTGTTATCGCTATAGGCTCTTGGTCATCCTTGATTTGATGAAGTATATCAAGGGCATCTAAGAAACTGTGCAAGTTTTCGGGCTTACCATCAAAATCTGGTAGCACTGACGAAGTAGTTTTGATAAACTTAACTACTGTTTGCACCATTGTGACGTTTATACTTGGGGTATCTGTTGGTTGTAAATTGGGTTTGCTTTCTTCTACTGCTGGGGTTTGATTCTGAGAGTTGGGTTGAGTCGGGCTCTGGGCGCGCTCTGACAGCAGTAGATTGAAATCTATTTGAAGTTTTTCTTCAATTGTTGTTGGTATGTTAACTTCTATATTATGTCTGGCTAAAGAAGATACAAGTTTAGTTAAGCTTCTCTTTGGTGTTCTTCAGTAAGTATGTTATTTACTGATTTAATCACCTGTCCTATGTTATTTAACGATTCTAGAATTATTTTCAAATGCTTTGCTATCGTTTCGGTTGTTATGGGGTTACTTTTATTTATGCATTTGTATGACTTAGTAGATTTTGCTTTTTCTTCATATATCTAATGCGTCATATATTTCTTCCATTTATACATTTCTTCCTATCTAGGGTTTTACCTAGATGCGTTGTTGTACATTGTTCAATCGTGTTAATTTATTTTTTATGTAATTTTTGATTGAAATGGAAATTGCGACGATTAAACATGTAATTACGCATGCAACAAAAGCCAACCATTTATCAGAAAATTCGTCTTTATTTTCAACAATAGGATGTGGTTCGTACCTAACTAGTTTAGTTTCATAATTCTTCTCCGCGGAACTTTCTTTGCCTACCTCGTATCCTGCTATTCCTATCAGTATACCATTAAGCGCAACTTTCCACCATGTCATTGAAAACAAAAAAAAAATTTAGTTTTTCCAATTAATAGATTTATTTATTTTTTTTTCATTCAATTTACTCAATTTGTTATTAAAAAAAATTTTTTTTTTCACAAATTTGTTCTTAACATTTTTATTTTGTCTTTTAATTGTAGTCTATCATTAATATTTGTGGCTAAATTAAGTAGTCTAAATGTTTCAGCTATTTCCTTTCGTTTCATAACCTGTTTACCACCTCGTTTCTTTTGTGGATTTTTACGGGGGTAGGAATTTTTGGAGTTTCCTTCTTTTTAATCAGCTTATTCCTTCGCCGATACTCCTCTATAATGATCGGTGTATGACCTTGCTTTGCAGTATTACGACTCGCCAGAATTTGTTCGGAAGCTTTTATGAATTCTTTAATGGTGTCGTGGCATTTCTTGAAAATCCGATCAAATTCTTCTTGGGTCGTAATTTCTTGCATGTTATTTATCTACCAAAATTATTCTATCTTGTTTTACGTTTGTATAGAGATTTTATTTGCAAAGACTAATACGCGCTTAATTGCGCATTATTTAGCGTAAAAAGAATTTCTTCAATTAAGTTCCCTAAGCAAAGTAAATTGCTTTTGGTTTAGCGGCCGTGAGGCGTGCCTACCAATTTTCTATGTAATTCTACATATATAATTTAAATACTAGGCGTCAGTCTTGCTGCCAGTCAATGTTATTTCTTCTTATTTTGTTTCTCTCTCGCCGCCAGTCGGGTTGCTAATATTATTCCACTCTGTTTCATGCTTTTGCTACCAGTCAGACTGATTATCTTATTCCACCCTTTTTAAGCATTCGTTACATTCGATTGCTCATTTCTATATTGGTGTTTTGCAAGTAGTTATCACCGTGAGCGAGTATCTTCGTCCTCCAGGACCATCCTTATTGATAAATTGGAATCGGAATTTCGATCCTGTACGTCACCCATTTTGCTTTTATTTGTTTTGAAAATGTAGTGTATATAAACCGCAACAACTTTAAAGAATTTGTTTAAGCTTAATCGTTGAGAGCCAAGGGCTGGCTCTTTTTAAAAAAAATAAAATTAACTAGTTTAGAGTCATTTTAATGTTTCTTAAGCATTTTGCTGTTGGCGCAAATTTTTGGTTATTGAAACACTGGCAGGATCGCCATGTAATGGTAGAGAAACACAGAGGATCAGTGTTCGATCAGAATTGATTTCTTTATTGAATGTTACTTTCTTTTATACACAAATTTCTTACGTTAATTCTAACTAATACTTACAGGCTACCTATACGTGTAACTTTCAATACTTTCTTACAAACTATTCATGTATACCTAAAAATGTCAAGTCAGCATATGTGAACTAACGTCAGCCGCATTGACGCGGCGACGGTTGTTCCGTCTGTTTGACTCATAGAATTTATAATTCTAGTTATTACCACATGTTATTGTTTCCTAAAATGTCGATCACCCGTTGTGAGGCTTGTGACTTATAAGTGGGTCATATGTTGACTAAGCGTGTGGTCCGAATGCGCATACATTAGGATGCGCGATATATGCTACAGTTGGCGGTATCTCCGGCAACCATTAACTTCGCATTTTTGCCATGTCCCTTGCGTAAACACGAAAACCAAAGTTGTTAAGCCTTTACTAAGTCCCAACATTCATTGCCTTGAATGGCCCATACTGCGACACCTATGATTGCCTTTGCATTTGTAGCACGCATAACGTTCTCAGGCAGTATGACCAGGTTAGCCTTTTCGAGGCTAGATTTACCCTTTTTTTTTGCCCTTTAGCCTTCAAACCTCTTCTGGTCCCAACACCATATTTTTCATACAATTACGAGGAATATATAAAATTAAAGTTGAATGAAGGTAGTATTGATGACGAAATGCAGAAAATTACTTGTAAAAATTGTCAACTATTTTAAATGGAATTGATAACCCAATTGCGAAAAATATGAACTCTGTGCAAAAGAGACATTTTTTTTCAGTGGATAATTCTTTGAAAGTTACAAAGCCGGATGTATTTTCTCATTTTCAAAAAGAAGAGTCTAGGTATTCATCCAAGTCAAGTAGCATTGATTTAGCGGCAGTGGCGAAAACTTATAACCGTACAGTGGGTAAGTCTGACCTCTACCATAGAATTTTGGGCGGAAGTCCGAGAACATAAAAATTCATTAAACAAACCCCCCTTTTTAGAACTGGTCGAATTCGTATTTAACTTTTTGGTATTACCTTTCAGTAATGCGGAGGTTGAAACTATTTTTAGTGCCATGACATTTTTTCTACTCTATTCAATCAAAAAACTTTTAATAATTAATTAAAAATGATTATTAATAAGTAAAAACAATAATAATTTTCATAAAAATTCAAAAAGTGAAAAATTATTATTCTTGGCCTTGAGCTCGTTTCATGAATACGTGCCATTAACATTTTAAAAAGTAAGTTAGGGAACAGATTAAAATAAAAATTTTTTTTTAATTTTTCTAACCTTTCTTTTTTTTTGCCGATTTAGCCTCCTTTTTTTCTAACACCTGGTCACACTGTTCTTAGGTTGGATGGCTTGTTAGCGGAAGGTTTCACCCAATCGAATTGCCTAGCTTGTGGTAACTTTAAACCATTTGTTTGAGTAAGATTATGTTCGCTAAATGTTGTTCGCTCTTTGCTGACTTCAAAAATTCAACAACATTTCTTACCTTAGAAGAAATCGGTACTATTTTGTCGATCTTGCTGTCCAAAATTGGCGGGAACTGCTGGAATTGGTTTATCTGATGCTTCACTAAAATGTCGGGTCGACCAAATCTAAATTGAAGCTCACTTATAACGTTCGGCACATCATTTGGATAGATTAACATAGATGCAACTGCCTCGTTAACTGTGTCGTTAAAAGTGGCATGAAATAATGGCCATTCCTCAATATTGCCGCTGAACGTTGGTAAATCGTATAATTTTATGGGAGAGTCGGTATTAACCATAACTACAACTTGGCTGTCTTCTTGTGTTGGCTGCGCCTTTTCCTGGCTGGCGGTTTGTGACTGCATACCTTCTCGTAACCTGACGATGTCCCTCTGTCTTTCCGTAGTGCTTTGTCTGAGCTCTTCTACCGATGTTCGAAGGCGTTCAAGGTGGCAATAATTGCGCTACCATTATCGTTGCCGGTTACACATTCTTGCTCGTTGACCACGATTTTACCGCTAACTGTCCTTTGTCCTCGATTTCTTAGCGAATACCCGTGTTCGTGTGTCATGCACTCGTCCGATCCAGTTGCCGTTAATCGTGGTTATGTACTTTTACCATAGACGGAGTGGACAAGTGTGAAAACTGTTGGGACTTACGCAAGCACAAATTTCTTCCACGAATAAAGGACGACACTTGGTGTTGGGTCACCGATTGAGAACCAGTGCATTGCCAGTTAGCTCACCTAATTAAAGTTCTCTATTTGCTTATGTGCCTATGCATTTATTATTCAAGGCCATGACCACCGCGGTCATTCGCCTTAACTACCGATATGCATTGGCAAATATGCTGGTAAATATTATTGCTGTCTAACGTAAGTCACTCAACCATTGTTTGATCTCTTTACGAGTACATCTCTTTTTTCAGTACATGAATTCATATGTACATACACACTTACTTGTACGCTGGAAAGTGTAATTATGTCTACAGCAACTAACTTATTGCCTTTTGTACAGGGTGTTTTTTTTACAGGTTTGTTTTTCGAATAGAGATAAAACTGGCATTTTGTGGTCAAATCTGGCAACTCTAATGTCATTTATGTTCAGTTTGGTTTGCCATTTCATCATGAACAGGTTGACAAAAGAACAACGCTTGCAAATCGTGCAAATTTATTTCGAAAATAATGGTTCAGTTCGCGAAGTTTACCGTGAGCTCCGTCCATTTTATGGTCGACATAATCGTCCATCAGAGCAATTAATTCGGTTAACCATGGATCGTTTTCGCACTACGTTTACTCTATGTGATAATACGCATCCGCAGAGACGTCGAACAGTGCGCACCGAAGAAACAATTGCCGCTGTAGAGCAAAGTGTTGAAGAGGACCCGAATGAATCGATTCGCCACCGTGCACAGCAATTGGAGCTTTGTCCATCAACTTTATGGAAGATTTTGCGCAAAGATCTTGGCTTGCGACCTTACAAGATCCAGCTTGTGCAAGAATTAAAGCCGCGAGACCATGCAATGCGTCGTGATTTTGGTGTATGGGCCGAAAATGAGATTGATTTCGATGCTGATTTTCATCGCAAAATTTTGTTCAGTGATGAGGCTCATTTTTGGTTGAATGGCTACGTCAACAAGCAAAATTGCCGCATTTGGAGTGAAGAGAATTCACATGAGACCCTTGAAACGCCATTACATCCACAAAAACTGACTGTTTGGTGTGCTCTATGGGCTGGTGGAGTCATTGGGCCATACTTCTTCCGCAATAATGCTGGATGGATGGATAATGCAGCTACCGTTAATGGAGACCGGTATAGAGCCATGATAACCGACTATTTTGTTCCCGAATTGGATGGCATGAATGTGGATGAGTTGTGGTTCCAACAAGACGGCGCTACATGCCACACAGCGCACGTCACAATCGATTTATTGAAGGAAACATTCGATGAGCGCATAATTTCGCGGAATGGACCTGTCAATTGGCCACCAAGGTCGTGTGATTTGACACCATTGGATTATTTTCTTTGGGGATATGTGAAGTCGCTCGTCTACACCAACAAACCAGAAACGTTAGGGGAATTGGAAGCCAACATTCGTGGCGTTATTGCCGACATACGGCCCCATATGCTCGAAAAAGTGGTTGAAAATTGGACCTGTAGAATTGGCTTTATTCGAGCCAGCCGCGGCGGCCACATGCCCGAAATCATATTTAAACATTAATGGCATAAAATTATCCTTCCAATAAAGCCAAATTGATGGACCTTAAAACGATTTTCTTGTGTTTTATTTCAATTCGAAGTTCTATACCCCTAAAAAAAACACCTTTTATAAGATACTTTTTTGTATGTTTCCGCTACTCATTAAATATGTATTTAAGAAAGTAAATTTGAAAAATAAAGTTAGTCTAACAGCTGACCACCGGTGTCATCACTTCGCCCCATAATCGTACTCGCAATATAGGTAGTTTTTATTAGATCGCGGTTACAAAAACGCTTATAATCCTACATTTTTTGGCGCCCAACGTGGGGCACGACATTCGTAAGGAAGTGAAACACTTATTTTGTCCTCTGGTGGTCAGGTTTAGACCCCTCATCGCCATCGTTGGACGTGCTGCAAACCATCGTCATCACTGTCTTCAAGCAACGTAGCCATCACCGTTCTTGGACAAAATCACCATCACTACAAACTCGCTATTTCGGTCTACGGTCACCGTCGGTACCATTAGGTTGAATCGCCGCTGCCGTTGCTTGCACTGCAGTAAAACCCACTTATCATCATGAACGTATGTATGTGTGTATGCACATTGATTTGATCACCTGTTTTATATAGCTTGCCATTGCCACGGTCGCAACCTTTACTTTTTCGCTGCCAGCCTACTTTGATTTTTGTAAATTTTTTGTCAAATGTCAGATGGATTAAAGCAACAGCGCGCAAATACTAAGAAAAGTATTACGCGCATTAAAAACATTGTGGAGGCTAGTTTGCGCCCTGGAGGTAAAATTCTTTCAGCTGCCGAATACAAATGTCGCTTGGGCATTGTCGAATCATATTTTAAGCAGGTACTGTCTATTCAAACGGATATTGAAAAATTGGATATCGACGATGGAGGACGCGCCGACCTTGAAGATTTATATGTCACCACGAAACTAGTGATACAAGCACACCTGGTAGACGATCATAACATTTCTCTTTCGGAAACTAGTTGCGTTGTGCAGCAAAACACAAAATTGCCGAAACTCAAACTCCCAACGTTTAGTGGCAAGTATTCTGAGTACCAGAATTTTATTGTATCCTTCAAGCAGGTAATTGACAAAGAATATAGCCTTTCAAATATTGAAACATTTTATTTGCGGAACTCACTTCAAGGGCAGGCTCTAGAAACAGTCGATGCTTTTCCGGTAACTAACGAAAATTACCCTAAAGCATTGGAACGGCTAAAGGAAAGGTACGATAACAAAACTCTAATTTTTTTGGAAAACATCTCTTATTTATTTGAATTATCATCTCTTTCGAAACCAAGTCTTTTGCAGTTGAGAAGCCTTATCGATAAGGCTTCTGCCATTTATGGGTCACTTCTTTCTTTGGGTAGCGATAAACAAATCTCTCAAGCTATGCTTATTTATTTGGTATTGCAGAAGTCGGACGAGCAAACGAATAAAAAGTGGAAAGAATCCTTGAATTGTAAGACATTGCCGACATGGGACGATTGTGTAAAAGTGTTGGAAAGGCATTGCCAATATTTGGAATCGATGCAAACTGCATTTGCCGGCTCATTCGTTTCTTCAGGTAGTAGTAAACTTACCACAAATAAAGGAAAGAGCCAGATCAAAGGATTCTCATTCACCTGCTCAAACACACGGTGCTGCGTTTGCTCAAATGCGCACCACAAAATTCACAATTGCGATCGCTTTAAAGCATTCAACCCCACTCAGCGTTTTGACCAAGTGAGGAAAATTGGACTCTGCATCAACTGTTTATCGAAACGACATCAACTATCGCAATGCCCTTCATCTCACAGATGCAAGGTTTGTTCAAAACAGCACCACAGCTTACTCCATCGAGGGTCCACTGAAACCCAAGTAACTTCATCATCATCAAACGGAGCAGCAGTGCACACACACACACACAACTCGTCATCTGACCAAGTCATCTTAGCAACTCCCAAGGTTTTGGTTCGCGATTCGTCAGGTGCTTATAGACTGGGCAAAGCCTTGCTGGATTCGTGCTCCCAGGTGAATTTTATCACCGAGGAATTTGCGCAAAGATTGTCTTTACCAAAATTAAAGCAAAACATTGAAATCCAAGGTACCGATAAGTCGTCAACAACTATTAAATACAAAACCTCCACTAATATAAAATCGCAGCAAAGTGAATTTGAGCTTCCTCTAACGCTTTGCATAACCCCCCACATTGCGTATCAGCCAGATCCCCAAATCGATACTTCTTCTTGGAATATTCGAAATAATATTGCGCTCGCAGACGACGAATTTCACTTACCAAAAAAAATTGATTTGTTGTTAGGTACGGATACCTTCTTTAGTCTCTTGGCAGTTGGCCAAATCAAACTTAAAACGAACTTACCAATTTTGCAAAAAACTTTATTAGGATGGGTTTTATCGGGCCACTACCGATCAAGAAATACTTCGTCTCAACGTTTATGTTTATTTTCAGCCAACGACTCTGTGGAAACCAATATGGAGAAATTATGGAAAATTGCAGCTAATGCCGAGCCTTGGACCCGAGAACAAACCGCTTGCGAGCTATTATATAAGACTACGGTTTCAAGGAACCAAACTGGAAGAATCGTAGTAAAACTGCCCTTCAGGGATGATCCCGCCTCCTTAGGCGACTCGAAGACCACAGCACTAAGATGCTTTCACGCACAAGAACGTCGCTTATCAAAATCATCTCATTTGAAGGAGCAATACCAGGATTTCATGGACGAATACGAGAGACTGGGGCATATGAGCATCGTGGAGTTTCCGATTTGAAAGAACCCCATTATTTCATTCCACACCACTATGTGTTGAAGCCCACCAGCACGACAACAAAACTTCGTGTCGTTTTTGATGCTTCCTGTCGGACCACATCACAGAAATCAAACCATTCAAAGTGAGCTAATTCTTCGCCGTTTTCGTTTATACAGATTTGCTCTAACCGCTGGCATAGTTGAGATGTACAGGCAAGTACTGGTGGATGAAAATGGCAGACGTTTTCAATATATTTTGTGGAGGAGGTCTCTGGGGGAAGAAATTCGCATCTATCAATTAAATACCGTAACTTATGGAATGGCTTCTGCACCGTATCTGGCTATACAAAGTTTAATATATTTGCCTGAGCTACATCAAGATCAGTTCCCACTTTGCTCTAACATCGTTAAATCATCATTTTACGTCGACGATTTGTTGTGTGGCTCAGATAACTTGACTGAACTCTTACAAATAAAGGAAGATCTCCTACAATTGTTAGCTTTGGGTGGATTCGAGCTGTCAAGGTGGCATTCAAACCATCACCGATTTAGACAGGATAACATCGCGAAAAATCTCAACTTGGATGAAACTGTCACCAGCGCCCTAGGTCTTCGATGGGATCAAGGACGCGATACTTTGTTGTTTTCGTTTGAACCAAGCAAATCTCAAACAAGTCGTATAACGAAGCGCTCCATACTTTCAATTGCATTATCTTTGTTCGACCCTCTTGGTTTATTGGCTCCCATTGTTATTAAATCCAAAATTTTATTGCAGGAGATATGCCTGCTTAAGTTGGACTGGGATGAATCCGTGCCTCAGCACATTCATTCAGCTTGGACAAGTTTTCTTACAAATATATCTAATTTATCAACACTCACAGTGCAAAGGTATTGTCTATCACCAAACACTGAGTCTCTTCAATTGCATGGTTTCGGTGACGCTTCCATTCGAGCATATGGATGTGCAATATGCACAGTCACCAAGTCCGGTGGCATTAACGTTCATTTACTCACCGCAAAATCCAGAGTCGCCCCCATCAAGAAGCAGTCGTTGCCAAAGCTCGAACTTTGCGGCGCACTCCTGTTAGCTCGTCTTTTATCAAAAATCCAATCTATTTTTTCTAATAAATCTTTTAAGGTTTTTTTATGGACAGATTCACAAATAGTCTTGCACTGGCTAAAGATGCATTCAATAACGCTTTCGACATTCGTTGGAAATCGGGTTTCGGAAATACAAGAACTAACTGCGGGAGCCCAGTGGAGGCATGTTCCATCACATAGCAACCCTGCAGACATAGTGTCCAGAGGATGTACAGTGGAAGAACTCAGTAGCTCAATTTGGTACACTGGGCCTGACTTTATATACAAAACTATGGAGGCCTGGCCTAAAAACGAAAACAAATGCGTTGATATGGAAATTGTAGAAAGCGAAAGGCAAAAATCGGCATTCAGTACAACTATAAACAAAAACTATATTCTTGAAGTCATCAATCAAAGGAGCTGGCGGCAGTATTCGATTAATCAGCTGGATGTTTCGATTAATTAATAACCTACGACCCGATGTTGAACATACGAACTCAGTATCTCTCTCTCCGCAGGAATTGCATCATGCCCTTCTCTGCATAGTTTGCAATCTCCAACAAAAACCTTTCGCTAACGATATTAATCTTTTACAGAAAAATTTACATACAAATGGACAATTACGCTACTTGAACCCGTTTCTTGAGACGGTAGAAGGATTTCAATTAATGAGAGTTGGTGGGCGGTTGGATCTTGCGGACATTCCAGCAGAGAGAAAACACCCATTATTATTGCCGAGAAAATGCGAATTCACTACTATGTGCGACATCTGCACCAAAGGCATTACCATGCAGGACCAAAGGCGCTCGTGGCGCTGACAAGGCTAAAATTTTGGATTATAAATGCGCGCGACGTGGCAAGGCGGGTGGTCCGATCATGCATACATTGTGTACGCTACAAGCCGAAATTGATGCGATAAGTTATGGGACATCTTCCAGTTGAACGATTGACTCCATCACGCCCTTTCGCCCGATGTGGCATTGATTTTTGCGGACCAGTTGATGTGTATCTGCGAATCAGAGGTAAGACACCCTACAAAGCCTACAGCGCGATTTTCGTTTGCCTTGCTACTAAAGCAATACACATAGAAGTCGTTTCCAATCTTTCCACTGACGCATTTCTTGCATCCTTGAAACGAATGATAGGAAGAAGGGGCTTGCCATCTGATATATTTTGTGACAATGCTACAAATTTTGTCGGTGCTTGTAATAAACTTGCGGAATTGAATTCATTTTTATTTAAACAATAAAATCAGGAATTAATTATAAATTATTGCGCTAATGAGTTTATAAATTTCAATTTTATTCCCCCCAGAGCACCTCATTTCGGCGGGATTTGGGAAGCGGCCGTGAAATCAGCAAAGGGTCATCTAAATCGTACCTTTGCAAACTCACGGTTAACCTACGAGGAACTCACAACAGTCTTAGTAGAAATCGAAGCGGTGATGAATTCTCGGCCAATAGCACCACTATAATCGGATCCACACGACTACGAATCATTGAGACCAGGCCACTTTAGCATTGGCGGTGCACTAAAGGCACTTCCGGAGCTAAGCAAATCATCCCAAATAAACAATTCGCAACACTGGGCACAAATAACTGCAACTAAACGACATTTCTGGAAGCAATGGTCACATGAATACATCAACGAACTACAAGTACGCTCAAAGTGGTCTATAGATCGGCAAAACATCGAAAATAACAGTATGGTTATCATACATGAAGAGAACTTATCTCCCCAAAAATGGCTATTGGGTAGAAAGTTAATTGCATACCAGGAAATGATTCGAAAGTTCGTGTGGTTGACGTTCGCACATCGAAGGGAATCATTCGGCGCCCCATTCACAAGTTGTCCATTTTACCAGTTTGAAATGTCTTTCAACGGGGCCGGGATGTTGGGTCACCGATTGAGAACCACTGCATTGCCAGTTAGCTCACCTAATTAAAGTTCTCTATTTGCTTTTGTGCCTATGCATATATTATTCAAGGCCATGACCACCGCGGTCATTCTTAACTACCGATATGCATTGGCAAATATGCTGGTAAATATTATTGCTGTTTAACGTTAGTCACTCAAGCATTGTTTGATTTCTTTACATTTCTTTTTTCATTACATGAATTCATATGTACAGGGTGTTTTTTTTACAGGTTTGTTTTTCAAATAGAGATAAAACTGGCATTTTGTGGTCAAATCTGGCAACTCTAATGTCAGTTATGTTCAGTTTGGTTTGCCATTTCATCATGAACAGGTTGACAAAAGAACAACGCTTGCAAATCGTGCAAATTTATTTCGAAAATAATGGTTCAGTTCGCGAAGTTTACCGTGAGCTCCGTCCATTTTATGGTCGACATAATCGTCCATCAGAGCAATTACGTTTACTCTATGTGATAATACGCATCCGCAGAGACGTCGAACAGTGCGCACCGAAGAAACAATTGCCGCTGTAGAGCAAAGTGTTGAAGAGGACCCGAATGAATCGATTCGCCACCGTGCACAGCAATTGGAGCTTTGTCCATCAACTTTATGGAAGATTTTGCGCAAAGATCTTGGCTTGCGACCTTACAAGATCCAGCTTGTGCAAGAATTAAACCCGCGAGACCATGCAATGCGTCGTGATTTTGGTGTATGGGCCGAAAATGAGATTGATTTCGATGCTGATTTTCATCGCAAAATTTTGTTCAGTGATGAGGCTCATTTTTGGTTGAATGGCTACGTCAACAAGCAAAATTGCCGCATTTGGAGTGAAGAGAATCCACATGAGACCCTTGAAACGCCATTACATCCACAAAAACTGACTGTTTGGTGTGCTCTATGGGCTGGTGGAGTCATTGGGCCATACTTCTTCCGCAATAATGCTGGAGAGGCAGCTACCGTTAATGGAGACCGGTATAGAGCCATGATAACCGACTATTTTGTTCCCGAATTGGATGGCATGAATGTGGATGAGTTGTGGTTCCAACAAGACGGCGCTACATGCCACACAGCGCACGTCACAATCGATTTATTGAAGGAAACATTCGATGAGCTCATAATTTCGCGGAATGGACCTGTCAATTGGCCACCAAGGTCGTGTGATTTGACACCATTGGATTATTTTCTTTGGGGATATGAGAAGTCGCTCGTCTACACCAACAAACCAGAAACGTTAGGGGAATTGGAAGCCAACATTCGTGGCGTTATTGCCGACATACGGCCCCATATGCTCGAAAAAGTGGTTGAAAATTGGACCTGTAGAATTGGCTTTATTCGAGCCAGCCGCGGCGGCCACATGCCCGAAATCATATTTAAACATTAATGGCATAAAATTATCCTTCCAATAAAGCTAAATTGATGGACCTTAAAACGATTTTCTTGTGTTTTATTTCAATTCGAAGTTCTATACCCCTAAAAAAAACACCTTTTATAAGATACTTTTTTGTATGTTTCCGCTACTCATTAAATATGTATTTAAGAAAGTAAATTTGAAAAATAAAGTTAGTCTAACAGCTGACCACCGGTGTCATCACTTCGCCCCATAATCGTACTCGCAATATAGGTAGTTTTTATTAGATCGCGGTTACAAAAACGCTTATAATCCTACATTTTTTGGCGCCCAACGTGGGGCACGACATTCGTAAGGAAGTGAAACACTTATTTTGTCCTCTGGTGGTCAGGTTTAGACCCCTCATCGCCATCGTTGGACGTGCTGCAAACCATCGTCATCACTGTCTTCAAGCAACGTAGCCATCACCGTTCTTGGACAAAATCACCATCACTACAAACTCGCTATTTCGGTCTACGGTCACCGTCGGTACCATTAGGTTGAATCGCCGCTGCCGTTGCTTGCACTGCAGTAAAACCCACTTATCATCATGAACGTATGTATGTGTGTATGCACATTGATTTGATCACCTGTTTTATATAGCTTGCCATTGCCACGGTCGCAACCTTTACTTTTTCGCTACCAGCCTACTTTGATTTTTGTAAATTTTTTGTCAAATGTCAGATGGATTAAAGCAACAGCGCGCAAATACTAAGAAAAGTATTACGCGCATTAAAAACATTGTGGAGGCTAGTTTGCGGCCTGGAGGTAAAATTCTTTCAGCTGCCGAATACAAATGTCGCTTGGGCATTGTCGAATCATATTTTAAGCAGGTACTGTCTATTCAAACGGATATTGAAAAATTGGATATCGACGATGGAGGACGCGCCGACCTTGAAGATTTATATGTCACCACGAAACTAGTGATACAAGCACACCTGGTAGACGATCATAACATTTCTCTTTCGGAAACTAGTTGCGTTGTGCAGCAAAACACAAAATTGCCGAAACTCAAACTCCCAACGTTTAGTGGCAAGTATTCTGAGTACCAGAATTTTATTGTATCCTTCAAGCAGGTAATTGACAAAGAATATAGCCTTTCAAATATTGAAACATTTTATTTGCGGAACTCACTTCAAAGGCAGGCTCTAGAAACAGTCGATGCTTTTCCGGTAACTAACGAAAATTACCCTAAAGCATTGGAACGGCTAAAGGAAAGGTACGATAACAAAACTCTAATTTTTTTGGAAAACATCTCTTATTTATTTGAATTATCATCTCTTTCGAAACCAAATCTTTTGCAGTTGAGAAGCCTTATCGATAAGGCTTCTGCCATTTATGGGTCACTTCTTTCTTTGGGTAGCGATAAACAAATCTCTCAAGCTATGCTTATTTATTTGGTATTGCAGAAGTCGGACGAGCAAACGAATAAAAAGTGGAAAGAATCCTTGAATTGTAAGACATTGCCGACATGGGACGATTGTGTAAAAGTGTTGGAAAGGCATTGCCAATATTTGGAATCGATGCAAACTGCATTTGCCGGCTCATTCGTTTCTTCAGGTAGTAGTAAACTTACCACAAATAAAGGAAAGAGCCAAATCAAAGGATTCTCATTCACCTGCTCAAACACACGGTGCTGCGTTTGCTCAAATGCGCACCACAAAATTCACAATTGCGATCGCTTTAAAGCATTCAACCCCACTCAGCGTTTTGACCAAGTGAGGAAAATTGGACTCTGCATCAACTGTTTATCGAAACGACATCAACTATCGCAATGCCCTTCATCTCACAGATGCAAGGTTTGTTCAAAACAGCACCACAGCTTACTCCATCGAGGGTCCACTGAAACCCAAGTAACTTCATCATCATCAAACGGAGCAGCAGTGCACACACACACACACAACTCGTCATCTGACCAAGTCATCTTAGCAACTCCCAAGGTTTTGGTTCGCGATTCGTCAGGTGCTTATAGACTGGGCAAAGCCTTGCTGGATTCGTGCTCCCAGGTGAATTTTATCACCGAGGAATTTGCGCAAAGATTGTCTTTACCAAAATTAAAGCAAAACATTGAAATCCAAGGTACCGATAAGTCGTCAACAACTATTAAATACAAAACCTCCACTAATATAAAATCGCAGCAAAGTGAATTTGAGCTTCCTCTAACGCTTTGCATAACCCCCCACATTGCGTATCAGCCAGATCCCCAAATCGATACTTCTTCTTGGAATATTCGAAATAATATTGCGCTCGCAGACGACGAATTTCACTTACCAAAAAAAATTGATTTGTTGTTAGGTACGGATACCTTCTTTAGTCTCTTGGCAGTTGGCCAAATCAAACTTAAAACGAACTTACCAATTTTGCAAAAAACTTTATTAGGATGGGTTTTATCGGGCCACTACCGATCAAGAAATACTTCGTCTCAACGTTTATGTTTATTTTCAGCCAACGACTCTGTGGAAACCAATATGGAGAAATTATGGAAAATTGCAGCTAATGCCGAGCCTTGGACCCGAGAACAAACCGCTTGCGAGCTATTATATAAGACTACGGTTTCAAGGAACCAAACTGGAAGAATCGTAGTAAAACTGCCCTTCAGGGATGATCCCGCCTCCTTAGGCGACTCGAAGACCACAGCACTAAGATGCTTTCACGCACAAGAACGTCGCTTATCAAAATCATCTCATTTGAAGGAGCAATACCAGGATTTCATGGACGAATACGAGAGACTGGGGCATATGAGCATCGTGGAGTTTCCGATTTGAAAGAACCCCATTATTTCATTCCACACCACTATGTGTTGAAGCCCACCAGCACGACAACAAAACTTCGTGTCGTTTTTGATGCTTCCTGTCGGACCACATCACAGAAATCAAACCATTCAAAGTGAGCTAATTCTTCGCCGTTTTCGTTTATACAGATTTGCTCTAACCGCTGGCATAGTTGAGATGTACAGGCAAGTACTGGTGGATGAAAATGGCAGACGTTTTCAATATATTTTGTGGAGGAGGTCTCTGGGGGAAGAAATTCGCATCTATCAATTAAATACCGTAACTTATGGAATGGCTTCTGCACCGTATCTGGCTATACAAAGTTTAATATATTTGCCTGAGCTACATCAAGATCAGTTCCCACTTTGCTCTAACATCGTTAAATCATCATTTTACGTCGACGATTTGTTGTGTGGCTCAGATAACTTGACTGAACTCTTACAAATAAAGGAAGATCTCCTACAATTGTTAGCTTTGGGTGGATTCGAGCTGTCAAGGTGGCATTCAAACCATCACCGATTTAGACAGGATAACATCGCGAAAAATCTCAACTTGGATGAAACTGTCACCAGCGCCCTAGGTCTTCGATGGGATCAAGGACGCGATACTTTGTTGTTTTCGTTTGAACCAAGCAAATCTCAAACAAGTCGTATAACGAAGCGCTCCATACTTTCAATTGCATTATCTTTGTTCGACCCTCTTGGTTTATTGGCTCCCATTGTTATTAAATCCAAAATTTTATTGCAGGAGATATGCCTGCTTAAGTTGGACTGGGATGAATCCGTGCCTCAGCACATTCATTCAGCTTGGACAAGTTTTCTTACAAATATATCTAATTTATCAACACTCACAGTGCAAAGGTATTGTCTATCACCAAACACTGAGTCTCTTCAATTGCATGGTTTCAGTGACGCTTCCATTCGAGCATATGGATGTGCAATATGCACAGTCACCAAGTCCGGTGGCATTAACGTTCATTTACTCACCGCAAAATCCAGAGTCGCCCCCATCAAGAAGCAGTCGTTGCCAAAGCTCTAACTTTGCGGCGCACTCCTGTTAGCTCGTCTTTTATCAAAAATCCAATCTATTTTTTCTAATAAATCTTTTAAGGTTTTTTTATGGACAGATTCACAAATAGTCTTGCACTGGCTAAAGATGCATTCAATAACGCTTTCGACATTCGTTGGAAATCGGGTTTCGGAAATACAAGAACTAACTGCGGGAGCCCAGTGGAGGCATGTTCCATCACATAGCAACCCTGCAGACATAGTGTCCAGAGGATGTACAGTGGAAGAACTCAGTAGCTCAATTTGGTACACTGGGCCTGACTTTATATACAAAACTATGGAGGCCTGGCCTAAAAACGAAAACAAATGCGTTGATATGGAAATTGTAGAAAGCGAAAGGCAAAAATCGGCATTCAGTACAACTATAAACAAAAACTATATTCTTGAAGTCATCAATCAAAGGAGCTGGCGGCAGTATTCGATTAATCAGCTGGATGTTTCGATTAATTAATAACCTACGACCCGATGTTGAACATACGAACTCAGTATCTCTCTCTCCGCAGGAATTGCATCATGCCCTTCTCTGCATAGTTTGCAATCTCCAACAAAAACCTTTCGCTAACGATATTAATCTTTTACAGAAAAATTTACATACAAATGGACAATTACGCTACTTGAACCCGTTTCTTGAGACGGTAGAAGGATTTCAATTAATGAGAGTTGGTGGGCGGTTGGATCTTGCGGACATTCCAGCAGAGAGAAAACACCCATTATTATTGCCGAGAAAATGCGAATTCACTACTATGTGCGACATCTGCACCAAAGGCATTACCATGCAGGACCAAAGGCGCTCGTGGCGCTGACAAGGCTAAAATTTTGGATTATAAATGCGCGCGACGTGGCAAGGCGGGTGGTCCGATCATGCATACATTGTGTACGCTACAAGCCGAAATTGATGCGATAAGTTATGGGACATCTTCCAGTTGAACGATTGACTCCATCACGCCCTTTCGCCCGATGTGGCATTGATTTTTGCGGACCAGTTGATGTGTATCTGCGAATCAGAGGTAAGACACCCTACAAAGCCTACAGCGCGATTTTCGTTTGCCTTGCTACTAAAGCAATACACATAGAAGTCGTTTCCAATCTTTCCACTGACGCATTTCTTGCATCCTTGAAACGAATGATAGGAAGAAGGGGCTTGCCATCTGATATATTTTGTGACAACGCTACAAATTTTGTCGGTGCTTGTAATAAACTTGCGGAATTGAATTCATTTTTATTTAAACAATAAAATTAGGAATTAATTATAAATTATTGCGCTAATGAGTTTATAAATTTCAATTTTATTCCCCCCAGAGCACCTCATTTCGGCGGGATTTGGGAAGCGGCCGTGAAATCAGCAAAGGGTCATCTAAATCGTACCTTTGCAAACTCACGGTTAACCTACGAGGAACTCACAACAGTCTTAGTAGAAATCGAAGCGGTGATGAATTCTCGGCCAATAGCACCACTATAATCAGATCCACACGACTACGAATCATTGAGACCAGGCCACTTTAGCATTGGCGGTGCACTAAAGGCACTTCCGGAGCTAAGCAAATCATGCCAAATAAACAATTCGCAACACTGGGCACAAATAACTGCAACTAAACGACATTTCTGGAAGCAATGGTCACATGAATACATCAACGAACTACAAGTACGCTCAAAGTGGTCTATAGATCGGCAAAACATCGAAAATAACAGTATGGTTATCATACATGAAGAGAACTTATCTCCCCAAAAATGGCTATTGGGTAGAAAGTTAATTGCATACCAGGAAATGATTCGAAAGTTCGTGTGGTTGACGTTCGCACATCGAAGGGAATCATTCGGCGCCCCATTCACAAGTTGTCCATTTTACCAGTTTGAAATGTCTTTCAACGGGGCCGGGATGTTGGGTCACCGATTGAGAACCACTGCATTGCCAGTTAGCTCACCTAATTAAAGTTCTCTATTTGCTTTTGTGCCTATGCATATATTATTCAAGGCCATGACCACCGCGGTCATTCTTAACTACCGATATGCATTGGCAAATATGCTGGTAAATATTATTGCTGTTTAACGTTAGTCACTCAAGCATTGTTTGATTTCTTTACATTTCTTTTTTCATTACATGAATTCATATGTATTTACATACACACTTACTTGTATGCTGGAAAGTGTAATTATGTCTACAGCAACTAACTTATTACCTTTGTATAAGAGAATTTTTTGTATGTTTCCGCTACTCATTAAATAGGTATTTAAGAAAGTAAATTTGAAAAATAAGGTTAGTCAACAGCTGACCACCGGTGTCATCACTTGGCCCAATAATCGTACTCGCAATATAGGTAGTTTTCATTTGATCGCGGTTACAAAAACGCTTGTAATCCTACACTTGGGCTAAGTAAATTAATGACTTTATTAGTGCATATGTGCACACGATATATTGCAATATAACTTATACAGTTTGTAATACGAATTTCGAAGTTATATGTATTAGATTGTACCTCCAACGTGTGTTCTTATATTTGGGTTTGGCTTGTTGTTGTATTTGGGTTTGGCTTGTTGTTGTTTCACAATTGTATTTTATGTCCACTCCTATCTATGTTGAAATCGCAAGCGAATTGAAAAATCCTTGACTGCCCTTCACCAATAATATTTTCGTTTTCTACATTGTTATATCATTCGCCGGCCATTGAAGTGTTGCCGCTCACGTTGGAACGAAACAGGGTGATCAACATACCCAAAATACGGAAAGCTACAGGACTGTTCGGATAATAATGATGATGAAGAGTTTTGTGTTGAAGACGTTGATTGCTCTTTGAAATTAAATAAGGTGAATGAAATTCTTGAAGAACTTGGCGAGCCCACAATTCAAACAAATCGTTGTTCTGAGTTATCAGATAACAGTGTGAAAAATATCATTGCAGCCGTATTAAGCTCAGGGTATTATAACAATTAGCGGATATCGGAAGATGACTAATCGGCTTTTGTAAAAAACATAAGAGATGATAAGAACGAAAAAAGCTTAATTCTGACAACCAATCCCAGCAACTGGACTATAAAACGAACTTTTGACAAATTTTTTGTATCAAAAAGACTGACATCAAATGCTAAAAAATTACAGGTAAAAATTGGATTTCCATGCAAACCAGAAAAAAAGGTGGTATAAAAAGGAATGCGCGGCTGAAAACCTGTAATAAGAAAAAGGAAAGAAAGAAAAAAGATAAAGGCCCAAAAAAGGTTGCTACTTTTTAACTTGCGTGATCTTTATGAACAATTTAAAACATAACACCCTAAGTTATTGATTGGTCTATCAAAATTCAAAGACCTTAGACCCCGCGAATGCACTGTTGCTAGCTCAAGTGGAACGTATGATGATTGTGTCTGCAAAATGCATTAAAATATCGACCTCAAAATTCACGGACTAAAAAAAGAACTTACAAAATTAAAACCAAAGCTCGGTGAGACGACAGAAATCTGTTTGCAAAAGTCCAACTGCACAATGTTGTCTGCTCGACTTTAAGGAGTGCACTGGGGGGTCTGAAGTAATAAAAAGAATTAAGCAAATGTTGATCGAAAGTGAGATTGAAGAAATCACATTCTTTCAATGGATGAATACTGACCGGTAACTAAACGTTGTGTAATGTATTGCTTCAATCAATTGCCATATTTAAATATATCCACAGATGCGATATCGTGCAAACAACAGAGAAGACGGAAACCTTTGTAGCCTCACTTGGTACTGATTTAGTTTCAGTCATTAAGCACGATTTTTTAGCAAAAACTCAATCGAACTATTTTGTTGACAACAAAATTACAACACTTGGTGGAGAATTTGTTATATGCTTAGATTCCGCAGAAAATTACACATTTGAAATTCGAGATGCTATACAGTCCCACCATTGGGCAAACCCACAAGCAACACTGCATCCCTATGTAGTCTACTATCGCCAGAGTGAAGTAGCAAGTATGCAGCGTATGGCTGGTGATTATATAAAAAGCTATATAACTCTTTATAAGAAGGCAAAAAAATCTTTTAAAAAAATTGATTTTAGTTTTCGCACTCCCATGAGCACGAAACTCACGGAAAAAAATACAAAAACCGCCTATGTAGAGAAGTAGCATTAAAAAGTACCCATCAATACCATCTATTGCAAACTATCTTTAGAAAAGAAATTCAATGCAAAATATTTTCAAAAGAAGTTTTTTCATCAAAGCATAAAATTGGTAATGAAAATAATAAGAATAATACTTTGACTAAATATCCCGGAGTGCATATTGAGTAACGATAATTTGAATAACTCGGGAACGATGCAAAAGTGCAAAAATGTTTTTGCATATTATTGAAGATAAATCTTTAACGCATAATTTGACGCAAGCTTTAGATTTTTTCAGAATGCAGAATGTACAAAAAAATACGAATGCATGGAACAGGGTGTTGTATTTCGTGTGTTTGTATTTAAACTATAGCCTAAGCCTTTTGTAATCAGTGTGCAAAATTTCATTCCATTATCTCTTGCAATTTAGGAGCTATCAGTTTTTAAATAGATGAATGATTCGATCATGCTCAAAAGTTTAATTATTAATAGCTCTTACTAAAATTTACTATTTAGTCTGTGAGGACCCAAAACCACCGGTTTTGGAACCCAAACATTACACACCACCCAGCATAACTGAATTACTTATTATTCACACGATATGAATTTTTATTAAAAATATATATTTTGAAATCATGAAATTTTAAATTTTTGGAACTCCCTATTGTACATAGTTAAATATTTATTATAAATATTTATTATATTATACCAAACTGAATTCTGCGGTATAAATTGGTACAAATACACATATTTTTCTGGATGCTCTAATATACATTTCTCTCCCGAACCCCCTAATACACACTTATAATAATTAGGCAAAATATGAGCCGCTAACCAAGCGAAAATTCTAGTTTGCAATAAACAAATATTGTTCAAACAAAGTAACCCGCATTCCAGCAAGCAAAAGGGTCCACCAACTCAAGCAGCGGTGCTTTGTTTACATTCACGCGCACGCCTACATATTTGAGCAACCCATTGCAAGCGGGCATAGCATAAAGAAGAGCTAGAAAAAGGAAAAAGCATTGTTAGCACACGATGGGAATACATCAAATTTAGCAGCATCACACATAGTGAGGAATATATGGCCAGCTGATCTAACAGCGCTAGCATCAATATGCGCGAACAGATGATAGCGGGCGAAGGGGGCATTCCATAATTATTGAATTATACACAAAATGTAAATTGTATTATATATATATGATGGGCTACGGTAAATAATATAATAACATAGGATTAAGAGTTTTTATTGTAAAATAGCTGTTCGCCTGCGTGCAGACAGAAGTTAGGTAGGAAAGTAGCCAGCTGACGCATTGTTCAGCGGTGAAAGAAGTTCCTGAGATTTTCTAGCTAACGAACTTTACATTTTATATGCAGTAGGGGGTTTTCTAACTCTACTGTTTGGAAGGCTAGTGGTGGTTTCCTACCTCCGCAACCTTGAATTACCTAATAAAACATATATCTTTATAAAACTTATTAAACAGGGGTTTCTCTTTAAAAGGAGAGGTCAGGGATTTTTCTCCATCCCACAGGAACCATGGACTGACCGAACTTAATCCCGGCATAAAGGAAAAGTCCGTCGCAAATGGTGCCCGATCAGGAACCTGAAGGTAAAAAGGTAAGGAGCAATGTAAGACATAAAGAAGGGACTGCGGGAAGATCATAGAGGAATCTGAATACAGAAAAAAAACACAGCAAGAAAATACCGAGAAGACGTACGCATTGGGAAGGGTGGGTGTATTATCTAAAACGCGAGGAGTTGGTGAAATACACTACGGAGTACGGCCTGGAGAACACCGGACTGGTAGATGAGCTAAGTAAGCACCTGGCGAGCTTCATACAAGCGCAAGGTAATAGCTCAAGCCTACATACTGGTTTTACCGAGTTAGCCCTCAAACTTGCAAGGCCAGCCATCACGATTAGCCCAGCCACTCCGAAGGATAGCGGCGGACAGGCGTTACCAGCTAGCAGCGGGGCGGCTTCGACGAACAGTACGACGTGGCACGAGAACCACGACCACCACGGTGCAGCGCAAAGACAGAAAAAAGTCGCGCAATAACCATTATCACAGGCTAACATCATGGACCGAGTGCGCAAGTGGGGCTTCAAGTACGACGGCGGGAAGGACCCGCTAGGATTTATATTCCTCGCTATGTGTATTGGTAGCACTATATTCCTCACTATATATATGACACGCTTGACATATGATAGCGGGCGAAAGGGGGCATTCCAGTTGGAAAGGGCGCATAAATAACAAGTAAGGAAGTCTAAGTTATGGTGGAACCGAACATTATATACCTAGTAGTGATCTATTATGTCATCGCAGGTCTATTATAATACTTTCAAACAGAAAGACGTATCGAGAGACGGGCATGGCTACATCGACTCAGGTCATCCTCCTGATCATTTCAGTATACTTTTTGATGGGACTATCTCTTTTTCTTCTTATACGTACAAAGATTTCATGTCCATGAAAGGTATGAAAATAAAAAAAGATATACAACTTCGCTTTTGCAGTGGGGTATTAACTACTTGCCCGGATATTTTACTTTTCATCCTGAACGTTTTGATATACATTAATAAATATATATCTCGAGTCGTTTATGCCGAATGAAGTAATTTACCTTGTGTGCGTAACAAAAATAGATATAAAAAGGGGTGTCTTTTATAGGCGCCAAAGAACTCAACCGATCTTTATGAAATTTTCACAATATATACATGGGTTCACTGGGTACAGCATAGACAATATATAGTTTTGGAAAAGTAGGCGGAGCCACGCCCCCAGGCTATATAAAGTTTCAATTCGTCATAACTCCGAACTTTTTTGGTCTAAATTAATGAAATTTGGATATACGCGTCACTTAGTCAATATCTACATAATTTTTCAAAAGTGGGCGGTGCCACGCCCACATATTTTGTGTTTTGTTTTGCTCTTGAAATTTCACGATATGTTCAGGAGTTCGCTGGGCACGACACAGTCTGCATATAGCTTTTGGAAAAGCCCCAGCTTATATGAAGCAGCAGTTCGGTATAGTTAGGAGTTTATCTGATTCAAGTTTATGACATATTGTATATAGATGTGATCTATGTATCAAAACGTCAAAACAAGGTATAGCAAGTATATTATAAAATGCAGAAAGCAAACAACGAATTTCAGCATTCTTTTGCAAAACTGAGAGACTAGTTTGCGTTCAAATAGACAGACGGACGGAGAGACGGGCATGGCTAAATCGACTCCACTCATCGTACTGATCATTTTAGTGAACTTTTCTCTTCTTGTTCGCATACTTACATACATATAATGTTTATGAAAGGTATGAAAATCAATAAAGATATATAACTTCGCTATTGCAGTGGGCTATTAATACGTGCCCGAAAAGTTTGCTTGGGTGTTTCCCGATTTGGCTAATTTTTGGCACGAGTATAATACATACTACTAAGAAGCAGCTGACCAATTTTCATTGAAATATCAATATAGAATTATAAGCGATTGCCTTTGAAATTAGCAGAAATTTTATGCTAAAAAGTGGGCGGCGCCAAGCCTAATTCTTCAAAAATGACAAAAATTTTTTGCGCCCGAGTTTTTCTTGAAAAACCTATTATGTGTGCAAAATCTGATTGATATAACTTGCTTAGTTGTAGAAATATCGCTTTTTAAATTTTACAAAAAAATTTTTCAGAACTATGTTCAAAAACTGAGCGTGGGCTTTAACCGATTTCGCCCATTTTTACAGCAAACAGTTACCTTTATATATAAAACATTATTACCAAATTTCGTTTCCACAAATCAATTTTTGGCGGAGTTATGGCATAAACAGTTTTGTGGAATACTCCACTATAAAAGGAACGGGGCCACGCCCATTTTCGAAAATTTTGATTTTTTGGATTTCTTTGTTTACGGAAACTTTAAAAGTGAAATATAAATGATGTAAAGCTATTTTAAGCAAAGTTATTGCCTATTTAATATATCTATGATCCTCTTGAAAATCTTTCATATAAAAGTGGGCGTAGACTTTAACCGATCCCGCCTTTTTTTTCGTGGAACATTCCTTGCATACCTGGAAACCTGCGTGCTGAATTTCGTTTCGATATCTTGAACGGTTTTTGATTTATGATTAATTTTATTTGTAAATTTTACTTAACCAAAAATTTCTTAAAAAATTTTGTTTTATGCCTCAATCTCATTGTATTCACCACATTTTATCTTTATAGGTGTAGTATGTACGGAGTAATCACTTTTTTTGTGTTTTCGAAAATATTCTATACATAAAAAATGGGCGTGGTTATTATCCGATTTCGCCCATTTTAGACAGCGTTCGGAGATGAGTGCCAAGGAACCCACATTCCAAATTTCATTAAGATATCTTAAAATTTACTCAAGTTATCGTGTTCACAGACGGACGAACGGACGGACGGACATGGCTTAATCAATTTCTCTTTTCGTCCTGAACATTTTGATATACATAAGTCAATATCTATCTCGATCCGTTAATGCCGTTACGTACTACCGTTACGCGACTAAAGTTAATGTACCTTGTGTGCGAAGCACTACTAGGTATAAAAAGTCATGGAACTATGTGTAACGCTGCGCGGTTTCACGGAATTTCGCTGATACCGGTGTGGCGTCACTGGCGCTGATACATTTATTTGTGATTCCGTAACGCCATGACGCCAGAAACACTAAACTACTACAAAACACCCCTGTACGGGAATGGCGCTACTGTTGATTTTGAGTGGAAGGTGTGTCTTGCGCTGCTGGCGTCATTGAGTTTATGTTTTGCTCTGGTCTCGCTACACTGAAGTGGCGCCACTGGTGCCATTGAGTTGAAGGTGTTTCTGGCGCTGGTGGCGTCATGGAGTTATGGTATCACAAATAATGGTATCAGCGCCAGTGACGCCAACATACGCGCTACAGCTTCCAAGGCGCTACGTTGAGAGGTATACCCAAAGACGCGTTTCGGTTTCAGGAATTACAATCCGAGTGCGGAAAATTAAGATTTGAAACAATTTAAAAGTTATTCACAAAAAAAAGTTGAATAATTTGACTTTGTTTATTACTTTTGGGGCCGTTTTCATAAAAGCCGGTTCACGCTAACCGGGTTTTAAATGACGTATTTTGTACGTATAGCTGTCAAACTAATCGCCGATCAGGCTTAACCGGCCTTTGTGAAAGTGGCCCTTAAACGGGTAAAAGTTACACCCCGCCTTCGGCTTCTTCATCAAGGCATGGATACGTATGTGTAGATACCCCATCGGACCGTTTTCGTTCAGTATACGAGGGTGTCTCCCAACCTATATTATTACCGGAGCAAACTATTTTTGCTCAATATTTTTAAGCGGGTAAAAAAAAGTTAGACTCCGCCTTCAGATTCTTTATCCTGGCATGAATAGGTGTCTGTAGATACCACCTCCAAACGCTTTGTATTAGTTTTCGGTGATGTCTTATAAACTGCGCCCCTAGCAATATGGTATCATTGCGCCAAAAAAGCAATTCGCGCAATTGCGTTAACGCACTGCGCTGATACCGGCTATGGCGCTGGCTTCAAGGTATCAACGCCAAAAAATTGGCGCCGCGACCCAGCCTTAATAGGCATAGTAGCCTGCTGACGCATTTCTCAGCAGTGAAAGAAGTTCCTGGGATTTCCTAACTCACGAACTTTACATTTTATATACAGTAGGGGTTTTTCTAACTATAATGTTTGGAAGGCTAGTGGTGGTTTCCTACCTCCGCAACCTTTAGTAGAGCAGGGTATTATTAAGGCATACGCGGTGGGTTTTCCTAGCCTCGCCGTATGAGAAGTAGTTTTGAATAAAGTATCATTGAATTACCAAATAAAACATATATCTGTATACGATTTATTAAACAGGGGTTTTTCTCTTTAAAAGGAGACGTAAGGAATTTGTTCTCTATCCCACAGGAACCCCGGACGGACTGAGCTTAACCCCGGCATAAAGGAAAAGTCCGTCACAAGTCAAATATTCATATGACAGTTTAAATATGTCTTACTTCATAATAAAATTACTTCTTTAGAAATTCGACATTTGTAGAAATTTACTTTACTCTAAGCTAAAAAATCAAAGTAGTCATTTTTTTACAAAAAAAAAAAGTACCGAAGAAGATTTTGTGATGAGATGTATGAGCTGTATGCAGACACCGACATATTCATCCGCCAGTGAAGGTATGCTTTTCGGCACCTGTCGGTGGAAGCAGAGGAAGACGGAGAACACCACTGCGATGGAAGAACCAAGTTGATACCGATTGACTATGCCGTGGTACTTCCAATTAACAGCAGTCGGCAGAAAAAAGAAATGACTGGCAAGCTAAACTATCCGAAGTAAATATAAAGTAAATGAAGATGTCATCATGCGCCGGGCGCCAAAGGGTGCCAAATGGTTCGTAAAACAATTAATGGCTGAATGGTTTTTATCCACAGCTTTTAGAATTTTTGTCTGTATGAATTGAACTTGCATCAAGCCACGTCTGTCTTAAAATTTAAGATATCCTTTATTTATATGCGTATCAAACGAAAAGTGTTAATGAGTGGGTGCTGCAATAAGCGATGTGATTGAGTCTCATATCTAAACTGTTTCGGAGAAACAATGATTAAGACCGGCACAGTCTATTATAAGTTCGGAGACGCTTCGAAGCGGGGGTAACGCTTCATAATTCTTTCCCCAATTGCAGTCGGTAGCTTTGTGGTTATTGTCTTTTACATATACTGAAAAAACTAAAGCACAAAAAGTCCCTCTGCTAAACATGACTAAATAAACTTGTATTTGCAGGTCTTACATTTCGTATTTGGTTTTATTTATGAAGGCCACATATTAGTTATATGAAATATGAAACAAAAAACTGTTTTCAAGGTTCATTAAAAAAAAATAATTGCACTTTTCAGGCTAACTAAAAACTTTGTGCAACAAAACTAAAGCACCAAATCAAAGTAGGACTTGTTTTTAAATGTTGTAAAAACCTTTAAATCGCTGTAAACGTGAGATACAGTAACCACGGTTCCCTTCCTTTATTTATCTGTTAAAAGAGGCTGGATGATCTGCAGAAGTTAAAAAGATTTGCTGGAAATAATTATTTCGTGGTACTTCGCGAAAGAATTTTACTCAAATTTAATAAAAGAAAATACTATTTCAAAATGCTTTAACATTTTTCATGGCATTATTTAGCGTACCACAAACGTTTTTCCATTAAACTGGCTGCCTTGGCACTGTACAGGGAGGTGCAAGTGCATGATAAACATAGTAAAGTAACGATCGGGCAATCGTTCGTGAACTAGAAATATTTCTTCTTGTTTCCATAAAAAGTCTTATGAAAGAATGTGTGATATCCACCCCATGTAGGACCATTTAAAGACGTGTACTTTAAGAACGATTACTTTACTTCGGAGCTTTGAAACCCTTTTGATTTCAGATAGAAGAGAAACAAGGGTTTTCAAGATTTCACCTACATTGTAGTACAATGCGACGAGGAATCTTAGTTTCTGTCAAATAGAAGTTTTCTGAAATATTAGGATGCTCTGAAGCTTGTTACCAAGCCTAAAGAACAACGCCTACTCACTTTTACTACTTCTTGATTGGTGAAACACGGTTGAGGCAGTGTAGGGGTTTTTAGAAGTTTCCCCGGTCATGAAGTGAATCCAATTCATACGATTGAACTGGTATTTATTGTTGGATCGTTTCATCTACAAAAATATTCATAAAATCTTCATCCTATTTCTTGAGCGGGAAGGAAGACATTCTGCCGCAACATATAGCGATTTGATTCCAAAAAAGATTTAGGGCTAATAATGTTGCCCTATTGTAGTGCAGAATATGATGGATCCTAAAAATCCGGAGGAAAATTGCATCTACAACGACTCTTTATTCGGACAAGTTGCGCAGGCTTGTACAGTTATTTCTTTAGATATTTTACTTCAATTATATTTACTCAATGCCAACACAATATGAACCTGCCATAAAGAGCCACGTAGATGCAACGAAATAACAAAAAAACGGGTTTGTCTCATAAATATTTGATGGTGATTTAGTTTTGTCGCTCCGCTTTTTGAGTTCATCCGATTCTTTGTACAACATGTTTTGGATGAGTTGGTAAACTACTTTAATTTATTCAAATTGAAACACCAAATATGTGTTCTTGCTGAATAAAAAATACCAAACATTATAGAACTTGTACTTACAATTTTTTAGGGTAATGTGTTTTAAATGGAGTTTCGGTGCTAACGTGTTGTCGCACACTGTATGTAATATTAAAGGCCTTTTACACGATATGTTTTTTTCCACATGACCTGCCACTTTTTCTACACTTATGTAATGTCGTATGGCTGTCAATACTTCCAACAGTTTAATTAATTGCTACTTTTTACACAATAAATAAATAAATCCAAAAAATTAAAATCAACATATGACAGCATATATGATTGTAATTGTGTGTCATACAAAAATAGAAACGTTTCTATTTCGTATGTGCATTTTTCTGAGGAAAGTTTAAGTTGCGTTTACAAGTTATGCTCGTTTTCATACGTAAAATGTGGCATATACACATGACAAAAACATATCGTGTAGAATGCCTTTTATATGGGTTCGGCCGAAGGGGGCGCTAAAAAAGTATTGTTCACCGGGCGCGAGTTAAGCTCAATACGCTGATATCCTCCAGTGTTCAGCCGTGTACCAGATTTCTATATTAGTCAGTATAGGGATTACCTTTTTAGCAGAGGATGCCACAAAGTTCTAAGGATTCTAAGAGTAGGAGCTTTTGAATGCCGACGCAATAAGGCCAGGTAGTTATAATTTCTATGTTATCAATGATGCAGACTAAGATAAGGTAGGGGTGTGCGTAGATAAGGTAGAGTGAAAATGAGACTTTTTACCATTTTTTTGAGAGTCTGAAATAAATTATAACGCAGAACAACCTTTACCGAGTAAGCTATTATTAGTATAATATATGTTGCAATAAGAATACGTACCAGCTCCTCATCATTAAGTGTGGCCCGCGGTACGGCTGATGTTAATCCGGCATTCCTTTTCGTGGCGGCCATGGTCTTTAGCAATGAAAGCAATTATTGTAAAAAAAAACAATTAATTTTTTTTAATATTTGATTGTTTCACTTGATACACCTTAAAGGTCTTATAAAGAAAAAATGTTATACTTTCATCATTATAACGCCATAAACTTTTACATATGTGTACCTACCCTGCAGTGAACCGCGAAACTGGTTAGTTCATTAACTAGAATTTCGTGCCCTTATTCATACCAGTTTGACCGACTGCAACGTTTCCGCTATCATAAGCAGCAACAACCCTCTAAAATTGTCGATACATGCATACACCAGCGAAAAAGAAAACAATTCAGTATTCGGGCCGCAATCATTCAGTTAACAACGCCTTCTTACATTTTAATTTTGTATTCAACTAATATTCTGAGTTCTTAAATATTCATGTTTATGTCATTATACCTTTCAGGAACATGAAATGGTATTACAAATTTGGCCCGATGTTTGTAATTATGAGAAGAAGAAGAGATTGACCCACCAATCTATCTCTATCTCTATGGCGCGATATACAACAGGTATATCATCATAAACCTCCTAAGAGATTTTTGCGCCAAGCTTCTCTTCCAATTTGTGGTGTGCCGATTTGAATTTTCCCTACAAATTGGTGGGACCTACAGTTTTTTGCCGACTCCGAACGGCATCTACAAAGGAGACGAATTTTTGCTGAGAAGCCTGTCATGGCAGAAATACACTCGGAGAGTTTGCCAAACCACTGCCGAGGGGCGACCCCGTTTTGAAAAACTGTTTTCAAATCACTTTTGATGTTACCTGTGCCAGGGCTCGAACCATGGACCTTCGGTGTGGTAGGCCGGCAACACTACCTTCACACCACGGCGGCCGCCCAATAAGTATACCGAAATAATCAGGGCGATGAGCTGAGTCGATTTATCCATGCCCGTCTGTCTGTTTGTACGCAAACTAGTCCCTCAGTTGTTGAAATATCTTGATGAAATTTGGTATGGAGCATTTTGCATGAGATTAATCATTTGTCGGAATCAGTAAGATCGGAGAAATACAACGCATAGCTCCCTTACAATCGATAGTTTCGATAAATGGTTTTTCGGCTATAAATTTTCCAATTAAAAAGATAGGAACGTAAAATTTTTGCAGGTTTGGTACTCATTAGATGTGTAAGGTGTGTAGTGAAAATCACCCATATCGGACCAACATAACATATAGCTCACATACAATCGATAGTTTCGATAAGTGGGTTTTGGACTATAAATTTGGCAATTAAAAAGGTAGGAAAGTAAAGTTTTGCAGGTTTGGTACTTATTATGTATGTAATGTGTGTAGTGAAAATCAGCCAGATCGGAACTTCATAGCATATAGCTCCCATACAATCGATTGTTTGTATCTTTAAATTATCAGTTTTGCAGAGCTTTTACTAATTGTGAGTAAGGATCGGACACTTAAAACCATGATGCGTATTCATGAAAGGTATAAAGTCTTTGGCACAGTCGAACACAGCCCTTTCGTTTCTTGTTTTTAAATTACAATTTGTACCATAAGCGCTTTCATTGTTATTTGTGCGCCTAAAAAATAAAATAAAAGTATTTCGTGAAAACTACCTATCGCCTTTTGGTGAAAATATTTTTTGCTTGAATGTTGTTACTTTACCTAATTTCTTTATTGAAGAGTAATGGGTCGTCGACGCTTTTTTAACCTTTACGGAAATAGAACCCTATATAAATACATCGAGCAGTGAAGATAAAGGCGAAGAAGTAGCTTCTGCTAAACGAAGGAAAATTGATAAAGTTTCTTCAAAAAAAATAATCGTCGTATAAGTCGTATACATTCCACCGGCAGATGTTGATGCAGTGAGTGACTAGGAACCTATTGACAATAATGAGATCATAACAGAAGTACGACCTATGACGGATATATGTGGGGAGTTTGAAGTCTAACATGAATCAGGTCTGGAAGATCATCATGCATCTTTTTAGTTGCAATAGCGTTGAATCTATGAGTGCATCTGAATACTTTTTATATTACTATATTAATTTGTTGCTTATTTATTTTCGTTCAGGCGGAAAACACCTTTTGAATTGCTTCTGCAGCTCTTCAATTAAGAAATAATGAAAATTCTCCTCGATATTACAAATATTTATGCTCACGAAAATAATATTGTAGTCGATATAACTAAACAGCAGATCTGTCGTTTCATACTTATTTTGATACTAAGGCCCGGTTTTTCAGTACAAGTTTAACTCAATTTGTCAGTTAAACTAAGCTTAAACTTGTTACGCAGTTTTTCAGTCAACTTTAAACGAAGTTTAAACGTAGTTTAAGCGGTCAATTCGGCAGGGTTAAACTCTAGTTAACCTGTCAGCTGTTTTGCATATTTCATGGTTTTGGTTGTGAAACAATAAGCTGAACGCAATTAAGAAAGGACGATATTTTTATATTTAATTAAATACTGGATATATCATCTGACGAAAGTGATTATAGTGATGCAGAAATTGGCGAAATGCTAACTATTACAATACTGAGGAGAAGCAATGGCGTTGAATATGTATACAAATATTATCTGCTGCCGTATCTAGATAAAGAAAAAACCAATGTTGCCGTATAAAAAGCAAATCTTAAAAGCGGCCTTAAACTCACACTGAAAAACCGCTTTGCAGTTTAACTGGAGTTTAAATTTATACCGAGTTTAAGCAAACTTAGTTTAAACTGAGCTTAACCAAGGACTGAAAAACCGGGCCTAAGTGGTTATTATAAAGAACCTCACGTTGAACATTATTGGAGTACACAGCAAACATTTCGTGTACCTATGGTAAAGCAAGCGTTATCACGGAAAACCTTCCAGTTGATCAAAAAAATGGATGCTTTGAATCGTAAGTACAAGGTGGCGCAAAAGTAATGCTCCTATCAGAAAATGCTATAAATTTTGCGATTGGCCCCTAAAGTCAGTTCTGTTTTGACATTTGTGTAGTAAACACATGCGAAATACACGTTAATAAACAATGTTACGCTACACTGCTCCAGAACGCGGAATATTGCTGACTATTTATTTGACCAATAATCGGTCGGGGCTAAACGGTTACTGTGAATAGTGAGCGCTACAGAGCAATTATCAACGAGTTCTTTTTGCCGCAACTTGATGAATTGGGATTGGAAAACATGTGGTTCTAACAAGACGGTGCAACAGCACACACTGCACGTGCCACAACCGATATGCTGAACATCGGAAGCTTACTTTTGCGCCATCTTGTACATGCGGTTTGGAGTTTTCGAAACGTTTTAGTCCATTGATGAACAAATGATACCATACTTTGGTGGACATTCTTGCAAAATAATTCGATTTGGTTTCAAGTATTGGGCTCTTTCTTCATACAGTAGTTATTTACATGCAGCAGCACGATACGGAGGATCTCCTGTACCATACGACAAGAATATAGGCTTAGGAGCTTCGGTCGTACTATATTTTTGGAAAACGTTCTAAATCGGGAGAATCATGCCATATATTTTGATAATTTTTTTCCTCGTATTATTTGCTTTGTTTGTTGAATGAGAAACGTTTCAGAGCAAGTGTAACTGTAAGAGCAAATCGTCGTATAGGTGCAAAGAAAATGCTAAGCACTGGCAAAGAACAAAAAAAAACCAATATGACTATTGTTCCGAGATAAATAATAAACTATTTGTTGCTCGATGACAAGATAATGAAGAAATAACAGTCATTCCCAACTTCAAATCTTTCAACCCTGTAAATGCTTCACAAATCTTGTGCAAAACTGAGAAAAAAAAATCTCTGTGGAACAACCTGGACTTATTCATGATTACAAGCAACATATGTGAGGGGCAGACCTACATGATAATGCTGTAACTAACTACCGCATTGGTATACGTGGAAACAAATGGTGGTTGCCATTATGGAACAATTCAGTCAACAGTACCACTGTAACGCATGGAAAATTCATTTTTTGATCTGTAAATCAGAAGGAACTCGTCCTATGTCTCAAATTGCCTTTGAAGCTGATATTTCACAATCTTAACTTTTATATTGTGAAGGCGTTTCAGATGAACTAAGTGATGCATCTGACATCGAAGAAGCAGAGATACCAGTCCATTTACCTCGCGCAAATGTTCATGATAATGTGGTATGTAACCTCTACAAACGTAAAAGATGTGCTATGTGCCACTCGCAAACCGTTTATAAATATAAAAAATGCAATGTGAGATTACATTCAAAATATTTTGAAGACTATCATACAAATTTTGGTAATGAGAAAAAGTGATATTACTAGTAAACATAACAAAATATAATTTTTTGAATAAATAGCATTATCAAAAAAAAAAAAATCCCAGCTAGAACTTTGCATTAGTAGCATTATTTTTATGATTCACATTTTAGCGTTTCAGCCAGCGTTGCGTTTTCGCAAAAAGTCTGCCCTAGTGCATCCAGAAACCTATCTTCCTGAAAATGTTTAAAGGTGATAAATAGTCCTCTTATATCAACCATATAAAATTGCAAGCGATTATCTCCACGGAAACTAGTACCGGTAGAAAATTGGTTAATTAACGCTATAACGCCGCAGCAGCGAAGCACCAACGAATAAGAAATGTTCAAATGAAACCCCGAAGAAAAGTGAAAACGAAACGACCACTTGTCAAATCAATTGTGTAAGTAAGTAACATTTTTTTTGTAATAATCATGGCGGAATTAGTAAGGTGGAAGCATTGCGACATACATACATCCATACATAAACTTTGCATGTTTTTTGTTTTTGTAATTTGTGAGTTTAATGCTCAATCGCACTGAGAAATAAGTGTACTGTTAAAATTTAAGAAAAAAGTAAAAATCAGCTGGTCTAATAACACGACCTGTATTAGTGGAGCATGGTAATATTTTAAGTAACATTTTTATACCTAGTAGTGCTACGCACACAAGGTTATTAACTATAATCGCCTAACGGTGGTATGTAACGGCATAAACAGATCGAGATAGATATTGACTAATGTATATCAAAATGTTTAGGAGGAAAAAGGAAATTGATTAAGCCACGATAACTTGAGTAAATTTTGAGATATCTTAATGAAATGTGGTATGAAGGTTCCTGGGTACTCATATCCGAACTCTATTTCAAATGGGCGAAATCGGATAATAGCCACGCCCGCTTTTTATTATATAGAATATTTTCGAAAATACAAAAAAAGTGATTATTCAGTACATAATATACTTATAAAAATAAAATTTGGTATGTACATTAACGTTGAGGCGGAAAATAAATTTTTAGAAACTTTAGAAAACGGGAGTGGCTCCGCTACTTTTGATTAAGTAAAATTTTGAAATAATATTCAAAAACCGTTCAAGATATCGAAACGAAATTCAGCACACATATTTACATAAATACAGGGAACCCAGCAAACGCACTCCTGGTAGTAACTTCGTATTTCCTGGACAATTTTCCAAATAAGTTTTCAGTTAAACAGCATTGGCCTCGGGATATAATTACCCTATATACTTCATGTACATGTGAATTAACCAAGTACAATAACAAATAATAAAACAGGAGTAAAGGAGGAATTTCTTCCAGCTATTCTACCAGAAAAATGTTTGTAAATTAAACGTAAAACTTTTGGTAATTTCCACGAAAATATACTGAAATTTTCCCTGATAGATACTTGTAATATACGCCAAAATATAGTTACAAATACCGGTAGTTTACGAGTATTTTATAGATAGCTAGTGGTAACTTAAAGTAAAAAATACAGATTTATTGCTTAGTAGCTTCCGTACAAATGTCTTTAAATACGTGGAATTTAGTGGTATTTTCTTCAATAATTTGAAAGGTGTTTTTTGTAAATATTGAATAAATTTCAATGAAATATACTGATTGTTGTAGTTTTTTGGTTATTACTCTTAAATTGATTAGTTTTCTAGTACTCTACTCAATAATTACAGCGAAGCTACCAATATTTTCCTTAGTAATTACTTACTTTTTGGGGAATACATATTCCAAATAAATTACCAGTAAATTTTAGAGTTATCAACAATAATTCAATTATGTGACGGACTTTCCAAATGCCGGGGTATGCTCAGTCCGTCCAGGGTTCCTACAAATAGAGTTACCTATGGTTTTTCTCCAAATGATAAAACCCTGTTAGTTATTTTAGTTTTGATATTTTTCTTTAATTCATTTTTTTCCAAATATCATCTACAATCTTAAATTTATCTCTAACTACGCTAAAAGTGGTGGAGGTGAGAACCTCTACTCAGCCCTACGTTCGGCGGAGGTGAAAACCACCACTTACTATAACTTAAGTTGCTCCTGGCTAAATTAAAGGCGGCAGAGGTGAAAACCCCTACTTAGCCCTACCGTCCACTGAGGTGAAAACCCCTGCAGAATATAAAAATAGTACTCGTGAGATGAAAACTCCCAGGTGTACGTTCATCGGAGGTGAAAACCACCGACTACTATGCCTAGCTAGTAGCTAACTACTCAATTTTCCTAAGGAATTCATCGCTCTTTTATACTAATTTGCACGCAGGCAAACTGTTACTTAACAACAATAAATACTTATATACTTATAGTACATAATCTTATAAGTTAACCTTTTACTTATTATTATTATATTTTCCTTATAAATTCTAACGTATATGTACGCTTTTCTTCCCTCATATGCCAGTTTCTTGCATTGCACAGAACATATGTACACACGCCTGTACGCTTTCCTTCCCTCATATGCCAGCTTCTTGCATTGCACCGAACATATGTACACCCGCCTGTACGCTTTCCTTCCCTCATATGCCAGTTTCTTGCATTGCAGCGAACATGTGTACACACGCCTGTACGCTTGCGTTGGTCACTTCCAGTGTTTCTCGTGTGTAGATTTGTATTGCTCTGCATTGTTGTGCGCTTAAATGTTCGCATTTTCTAATACTTATTGTTTGCCGTCTCCTTTGCATAGGCAGGTTTCTAACCTCTTAGCGTCGCTGCCAAATCTAGTGTATGGTAAAGCTCATATGTATATTAGAGTGTTCCTATTTGTAAGAAATTGATATTCGAATGGTATGTTCTTTTAAAAATATCTCAAATATATATATCTATCTATCTATGGCGCGATATACAACAGGTATATCATCATAAACCTCCTAAGAGATTTTTGCGCCAAGCTTCTCTTCCAATTTGTGGTGTGCCGATTTGAATTTTTCCCTACAAATTGGTGGGACCTACAGTTTTTTGCCGACTCCGAACGGCATCTACAAAGGAGACGAATTTTTTGCTGAGAAGCCTGTCATGGCAGAAATACACTCGGAGAGTTTGCCAAACCACTGCCGAGGGGCGACCCCGTTTTTGAAAAACTTTTTTCAAATCACTTTTGATGTTACCTGTACCAGGGCTCGAACCATGGACCTTCGGTGTGGTAGGCCGGCAACACTACCTTCACACCACGGCGGCCGCCGTTAAGGGGGTTTTCGTGCAAAAATGCGTATGCGGTTCATTTATAGAACGACATATGTGCAAAAATATAAAAATTCAGTATATTTCATAAAAAATAGTGTATAACTCAAATTAACTTCATTCATTAAGATATCTATATATATGTGTTGTGAGGGCTCCACAAGCCTCCGGGTTGGGGTCCTCACAATTCTATTATAATTATTTAATAAAGAATTAATGTATACAAAAAGATTTTTAAAGTAAACATATATATTAACTAACATGATATTTTTATAACTCGTAGGTATATTTTTATATATGTTTTTGCTTTCCGCAAACTTATCCAACAGGTTGAGAATTTGATTAGATTGATAATTTCACGACGATTATATTAAGTGCTTTCACTGAGAAAAAAAGAAAAGGTTGAAGAACGTCTGCAATGTTAATATCGACGGCTGCATGGATAATCGTCTTAAAAACGGCCCTACAATCCCCATGGTACTTACTTATTTTTTTTTTACCAACTGCTTCCGCCAACGTATGCTACACAAATAAACATTTACTTATGTATATTGAATTATATCCAACTGTAGACTAAAGGGCTTAATCGCGGATCGCTGTCTTTAGAGATTAGTCAAACGATTTTTTTTGAGAGTGGCTAACAGTGATGAAACTCTGATTCCACAAGCTCACAAATTTTTACTAGCACCAACGCATATTTTTGGAATTCGTATGGAAAACAACAAGTGTCTAAAAGGATGCACTCACACCGACACGGAAAAAGATTTTCAACATGGTTAAAAGGTGAACCTCGCCCAACAAAATTGCCCACTTTTTTATTCAGTTGTTTCCTACGCGCGACTCACTGTTTACCCAGGTTTTTTATCAATTGCTAGTTCGAAGGTAAAAGTTGCAGAATTAATTATAATACGGAAAAATCAGTTTGCAAATGACACCACTACAAATACCAAACACGTATTCACATTATAGAGCCGTTGTTGTGTGAGTAGACATGGCATGAGTTGCGTTATTGTAAAGACTTGGGCGATTTCGTTCAATTAATTGATCGAACGAACTAGTTCTTTTTCCTAAAAATGAACTAGGTTGCTCACTTCGAAACTTGGGTAGGAGTTCAGCGCTCGGCAGGCAAGAGTTGTTGTCGTCCTAAGAGCCAATTCCAAATTTTATGATACACATAAGCTCTTTTTCCATCCCAATATTTAGTTTGGTTGCTAAATCAATTTTAGCTCGCCCCTGCTTGTTACAACAGGGCCACTTGAACTACTACATTCACTGAACGAGGTTGAAAACATGTGAAAGAAATATTCCGTTCGTTTAGTAAACTGCTTAGTTCAATTGAACTAGGTCGTTCGCGAACTACACAACTCAATTATTATACTCATGATCCCTGCGAACTAAACAACTCAATTATTATACTCATGATCCCTGCGGGTTAGGGGTTAAGAATATGCCTGAGGTAGGCATACCGGTCGTAATGACGCTCAACTCAATGGTTGATCTACGGATATGGTGCATCTCATCTCTCATTACCCTTCCTTAGGGAAGGAGGGGTGAAGTGATCTAGCAGGTTGCACTGGTCGTACCAAATGGCTACTACGACAGTCGGGCAGTCCCGCAAGAGAGTACCGGAGCGTACCGGGTTCATATCCGGCCAAGGACTGTCAATTCGACAACACTCACCAAAACCTTCGGAATGTTTGTGTCGTAACACACAACAACAACATTATTGTATGAAGGCATGCTATCTGTGTAAACGGCTCTCCTGAGACCACGAAGAGTGACTTTGTTAGAAGCATTAAGCAAACAATATAAAACATGAACAAAAACAGGTTTTGCAAAAACAAAATATATGCCTATTCAAGCTAAAACTTTTGGAGCTGCGAGTATTCAACCAGGAATAATTTTTATTTTTGTACTTTTTTCGGTTAGATTTGTGTGAAATGAAATTAAACAAAATGAAACAAAATAAATTGCAAAGAAAACAGGAAATAAAAGAAAACGAAGCTAAAACAAAGGTAAGAAGAACGTAATAAATTATTTGAAAGGAAACTAAAAGAAAGAAAAGTAAAATCGATTACCAGTAAAGATATCACTTTAAATGAAGGTGAAGGAAAACAAAAGCAAGGAAAGGAAGCGGTAAAAAATTAACTGAAATTAAATAAATAAAATAAAATAAATTAAAAGAAGGCAAGGACCAGATGTTGTTAGTGTCCACGCTTTTGAACCATATAGCAGGACGGGTGCGATGAGTGACTTGTAGAGTGTTATTTTCGTTCGTCGAGAGAAGACTTTACTTTTCAATTGCCTACTCAGTCCGAAGTAGCATTTGTTTGCAAGAGTAAGTCTTCGTCGGATTTCTAGGCTAACATTATTGTCGGTATTAATGCTGGTTCCCAGGTAAACGAAGTCCTTTACTATTTCGAAATTATTGCTGCCAACAGTGGCTTGGTTGCCAAGGCGCGAATGCGCTGATTCTTTCCATGATAACAGAAGGTACTTCGTTTTGCCCTCGTTCACCACCAATCCCATTTTCTCCGCTTCTTTTTCTAATTTGGAGTAAGCAGAAGTTACGGCGCGGTTGCTAAGGCCAATGATATCAATATCGTCAGCATATGCCAACAGTTGCACGCTTTTAAAAAATATTGTTCCAGCGCGGTTAAGTTCTGCAGCTTGTATTATTTTCTCCAGCATTAAATTAAAGAAATCGCACGATAGGGGGTCACCCTGTCTGAAACCTCGTTTAGTTTCGAACGGCTCTGAAAGGTACTTCCCAATTCTGACCGAGCTGGCGGTGTTGCTCAAGGTCATTTTGCATAGCCGTATAAGTTTCGCGGGGAAACCAAATTCAGACATAGCGGCATATAGGCAGCTCCTTTTCGTGCTATCAAAAGCGGCTTTAAAATCAACAAAGAGATGATGTGTGTCGATTCTTTTTTCACGGGTTTTTTCCAAGATTTGGCGTATTGTAAAAATCTGGTCGATGGTAGATTTACCAGGTCTGAAGCCACACTGATAAGGTCCAATCAGTCTGTTCACATCAGGCTTCAGTCTTTCGCACAATACGCTTGATAGGACCTTATATGCGATATTCAAAAAGCTGATTCCGCGATAGTTGGCGCAGTTTGCAGGATTGCCCTTCTTGTGGATTGGGCAGAGAACACTTGGATTCCAATCTTCAGGCATGCATTCATCCGACCAAATTCTGCATAGAAGCTGATGCATGCGCCTTACCAGCTCCTCGCCTCCGTGTTTGAATAGCTCAGCAGGCAAACCATCAGCGCCAGCTGTTGTATTGTTTTTCAATCGGGATATTACTATTCGCACTTCATTATAGTCGGGTTGTGGAACGTCAATTCCATCATCTTCGATTGTGGGCTCGCGTTCGGCATCTTCTCTGGTGTCTTGCTCAGTTTCTCCATTTAAAAGGGCAGAGAAGTGATCCCTCCATGTTCTGAGTGCTCTCTGAACATCGGCCAGCAGGTCGCCGTTCTCATTCTTACACAAGTTTGCCCCGGGTTTAAAACCTTCTGTCATTCACCGAATTTTTTGATAGAATTTTCGGGCATTATTCCCGTTGGCCAGCATCTCAAGCTCCTTTATTTCACGCTTTTCAGTCTCTCTTTTTTTCGCCCGGAAAAGCCGCCTCGCTTCCCTCTTCAACTCGCGGTAGTGTTCACACACACTCCTCGTTGCATTCGATCTCAGCGTTGCATTGTAGGCTTCGTCCTTTCTTTTCGTTGCAGCGCGGCACTCTTCATCATCATTCCAGTTGTTTCTTCGTGTTCGCCGGAATTCAATTACTTCTTCGGCTGCGGTACTGAGATATGATCCCACTGCTCATGCATCCCACCAGGTTGAATTGTGCTGTCGGAGAGCAGGTGTGAGAGGCGATCTGCGAAATAATTGGCGGTCTGTTGCGATTGCAGCTTTTCGATGTCCAGATTTCCCTGCGTTTTTTGTTGCACCGGTTTTGTCGTACAGAGGCGGGTACGAATCTTGGCTGCTACTAGGTAGTGATCAGAGTCGATGTTAGGTCCTCGTATTATGGGAACATCTAAAACGCTGGAAGCATGCCGTCCGTCTATCACAACGTGGTCGATCTGGTTGCGTGTTTTTCGATCAGGGGACAGCCTGACACACATTTTTATATCTCTTTTTTTTAAGCACACAAGGTATGTTACTTCATTCAGCATAAACAAATCGAGATATATATTTATTAATGTATATCAAAACGTTCCGGATGAAAAGCAAAATTTACGGGCAATTAGTTAATACCCCACTGCAAAAGCGAAGTTGTATATCTTTTTTGATTTTCATACCTTTCATGAACATGAAATCTTTGTACGTATGAGAAGAAAAAGAGATATTCCCATCAAAAAGTGTACTGAAATGATCAGGAGGATGAGCTGAGTCTATGTAGCCATGTTCGGCTCTCGATACGTCTATCTGTCTGTCCGTCTGTCTATTTGAACGCAAATACGAACTGAAAGTATTAAAACAGACCTGCATAAATTGGGATGACATAATAGATCAGTACTAGGTACATAATGTTCGGTTACACCCCTCAAAACCCATAACAGAATGGTTCTTATTGAAAACAATCAGATGGCTTTATAAAACAAACTGAAAAGTATTAAAATAGACCTTCGTAAATTGGTATGCCATAATAGATCACTTCTAGGTATATAATGTTCGGACCTTCGTAAGTTGGTATGCCATAATAGATCACTACTAGGTATATAAAGTTCGGTTCCACCCGAACTTGGACTTCCTTACTTGTTTAGGCATAATTTTGTTTCTTTGTGTTATTTGAAAAATACTATAATTTTGTCTTTGATACCAATTATTAAATTTATTTGAGCCTTGAATATCGCTAAAGGTTGAATTTGGATTCTGGTAAAAATTCGGATAAATATTTTTTCTTTTGTTTAAGAAAACAGGGTTATTTCTAAAATTATAAGCCATTTCATTTTCATAATTTCTTATTAAACGCTCTCTATAAAGAAAATTTAAGGCATCTCTTAAATTATACCCAATTAGGCGCAATAGTTTGGAGTTCAAGGATCCATATACAAAAAAATTACTTTATAACACATTTGTAAGGTCTAAATTGGAATATGCTTCAATAATATGGAATCCATTTTATGGAATACATTCCAATAGAATAGAGCGGATACAAAAAAAGTTTTTAAAGTTTGCATTATACAGTATTAGATTTGATTTGCCTATTCCATCTTATGTTCCTCGGTGCAGATTGATCAGCTTGCACACTCTTGCCAGTAGGCGTTTGATAGCTGGCTTAGTTTTTATACGTGATGTTTTGAATGGGACCATTGATTGCTCTTATTTGTTACACTGTATTAAAATTAATGCTCCAGCTAGAAATCTGCGACATAGTGATTTATTTGCTATTGAAATTTGCAAAACAAAATATGCTCAAAATGAACCAGTTATCAGACTGTTAGCTGAATTTAATTTGATATGTAAAGAAACAGATTTAGATATATTTGCTAATCGAATTATATTTAAGGAAAAATTGTATATGTATTATTCCTAAATTTTTGAATTATTCTCTGTCTGTAAGGTATGTAAGCCATAGACTTAAATGAATAAATAAATAAATTTTAATCCATATTATTTTAAAATGTTTTTAAAATAATACTTTCCGCATTATTTGGACTACATTCTATTGGTTTAGCTTCATAAACTCATTTTTTTCAATTATTTTAAACAAAATTTCGCATAGTTTATTACAATAAATTACTATACCAAATGCACCAAATGTATTTATTAAAATTTTTCATGGGTTTGGCTCTAAAGTACTTATATTATTCAAGTCTAATCCTTGAATTTTATTTAACATTACTCTTTGCTGCATATAATCTACAAGTTGTTGCTCACCATTGGTTAGAAGTAGAACTGACTCTACTTCTCTAACGAAAGAAGTTAGGGCATGGGAAGCTCATCTCGAAATTCCTTAATTGGTTGGGCATCCCTTACTATATCTTTGAAAGTTAGTTGTAATCCCATTTTTATTTGTTTTCCATTATCACACTTTTATTTTTACTAGTAAATTCGACAAATTGAAAGTAGTTTAACTTGTTAAATTCTTTAACTTTAGTCCATCGATCTGTAGCTTATAGTAGGCGCTTGCAATCAGCTGGCTTATGCTGACCCTCACAAATGGAATATCTTCCCGAGTTCATATCATCCACATGGAGCACTGTGCGGCGTTTAAGCTCACGACCGGCAAGTTGACACTCATCATTTAGCGCAAAATGTGACACCTTGGCTCGCATGGACGTAGTCGTCACGTACTGGCTCCACTCAATGCGTTTACTCCTGGGTAACTTGGTGATGAGTTCGTCGAGTAACATCGGATTGAAGATATGATGTTCGCCTCCAGCAGACTCCAAAAGAATGTTTTTCACCTTTGTGGCAAACGATATAAGTTTGCCTAGCATGGGTTCAGAAATTTATGCTATCTCTCTAACCTGTGCTAATTGACGACGAACCAATTCCTCTGGATGCATAAAACATAGGCAAATCTTCAGCCCGACCGTTAAATTCAGGCAAATCTAATAATTTTCTGGAAAGGTTCAAATTATAGGGTACATACTGTAGGTTAGGGCAAGCCAGGCTAGTTTGAGGCGTCGACATCGGAGTGACCGACGACTGCGATGAAAATAAATTGTTTTAATGTAGCAGTGGCGTGTGGCACAAATCGCTAGGCATTGTATTTAACTGTGAAAAACTGTAAAAAATTATATAAGTCGACGGAGGTATACGTAGGGTTTCAATAAATGGGGTAGAGACACTCGACTGTGTATTGGTTAGCATGGGCGACGAATCAAGCTGTGGCGCTGACTGCGGCTACGTTGAAGGTGTCTGCGCTGACTGCGGCGGCATCGGGGGTGTCTTGGTTGACTGAGGCAGAACTTGTTATGACTGCGCGACGACGCTGCTAGCGTATGTAGTAGCAGAACTACCGTTATTCAACAACGCTGACCAAAGTGCTTCAGTTTGGCTATCCCGTCCAGTAGCGGATCAATACCAAATCGGCTGTAGAAGTTTTAGATCACTGCGATGGAAATGCTTTTCCACTGATAAGGATGCTATTGCACATTCTGGATACACTGCCAGTCAGTAATCCTTCTCCAGAAAGAAGTTTTTCTACCCCTCGGCGATTAAACACATGTTTACGAACAACTATGACTGAAGAGAGGCTCATTGGTTTAGCACTTTTACACGTACATTATGATATTTAAATCGACGTTGAAAACATTATAGAAAGATTCCAAAAAAAGGGAAGCGAAACCTTGATTTTATAATATAGAAATGCATCATAACACCTTGACGCTAATTTATGAAAAATAATAATGTATACTGTTTCAAAAACATCTTTGTCACAAAACTACATATTTAATCTGTCGACGAATAGATTGAAATGTACTTAATCCACTAAACATTATTGTTCACCTCTTTTTTTTTCATTGCTCCAATAAATATAGATTTAAGATAACTCCACTTAGTTAATAGACACAAGTGAAACTAGCTTATCAGAATGAACTAGTTTCTACCTTTGATCTGCATAAAATCATTTCCTGATTGTTTATTGTTCGAAAGCTAATTTGAGTGCTTAAAGATAAAATAGTTACGTTTATTCGTAATTATGTCAAAACGGTGTTCTGAAATTAATCATTCATTTATATTACTGACTTTCATGGCAATCGTAGTTGCGACCAACGGAGTTCTTTTGAACGTGGCTTGGCATTGGCAGAGAACATGTGTCTATAACTGCTTGACTAGCAGAAAAAACTGGGGAGCCATCGTCGACGTGCATTTGGTCACTTACGGAGGGCTTACTGGCTGGATGGCGTTTCCATTATTGGTGATAAAACTGCATTCTTATCCAATGCAACATATGTGGCGATGAATAAAATGTATGCGCAATCAACGCAGGCACGTGGCTTTGCAAATTCATTGTGCTAATAGCAAACGGATATTTTAGTGGGCAATGCTGTAAAAAAACTCGCGGCTGAAAATATTGAAATAATACGATGTGGCGGCGAAGTGGTGCTACGACGTTGCTGGCGCTGCTATGCTGCAGTGGCTTTACTGTTGCTGTCGTTGCGACGTGCTGGCTGTGAGGTCGACTTTGGAGTGGATTTGACATTAAAGGCATAAGGTCTTGACATTAAAAGGCATAAAATTCATAAACATAAAAACGTGCAAAAATTTTAATACACAATTTGGCTTGGACTCTCTGATGTTGGCAAAAACATCAATATGGCGTTGCGCTGATATGTAAGCGCAATATTGGCAGCCAAATTGAGTTATCAGCGTAACAAAGCTTGTCGTTGGCTTGGGTATGCGAATTTAACGCACTAGTACTGTGCAATCGAGATGGTGGCATAAATGATTGTTATGCGTGGTAAGGCTTGTACAGGTGGTTTATTTCCATTAAGTAAATACAAATTAATATAACAAATGGTGTCTAAGCTCTATGGAGGGCGAGTAGTTTTTTTGAGTTATTTTTTATTTTATTTTATTATTTATATTATACGAGTATTATTAGTTTAGAGAGGAAAAGGGGGTGTGCGGAGCACATATTAAATAGGGAGCCCTTTTCTAATATTTATTTAATTATTATTTTATTTATTTAAATTATTTGGTCTATATAGAACGGGGTACGGTGCACCTGTTACACCTTGTATGTATTAATTGGGGGCGAGCACTGTTGGCTCTGAGGCATTGCGCGGGATTGGCTTCCTCATTTTCGTTGTGTAAAACCCCCCTTGCACATATTGCATAGGGGCGATGTTTTGGGAATAGTAAATTATTGAATTATGAGTATTTTTTATTTGAGTTATTTGTTCTATATAGAACGGCGGGTGTGGGACACCTTTACACTTTGTATGTATTAATTGGGGGCGAGCACTGTTGGCTCTGAGGCATTGCACGGGGTTGGCTTCCTCATTTTCGTTCTGAAAAACCTCGGCTTGGGATTACAAAACATAAACTATATATTTGGGATATTTTATAAGCTGCTTGCGAATTACAAGAGAGTGCAGCGCAAATAAAATAGACGAAGTAAATCGTTATAGCTTATGTCGCTTAAACATTATGTCGCTTAAACAAATGGCAAGTTAACTTACAATAATTGGTTTTACTTACCGCTGTGTGCCTTATCCGACTGCTTGCCAACGATGTTTTTGCCAACGAATGGCGGCTGTTCGAATTGCAACAAGAAAGAAAGGCAGACAGCGGCAAGTTCACATTTAGTATTGCCAGATAATTCAGTTTTAAATACAAATTTCATTCGTTTGTTTTTTATGAAGAATTTTTAAGTACTAAATGCCGTTTTCTCGTGATAAAAACTATCTCTTCTTTAAACAAAATTTTGTTTTCTGTAGTGCTTCTTATGTTTTTCCGTCGACAAATTTAACAGGCAGCAAACCCAAGCTTTAAAATTTGTCGGTTCGAAAAAAACGGCTTTTTGTGAATTGAAATTATTTCGGCTATAAGATTATAAAACAAATAGAATTTATAATTTCTATAGAAAAACGGAGTGCGTTTTATATTCATGCACTGGAAGAAGCATTTGAAGAAACCAGTGATCGCAGTATAACCAAGAGGACCTTTCGCAACCACTTGGATTACCTTGAAGAATACAAACACAAATTTTAACAAATTATGTTGGGCAAAAATTGCCAAATTTTATTTCATATTTATATTTTTACAAAGTTTTTTTGACTTTCCATTTTTTTCCGTCGCAGTGCTGTCATCTTCTAAAAAAATGTATATCAGTATTCAACAGAAGGTTGAGAAAATGAAGTAGAATTTATCTTGCCGACAAATTTATCTGCCGGTAAGATAATCATGCCTCTAACAGGAAATCTAGAAAAGGCAATGCAAACAATTTTGAAATTTTATAAATTTTGCTTCTTTCGCATAAGAAAACTTACACCATAAATTTATCAATTAAGGCCCAAAATTGGCATCATTTTTCGCCAACTTTACACTCGCACTCTATTATATATACCAAAATTTAATAGTTCATATAACTGCATATCTAAATTTTGTATAAAAGTCTGATTAAAGAGTGTGGAATTTTAATGAAACTTGGTTAATTTTTTCTACGTTTTGTACAAAGTTTGAAATTTGTTTTTGTCGCTTTCTATTTTTCCCACTGTGCTCCGATTAAATTAATGAGCTGCGAAACAGGTGAACAAAAATTTACAAAGGTCATTATACAGGTGGCGCAAAAGTAAGCTTCCGATGTTCAGCATATCGGTTGTGGCACGTGCAGTGTGTGCTGTTGCACCTTCTTGTTGGAACCACATGTTTTCCAATCCCAATTCATCAAGTTACGGCAAAAAGAACTCGTTGATCATTGCTCTGTAGCGCTCACCATTCACAGTAACCGTTTGGCCCCGACCGATTATTGGTCAAATAAATGGTCAGCAATATTCCGCGTTCTGGAGCAGTGTAGCGTAACTTTGTTTATTAACGTGTATTTCGCATGTGTTTACTACACAAATGTCAAAACAGAACTGACTGTAGGGGCCAATCGCAAAACTTATAGCATTTTGTGATAGGAGGATTACTTTTGCGCCATCCTGTATAAATAAAGTTTTTTCAACCACTGACGCCGATAAAAAAAACTCTATCTTACGAGCTATTCTTGTATCTTTGTATATCCAGACTATATCGAAAACGGCTCAACCGATTTGGATGAAATTTTGTATGTAGATAGTGTACCACATTCCAAGAATTCTTACATAGGTGTTGCCACATAGGTTATTTTTTTGGGGTTGCCAAGTATCTCAATTTTTTTTATATGGAATAAAATATGCCAATATGGATATCATATTAAAGATATTTTCATTTGTATTTCAAAAAAAATATTTCTAAGTGGGGTTGCCACTTATTGAGGCTTTCATATACACTTTTTGTTTAGGGTAACTACTTAACAACTATCTCGAAAACCGCTCAACCGATTTCGATGAAATTTTGTATGTAGATAGTGTACCACATTCTAAGAATTTTTACGTAGGTGTTGCCATAGAGGTTATTTTTTGGGGTTGCCACCTATCTGCATTTTTTTAATATGAAATAAAATATGCCAATATGGGTATCAAAAAAAAGTTTTTTCCACGTTTTGAAAAAAAAAAAAATAAATTTCTAAGTAGGATTGCCACTTATTGTAGCCATTTTAGCTTATTATATTTTTGAACTTTTAAAGAGCTATTCTTATATATTTGTACATTCGAATATCCCGAAAATTGCTTAACCGATTTGGATGAAATTTTACATGTACATTCTGAGAATTCCTATCTAGGTGTTGCCTTATAGAAGTTTTTACGGAGTTGCTACCTATCAGAATTTTTTAAAAGAAATGAAATATGCCAATATGGGTATGAAACGAAAGGTATTTTCCTGCGTATTGAAAAAAAATATTTCTAAATAGGGTTGCCACTTTTGTTCGACAAGAAAAATCCGGCAAAGAAGTTCATATACCAAGAATCGCCCTCATCTAAGGAGTCGCTAAGGTGCAACTTCCAGTAAGGCCAACATTTGTCATGACTGCACATAAAGATCAGGAAGAAACTTTTGAGTTTGTCGGAGTGGAGGTAAATTCATCGAAGTTCATGCATGGTATGTTATATTTCGCGTTTCAAGAGTTAAGTGACCAAATACATTTAACGTAATGTTTCCAAAAAAAAAACCTACTCGGAACATTGTATGGAAGGAAGTGTTGCAATAGATTTCATATGTATTGAATATAAAAAGTTTTGCATGGTTCTATCTTTAAAATTAAAGAAGAAAGCGCAGAATGTTGACCGATATATGGAGCTCTAACCGACAAATATACCCATGTGCCGCTAATCTTTCTCGATTATTTGATAAAAATCTATAGCTGCTAACCATACAATTCAGCAAGGAATCTTGTAAATACTTGTCGAAAATTTGTTAGAGCAGCCACCAAGAAGTAATTATGTGTATTCAAACTTTGTTACTAATAAACAATTTTCAACATATTTTTATTATCAAGATATGTCTTTAGAACGCTCCACAGCTGGTAAGTAAAATTATTCATACAAACAACCAGAATATCTTTACTGCTGATTATCCAAATAAACTAAATTGTATGGCAACCTATGAAAATGCCGAGCAAAGCTCGGTCGCCCAGGTACTGAGAAATTAAGTCCTTATCCACCAGTTTTTTCAACACAGTGGGAACTTTCTTCCTGCTGTGCCATCGGCGGGAGTTGACAAATATTCTATACTCGCCATTGTCATAATGCATTGGTCCTTAGTGATGTGGATGCAAAAGTAGCAATTGGCTTTTTTAGTTGGTAATGCTAGTTCTCAATAGGCGAAGGATCTTTCCCAATATTAACCATTTTTGGGCTTCAGTAAATCCTATCTAATTTTTTAAAAATTAAATTTAAAAAAAATTGTATGGGACTCAAATATGGTTCTCGGCCACAAAGTGTTAATGCGCTTGTTTATATTTTTTTTTGAAATAAGAATTCAGTTGTCAATTCTACCTTGCTTTAAAATTTTCATCGATAACTGAAATTTGAGTGACACATTCGTTCATATGTGCATATTCCGTTCTTATCGTAATATATTTCTTGTCTACTCATTTATTCCATGGGGTATTTATTCATGATTTATTAAGGGCGACATTATTTATTACGAACGAAAACTCAGAAGAACGATTAGTCTCTTGACGAGTTCGTCTAACAAGCGTATTCTCTATCATTTTTTTTCGCCTCTTATGTTTCTTACATTATGTCAAAAACGAAGGGGAGAGCATTTCTCAAATGAATGTTGCCGTATGTAATTTATATAGGAACTTGTATGACTCTTTATTTTATTCCGTTAGCTTTAAAAAATCTGGAAACAGTAATATGATTTGGTTACGTCTTATTTGTTTACATTTTAAAACACAAATATTGTACGCATTTCTGTTTTTCATTTATCATAGACGAACGTTCACACGAAGAAAGTTTGCGTGCTATATCTACTTATTTTATTAACTCATGACAACTAATTTATTTTATTTCACATCTATTTTGCAGAGATAATTTTAATCTTTTAAGTTTTTGTCACATAAAATTCAGCTGGTTTCGTCTGTTGCTATGAGCGTTCTAGATATTTCATACTGGCGAACGATTCGTCTCTTAGGCGAAACGAAAGTTAGTTTCGCAATAGAGAATGAGGCCCTAAAATTCAAAACCAAAAAACTTCCTGTATTTTTTTAATAAATTAGCCTGTAATCCAGTTTTTTGTGAGAGTTTATAATGCATAGTCTCTCGTTGTTATATACTTCAGTTTTTACACATTGAATATATCTACATGTTTTCTATGCGTACATATATTTATATACAAGTCAACAAAATATTATTCCTATTAAAGCCACGAAAGTGTGGAAAAAAAACGTAAGGAAACGGAAAGTTGAGAAGTTGCAATAGAAACAGACCACCAATGACTTCGTAGATCGTCTCTCACACCTGCTCTCGGAAAGCACAAGTCAACCCAGCGGAATGCATGAGCAGTGGGAGCACATCTCCGGAGCAATCCGTACTGCCGCTGAAGAACTAATTGGAATTGGGCGAGCTCGAAGAAAAAAAGGACGCTGTCTTGAGGGCCAAGTTGAGAGCAAATGCAACGGAGAGTGTGAGAAGAGAACGGGTTTTTCCGGACGAAAACAAATTAATCAGAAAATCGAGAGTGCGAAGTGCCTGAGATGCTAGTTAACAGGAATAGCTTCAAAAAATTGGTTAATTGCATACGACCACTATTGCGTGATGAAACTGAGGCTAAAATGCTTTCCGTTACTGGGGAGTGAGGAAGCAAAAGAGCGGTGTAAAGGGGCGGCGTAGCCACACTTGAGCAGCGGCGGAACGGCGGAGCGACAGGGCGGAGTCGGCACACGGCAACGGTTGGGCGGCGACTCACCGGGAGCAGAATTAGCGCGGCGAAGGGCGTACCAGTGGCGGAGCAGCGAGCGTTGGTTCGGAAGACTATTGAGGCGGGAATAGCGGTGCGGGTAAATAGGCGGGTGATTTACTCGACGTTGTCTCTCTGTGCCGATATTCCAGTGGCGGCGGTTTGGTGAGGCGGTACTCTGAAAAGAGACTGGAGTGAATCTGGTTAGGGTGCGGGCTCTGTGGCTGAACACCACTGCCTCCATTAGCGCACGCTATATAGGTGGCTGAATGGAGGGCAGAGTTGTTCCAGCTAGGACTTCGTAGGCCGATCGGAGGGCTGAGGGGAGGTGCACCCTCAAGGCACAGCGCTATTACCCCTTGGCCACCCATCGGTCTACCCCGGAGCCAGAGCTAAGTGGAAATCAGTTCGCCGACGGAGCGGCACGGTCTTTCCACTCAGCTAGTAGGCGGAGCGAAAAGCCATAAAGCAACAACTCCACCGACTCACCCAACCAAAAAGGAGTGACTTCTCCAGAGTGCTGGCTCCTCGCGGGACAACTCCGTCCTCCGCTCGTATGCGCACACTATCTTTGTAGGTGTCAGCAGAGAGAGGCGGCGGTGTACCGGCTCTATGCCATGTAGGACGGTTTGATTGTCGAGGGGAGCATTGTGTTTAAAGCACAGCTGCACCCCCGACGACCCGCAACCCGTCCCATAGCTAAGGCCAGGGCTAAGAGGAACGTCAGTATGCCGCCGAAGTAGCACGAACGTTCCACTTAGCCAGTCAGCGGAGCGATGAGCCAAAGGCAACTACTGCCGCTGACTCACCTGGAGTGAATGATTCAAAATTTGTGAAATCATTCCTTTATATGGGGACGGTTATGAAATGGTGGAGAATTTCACCACTTGCCATGGTGTGTTATTTGGCTGGGTATGAATTTGTGCTGGCTGCCGGTGATCACCATGCCGTTGTTGCTGTGGATCAGCTGTGTTTGTGTCGTGCAGTTATTGCATGCTTTTAGGCTTAAGTGAAGTTACAGTCGGTGTCGTATTATTGTAACGCTACGTTACAACCTTAGCTGGTCTTACATCGACTTCGGGACCGGGACCGTAAAAAACAATAAAGCAGCACGCGCGGATAAATTGCCTGCTGATCTATTCAAGCAAGTTGGCGAGGAGTTGGTAAAGCGAATGCATCAAATCCTATGCAGAATATGGTCAGATTAGTGCATGCCTAAAGATTGGAATATAAGTGCCTTCTGCCCAATCTTCTAGAAGAGAGAATCTGCAAGCTGCGCCAACCAGTAACGTAGCCGTCAATGAACTACTAAGTTTTCACTTTTGATTTTATAACACAATAACATTTTATGCTTCCCATTTAAAATTTTCTCATTTTATTTGAAATTGTCGGTTAGTAGATTATGCGTTTAAATTTATAACGCCTATATATAGTATTTTCAGACCTTCTACGAAATTCACCGATTTCGAGGGATGCGTGCACATTGGTTCTGGAAGTAATAAAATACCAGACCGAAATAATACCGTAATTTTAGAGGTCTGAAATTTGCTGAGCTAAAACTCGACTCCCTTATTTCTCACGTCTTTAAAAATCCGAATTCAGACGGTCTAAAAATTTTAGTGTGTGCAGGCTCATTTATTTTTTCAGAGCACACAATTGCGGAAAAATAGATAGCGACGAGAGTTGTTAACACGTTTTTTATAAAAGTATAGCCCATTATCTAACAAAAAACATGCAAAAACTTTGTAAAAAACCTAAGAAAATTTGACAAAGTTTTATTAAAATTCCACACTCTTTAACCATAATTTTTATAAAACAAATAGTGCCAATTATGGGAATTTGTTGGTAAATTTATGGTGTGAGTTTTGTTATGCTAAAGGCGCAAAATTGATGAAACAATTTCAACATTTTCTCTATTGCTTTGTATTATAAAATTCTTAAATCAACATTAAAAACACTTTTTTTTATACCTAGTGGTGCTATGCACACAAGGTATCTCATTACTTTAAACTAGCTATTCTTGTATATTTGTATCTTTGTATATCCAGACTATCTTGAAAACGGCTCAACCGATTTGGATGAAATTTTGTATGTAGATAGTGTTCCACATTCTAAAAATTCTCACCCAGGTGTTGCCACATAGGTTTTTTTTTTGGGGTTGCCACTTATCTGAATTTTTTTTATATGAAATAAAATATGCTCATATGGACATCATACGAAAGATGTTTGCATTCGTATTTCAAAAAAAGTATTTCGAAGTGGGGTTGCCACTTATTGAGGTTTTATATACATTTTTTGTTGAAGGTAACTACTTAACAACTATCTCGAAAACCGCCCAACCGATTTCGATGAAATTTAGTATGTAGATAGTGTACCACATTCTAAGAATTTGTACCTAGGTGTTGCCACATAGGTTATTTTTTGGGGTTGCCACCTATCTGACTTTTTTTATATAAAATAAAATATGCTAATATGGACATCATACGAAAGATATTTTCATTCGTATTTCAAAAAAAGTTTTTCGAAGTGGGGTTGTCACTTATTGAGGTTTTTATATACGTTTTTTGTTTAAGGTAACTAGTTAACAACTATCTCGAAAACCGCTAAACCGATTTCGATGACATTTTGTATGTAGATAGTGTACCACATTCTAAAAATTCTTACCCAGGTGTTGCCACACAGGTTTTTTTTTGGGGTTGCCACCTATCTGAATTTTTTTTTATATGAAATCAAATATGCTCATATGGACATCATACGAAAGATGTTTGCGTTCGTATTTAAAAAAAAGTATTTCGAAGTGGAGTTGCCACTTATTGAGGTTTTATATACATTTTTTGTTGAAGGTAACTACTTAACAACTATCTCGAAAACCGCCCAACCGATTTCGATGAAATTTAGTATGTAGATAGTGCACCACATTCTAAGAATTTGTACCTAGGTGTTGCCACATAGGTTATTTTTTGGGGTTGCCACCTATCTGACTTTTTTTATATAAAATACAATATGCTAATATGGACATCATACGAAAGATATTTTCATTCGTATTTCAAAAAAAGTTTTTCGAAGTGGGGTTGCCACTTATTGAGGTTTTTATATACATTTTTTGTTTAAGGTAACTAGTTAACAACTATCTCGAAAACCGCTAAACCGATTTCGATGAAATTTTGTATGTAGATAGTGTACCACATTCTAAGAATTTTTACGTAGGTGTTGCCATATAGGTTATTTTTTGGGGCTGCCACCTATCTGAATTTTTTTTTATATAAAATAGAATATGCCAATATGGGAATCAAAATAAAGGTTTTTTCCGCGTTTTGAAAAAAAAAAAAATAATAAATTTCTAAGTAGGATTGCTACTTATTGTAGCCATTTGAGCTTATTTTATCTTTGAACTTTTAACGAGCTATTCTTATATATTTGTATTAACCGGTTTGGCTGATATTTGGTACGTACATAGGGTACCACATTCTGAAAATTTCTATCTAGGTGTTGCCTTATAGGAGTTTTTACGGAGTTGCTACCTATCAGAATTTTTTAAAAGAAATAAAATATGCCAATGTGGGTATGAAACGAAAGGTATTTTCCTGCGTATTGAAAAAAAAAATATTTCTAAGTAGGGTTCCCACTTTTGTTCGACAAGAAATATCCGGCAAAGAAGTTCATATACCAAGAATCGCCCTCATCTAAGGAGTCGCTAAGGTGCAACTTCCAGTAAGGCCAACATTTGTCATGACTGCACATAAAGATCAGGGAGAAACTTTTGAGTTTGTCGAAGTGGAGCTAAATTCATCGATGTTCATGCATGGTATGTTATATTTGGCGTTTCAAGAGTTAAGTGACCAAATACATTTAAAGTAATGTTTCAAAAAAAAAACCTACTCGGAACATTGTATGTTGCAATAGATTTCATATGTATTGAATATAAAAAGGTTTGCATAGTTCTATCTTTAAAAATAAAGAAGAAATCACATAATGTTGACCGATATATGGAGCTCCAACCGACAAATATACCCATGTGACCCTACTCTTTCTCCATTATTTGATAACAAACGATAGCTGCTAACCATACAATATAGCAAGGAATCTTGTAAAGACTTGTCGAAAATGTGTTTGAGCAGCCAACAAGGAGTAATTTTGTGTGTTCAAACTTTGTTACTAATAAACAATTTTAAACATATTTTTATTATCAAGACATTTCTTTAGAACGCTCCACTGCTGGTAAGTAAAATTATTCATACAAGCAACCAGAATATCTTTACTGATGACTATCTAAATATACTAAATTGTATGGCAACCTATGAAAATGCCGAGCAAAGCTCGGTCGCCCAGGTTCTATAGATATTGACGTATACATATAAAAATGTTCAGGACGAAAAGCGAAATTGATTAAGCCGTGTCCGTCCGTCCGTCCATCTGTTAACACAATAACTTGAGTAAATTTTTAAGCATCTCAATGAAATTTGGTATGCAGGTTCCTTGGCACTCATCGCCGAGCGCTATTTACAATGGTCGCAATCGGATGATAGCCACGCCCACTTTTTATACATAGAATATTTTCGAAAATACAAAATAAGTGATTATTCAGTACATGATACACTTATAAGGATACAATTTGGTGTGTACATTAACTTTAAGGCAGGAAATAAATATTTTCTAAAAATGTTTGAAAATATTAGTAACCATAAATCAAGAACTGTTCAAAATGTCAAAACCAAATTTAGTACACATATTTATATAAGTAGAAGGTATGTTCTAGAAAAAAATGTTCGAAATCGGTTAAGGTCAACACCCACTTCTATACGAAAGATTTTTAAAAGGATCACAGATATATTTAATTGGCAATAACTTTGCGTGCAGAAGTTTGATATCATTTCTATTTCGCATTCAAAGTGTCCGTGAACGAAGAAAGTCGAAAAATATAGATTTTTGAAAATGGGGGTGGCCTTTTATAGTGGACTATTCCACAAAACTTTTCATGCCACAACTCCGACAAAAATTTATTTATCAAAACGATATGTGGCCAAAATGTTACATATGTAGAGGTTAATGTTTGTCCTAAAAATTGGCGAAATCAGTTCATGTCCACGCCCAGTTTTTTAACATAGTTTTGAAAAATTTTTTTGTACAATGTAAAAAGCGATATTTCTATAACTGTGCAAGCTATATCAACAAGATCTTGCACACATTATAAGCTTTTTAAACAAAACTCGACCCCAAAAAAGTTTTGTGGATTTTGGGAAAGTTGGCGTGGCGCCGCCCATTTTCAGCATAAAAATTCTGTAGTTTTCAAAGACTATTACTTGTAGTTTCAAAAAGATATTTCAATCAGAATTGGTCAGCTGCTTCTCAATAGTATGTGGTTTACTCCTGCCAAAAATTAGGTAAATCGGATAACACACTGCAATAGGGAATTTTTATATATTTTTTGATTTGTATACCTTTAATGAACAAGAAATGTTTGTAAGTATGAGAAGAAGAACAGTTTGTCCCATCAATAAGTAAACTGAAATAATAAGGACGAAGATCTGAGTCGATTTAGCCATGTTCGCCTGTATGTCTATTGGAAGGCAAATTTTTCAAACATAAAATGTGCATGTGTTGGTATTTTGAAAAAATGTGGTTAGCAGTTGCATGATTCAATTACAAGAAGGTTAGCTCTCTAGTTGACGTTTACTTTTGACGCTTCCATTTTCTGGGTTTCTTTTGCGAACGAAAAAAAGTAGTAGTATTTTTTCACATGTCGAGGAAATGGTAGAAGAAAAATCAAAAAAGTAGGAAATACATTTTGTAAGCTCAACTAAATACCACATCAAAACATGTCATCTCATACTATCATCTCTTCTACATATACAGGGTGGCTGATGAATTTTGCTACATTAAGAAACTCAAATAATTTTTTTTTTCAGTGTATGGAATATATTTTTCTTTTATTCATGTTAAAGCTCATTAAATTTTATTAAATATAGCTTAATTAGTTTTAAAAATAATGGAATTTAAATGCCCCCCTGCTCGTCGATGCATGTGCGTCATCTTACCAAAAAGTTGTTCATTACTGCTTGGAGAGTTGAGACAGGAATAGCCGCAATTGTTTCTCGAATGGATTGCCTTAGTTCATTCAAATTTGTTGGTTTTGCTTTGAAGACTTCCTGTTTGCAATAACCCCACAAGAAAAAGTAAGGTGCAGTAAGGTCAGGCGACCTGGGTGGCCAACGGAATGTGGAGTTTCTGGATATCAGCTTATTGGGAAATTTTCGTCCCAATTCTGTCATAACAGGTTGGGCTATATGAGGAGCTGCACCATCTTGCTGAAACCACACAGAGTTGAAAGAAATTCTCATTCGGCGTAATTCTGGATAGAAAAACTCTCTCAACATGCTCAAGTAACGGTCTCCAGTAACCGTAACGGTGTGACCGTTTTCTTCGAAGAAGTAGGGCCCGACAATGCAGCGTTATGAAACTGCACACCACACTGTGACACGAAGTGGATGCAATTCCGTCTCATGGAGTATCTGTGGGTTGGAAGCACTCCATATTCGACAATTTTGTTTGTTTATGTTGCCGTTTAAATCGAAATGGGCCTCGTCAGACATGAAAAGACAGTTCAACATGTTTCCATCCGCTTCCACCATTTGAAGCATCTTCTGGCAAAATTCCAAGCGAATCGGCAAGTCTGCAGCGTTCAGTTTGTTGGCCATTTGAATTTTATATGGGAATAAGTCCAAATCTTTGTGCATAATTGACTGTAATGACTGTCTGCTTACACCCTCGTATATAAAAATTTAGCCGTTTTTCGCGTTGTGATGAACTTTACGGAGAATGGCTGAACCGATTTTAACCAAACTTTGCCACATTGAAGAGGCACATGTGGAGAAGGTTTATAACTAAAAAAGGGGGTTATCAGAAAAGGGGGCGTGGCACCTCCCATACAAACTAAATTTTTCAAGCAGAATATCTGTGAAAGGGTTCAAGGTAGGGACCTGAAAATTGGTATAGACCTATATGATGTCAAAAGCATTAAAACACATAAAAAGCGGGGTTATCAGAAAAAGCGGCGTGGCACCTCCCATACAAACCAAATTTTTAAAGCAGAATGTCTGTGGAAGGGTTCAAGGTAGGGACCTGAAAATTGGTATAGACCTATATGATATCAAAAGCATTCAAACACATGAAAAGGGGGGTTATAAGAAAAAGGGGCGTGGCACCTCACATACAAACTAAATTTTTCAAGCAGAATATCTGTGAAAGGGTTCAAGGTAGGGATAAAATCATTCTCACACATAAAAAGGAGGGTTAGCAGAAAAGGGGGCGTGGCACCTTTAATACCAACTAAATTTTCAAGCAGAATCACTGTGAAAGGGTTCAAGGTAGGGACCTGAAAATTGGTATAGACCTATATGATATCAAAACCATTCTCACACATAAAAAGAGGGGTTATCAGAAATAGGGGCGTGGCATCTCCCTTACAATTTTAAAATTTCAAGCAGAATATCCGTGAAAGGGTCTAAGGTAAGGACCTGAAAATCGCTATAGAGCTATAGGATATCAAAACCGTTTTAGCGCATAAAAGTAGGGGGCGTGGCAAAAAGAACACCTTTCATTTCTATTTTTCTTTCATCCAGCGAAGCGGGTGAGGGTCCGCTAGTCACTCTATAAATCGTTGTAAATTTTCTCTACAATCAATTAAAAAAAGGTCACTGCTCAAACAAAAATTCAAATAAATATATATGTGCATACGTATCTGCAATCAAAACTCTTACGCACTTCGCCCTCTTGCCAGAATCATGTATGTGCTAAAATGAAAATGTTGGTAAAACAAGATTAAAAGTTTGATTTCGGCTCGTTCGGTTTACATGGACCTCCTAATATTGTGGTTTCGGTGTAAGCATGATACCAGGGATTTTCGTCAAACCTAAAACCTTTAATGTCTACTACAGTAAACTTATCAACTCAAACTCTGAATAATTGCAAAATCATGCTTCTGACTATAGGACTATGTTTTTCTAAAATAATGACAAATTGACAAGATGCATATTTTTTGGAAACTTTTCAGGGCATAAAGGCAAACGAACATAGTCTACCAAGTGGATAGTAAAGTGATAAATTTCAATGAGAGAGGATTGGCGCCTATTATTCTTGCAGACTTAAAACAGAAGTTGACTTAAAACTGTTGCTTTATACATAAGTTAATCCAGAACTCATTATCAAACCCAGAATATAGTAGTAAAGTTTTGTTAAAAACAGGACTTCGTATCACATAAGGAACAGCGTTGAAGTCACGATTGACCCAAGTAAGTAAATATATAAGTATGCAGGGACAAAATTTTAAGACAGCCTTTGCTACATACCGGAATGTCGAGAGTTTTAAACGTCCACGACTACACTACACCCCCAAAAGTCGATATAAATAAGAGTGCAAATTAATCTATTTTCTGAAACCAGCTTATTAAAAATTTGTTTATTTCTAACCACTATTTTTACATAATTTCGATAAAAGGCAACCCGGGATGTAAATGACAATTTTTTAGGCAGCAAGATGGCTGCAATTGTGAAAATATGTCACTAGAGAGTTAACCTTCTAGTTGTTGAATGATGAGCAGTTGTGGGTAGGGAAGCTATTTATATACAAATAAATTAATGGTGGCCGCCGTGGAGTGGTGGTAGTGTTGCCGACCTATCACACGGTCCAAGGTTCGAGTCCCGGGACAGTGCCACATAGTTCCAGGCGTGGCAGACTTATAGTTTTGAGAGAGGCCACTTTGCCTTTGGAAACTAGGAGGTGAGAGAAAACTTGGGTGCCGACAGTAGTTCGCACATAGAGAGTTGCGCAATAAGCCTTTTCAAAGGCGTCGCAAAAACCATGGAGCTCGACTATGTGGTCGGGAGCGAAGTTAATCCATCGGGGTATCTGAGATTGACTGCAGATTTCTTGAGAATCGCGTCCATTTTACCAGACGTATCGGTTTGACCCGTTGATCCCAATCAGTCCCGTGCAACCACAGTTCCTGCATCAGGATTTTTGCCTGTATCATGACTGGCGTCAGCCACCCTGGGGGGTCGAAAAGTTTTGCGATTGAGGAGAGTATCTGCCACTTGGTGGCTGCTGTTGAGGCTGGGTCTGAGTCCACAGTATAGGAGAAGGTGTCCGAGAGCGCATCCCACTGAATTCCTAGGGTTTTTTGGCGGTACTATTTATATGTCCGCCATTTTAGCAACATAAATCGGAGAGCGGGTTGGAGGGTTGGTCCGGTACATAGATCGTTAAGGGAGTGAGGGAAAGCTGACTTCTTGGAAGCATTTAATACAACTCTGACTTTTGTTGCCTTTTTGTCTGGCCTTACGACGGCATGGTGAGGGAGATAGAAAGAGTAGTATTTTCCTTGCGATTACACTTCATGGGGACTGCATTCTTCCATGTGGCCGAGGAACAGGTATTCTTCGAGTACCTGGTCATGCTGCGGTTTGAGATCGCCCTTTTTTGAGAGACTGCATTCCATTACATGAAACTGTCGTAGGGCTGTAGTACGGTATTGGCCTAGGTCGATATCGTTCGGGAATGATGTTTTAAACGGGAGACGAACCATATATCGACCGTCAGCCATTCGAGTGGTTGTGCTTTGATAGAACTCTTCGCACATTTGATCTTCGGGGGTTTCCACTCGAGTTCTGGGTATCTCCTCGATTTCCCAGAACTGTCTCAGCTGTTCATGCAGCTGAAGATTTGTAATTTCCCACGCTTGGGAGGAATGTGCTCCAACCCATTCGGGAGTTTGGCCACTTATGATCCATCCAAAGATTGTATTTTAGGCTAGCAGGCTGAGAGAGATCTTTGCGATGCCATTTAGCATAATTTGTGGGATAAGATTACTACCCAATACCAGATCGATTTGGGATGGGTTCTGGGAGTTCTGGTCCGATAATATGAGATGGGGCCATTTACACCTTTGGCTGTCATTCAACCTGATTGTTGGGAGCTGCCTAGTGAGGCGGGATAGCACTATTGCCTGGGCCTTTATCTTAACTTTATTGCCATTTGAGACTAGGGTCAACGCGCACAGCTTATTGGAGGTTTGTACCACTCCGCCTCCCATACCCGATATTTCAAACAGGGAGTGGGTTAGGGAAGCCCGAGTTTGGTCTGAGCTTTGTCGGATATGAAGCTTCTTTCGGAGACTTGGTCCACTAAGGCTCTAAGCTTAAATACATCGCCTCGATGTTCTACCAAGTAGCTTGCTGTCGGGAGTATGATTTGGTTATCATTTTCAGCATGGAACGACTGTACTTGGGAACTTTTGGGCTTAGAGGGTTTTCCTTCTTGGGGTGCCGCCTGGCTGACGTCTTGAAGCCTTAGATTGCTGGCTTCTATTGTTGCTACCTGGGATCGTATCCTTTGGATTCCGGAACTGGAACTGAGGGCTGCTGTGGCAGTCTTTTAAAACATGGGCTTGAACTAAACAATTCTCGCAAATATTGTTTTCTCGTATGAACTTTCTGCGATCTGAGATTGGAAACATTTTATACCCCAAACAGCTTTGTAGAGTGGGGTGGATTGTTTGCATAATTTGCAGGCATAAAAGCTTTGATGTTCTGTGGCGTGCGAATTTGTATGCGTAAGAGAGTTGTTGCTGTGGTTTTGGGGTTGAGCCTACCTAAATTGGGGATTGTTCTGACTGGGTTGAAGCTTTGAGAAGTTTGTGGAGAGTGGATTATACCGGGGTTTGGCTGGTCGCCATTGATCCACCCTTTCCACTATCTCGTAGCGAGTAGTCAGAAACTGGCTCATCTGGGACCAGCTCGGGAGATCTCTTCTGGAGCTTAACGATTGCTCCCACAGGGCAACTATATTCTCTGGGAGTTCTGAGTTTACCAGATATATTAATATGGGATCCCAACTGGAGTTTTCGGCTTGTTGTGTCGCTAGGATTTGGAGACAGGTGTTTACTGAGGATTGCAACCTCTGGATCTCTTCGCTGTTTTCCGATTGAATCGCTTTTATATTCATGAGTATTCGGATTTGATTATCGGCGAGGACTGGCTTATTTTCATAACGCGACTTGAGAGCTTCCCATGCTAGAGCAAAATTGTAGTCGCTTAAAGGGAATTGTTCCACTATTTGACCTGCCTTTCCTTTAGTCTTATGGCGGAGGTGATACAGTTTCTGGCGCCGGAGAGTTTAGAGTGGTTGATATAGACCGCCGTGAACATGTCTCGGAAGGACCGCCATTAATCATACCCTCCACAGAAAATTTCTGTATCACATGGGGGGACTTTCAGGTTCATATGGGAGGACTCTTGAGGGGTTGGGTATGCGCTTGAGGCGCGGGATTGCTAAATTCGTTTAGTTGCAGTTGATCGCCTATTTGAGTTTTTGTATGCTCATATGCAATTAGGCAGGCTCGGTATTTACCGAAAGCGGCTGACTTAAAGTCATCGGGAAGGTCCTGGTCATCAGTCTCTACTACCACGTCGTAGGCGCTCTGTACTCTTGACCAGAATACATCGATATTTTTATCTTTTAATTTAAGGGCTGCCTCGGTATTATCTTGAATCGGGGTTGAGCGGAACCGAGTGCAGTAATCCGTAAAAATATCGGTTTCGGAAATAAATTTATTTTCGGCTGCGGTAGTCATTTTGAACAGAGATTCACTTAATTTAATGGTGATAATTTTGAGAAGTTTTTAAAGGCACTGCTGCTTTTATTTACGAAATAAATTTGATGGGGGATTTAGCAGTCTTGTACCACTGTTCAGGGGATATTCGCCGTAAACTCTTTTGTATATGCTTTGTTCACTTTATATATATAAATGTGTGTCGGTATAATCACAGAGCGGTATTTTGGGTATTATTTATAATTTTAATAATTAATTTTGGGATTTATACCACTATTTGTAGTGCTTCTTAATTTGGATATGAACCGACTTGGATTTGTTAACGTTGGGGCTTTAATTTTATTATAACAAGTGAGAAAGTTTTTAAATTTTTTGTTTGGTCAAATTTCCAATCAGGCCCACTGGGTGTTTGGGTTGTATATGAAATTTTATACCGCAAGAGATTTAAGTATATGATTATGTGTGTAAATTTTCGCCTTAAGGGATTGACAAATAATTTAGCGGGAAAAATTGGTTTTGACGGGAGACAAAAAAATGAAATTATGGGGATTATAATTTTATGTATTATAATAATGTATGCGCAGGTGCTGGTTTCTTCAATGACGAAGAAGGACCATTAGTTATTTAGAGATCTACGTACCACTTACGGTTGTTGGGAATCCGGTGTCTGATGTCGTTGATTATGCCGCTGAAAACTTACGTGGAAGTGGTATGATTAGCTGGATAAATTGCTCCGTAGAAGCCCGATGTCACCAGATAAAATCGCTATTTTTGGTACTAACTTTTAATTCTCCTTTCCCAATTTATGCACACACTAGTTTCATTGCTTGTTTGTTGTTTATTAAACATTTTTTTTTTTGTCTAAAATATTAAGTACAAACTTCACTTTTTTATGTTGAAAAATAACTTTTAATAATAAAAGAAATAAATTAGTTTTCTTTTCGCCAAAAGCCGGTGGAAAATCCAAGAATATAAAAACCCGGTGCAAACCAATAACAACAATAGAAATATGATGGCCAGCTGTTAGCTGTGCGGCGAATTGAGAAAGGTGATTTACGTGAGGTTGCCACACGTCCCAAATCGTTCCAAACTTAATACTTAACTCTTACGGTGAATTCATGTGTAATGGTGAGTAAATATAGGATAATGTGTTGTAATATAATGCAATACATGCACTAATACTAAGATTATTTACATTCATGAGAAAATATATATAATTAGCAGGGAACGGGTTCTATGGAAATTGCCTTTTTTCTGTGGAACCAGGTATTGTGGTTTTGATTAAAAATTACAACGAATTAGCTTTGCCTGATCCCGGATATACTCATTTCGATTTGCCTTTTTTTGCCTTTTTGGAAATAAATGCCTTTTTTTGCCTTTTTTCTATTTTCAAATTTTCAAGAGCTCATATTTTAAATTGAATTGTATATAAAACTGCTCTATGAAGTGATAAAATGAAAAAATATTTCTATGGATTTGACGTTTGTTTTCTTTAATTTTGTATGAATTTTTTTTTTCATTTTATCACTTCATAGAACATGAATTGACTCTCTGGTGTTGAATAAATTTTTATCATGCAATGTATTCACATGAAATACTTCAGCAAATAATAATTTTATACTCCTCATGTCACCCTGTTGCGAACCAAACTTATTGCCAAATCCACGAAGTTTGCTAAAACTCTAACTTGACAGCTGTTTTATTCAAAACGATTTGCCAGATTCTGTACGTGAAAAATTTAAAACATAGCAATATTAAAACAAATGCCAAAATTAAAAGCTGCAACCAAATTAAAAATCAACGGGCTCATTAAAGAGTTCGGTTCGGATACCTTTTATACTGATGGATCCATTTTATTCTGCAGCATCTGTTCAACAAAGGTTGATCATGAAAAAAAGTATTATATTCAGCAGCACATCAAACGTGAGAAACATGTAAAAGGGGCACAATTAATAAAAAGCAAAACCCAAATGATAGTGCCTTTTGTGCAGAAGAATGAGGTTTACGAAGATCTCACTAAAATGATGATTGCAACCGACATTCCTTTCTATAAATTAAAGAGTGGAGCATTTAAATCATTTTTTGAAAAATACCTTCACAAAACTCTCCCTGATGAATCCACTATAAGAAAAAGTTATCTTAAGGATTGTTTCGACTCCGTTTTGCAGAAAATTCGTTTAGAAATAGGGGAAAGCCGTATCTTTGTGTCCATCGACGAAACTACGGACAAAGCTGGTCGCAATGTAACCAATGTTATTGTTGGGCCATTGCATGAAAGCGGACGAGGTTATCTATTGACCGTGGTGGTGTTGGAAAAGGTGAACTCGTCAACAATTGCAACACTTTTTGACGATTCTATGCACATTCTATGGCCAGAAGGACTCCAACGCGAAAAGGTTTTGGTATTTGTTACTGATGCGGCACCCTACATGAAGAAGAGTGCGTCGTTGTTAAAGCTACTTTACCCCAATATGATTCACATAACTTGCGTCGCGCATGGTGTACACCGGGTCTGCGAATCAATACGCACAAGGTACTCTGATATTGACGCCTTAGTTTCAAACTTAAAGAAAGTGTTTCTAAAAAGTCCAACAAGGGTGGCAATTTTCAAAGAAATGGAACCAGCTCTACCTCTTCCTCCTCGGCCGGTACATCAAAAAAAAATGTATTATCTATTTTTTATTGCTTGTAACTATTATTGTATTATTTTATGCAGGTGATTACTCGATGGGGTACGTGGTTAGTTGCAGTTGTGTACAGGGTGGCTAATGAAAGCCGCTACCAAAAAAAAATTAAATAACTTTTTTTCTATTTAATGAATCTGGTTAATTTTTTTTTTATTTTGCAGATTGACTTTTACATTTAACAAAAATGGATAACTGGGACACTGAAACAAGAATTTGGATTGTCCGCCGCTATCACGCACTGGAGTCCGTAGTTTCGGTTCAAAGAGAGTATAGGCGCACGTTTGGCGGCAATCCTCCGAGCAGATGGACCATAATAAGACTTGTAAACAATTTTGCCGAGCATGGGACAGTCAACAGAAGACCTTACCATCGAAACCCTTCAGTTCGAACGGAGGAAACGATCGCTGCTGTAGCTGCTGCCATACAAAACAATCCACGTGTTTCGACAAGAAGCTTATCTGCTCAAATGGGTGTAAGCAGACAGTCATTACAGTCAATTATGCACAAAGATTTGGACTTATTCCCATATAAAATTCAAATGGCCAACAAACTGAACGCTGCAGACTTGCCGATTCGCTTGGAAATTTGCCAGAAGATGCTTCAAATGGTGGAAGAGGATGGAAACATGTTGAACTGTCTTTTCATGTCTGACGAGGCCCATTTCGATTTAAACGGCAACATAAACAAACAAAATTGTCGAATATGGAGTGCTTCCAACCCACAGATACTCCATGAGACGGAATTGCATCCACTTCGTGTCACAGTGTGGTGTGCAGTTTCATCACGCTGCATTGTCGGGCCCTACTTCTTCGAAGAAAACGGTCACACCGTTACGGTTACTGGAGACCGTTACTTGAGCATGTTGAGAGAGTTTTTCTATCCAGAATTACGCCGAATGAGAATTTCTTTCAACTCTGTGTGGTTTCAGCAAGATGGTGCAGCTCCTCATATAGCCCAACCTGTTATGACAGAATTGCGACGAAAATTTCCCAATAAGCTGATATCCAGAAACTCCACATTCCGTTGGCCACCCAGGTCGCCTGACCTTACTGCACCTGACTTTTTCTTGTGGGGTTATTGCAAACAGGAAGTCTTCAAAGCAAAACCAACAAATTTGAATGAACTAAGGCAATCTATTCGAGAAACAATTGCGGCTATTCCTGTCTCAGCTCTCCAAGCAGTAATGAACAACTTTTTGGTAAGATGCCGCACATGCATCGACGAGCAGAGGGGGCATTTAAATTCCATTATTTTTAAAACTAATTAAGCTATATTTAATAAAATTTAATGAGCTTTAACATGAATAAAAGAAAAATGAATTCCATACACTGAAAAAAAAATTATTTGAGTTTCTTAATGTAGCAAAATTCATCAGCCACCCTGTATTATGCCGACAACTTTGATTCTATAAAGAGAATAGTTGACCACTTAGTAGATGACGCGGCATGTGTCACTTTCGCAAAACAATTGTTGAACAAAGCATCTATTCTGGAAAATTTAATATACATAAAACATAATTTTGGATTTATTTTGGAAGAAAAGGTTTTCGAAAGACTTCAGAAAACAGGTTGTTTAAACATTGTTTGCTAAAAAAATTATTTACTTACATATAAATTCTTAGGAGCCCCCATTGGCGAAGTATTAAATATTTTAGATAATATTCAGAGGCGGCTTTCAGAAGCGCGCGGAACCACTTCCAAAGTGGTTTTGGAAAAATTCCATGCCGTTTTTACAGCCAACGTAGGTTTGGAGACAATTAGGACGGTTGATAAAATATTAAAAGGCGAGGATAACGCCCTAGTCCCTAATAATTTGGAAGCTTGCACGGTTCCATATTTAAATTGGGCACCACTTGTATCAGCTCAGGTCGAGCGTACTTTTAGTACTTTCAAGGCATTTCTTCGCGATAATCGAATGAAAATGCTACCCGAAAACTTTAAGATGCATCTTGTGGTGCAATGTTACTACAACTTTAAAGAGTAAAGTTTTTATGTTTAAAAACTCGATTCAAATCAAATTCAAATCAAAGTACAAAACTTCATGTAATGAAACTAAATATTTTTGTTTTTTCGTTTTCGTTATAAATTCTAAGTAAAGTGATTTTTTTCTTTTTAAAAATAAATGAATATTTTGCTTATTTATAAATTGTTTGCATTTTAATTGCCCTTTGTCTGTTTTTTAGTGCCTTTTTCGCTACTTTATTTTGCCTTTTTTAGAGATTTTTAGGTCCTTAAAATCCGTTCCCTGATAATTAGTATTACTTTATGTACAATTCACGGAAATATGTGTTTAATGCTATTAGTTTTTGGCTTGGGACGTGTGGCTTCCTATGTCGCGTAAACAATTGCTTTGAAATTATTTTTAGAACTTGTGAAAAATATACAAACGACATGGATAGTTAAATCAAAAAGAAGCGATACAAATTTAACCGCAATCTGCAAGCATGTTACTTAGATGTTTGTGTCACGATTCCTGTTTTTACCCAATTATTGATCATACAATAATGGAAATAGGTACTCGATTCAGTAAACATCAAACGATCTTCAGAAGTTTTTCTTCGACTTTTTCAACAAATCACAGTGGAGAAAATGACACAGAATTGTTTAAACCTGCTGAATTTTAGGAAACACTTGTTCAAAGCCAAAATATAACTTACACAAATTGCTAAAAAAAATTTGGAACTATTCCCGTTTCCACTTCAACAGCAGTATGCCTCTTTTCAACTTTTCCTCTTCTTCTTCTTTAAATAGCGCTTAACCGTCATAACGATTTTTTCAGTCCAATATACAGGGTGGCTAATGAAAGCCGCTACCAAAAAAAAATTAAATAACTTTTTTTCTATTTAATGAATCTGGTTAATTTTTTTTTTATTTTGTCCGTAGTTTCGGTTCAAAGAGAGTATAGGCGCAGGTTTGGCGGCAATCCTCCGAGCAGATGGACCATAATAAGACTTGTAAACAATTTTGCCGAGCATGGGACAGTCAACAGAAGACCTTACCATCGAAACCCTTCAGTTCGAACGGAGGAAACAATCGCTGCTGTAGCTGCTGCCATACAAAACAATCCACGTGTTTCGACAAGAAGCTTATCTGCTCAAATGGGTGTAAGCAGACAGTCATTACAGTCAATTATGCACAAAGATTTGGACTTATTCCCATATAAAATTCAAATGGCCAACAAACTGAACGCTGCAGACTTGCCGATTCGCTTGGAATTTTGCCAGAAGATGCTTCAAATGGTGAAAGAGGATGGAAACATGTTGAACTGTCTTTTCATGTCTGACGAGGCCCATTTCGATTTAAACGGCAACATAAACAAACAAAATTGTCGAATATGGAGTGCTTCCAACCCACAGATACTCCATGAGACTAAATTGCATCCACTTCGTGTCACAGTGTGGTGTGCAGTTTCATCACGCTGCATTGTCGGGCCCTACTTCTTCGAAGAAAACGGTCACACCGTTACGGTTACTGGAGACCGTTACTTGAGCATGTTGAGAGAGTTTTTCTATCTAGAATTACGCCGAATGAGAATTTCTTTCAACTCTGTGTGGTTTCAGCAAGATGGTGCAGCTCCTCATATAGCCCAACCTGTTATGACAGAATTGCGACGAAAATTTCCCAATAAGCTGATATCCAGAAACTCCACATTCCGTTGGCCACCCAGGTCGCCTGACCTTACTGCACCTGACTTTTTCTTGTAGGGTTATTGCAAACAGGAAGTCTTCAAAGGAAAACCAACAAATTTGAATGAACTAAGGCAATCCATTCGAGAAACAAATGCGGTATTCCTGTCTCAACTCTCCAAGCAGTAATGAACAACTTTTTGGTAAGATGCCGCACATGCATCGACGAGCAGGGGGGGCATTTAAATTCCATTATTTTTAAAACTAATTAAGCTATATTTAATAAAATTTAATGAGCTTTAACATGAATAAAAGAAAAATGAATTCCATACACTGAAGAAAAAATTATTTGAGTTTCTTAATATAGCAAAATTCATCAGCCACCCTGTAGCTTCTTTCTGCCAATTGGCGCCATTTGGAAACATCACGGGAGGGCAAATCGGTCTCCACTTGGTCCATTCATCAGAATGGTGGTCTCCGTCCTCCTCTGCTACCACCGGTGGGTGCCGATGAGAATACCTTCTGGGCTGGAGCATCTTCGCTCATTCGCGCTACGTGGCCTAGCCAGCGAAGCCGTTGTGTTTTCATTCGCTGAACCCTGTCGGCGTATGCGTGAAGTTCATACAGCTCATCATTAAATCTTCTTCGGTACTCGCCGTCGCCAACGCGTAGAGGTCCACAAATCTTTCTTCTCGAATACTCCCAGAGCCGCCTCATCAGATGTTGTTAGTGTCCACGCTTCTGCACCATATAGCAGGACGGGTGAGATGAGTGACTTGTAGAGTGTTATTTTCGTTCGTCGAGAGAGGACTACTTTTCAATTGCCTACACAGTCCGAAGTAGCATTTGTTTGCAAGAGTAATTCTTCGTCGGATTTCTAGGCTAACATTATTGTTGGTGTTAATGCTGGTTCCCAGGTAAACCAAGTCCTTTACTATTTCGAAATTATTGCTGCCAACAGTGGTTTGGTTGCCAAGGCGCGAATGCGCTGGCTCTTTGCATGATGACAGAAGGTACTTCGTTTTGCCCTCGTTCACCACCAATCCCATTTTCTCCGCTTCTTTTTCTTATTTGAAGTAAGCAGAAGTTACGGCACGGTTGTTAAGGCCAATGATATCAATATCGTCCGCATATGCCAACAGTTGCACGCTTTTATAAAATATTGTTCCAGCGCGGTTAAGTTCTGCAGCTTGTATTATTTTCTCCAGCATTAAATTAAAGAAATCGCACGATCCCCTATCGTCACCCTGTCTGAAACCTCGTTTAGTTTCGAACGGCTCGGAGAGGTACTTCCCAATTCTGACCGAGCTGGCGGTGTTGCTCAAGGCCATTTTGCATAGCCGTATAAGTTTTGCGGGGAAACCAAATTCAGACATAGCGGCATATAGGCAGCTCCTTTTCGTGCTATCGAAAGCGGCTTTAAAATCAAAAAGAAGATGATGTGTGTCGATTCTTTTTTCAGTCTTTTTTCAGTCTTTCGCACAATACGCTTGATAGGACCTTATATGCGTATTCAAAAGACTGATTTCGCGATAGTTTCCGCAGTTTGCAGGATGGCCCTTCTTGTGGATTGGGCAGAGAACATTTAGATTCCAATCTTCAGGCATGCATTCATCCAACCATATTCTGCATAGAAGCTGATGCATGCGCCTTACCAGCTCCTCGCCTCCGTGTTTGAATAGCTCAGCAGACAAACGTTCACCGCCAGCTGTTGTATTGTTTTTCAATCGGGATATTGCTATTCGCACTTCATTATAGTCGGGTTGTGGAACGTCAATTCCATCATCTTCGATTGTGGGCTCGGGTTCGGCATCTTCTCTGGTTTCTTGCTCAGTTTCTCCATTTAAAAGGGCAGAGAAGTGATCCCTCTATATTCTGAGTGCTCTCTTACAGGAGATTGCCCAGGGTTTAAAACCTTCTGTCATTCGCCGAATTTTTTGATAGAATTTTCGAGCACTACTCCCGTTGTCCAGAATCTCAAGCTCCTTTATTTCACGCTTTTCTTCCTCTCTTTTTTTTGCCGGGAAAAGCCGCCTCGCTTCCTTTTTCAACTTGCGGTAGTGTTCACACACACTCCTCGTTGCATTCGATCTCAGTGTTGCCTTGTAGGCTTCGTCCTTTCTTTTCGTTGCAGCGCGGCACTCTTCATCATCATAGCAGTTGTTTCTTCGCGTTCGCCGGAATCCAATTACTTCTTCGGCTGCGGTACGGAGTGCTCCTGAGATATGATCCCACTGCTCATGCATTCCACTAGGTTGAATTGTGCTCTCGGAGAGCAGGTGTGAGAGGCGATCTGCGAAATAGTTGGCAGTCTGTTGCGCTTGCAGATTTTCGACGTCCAGCTTTCCCTGCGTTTTTTGTTACACCTGTTTTGTCGTACAGAGGCGGGTACGAATCTTGGCTGCTACTAGGAAGTGATCAGAGTCGATGTTAGGTCCTCGTATTGTGCGAACATCTAAAACGCTGGAAGCATGCCGTCCGTCTAATATCAAATGTCAAAAATATTTATGAAATTTAATATTCATTAGCCTTATATTATTATATAAAATACTGGAAATGGGTGTGGCCCCGCCATCTTATTAAAGACAAATTTTTTGAAGGTTTACCAAGCGGCCGCCATGGTGTGGCGGTAGTGGAAGACTTCTCAGGAAAAATTCATCTGCTTTGCAGATGCCGTTGGGAATCGGCTAAAAACTTGTAGGAAAAATTAGAAGCAGCACACCATAAATTTGTAGCGAAGCTCGGCCTTAATATCCTCAGGAGGTATATATCGCGCCAGTTTTTTATTACTTTATTTTACCAAGCTATAAGTCAAAACTCATTGTATCTTTATTGGTCATATTTAGCAGGTAGTCTGTTTGAATAATACATTTATTTATTGCGTGAGAATGAGCTAAATCTGTCTTTACATAATAAATTATGCAATATTTTTGTGGTAGTACCTATATTTTATTAACATTTTATAGATATAAAACTATACTAAAGCCCAGTACGAAATTGCAAAAGTCGATTAGGATACACCCCCACTTTTTTAAAGTAGTTCTGAAAACCTCTCTGAAAGCAGACCACACAAGCCACATACTAGAAGTGTTTTTATTGAAAATATATAGTTGGATATTAATTGGGACCTAAAGTTTTTAAGGCAGACCACCCTAAAGCTGGATGCGATAATAGATCACTGCAAACTATGTAATGTTCGGCTTCACCCGAACTTGGCCTTCCTTACCTGATCTATATAAGTTACATTGAGATTCAGAACGGAATTTTAAAAAGATGATTACCAACCTTTTTGCATGTTAAAAATTGCTTCCAACAATAATTTGATTAAAACGAGAAACCTTGCATTATTTACTCTGAAAACTTTTCATTGTAATAGAAGAAAATAAGCTTGATGAGATATACAAAACGATAAAATATTAGGGAGGAAAATACTATGAGTATGAATGTGGAATTTTTATTCAACAACTGTTATATTCAAAACTTTTAACTGCCCTCAATGTTCGGCAAGTGGACAGTACCACATTCGCACGACAGCCGGTTCTTTCGTACCGGAATGACCCGGGTTTTTTTACCCGGCCAAGGGCTGTTATTTCAGTGTAGCCCTGTCTAAACGTGTCCAATCTGTCCCGTCCCACCCTTAAATTGTCATCCTCGGAGCAAACCCTGGCAGCTGGGTTGCTCCATTTTCTCTTGTTACGGGCTGGGGCCGAACTCAACCTTGGACCAAGAGATTGGATCTGCTGCGTTTGCTGGAAGAAAATTTATATTAAACGGACGCATTCTGTACAATGCGCCAAGTGTAAGAGATGGCTACATAAATCTGAATGCTCAGGGCTTAACCCTGCCATCCACAGACCCCGTATTTTCTTTAGTACTTTCGTGGCACCATGCTGTACACGCCCAAGGGCGTACCGCAGTAGTCTTCGCTCTGGCACTCCTTTACACCCTCTACCCACTTCAAATAGCCACAATAGTAGCTCAGTCTACATGACTGGCAGCACTGCTGCCATTCCCGCCTCACCCACTCCCGACTGTCGCTCACGCACACCAGCGTCTCCATCTCACACGGTCGCTCAACACATATCCATATTTGTGGTCCTTGGTAGAAGTCGTACACAGTGTCCCAGCTGCTCAAGTTAGTGTTGAGCGTTCATTTTCCGCTTTAAGACTTCTTCTAAGCGATCTTCGCTGCAACATGTCGCCAGAAATTCTTGACAAAATTATGTTTTTAAATGTTTATTAAATTTATTTGATCAGTAAATGCATAGGTATTTATGGATTTCAATATAGTTACATTAAGTCTTCACCTAGGATTAGGAGTTCCAACTTGGGAAAAAACGCTTTTTAAAATAAAAATTTAAATTGTTAGTACTTATAATATTGAGATAAAAGAGTGAGAATGTTTCTTTCTATGCATATGCAGATTAATATTTTGCATGAGCACCCAAAGAAAAGAAAAATTAATCACTCTAATGTACACACTTACGTGTACCTACATACTATGTAAGTATTTGGAACAAGGAAATCATATGCAGCCGTTATAGTCCAATTACCCACCGACGTGTGTAACGTACGTTTCCGTATCCCGTACGTACGTACGTTTGAGGGAATCTTATGCCCGTGACGCCAACGGAGAAATCAGCCATTTTCTGTTGTTTAAATTCAATACAATGTTGCCATTGATCAGTTTTCATGCATACTAACTCAAACGTGTAGTTTTGAAACAATTATTTTTCACTTTATGAGTGTCCGAAATTAATATTAAATACTTATAGCCAGTCAATTTATTTAAAAGCAACAACTAAATATCGTAATTTCAGGTTATTTCAACATTATTACGAAAATTTAAAAGGTATTTTGAGGTATTTTTGTAAAGCAACTGCAAACGATCCATAACCAACATACACACGTATGAATAGGCAACACTGCATATGAGAGAGCAATCAACTGACACGTTCTTACGGAAAAAATCACAATTTCTTTGATTTCTACGCTACGTACTACGTATACGGAAAAATTTAACGTCGGTGAGTGTTCGTTTACATGGCACTCTCATAAGACAGGTCGTGTCGGCTGACACGTACTACGTACGTGCGTCGGTGGGTAATTGTACTATAATAGTCCAATTACCCACCGACGCACGTACGTAGTACGTGTCAGCTGACACGACCTGTCTTATGAGAGTGCCATGTAAACGAACACTCACCGACGTTCAATTTTTTCGTATACGTAGTACGTAGCGTATAAATCAAAGAAATTTTGATTTTTTCCGTAAGAACGTGTCAGCTGATTGCTCTCTCATATGACAGTGTTGCCTATACATACGTTTGTATGCTGGTTATGGATCGTTTGCATTTGCTTTACAAAAATACCTCAAAATACCTTTTAATTTTCGTAATAATGTTGAAATAACCTGAAATTACGATATTAAGTTGTTGCTTTTAAATAAATTGACTGGCTATAAGTATTTAATATTAATTTCGGACACTCATAAAATGAAAAATAATTGTTTCAAAACTACACGTTTGAGTTAGCATGCATGAAAACTGATCAATGGCAACATTGTATTGAATGTGAACAACAGAAAATGGCTGATTTCTCCGTTGGCGTCACGGGCATAAGATTCGGTACGTTACACACGTCGGTGGGTAATTGGACTATTAGTCATATACAAGTACCCAACACACCCCGGAAATTGCGGTGGATCGTCATCCACTATCTCTTTGTCGATTTCAAAGGTACCTCCGGTAGCCTGACAGGAAGCTACCTTTGTGCTACTACATTTCAATCAAACTATTTACTGCCTATTTGAGAAGTTTATTCCCAAACGTAAATTAACTTATGATCATCCTACGCAAGCTTGGTTTACTAAAGAGCTTAAGGCTCTTAAAAATAGGAAAACGCGATCATTTAATTTATATAAGAAATCTGGATTAATTAAACATTACTTACTGTATTCCAGTCTACGTCAGAAGTACATAGATTTAAATAAAAAGTGCTATAAAGCTTATATCTCTAAAACCAAAAGAGGTATTATTCTCAATTCAAAGTCATTTTATGGTTTCGTGAATTCTAAACGTAAAGTATCAGGGTTTCCCTCAGCCATGAAATTTCAAGACATTATATCCAGCGATAATCAATATATCGCAAAATTTTTTTGCTCAATTTTTCACTTCTAACTATTCTGCTGTCACCAATTTAAACTTTCAAAACTATCCTTATAAGCTACACGGGACAAATTCAATTAAGTCACCAATTATATGCGCCAAAGATGTTCTAATTTACCTTAAAAGAATCGGTTAAATACGGTCCTGATAGGATTCCTACATGTTTCTTGAAAAAGTATGCGAACCATATTTACCAACCCCTTACCAATTTGTTCAATCTATCACTAAAGTGTGGTGTTTTTCCAACTGCGTGGAAAGAATCGTTTCTTCTACCGCTGCATAAAAGCGGGAGTAGGTCTTCTATAGAGAACTATCGTGGCATCGCAAAGCTTTCTGCCATCCCAAAATTGTTTGAAGCTATTGTTACAAATCAACTTACGGGTCCGATCTGTGCTTTGATAGCTGACTGCCAACACGGGTTCAGTAAGGGAAAGTCCACAGTTACGAATTTACTTGAGTTTACCAGTCATGTCCCAAATGCCTTTAGAAAAAATCTGCACACCGACGTTATTTATACAGATTTCCGCAAAGCTTTTGACAAAGTGTGTCACTCATTACTTATTCATAAACTCGATAAGTTGGGCTTCCATCCGGGTCTCAATCGCTGGATCTCTTCTTACCTTAGTGACAGGACACAAAGAGTAATGTTTAAAAATTTAGTATCCGATGTCATTTATGTCTCTTCGGGGGTTCCTCAAGGAAGCCATCTTGGCCCGATTCTGTTCTTGTTGTTCATAAATGACATTTCTACAATAATAAAATTTTCAAAAATGTTAATGTATGCCGACGACGTAAAGCTTTTCATGTCAATCGCGTCATTTGAAGATAGAAATATGCTACAATCAGATCTAGATGCACTAGTTACTTGGTGCGATTTAAATTATATGCCACTTAACCTTAAAAAATGCAAACACATGGGTTTTTCGCGTGGAATTTCTCAGCCGGCTTCCTATACAATTAAAAATTATAGTCTTGAGCAAGTGTATGATTTTGTTGACCTGGGGGTTACTATGGACTATAAACTCAGTTCCAACCGCCATATTAACACAACAGTCAATAAGGCTAGAGGTGTCCTAGCATTCGTTAAACGATGGTCTAAAGAATTTAGCGACCCTTATGTAACTAAAGCCCTCTTCACTACATTAGTCAGACCGATACTTGAATATGGTTCTATAATTTGGAACCCGCGTTACCAGGTTCATGTAGATCGCCTTGAATCAGTTCAAAAATAATTTTTACTATTTGCCTTAAGAGATTTTCATTGGGATCCCTCGTACAATCTGCCACCCTATACGAATCGTTTAAAACTCATTAATCTACACACACTTTCTAGTCGGAGGGAAATGCTTGGAATTATTTTTATGATTAAATTGCTAAATGGTTCACTATCCAGCCCATTTCTTCTAAGTGAAGTGAACTTCAATGTACCGTCTCGTCCTTCAAGGCATTTTAAACCTCTAGTCTTAAAACAGTGCCGAACCAATTTTCAGTTAAATGAGCCTTTTCGCTGTTTGTGTCAAGATTATAACTCTCCTTCTGGTAGATTTGGTATTTCAGACTCGCTTTTCAGCATAAAAAAATCAATTCTTTCTATCCTAAATTCATAGCTACTAATTGTTTTTTATTCTTTGACTTCTATTTTAACTTTTAACAATAATTTTATTCTGTTAACTAGTTATTTCTTAATGTATAATCTATCCTATATCTACTTTACTTAGCTGATGAGGTTTTCTCTGTAGCTGAGCAGTTTTAGATCTCGACGATTAACAAACCAAAGCCTTTCAACGACTCGGCACGAACGAATAATCGCGCCGGTCGGGCGGGATATGAGGGGTAATCCGTTGGGAATTATTATTATTATTATTATATCTGGACTTGACTTTTCAATACGCCTATGCCAAATGACGTTGAGTAACACCAATAGCTTCGACAGACCAAACGGTTCCCATCATCCGGGCGGGACCTACATGTTTTATGCCGACTCTGAACCGCATCTGCAGAAATGCACTCGGATGGATGCTGTTCACGTTTTGAATGCGACGCCGTTTTGAAAAAACTTCTTCAAACATTTTTTATGTTAGCTACCCTTTCACTTGAACGAGGGACATTCAGGACGGCAGGCCAGCAACACTACCGCCAAACCACGTCAGCCGCCTTTCAAATTGTTAGGGACTTCTTCTATTTGCTGTATGCTGTATATACGGCTAGGAATCATGGACGGTGTTTCAGCACACCCAACATAATGTACGGAAAATGCATCGGGGGCAATAAGCGACAAAAGGCAAACTAAAACTGCTTGAAGAAATTCGAAAGGTCCTTTTATATCAATTGATATTATTTGTCCAAACATGAATTCATTCAGGCCCGCCGTTAGCGGCCGTGCAGGGCGTGCGCTTATGCAAATTCCCACAATGCTTTAGCACAAAGTTTTGTAATACTTTTAGAAGTATTTTTTTTTTTTCAAATTCGTACTTTAGTACTTTTAACCGAACTGGTTTGATATTTGATTCATGGACATTCGCCAACTTAGTTTTTCTAAATTTTGGTTGTTCTTTGTGTCGGACATTTAAATAATTTTTGACGAGCCCTCACTTCTATTTTCTATATACTCGTATTCCTCTCTTTTTTCAATTGCTTTGGATATTTTCTTAAATTTTTTGAAGTCGGTCTTCTCCTTTACTTTACTTGTGTCCACTTTGTTGTTGTGAATATTGTTGGGAGTATTCTCTATAGTCGAATGAAAAGTGTTGTTGTAAAGCTCTATTGCTCTACTTACTTGGTCTTTTATTGTTATCTTGTTTTCTAAATTTAAAGCCCTGATTTTTTCAGTTGACGTGTTGTTTAGCCTTTCAGCATCAGAATTGCCTGTATGGCTGTTTGGCTTTGTTAAATGTATTTTTATATTTTCCACTTTACAAAATTGTTTTACATTAATAGAGTTAAATTCGTTATCACAAACCATTTTTGCATTTTACCAAAGGCTGAGATGTACAGTCTAATTTTTTCTATAAGAGTAAGACTATTTCTGCCTTCAAGGAAAAAAGCTCCAGCATGCTTAGAAAATTTATCAAGAAAAATAATGAACGAATTTCTGTCATTACGCGATTTCTGTCATATTTTGATGCTGTACAAATATCACAATTATTTATTACCTTACTGATGATATGTTTTAAATTTGGATAGTAAATTTCTCGCTTCAAACTTTCATAATTTGGTATTATGGCCGAATGGCCAGATACCTTAGTATGGAAAATTGATATATGTTTTATGGCTTCTTCTTCTGTTTCTAAATCTTTAGCCATGTATGAACATCTAACGAATTTTGCACTTTTACTATTTTCAAATAATTCTATTAACTTTAACTGCACGGTGTTGTAAACTGAATCGCTGAGCCCGGAATATATACCTATTTTGCCTGATAGCTTGTTTCGCCTAACTATGTCTGATATTAAATCAGGAATATCACTTTCTTGAATATATATTCGTTTATTTCCGAGTACATACTCCATTTCTATTGATTTTTCTTATAGTAAAATAATTTGTGTTTTAAACCTGTTCACAACTGTGTCTAGTATCGGGAAATGGTCATTGTGGTCTTGCTCTTGGGAATGTATAGTAGCCATGGTTGAAAAATTATCATTTTCCTGATTGATTATATTAATTTCGTTAGTAGTGGAATTGATTCGGCTGAGAAAATGGGCAATTTTATTATCTTTTCCCTGAATATATTCGATTTTCGCGTCATATTCTCCTAATTGGACCAGCCACCTTTGAAGACGTGGATTAATATCCTTACCCCTATACTTTACTTGTAACCACTTAAGCCGCTGATGATCCGTCTGCAAATCGAATTCTTTGCCAAAAACATATGGCCTAAAATATCATATGCTCAAACTATGCTAAGTAACTCTTTCTCGATCGCCGAATAATTTTTCTCGTGGTCGTTTAATGTCCTTGAAGCGAAACATATAGGATGGCCATCTTGGGATAACTAAAACCGCTCCAAGAGCAAAGTTACTTGCGTCGGTGGTTACTGTTCCGTTATTAGAGTTTTCAATTTTTCAAACGCTGAGATATAATTAGGATCATTAGAATTAATTTTTCTTCCCTTCTTCAGATAATAGATCATCGGATATGCTACTTTTGCGTAATCTTTGACGAATTTACGGTAATAGCCAGTAATGCCTAAAAATTACCTAATCTGTTTCTTAGTAGTTGGTAATTTAAGGCTCCGGATTACATCAATTTTATTGCCATTAGGTTTCACTCCTTCGGGAGTTAGGACATGGCCTAAATACTCTGTTTCTTTCGATAGAAAATTACATTTATTTACCTGTATCTTAAGACCGGCTTTCCGTAATGCTTCAAATATTAGTTTCAAGTTTGTTAAATGTTCTTGCAAAGAGGTACTAAAAATCAAAATATCGTCCAGGTAGACCACACATATTCTATTTATGTACTTTTGGAGAACTATATTCATCAACCTTTGAAAGGTGGATGGGGCGTTTTTGAGCCCAAATGGCATTCTGATGAACTCAAAATGTCCATGCGGGGTCGAAAACGCAGTCTTTTTCCTGTCTTCTGGCTTCACCACAATTTGATGGAAGCCTTTCGCAAGGTCCAGTGTAGTGAAGTATATTGCTCTTCCCAATTTTTCTAATATACCATCTATATTAGGAATTGGAAACTTATCGGCAACTATATTTTCATTCAGTTTCCGATAATCAATAACGATTCGCCATTCTTTCGAGCCCGCTTTATTATCCCTCTTGGGCACAATCCATAAGGGACTATTATACGGGGACGAAGATGGGGTTATGATATTTTGCTTAAGCATATCATTTATTTGCCGACTTATCTCTTCCTCTTGAACTTTGGGGTATCGATAAATTTTCGAGTAGATGGGATTGTTGGTTTGCGTAACGATCTCGTGTTGGATGCAATGAGTAGCCGTGAGGCTCTCGCCTTCTTTGTAAAATAAGTCCTCATACATCAATAATAAATTTTTCAGATTTTTGTGCTCTTCGCTACTAAGGTGATTCAAATTCAGTTTCGTAAGTATGTCGGGTTGCACTGGCTTCAGCGTACAAATACTGTGAATATCAAACGGGTATTTATGGAAAAACAATTTATTGCCATTTACTTCTATAAAATCGTTTTGGAAATTTATTTTGGCTCTTAGCGGCCTTAGAACGTTTTGCCCAATAATGGCGTTGTAATTATTATTATTTATATTAGTAACTTTCCAAGAAATAGTGCCACATAGATTAAATTCCCTAGGAAAAGGAGTGGTTATTTTGTTTTTTATTTGGTTTATACCATTAATGGTCCTAAAATATTATGTCTTGCCGAGATTTTCAATAGAAAACTGGCTTAATGTGTTTGGCCCCATAAGACTAGTCTCCACGACCAGTCTTAATCAAACAATTAATTTTTTCGTTTTGTATTGTTATTGTTTTTATGGGTAAGTTTGAATATCGGGGCCATCGTGAAAATTGACTGCCTCGTCTACATTAGAAATATCCATTGTTTCAAACTCATTACTACAATAATTGTTATAGTTGTTTGAATAGTCCCTGTTCCTAATTCGCGAAGAATTGTTATTAGCATTTACTTTGTTCGAATCTCTTTGGTTTTGTTGTTCTGAACTAGCTTTTTGCTTTAATTGATAACTTTTAACGTTAGCATCACGTTTTTCTAAGTTACTATTAGCTACGGGAAAAGTATACATACTATTTTTTCCAAGCGAAGGGTGAACATTTTCTCCTTCATATTGCTGATTTAAATTCGTATTGCTTTTAATTCTAATTTGTTGCTTTCTATGCCTGAAATCTATGCATCTGGTATCGTCCAGCAGTTTTAAATTCGTATATCTTACAATAATTTGATTCAAATTATTGCTCTCTATAATATGTGCCCTAATAGGAGCATCAATTTTTTCAAGTAAAATATCGACTAAATCTCTATTAATACTTTGAGGGGAGTAAAGTGTTGACTCTTTACCATCAAACTCGTAAAGTTCATTAGGTCGAATTTCGCCTTCTCAAAAAAACTGAATAACTCTCTTAATGTGCTTACTTTTACTACTCTACAACTGTTAAAAATTTCTCCATATGTTCGTCGTGGTCTGAAATGGTGCTTCAAGTGCAATTTGATCCGATTCCAATCAGCGTCATCTTCCAACTCTTGAATAAGTCTGCCAGCATCTCCCACAATTTTATCGTTTCTCACAATTTGGATTCCGAACCGTGTTAATTCTACATTGTTTCCACAAAGCTGTAGTACATTTTCAACAGACTTGAAAAAGGAATATACTGGCTGAGTGCCATCTAGCGGTTTAATGTGACGAAATTGTTGTAAAACATCTTTAGGACTTAGTTGAAAAAACTGATAGTGCACCACTTGCTTTTGCCTTTGCATATCTATTTGTTGTTGTTGTTGTATATCTATTTGTTGTTGTTGTTGCGCAATTACCGATTGTTGTTAGCTAAGAGCTAATTCCATTGCGGCTAGCTTTTGATTTAATTCCTCCACCAGATTTTCCATATTTGGTAATTCTCGATTTTTGTCAAAAAAAATTTGTCGTTTATTGTTCATAAAAATATATGTAATGTGCTTGCACAAGTATACAAGGAGCGAACGGTTCACTTTCAATGTGTGAAAATAACTGTTTAAGACTGCGCCACAAACGGAACACGCTTATGCAAATTCCCACAATGCTTTAGCACAAAGTTTTGTAATACTTTTAGAAGTATTTTTTTTTTTTCAAATTCGTACTTTAGTACTTTTAACCGAGCTGGTTTAAATATTCTTTATTAACAAATAAATTAAATTCTCGACAACGTTTTCTCAATAGCGTTTATTTCAAAGTATATGTTTGGCAATAGAACAGTTTCAACAGGTATGTATCATAAAACTAAAAACTTGAAAGCTGACGAAAAGGTATGTTAGCTAATATTTGCAAATGAATGTTAAAAGTAACGGAAGTTCTCTTTTCTGCCGGATGTGCAATGAAATACTTACACCTAGACCTTAATGTTTAAATGGTATGTATTAACAGCGGAGACTCTTATTATAAATACATATATACATGAGTGTGAACTTAAGAGCTGATGATTAACATAGGTTTAAAGCCACTGGATGTATACATACGAAAAAGAAATAAAACTAATAATGGGAGCTACGTATATTTATACGAACTAAGTGGACAACTCTTAAAAGTAAGAGAGTATGTATGTAACTCGCGCGGGTAGCACATCCAAGGGGGACGGCAAATCGAGCGACTCATCACGTAATATTTAAGGGCATTGTCATAATATGCAGGGATAAATAAGATAGGATATTCAACAATTGTAAAGCGTAATGTACACATCAATATTTTAACTACTTCTCCGGTAGAGTTAGGTAGATAAGTGTTTAACCCTTTAGATTGTTTTACCTGGCAACCAGCATTAGCGCCAACAATAATGTCAGCCTAGATCCAGCGATGAATCACTCACGCAAACAAGTGCTACTTTTGACTGAGTTGGCCATTGAGAGGTAAAGTCTTCTCTCGAAGAACGAAAATAAAGAAGTCACTTGCTGTACCCCCACTGGAAGTATTCGAGAGAAAGGTTCTTCGAAAGATTTACGGACCGAAGATGATTTAATGATAAGCTGTATAAGCTACAGGGTGGCTGATGAAAGCCGCTACCAAAAAAAAATTAAATAACTTTTTTTCTATTTAATGAATCTGGTTAATTTTTTTTTTATTTTGCAGATTGACTTTTACATTTAACAAAAATGGATAACTGGGACACTGAAACAAGAATTTGGATTGTCCGCCGCTATCACGCACTGGAGTCCGTAGTTTCGGTTCAAAGAGAGTATAGGCGCACGTTTGGCGGCAATCCTCCGCGCAGATGGACCATAATAAGACTTGTAAACAATTTTGCCGCCGCCGTGGTGTGAAGGTAGTGTTGCCGGCCTACCACACCGAAGGTCCATGGTTCGAGCCCTGGTACAGGTAACATCAAAAGTGATTTGAAAAAAAAAGTTTTTCAAAACGGGGTCGCCCCTCGGCAGTGGTTTGGCAAACTCTCCGAGTGTATTTCTGCCATGACAGGCTTCTCAGCAAAAATTCGTCTCCTTTGTAGATGCCGTTCGGAGTCGGCAAAAAACTGTATGTCCCACCAATTTGTAGGGAAAATTCAAATCGGCACACCACAAATTGGAAGAGAAGCTTGGCGCAAAAATCTCTTAGGAGGTTTATGATGATGTATATCGCGCCATAGAGATAGAGAAACAATTTTGCCGAGCATGGGACAGTCAACAGAAGACCTTGCCATCGAAACCCTTCAGTTCGAACGGAGGAAACAATCGCTGCTGTAGCTGCTGCCATACAAAACAATCCACGTGTTTCGACAAGAAGCTTATCTGCTCAAATGGGTGTAAGCAGACAGTCATTACAGTCAATTATGCACAAAGATTTGGACTTATTCCCATATAAAATTCAAATGGCCAACAAACTGAACGCTGCAGACTTGCCGATTCGCTTGGAATTTTGCCAGAAGATGCTTCAAATGTTGGAAGAGGATGGAAACATGTTGAACTGTCTTTTCATGTCTGACGAGGCCCATTTCGATTTAAACGGCAACATAAACAAACAAAATTGTCGAATATGGAGTGCTTCCAACCCACAGATACTCCATGAGACGGAATTGCATCCACTTCGTGTCACAGTGTGGTGTGCAGTTTCATCACGCTGCATTGTCGGGCCCTACTTCTTCGAAGAAAACGGTCACACCGTTACGGTTACTGGAGACCGTTACTTGAGCATGTTGAGAGAGTTTTTCTATCCAGAATTACGCCGAATGAGAATTTCTTTCAACTCTGTGTGGTTTCAGCAAGATGGTGCAGCTCCTCATATAGCCCAACCTGTTATGACAGAATTGCGACGAAAATTTCCCAATAAGCTGATATCCAGAAACTCCACATTCCGTTGGCCACCCAGGTCGCCTGACCTTACTGCACCTGACTTTTTCTTGTGGGGTTATTGCAAACAGGAAGTCTTTAAAGCAAAACCAACAAATTTGAATGAACTAAGGCAATCCATTCGAGAAACAATTGCGGCTATTCCTGTCTCAACTCTCCAAGCAGTAATGAACAACTTTTTGGTAAGATGCCGCAGATGCATCGACGAGCAGGGGGGGCATTTAAATTCCATTATTTTTAAAACTAATTAAGCTATATTTAATAAAATTTAATGAGCTTTAACGTGAATAAAAGAAAAATGAATTCCATACACTGAAAAAAAAATTATTTGAGTTTCTTAATGTAGCAAAATTGATCAGCCACCCTGTATATGCAGACACCGAACGTCTGAATTGGCTAGGCCATGTTGTGCGAAAGAATTAAGATGTTCCGGCACAGAAGGTATTCTTATCGGCACCCACCGGTGGTAGCAGAGAAAGAGGAGACAGCCACTCCGATGGAAAGACGAAGTGGAGACCGATTTGTGATCGCGTGGTGTTTCCAATTGGCAGAAATACGTAATGAGGGGCGATCTAAGGTAAAAGGTCAAAATCCCCTAGACGGTTAAGCGGCATTTAAAGGAGAAGACTTGTTGAAAAGGGCAGTTCTGCTGTAGAAGTGGAAACGGGAAGAGTTGAAAAAATTCGTAGCAATTTGTATAAGTTATGAAATGACGTTTTGTCGCAGCTCTGAAGTGCGTAAAATTCAGTTTTTGGAGGAAGATTATGTCACTTTAAAAACCTTCTCCATAAATTGGTTTCGGCCACTATTTTTTGGCTTTGAACTACTGGTTCATAACATTCAGCAAGCTTAAACAAACTTTTGTAATTTTTTTCTCTGTGGTTTGTTGAAAACCCAAAGCGAAATCTCTAAGGATAGTTTTATATTGAGTGAATCGACTATCTCTTTCCACTATTATACGAGGTGTGTTCAAAAAGTATCGCGAATTTTGTGTTTTTTCAAAAAACACAAGCAACGATGCGTGAGCAGGGGCGTTATCGGGGTGCAAAAGCCAATTTTTGTTCTTCCACAAATCCGGGCGTTTCTGGCGGATTGCTTCGCGCAAATTGCGCATAACTTGCAGGTAGTATTCCTTATTGACCGTTCTTCCCTGTGGCAAGAACTCATGATGCACCACGCCCCTGCAATCGAAGAAAGCTGTCAGCAAAACTTTCACATTTGACCGAACTTGGCGCGCTTTTTTCGGTCTTGGTTCGTGCGGCAGCTTCCATTGAGATGATTGAGCTTTGGTTTCCACGTCATAACCATAAACCCACGATTCGTCACCAGTTATGACCCTCTGGAGCAAATTTGGGTCGTCGCGGACAGAGTTTAACAGCTCATTAGCAATGTTCATGCGATGCTGTTTTTGGTCACAATTGAGCAATTTTGGTACGAATTTCGCGTAAAAATCGAAGACGATCCAAAACACGTGCAAGCAAAGCAGCTGTCAACAATTAACTGAACATTCAAAATGGCCGAGCTTGTCGGCATAAGTGAGAGACATGAGTACCAACATAACGCCACAAAAAATTCGAAATTCGAATATACGTAACCAGCGAAAATTCAAAATTCGCGATACTTTTTGAACACACCTCGTATGATCAATACATAAATGGATAAAATACAGAAATCTTGAAGTAAACATCTAGGTTACATGCTTACAGACTTTGAGTAGATTTGAACCGGTTCTATTTGATTTCAATATCCATGTCACAAGTTCTGAACAATTTTTCAAAGTCATGTTCGTCGGAACGAACACATCGTAACTCCAATTTAACTTAATGTTCAAACCATAATCCATTAACCGACCATTTCATATATTCATAAAAATTCACTTTGTCATTAGTCTAAAATTAGAAAATTATAAATCAGAGGCTTAAATGGTATTGTGGTATTCAATCGAAAGTAAAACAAGTAAGGAAGTCTAGGTTCGGGTGGAACCGAACATTAAATACCCAGCTCTTTATAAGTGGTCGTGGTAAATTGTTGTGGAGTTATGACCTATAGTGGTGTTAAACTTTTTCTACTACCATGTGGGCAATCTTATAAATAACAAGTAAGGAAGTATAAGTTCGGGTGGAACCGAGCATTAAATACCCAACTCCGTATAAGTAGTCATGGTAAATTGTGGTGGATTTATGACCTACAATGGTTTAAACTTTTTCTGCTACCATGTGCGCAATCTTATAAATAAAAATGAATGTGTGTCTGTGTGTCTGGTGTCCAAAGTACGTAACCGATCTTTATGAAATTTTGCGCAGTAGATTCATTGATTCACTGGTTCCAGCATAGACTATATATAATTTTGAAAAGGGTAGATAGTATACCTCGTATCATGTTTCGTAATTTTATTTAACACGGTTCTGAAGTTAAAATAGCTGACATTTTATATTTGGCTCATTTATATGTGGGCGGTACCACGCCCATTTTCCAAAATTTTACAAAAATCATTAATAAGATCAGCAGGTAATTGTAACTATGAAATTCTATCATTCTATCTGCTTCAGTGAATAAGATATGGCATGTTCCGGTTCCCTACCTCTCTTTTAGTAAACTTTGTTCCAAAAGTGGCCGTGGCCGTTAACCGATTTTTCTTGTTTTCCGTGGCCGTACTCTACATGTTTATAGTATACTTCGTATTAAGTTTCGTAATTCTATCTTGCACCGTTCTGAAGTTATTAACAGTCAAATTTTAAATTTGCTTGACTCATAAGTGGGCGGTGCCACAACTTTTCCAAAAATTTTATAAAATTGTCAATGGGACAACCAAATTAATAAAGCTAGCAAGTTTCATCATTGTAGCTGCTTCTATTATTGAATTAACCCATTTTATACGTTTTTCGATATTTTCGATATCGAAAAAAGGGGCGTGGTTATGGTTCGATTTCACCCATTTCAAATAGCAACCTACCTTGGCCGGAAAGTAACCTGTGTGCCAAATTTCATTAAAATATCTAAAGTTTTACTCAAGTTATCGTGTCCACGGCCGGACGTGCGGACGGACGGACATGTCTTAATGAATTCCTCTGTTCATTCTAAGAACTTTGATATATGGAACTCCATATCTATCTCTATTATTTTGTACCGTTACAAACTACCGTTATATGACCAAAACTATAATACCCTGTGTACTAGTACAAGCTGGGTATAAAAATAGCAGCTCCATAACGTGCGTACGTCTTCCCCCCTGACGTCATACGAAGTATGAGAAAACGAATTTTTGTGCTGATTTGAAAAATTCTGACCAAATATAATAACAAAGAGAAAAAGTTTACACAGCCGTCCAGTTTGTTGAATTCTTATAATAACAATGATTTTGTCTTTGTAAATTGACTAATCATTAACTTTTCTTTTTGTTGTTAAAGCTGCATATACTATTTGTTGGACCACGATTGGGAACACCTACCCAAACTTATCTATTGCTTATTTGCTTAATGTGCCTAATTTAATATACAAGTCCATAAAATTTGTGTCATTGAACTCATATTGCATTTGCTCCATATGATTGCTATTTGCCTATGCTTATATTCAAGCAAACCAAACATATGTTACTTTGCATCAGGTCATCCCGTTAATTTTAAATTCTGGTTTTTATTCTTGTTGCCTGTGCTAATTGTGTATGCATTTATTGGCATGCTCATTAGTGCAGCGAACAACCACACAAACATGCATTGTTTTGCTTAGTTCGTTGCTTATTAGTTTTTGACAATCTAACTTAACTCCCAATATTCAAGGCCAAGAAGTCATTCAACTTACCATTGAATTGTATGCATATCTTTAGGCTGTTGATTGGTGCAGCGAACAACCACACAAACATTCATTATATCAAAGATTAGCGAATAATCACACAAACGTGCTATGGTATGCTATTGAATTGCATAGTTGCTATTAACAACAATTAAGTAAATAATATGTCACTTTATGCCCTTTCGAATGCCTTAAATTTTTTTTGAATTACAAATAGTATATAATAGATGAATTGTGAAATAAAGTCTTAGACTTTTGTTGACCATCAACTTGCTGATTTCTTACTCAGCCCTTTGCATCGAAACCCATTCGGTTTCGCTCTTCCTGGAAAAGTCTTCAGGATCGCTCATTTTGGCGCCCAACGTTGGGCACGAGTAAATATCATATTGGAGGTTCGTGAAACCTGGTGGTCGCACTGGTCTCCATCATTGACCGCCACCACTGGTAATCATCACCATCGATTCTTGGAATGTAATTCGGGATCACCATCGACGAACAGCACGAGTTCCTGCAGTTGTCTGGATTTCGCATTTACCACCGTTGTCAGCAGCTATTGGGTATCAATGCTATATTCCGCCTCATAACTCTTTCTTTGTTGCAGCACTAGTTCCTGGATTGTTCTAGATTTTCACCACAGTGCCAAGCCGCTAACCAATATTATACCATTCACCTTATATTTTCTTTAATTCCCGAACTACAACGTAGATAGCCTTCCGTCGTCCACCCAACTTGAAATTGATACTAAAATGTCGCAATGCTAGTCGGAGGAAAGGTACTTTCGCCTGCTGACTACAAGTGCCGTCTGGGTATTCTGGAGTCCTCTTTTAAGCGAGTCCTGACGATTCAGATAGACGTCGAAAGGTTAGACAGTGAAGGTGGAGGACGCGCTGACTTAGAGGAGCTCTACGTAACTACTAAACTTGCAATTCAATCGCAGATAACGGATGACCACAATGTTTATTTATCTGATACAACATGTGTAATGCAGCAATCGTCAAAGCTGCCAAATTTTAAGCTCCCTAGTCTCGTTCAAGCAGATAATTGATCGTGAGCATAGCCTATACAATATTGAGAAATTCAATCATTTGCGGAATTCCGTCCAGGGCCAAGCGTTTGAAATAGTCGACGCATTTCAGGTAACAAATGAAAACTATCCCAAGGCATTAAATAGGCTCAAGGCTCGCTATGACAACAAACCCAATTTTTTTTGGAAAATATTTAATCGTTATTCGATCTACCAGCTGTAACAAAACCAAATGGTATTCAGCTTAGAAGTCTTGTCGACAAGGCTTCAGCAATTTACGGATCAGTATTGTCGCCCGGTACTGACAGGCAACCCAGCTTACCAAAGTCGGAGCGCTCCGAAATAATGATCCAAAAAGAGTCCGTAAGTTGAGCTTTTTTGGAGTGTTATTTAGTAAACATCAAAAATACAACTTTTTTATGAAGATTCACGGAGCCTTGGAAGAAGAAATGAATATTGGAGAGCGGATAAACTCTAGGCTAGGCTCAATTATATGAACGATTTAGAGCATTTTCTGATCCTTTTTGTTGTACGCGTAAAGAGAATTGTGAGAAAATAAACGTTGGAGAGCGGATAAGCAGCAACGTGGAATTATATGTATGTTTTAGAGCATTTTCTGAGGTTTTTTTATTTTACCTAATGGAACGTAAAGTGTCTTTTTCTCCTAAATGTTTATCAATAGACAAAAGTTGGAGGCCAACTAAAGTGCATTTAAAATAAAACAAAGTCTATTATAGAAACCACATAGTAAAACTCTCAAAGTTAACACAATGTTTTGAACGCAACTTTTTAAACTTTGATAAACTTTCCTGAACTTTTTGCAAACTTTGAAAATTTTATTTATGTCGTTTCTATAAAAGATTTTGCTTTATTTTAAATGAAAATTATTAAAAACACAAATAAATATATTTTACGAGTAAAACTATTTCCAGTTTTGTTTCTATTATTCCTGCCACCACTGTATGTATATTCTATATAGCATTTCAATGAATCGAATATAGTTTTTGATTGTATGAAGTGATAAGTGCCAAATGAAAAATGTATATGCTTAGTTGTACCTATATATTTAGTTATACAAATATTTTTACATAAAACTTGTTTTCAATAAAAAACTAATAGAATTACATATGTTTTCAATATAAAAGAAATAATACTGTATAAACCATTAGAAGGTGAACTTTCTTCTGATTAGTTAAATACAGATATGAGTATTAAAAACCTATAAGAATCTTAGCAAAAGAGTAAAAAAAAGGAAAAAAATGTGCCTAGAAAGGCTCAAAAAAAGCTTCAGAAAAGCATCAATAAAAGGCTCCGAAAATAGTCCAAAAAGACTCCGAAGTTCATTTAAAAAGAGTCATAAAACGCTCCAAATCCATCGAGTTCGGATTCATTTTGGACTCTTTTTTTATGACTCCTTTTAAGGTGCCCTCGTAGAACGATTTTTCGCTCCATTTGGGCTCCGAAAAGAGCTCATTTGGAAGGGTAAAGCTCCGAGAAATGTGCGTCCGAAAGGAGTCTTTTTTCCTACTTCTGGTAAGCTGGGACATGTCTACTCACACAACTACGGCTTTATAGTGCCAATACATGTTTGTTATTTGTGTTGGTGTTATTTTTAAGCTGGGTTTTCTATATTATAAAAAAAAAATTTTGAATCTTTTTTGATTGATAGTACTGCAGTTTGGCCTTACCTATCCATACATATATAACTGTTAATACCTTATATGTACATATAGTTTGGCCACAAAGTGCAACGATTTCCCTCAACTTGCGCATTTATATTATAGATATATCATTTGTGCAGCCAACTGGAGGGTCGGAGAGTCCATGTCTCCAATCCACCCTCTCATTCGATCCATCCACTCATTAAAGCCGTGGGTAGAAATCCGAAGGACCACCTGGATGTATGGAGAGGCCGAGTTTCGTATAACTTCGCTATTGCAGTGGGCTTTTAATACGTGCCCGAATATTTTGCTTGTGTGTTTTCCGATTTGGATAATTTTTGGCAGGAGTATAATACATACTACTGAGAAGCAGCTGACCAATTTTCATTGAAATACCAAGATGGAATTATAATTGCTTTTGAAAATAGCAGACATTTTATGCTGAAAAGTGGGCGGCGCCACGCCTAACTCTTCAAAATTGACAAAATTTGTTTGCAGTCGAGTTTTCCTTAAAAAGGTTATTATGTGTGCAAAATCTGATTGATATAACTTGCTTAGTTGTAGAAATATCGTTTTTAAATTTTTCAAAAAAAATTTTCAGAACTATGTTAAAAAACTGGTCGTGGACATTAACCGATTTCGCCCATTTGTTTCGTTTCGACAAACCAATTTTTGGCGGAGTTATGGCATAAAAATTTTTGTGGAATAAGCCACTAGGGGCGGGGCCAAGCCCATTTTCAAAAATTTTTATTTTTTGGATTTCTTAGCTTACGGAAACTTAAAAGTGAAATATAAATGATGTAAATCTATTTTACGCAAAGTTATTGCCTATTTAATATATCTACGATCCTCTTTAAAAGCTTTCATATAGAACTGGGCTTGCACCTTAACCGATTTCGCCCATTTCAAATAGCGCTCGGAGATGTGTGCCAAGGAACCTGCATACGAAATTTCATTAAGATATCTCAAAATTTACTCAAGTTATCGTGTTCACAGACGGAAGGACAAATATGGCTTAATAAATTTCTCTTTTGCTTTTACTTGGGTTCACTGGGTACAGCATAGACAATATATGGTTTTGGGAAAGTGGGCGGAGCCACGCTTCCAGACTGTATAAAGTTTTAATTCGTCATAACTCCGAACTTTTTTGGTCTAAATTAATGATATTTGGATATATTAGTCAATATCTACATAATTTTTCAAAATTTGGCAGTGCCACGCCCACATATTTTGTGTTTTGTTTGGCTCTTGAACTTTCACGATAGGTTCACGAGTTCGCTGGGCAAGACACAGTCTGTATATAGCTTTTGGAAAAGCCCCCAGGTTATGTAGAGCTGCAGCTCGGTATAGGTAGGAGTTTATTTGCTTCAAGTTAATAACATTTAATATATACAAGGTGGCGCAAAAGTAAGCTTCCGATGTTCAGCATATCGGTTGTGGCACGTGCAGTGTGTGCTGTTGCACCGTCTTGTTGGAACCACATGTTTTCCAATCGCAATTCATCAAGTTGCGGCAAAAAGAACTCGTTGATCATTGCTCTGTAGCGCTCACCATTCACAGTAACCGTTTGGCCCCCACCGATTATTGGTCAAATAAATAGTCAGCAATATTCCGCGTTCTGGAGCAGTGTAGCGTAACATTGTTCATTAACGTGTATTTCGCATGTGTTTACTACACAAATGTCAAAACACAACTGACTTTAGGGGCCCATCGCAAAATTTATAGCATTTTCTGATAGGAGGATTACTTTTGCGCAGTAACCGTTTTTCACCGACCGAAATAAATAGTCAGCAATATTCCGCGTTCTGGAGCAGTGTAGCGTAACATTGTTTATTAGCGTGTATTTCGCATGTGTTTACTACACAAATGTCAAAACAGAACTGACTTTAGGGGCCAATCGCAAAATGTATAGCATTTTCTGATAGGAGGATTACTTTTGCGCCACCCTGTAGATGTATTCTATGTATCAAAACGTCAAAACAACGTCTACCGGGTTTTGCTAGTATATTATAAAATGGCGAAAGCAAACAACGAATTTCAGCATTCTTTTATAAAACTGAGAGACTACATACATACATTTAATGTTTATGAAAGGTATGAAAATCAAAAAGGATATATAACTTCGCTATTGCAGTGGGCTATTAACTACTTTCCCGAATATTTTGCTTGAGTGTTTACCAATTTGGCTCATTTTTGGCAGGAGTATAACACTGGGAAGCAGCTGACCAATTTTCATTGAAATATCAAGATTGAATTATAAGTGACTGCCTTTGAAAATAGCAGTAATTTTATGCTGAAAAGTGGGCGGCGCCACGCTTACTTCTTAAAAATTTGCTAAACTTTTTTTGCAGTCGAGTTTTTCCTAAAAAGCTTATTATGTGTGCAATATCTGATTGATATAACTTGCTTAGTTGTAGAAACATCACTTTTTAAATTTTCCAAAAAAAATTTTCATAACTATGTTAAAAAACTGGGCGTCAACATTAAGCGATTTCGCCCATTTTACAACAAACAGTTACCTTTGTATATTGAACATTATCACCAAATTTCATTTCACCAAATCCGTTTTTTGCGGAGTTATGGCATTAAAGGTTTTGTGGAATAATCCACTATAAAAAAGCGGGGCCATGCCCATTTTCGAACATTTCTATTTTTTGGATTTCCTAGTTTACGGAAACCTTAAATGTGAAATATAAATAGTGTAAAGCTATTTTATGCAATGTTATTGCCTATTTAATATATCTACCATCCTCTTCAAAATCTTTCATATAGAAGTGGGCGTGGACTTTAACCGATTTCGCCCATTTTTTCCTCGAAGATTCCTTGCACAACGGAAACCTACGTGCTGATTTTCGTTTCGATATCTTAAACGGTTTTTGATTTATGATTAATAACATTTATAAATTTTACTAAATCAAAAGTGGGCGGTGGCACTCCCATTTTCAAAAATTTCTTGAAACTCTTATTTTATGCCTCCGTCTTCATGTATACAAAAATTTGTATCCTTATAGGTGTATTATGTACTGAGTAATCACTTTTTTTGTGTTTTAAAAAATACTCTATATATAAAAAGTGGCCGTGCGTATCATCCGATTTCGCCCATTTTAAGTAGCGCTCGGAGATGAGTACCAAGGAATCTGCGTACCAAATTTCGTTAAGATATCTCAAAATTTACTCAAGTTATCGTGTTTACATGGCTTAATAAATTTCTCTTTCCCTCCTGAACATTTTGATATACATAAGTCAATATCTATCTCGATCCGTTTATGCCGTTACGTACTGCCGTTAGGCGACTAAAATTAATATACCTTGTGTGCGTAGCACTAGTAGGTATAATAATAAATTGAAACTTCAGTTGCAAATCAATACCAGCATGAATAGCCAACTTCTCTTTAAGTGCTTCGAAAAACTTGAAAAAAAAAAAATTTGACAATCCAACAGTACTTTCCTGCATGTACTTAGATCCCCAAATAAGGCCCCTTGTAATTGCGGATTCACTTAAAATGCTGGACGCCAAAGCTCATTTAAAGCAATTAATTCGCCAAATCATTAGTTTTAAAGTAATAATTTTTGGGTTTAGATATAAGTTGTGTATATTACTTTCAATTTTTCTTTTGCTTTTCAGACCAAAAAAATCCACTTAGAAAAAAATTGACCGAATACTTATCAAGAACAACCAATTGAAGCTACAAACATGGAACTCCAGAAACTACCATCAGAACGTTCTAGGTTTTAGATTGGATCTTTCATAAATTCAATTTTGATCTCACCGGACGATGAGGAGCAAGATGACGAGCTAAAGAAAGCTTTTTACGAAATTTAAAACTATGCACCAAAAACGATTGAAATAAACTTTAACTTAATGGAGTATTGGAACAAAAAACGATGCACATATCCATATTTGTGGTCCTTGGTAGAAGTCGTACACCGTGTCCCAGCTGCTCAAGTTAGTGTTGAGCGTTCATTTTCCGCTTTAAGACTTCTTCTAAGCGATCTTCGCTGCAACATGTCGCCAGAAATTCTTGACAAAATTATGTTTTTAAATGTTTATTAAATTTATTTGATCAGTAAATGCATATTTATGGATTTCAATATAGTTACATTAAGTCTTCACCTAGGATTAGGAGTTCCAACTTGGGAAGAAAACGCTTTTTAAAATAAAAATTTAAATTGTTAGTACTTATAATATTGAGATAAAAGAGTGAGAATGTTTCTTTCTATGATATGCAGATTAATATTTTGCATGAGCACCCAAAGAAAAAAAAATTAATCACTCTAATTTACACTTACGTGTACCTACATACTATGTAAGTATTTGGAACAAGGAAATCATATGCAGCCGTTATAGTACAATTACCCACCGACGCATGTACGTAGTACGTGTCAGCTGACACGACCTGTCTTATGAGAGTGCCATGTAAACGAACACTCACCGACGTTAAATTTTTCCGTATACGTAGTACGTAGCGTAGAAATCAAAGAAATTTTGATTTTTTCCGTAAGAACGTGTCAGCTGATTGCTCTCTCATATGCAGTGTTGCCTATTCATACGTGTGTATGTTGGTTATGGATCGTTTGCAGTTGCTTTACAAAAATACCTCAAAATACCTTTTAAATTTTCGTAATAATGTTGAAATAACCTGAAATTACGATATTTAGTTGTTGCTTTTAAATAAATTGACTGGCTATAAGTATTTAATATTAATTTCGGACACTCATAAAGTGAAAAATAATTGTTTCAAAAGTACACGTTTGAGTTAGTATGCATGAAAACTGATCAATGGCAAAATTATATTGAATGTAAACAACAGAAAATGGCTGATTTCTCCGTTGGCGCCACGGGCATAAGATTCGGAACGTTACACACGTCGGTGGGTAATTGGACTATTAGTCATATACAAGTACCCAACACACCCCGGAAATTTCGGTGCCTTCATTTCTTCCCCTTTTTCCTATCCCTTTCCGGCTTTACTGAAAACAGCCTGCAATGTTTGCAAATTTTTCCACTGTACCCTCCAAATATTTGCCTTTATCTTTCTCTTTGTCTTTCCTTTTTACTTTCGCTTATTCTTTTAATTTTTCTTACCCTCTAAACTGATATTTCCAATCTGGATGGAAAAACGGCCGGTTAAGTCTTCACGGACATATGTCAATACCCTCCAAATCATGGGCCAAAGGTACCTCCGGTAGCCTGACAGGAAGCTACCTTTGTGCTACTACATTTCAATCAAACTATTGACTGCCTATTTGAGAAGTTTATTCCCAAACGTAAATTAACTTATGATCATCCTACGCAAGCTTGGTTTACTAAAGAGCTGAAGGCTCTTAAAAATAGGAAAACGCGATCATTTAATTTATATAAGAAATCTGGATTAAATAAACATTACTTACTGTATTCCAGTCTACGTCAGAAGTATATAGATTTAAATAAAAAGTGCTATAAAGCTTATATCTCTAAAACCAAAAGAGGTATTATTCTCAATCCAAAGTCATTTTATGGTTTCGTAAATTCTAAACGTAAAGTATCAGGGTTTCCCTCAGCCATGAAATATCAAGACATTATATCTAGCGATAATCAATATATCGCAAATTTTTTTGCTCAATTTTTCACTTCTAACTATTCTGCTGTCACCAATTAAAACTTTCAAAACTATCCTTATAAACTACACGGGACAAATTCAATTAATTCAGCAATTATACGCGCCAAAGATGTTCTAATTTACCTTAAAACCTTAAAATAATCTGTTAAATACGGAACTGATAGGATTCCTACATGTTTCTTGAAAAAGTGTGCGAACCATATTTACCAACCCCTTACCAATTTGTTCAATCTATCACTGAAGTGTGGTGTTTTTCCAACTGCGTGGAAAGAATCGTTTCTTCTACCGCTGCATAAAAGCGGGAGTAGGTCTTCTATAGAGAACTATCGTGGCATCGCAAAGCTTTCTGCCATCCCAAAATTGTTTGAAGCTATTGTTACAAATCAACTAACGGGTCCGATCTGTACTTTGATAGCTGACTGCCAACACGGGTTCAGTAAGGGAAAGTCCACAGTTACGAATTTACTTGAGTTTACCAGTCATGTCTCAAATGCCTTTAGAAAAAATCTGCACACCGACGTTATTTATACGGATTTCAGCAAAGCTTTTGACAAAGTGTGTCACTCATTACTTATTCATAAACTCGATCAGTTGGGCTTCCATCCGGGTCTCAATCGCTGGATCTCTTCTTACCTTAGTGACAGGACACAAAGAGTAATGTTTAAAAATTTAGTATCCGATGTCATTTATGTCTCTTCGGGGGTTCCTCAAGGAAGCCATCTTGTCCCGATTCTGTTCTTGTTGTTCATAAATGACATTTCTACAATAATAAAATTTTCAAAAATGTTAATGTATGCCGACGACGTAAAGCTTTTCATGTCAATCGCGTCATTTGAAGATAGAAATAAGCTACAATCAGATCTAAATGCACTAGTTACTTGGTGCGATTTAAATTATATGCCACTTAACCTTAAAAAATGCAAACACATGGGTTTTTCGCGTGGAATTTCTCAGCCGGCTTCCTATACAATTAAAAATTATAGTCTTGAGCAAGTGTATGATTTTGTTGACCTGCGGGTTACTATGGACTATAAACTCAGTTCCAACCGCCATATTAACACAACAGTCAATAAGGCTAGAGGTGTCCTAGCATTCGTTAAACGATGGTCTAAAGAATTAAGCGACCCTTATGTAACTAAAGCCCTCTTCACTACATTAGTCAGACCGATACTTGAATATGGTTCTTTAATTTGGAACCCGCGTTACCAGGTTCATGTAGATCGCCTTGAATCAGTTCAAAAACAATTTTTACTATTTGCCTTAAGAGATTTTCATTGGGATCCCTCGTACAATCTGCCACCCTATACGAATCGTTTAAAACTCATTAATCTACACACACTTTCTAGTCGGAGGGAAATGCTTGGAATTATTTTTATGATTAAATTGCTAAATGGTTCACTATCCAGCCCATTTCTTCTAAGTGAAGTGAACTTCAATGTACCGTCTCGTCCTTCAAGGCATTTTAAACCTCTAGTCTTAAAACTGTGCCGAACCAATTTTCAGTTAAATGAGCCTTTTCGCTGTTTGTGTCAAGATTATAACTCTCCTTATGGTAGATTTGATATTTCAGACTCGCTTTTCAGCATAAAAAAATCAATTCTTTCTATCCTAAATTCATAGCTACTAATTGTTTTTTATTCTTTGACTTCTATTTTAACTTTTAACAATAATTTTATTCTGTTAACTAGTTATTTCTTAATGTATAATCTATCCTATATCTACTTTACTTAGCTGATGAGGTTTTCTCTGTAGCTGAGCAGTTTTAGATCTCGACGATTAACAAACCAAAGCCTTTCAACGACTCGTCACGAACGAATAATCGCGCGTTATGCGGATGCGCCCCTCGCGCCGGTCGGGCGGGATATGGTGGGTAATCCGCTGGGAATTATTATTATTATTATTATATCTGGACTTGACTTTTCAATACGCCTATGCCAAATGACGTTGAGTAACACCAATAGCTTCGACAGACAAAACGGTTCCCATCATCCGGCTGGGACCTACATGTTTTATGCCGACTCTGAACCGCATCTGCAGAAATGCACTCGGATGGATGCTGTTCACGTTTTGAATGCGACACCGTTTTGAAAAAAACTTCTTCAAACATTTTTTATGTTAGCTATCCTTTCACTTGAACGAGGGACATTCAGGACGGTAGGCCAGCAACACTACCGCCAAACCACGTCAGCCGCCTTTCAAATTGTTAGGGACTTCTTCTATTTGCTGTATGCTGTATATACGGCTAGGAATCATGGACGGTGTTTCAGCACACCCAACATAATGTACGGAAAATGCATCGGGGGCAATAAGCGACAAAAGGCAAACTAAAACTGCTTGAAGAAATTCGAAAGGTCCTTTTATATCAATTGATATTATTTGTCCAAACATGAATTCATTCAGGCCCGCCGTGAGCGGCCGTGCAGGGCGTGCGCTTATGCAAATTCCCACAATGCTTTAGCACAAAGTTTTGTAATACTTTTAGAAGTATTTTTCTTTTTTCAAATTCGTACTTTAGTACTTTTAACCGAACTGGTTTGATATTTGATTCATGGACATTCGCCAACTTCTTTTTTCTTTTATGGCGCGATATACAACAGGTATATCATCATAAACCTCCTAAGAGATTTTTGCGCCAAGCTTCTCTTCCAATTTGTGGTGTGCCGATTTGCATTTTCCCTACAAATTGGTGGGACCTACAGTTTTTTGCCGACTCCGAACGGCATCTACAAAGGAGACGAATTTTTGCTGAGAAGCCTGTCATGGCAGAAATACACTCGGAGAGTTTGCCAAACCACTGCCGAGGGGCGACCCCGTTTTGAAAAACTTTTTTCAAATCACTTTTGATGTTACTTGTACCAGGGCTCGAACCATGGACCTTCGGTGTGGTAGGCCGGCAACACTACCTCCACACCACGGCGGCCGCCAACTTAGTTTTTCTAAATTTTGGTTGTTCTTTGTGTCGGACATTTAAATAATTTTTGACGAGCCCCTCACTTCTATTTTCTATATACTCGTATTCCTCTCTTTTTTCAATTGCTTTGGATATTTTCTTAAATTTTTTGAAGTCGGTCTTCTCCTTTACTTTACATGTGTCTACTTTGTTGTTGTGAATATTGTTGGGAGTATTCTCTATAGTCGAATGAAAAGTGTTGTTGTAAAGCTCTATTGCTCTACTTACTTGGTCTTTTATTGTTATCTTGTTTTCTAAATTTAAAGCCCTGATTAGCCTTTCAACATCAGAATTGCCTGTATGGCTGTTTGGCTTTGTTAACTGTATTTTTATATTTTCCTCTTTACAAAATTGTTTTACATTAATAGAGTTAAATTCGTTATCACAAACGATTTTTTTCATTTTACCAAAGGCTGAGATGTACAGTCTAATTTTTTCTATAATAGTAAGACTATTTCTGTCTTCAAGGAAAAAAGCTCCAGCATGCTTGGAAAATTTATCAAGAAAAATAATGAACGAATTTCTGTCATTACGGGATTTCTGTCATATTTTGATGCTGTACAAATATCACAATTATTTATTACCTTACTGATGATATGTTTTAAATTTGGATAGTAAATTTCTCGCTTCAAACTTTCATAATTTGGTATTATGGCCGAATGGCCAGATACCTTAGTATGGAAAATTGATATATGTTTTATGGCTTCTTCTTCTGTTTCTAAATCTTTAGCCATGTATGAACATCTAACGAATTTTGCACTTTTACTATTTTCAAATAATTCTATTAACTTTAACTGCACGGTGTTGTAAACTGAATCGCTGAGCCCGGAATATATACCTATTTTGCCTGATAGCTTGTTTCGCCTAACTATGTCTGATATTAAATCAGGAATATCACTTTCTTGAATATATATTCGTTTATTTCCGAGTACATACTCCATTTCTATTGATTTTTCTTCTAGTAAAATAATTTGTGTTTTAAACCTGTTCACAACTGTGTCTAGTATCGGGAAATGGTCATTGTGGTCTTGCTCTTGGGAATGTATAGTAGCCATGGTTGAAAAATTATCATTTTCCTGATTGATTATATTAATTTCGTTAGTAGTGGAATTGATTCGGCTGAGAAAATGGGCAATTTTATTATCTTTTCCCTGAATATATTCGACTTTCGCGTCATATTCTCCTAATTGGACCAGCCACCTTTGAAGACGTGGATTAATATCCTTACCCCTATACTTTACTTGTAACCACTTAAGCGGCTGATGATCCGTCTGCAAATCGAATTCTTTGCCAAAAACATATGGCCTAAAATATCATATGCTCAAACTATGCTAAGTAACTCTTTCTCGATCGCCGAATAATTTTTCTCGTGGTCGTTTAATGTCCTTGAAGAGAAACATATAGGATGGTCATCTTGGGATAACTAAAACCGCTCCAAGAGCAAAGTTACTTGCGTCGGTGGTTACTGTTCCGTTATTAGAGTTTTCAATTTTTCAAACGCTGAGATATAATTAGGATCATTAGAATTAATTTTTCTTCCCTTCTTAAGATAATAGATCATCGGATATGCTACTTTCGCGTAATCTTTGACGAATTTACGGTAATAGCCAGTAATGCCTAAAAATTACCTAATCTGTTTCTTAGTAGTTGGTAATTTAAGGCTCCGGATTACATCAATTTTATTGCCATTAGGTTTCACTCCTTCGGGAGTTGGGACATGGCCTAAATACTCTGTTTCTTTCGATAGAAAATTACATTTATTTACCTGTATCTTAAGACCGGCTTTCCGTAATGCTTCAAATATTAGTTTCAAGTTTGTTAAATGTTCTTGCAAAGAGGTACTAAAAATCAAAATATCGTCCAGGTAGACCACACATATTCTATTTATGTACTTTTGGAGAACTATATTCATCCACCTTTGAAAGGTGGATGGGGCGTTTTTGAGCCCAAATGGCATTCTGATGAACTCAAAATATCCATGCGGGGTCGAAAACGCAGTCTTTTTCCTGTCTTCTGGCTTCACCACAATTTGATGGAAGCCTTTCGCAAGGTCCAGTGTAGTGAAGTATATTGCTCTTCCCAATTTTTCTAATATACCATCTATATTAGGAATTGGAAACTTATCGGCAACTATATTTTCATTCAGTTTCCGATAATCAATAACGATTCGCCATTCTTTCGAGCCCGCTTTATTATCCCTCTTGGGCACAATCCATAAGGGACTATTATTTGATTTTGTTGACCTGCGGGTTACTATGGACTATAAACTCAGTTCCAACCGCCATATTAACACAACAGTCAATAAGGCTAGAGGTGTCCTAGCATTCGTTAAACGATGGTCTAAAGAATTAAGCGACCCTTATGTAACTAAAGCCCTCTTCACTACATTAGTCAGACCGATACTTGAATATGGTTCTTTAATTTGGAACCCGCGTTACCAGGTTCATGTAGATCGCCTTGAATCAGTTCAAAAACAATTTTTACTATTTGCCTTAAGAGATTTTCATTGGGATCCCTCGTACAATCTGCCACCCTATACGAATCGTTTAAAACTCATTAATCTACACACACTTTCTAGTCGGAGGGAAATGCTTGGAATTATTTTTATGATTAAATTGCTAAATGGTTCACTATCCAGCCCATTTCTTCTAAGTGAAGTGAACTTCAATGTACCGTCTCGTCCTTCAAGGCATTTTAAACCTCTAGTCTTAAAACTGTGCCGAACCAATTTTCAGTTAAATGAGCCTTTTCGCTGTTTGTGTCAAGATTATAACTCTCCTTATGGTAGATTTGATATTTCAGACTCGCTTTTCAGCATAAAAAAATCAATTCTTTCTATCCTAAATTCATAGCTACTAATTGTTTTTTATTCTTTGACTTCTATTTTAACTTTTAACAATAATTTTATTCTGTTAACTAGTTATTTCTTAATGTATAATCTATCCTATATCTACTTTACTTAGCTGATGAGGTTTTCTCTGTAGCTGAGCAGTTTTAGATCTCGACGATTAACAAACCAAAGCCTTTCAACGACTCGTCACGAACGAATAATCGCGCGTTATGCGGATGCGCCCCTCGCGCCGGTCGGGCGGGATATGGTGGGTAATCCGTTGGGAATTATTATTATTATTATTATATCTGGACTTGACTTTTCAATACGCCTATGCCAAATGACGTTGAGTAACACCAATAGCTTCGACAGACAAAACGGTTCCCATCATCCGGCTGGGACCTACATGTTTTATGCCGACTCTGAACCGCATCTGCAGAAATGCACTCGGATGGATGCTGTTCACGTTTTGAATGCGACACCGTTTTGAAAAAAACTTCTTCAAACATTTTTTATGTTAGCTATCCTTTCACTTGAACGAGGGACATTCAGGACGGTAGGCCAGCAACACTACCGCCAAACCACGTCAGCCGCCTTTCAAATTGTTAGGGACTTCTTCTATTTGCTGTATGCTGTATATACGGCTAGGAATCATGGACGGTGTTTCAGCACACCCAACATAATGTACGGAAAATGCATCGGGGGCAATAAGCGACAAAAGGCAAACTAAAACTGCTTGAAGAAATTCGAAAGGTCCTTTTATATCAATTGATATTATTTGTCCAAACATGAATTCATTCAGGCCCGCCGTGAGCGGCCGTGCAGGGCGTGCGCTTATGCAAATTCCCACAATGCTTTAGCACAAAGTTTTGTAATACTTTTAGAAGTATTTTTCTTTTTTCAAATTCGTACTTTAGTACTTTTAACCGAACTGGTTTGATATTTGATTCATGGACATTCGCCAACTTCTTTTTTCTTTTATGGCGCGATATACAACAGGTATATCATCATAAACCTCCTAAGAGATTTTTGCGCCAAGCTTCTCTTCCAATTTGTGGTGTGCCGATTTGCATTTTCCCTACAAATTGGTGGGACCTACAGTTTTTTGCCGACTCCGAACGGCATCTACAAAGGAGACGAATTTTTGCTGAGAAGCCTGCCATGGCAGAAATACACTCGGAGAGTTTGCCAAACCACTGCTGAGGGGCGACCCCGTTTTGAAAAACTTTTTTCAAATCACTTTTGATGTTACTTGTACCAGGGCTCGAACCATGGACCTTCGGTGTGGTAGGCCGGCAACACTACCTCCACACCACGGCGGCCGCCAACTTAGTTTTTCTAAATTTTGGTTGTTCTTTGTGTCGGACATTTAAATAATTTTTGACGAGCCCCTCACTTCTATTTTCTATATACTCGTATTCCTCTCTTTTTTCAATTGCTTTGGATATTTTCTTAAATTTTTTGAAGTCGGTCTTCTCCTTTACTTTACATGTGTCTACTTTGTTGTTGTGAATATTGTTGGGAGTATTCTCTATAGTCGAATGAAAAGTGTTGTTGTAAAGCTCTATTGCTCTACTTACTTGGTCTTTTATTGTTATCTTGTTTTCTAAATTTAAAGCCCTGATTAGCCTTTCAACATCAGAATTGCCTGTATGGCTGTTTGGCTTTGTTAACTGTATTTTTATATTTTCCTCTTTACAAAATTGTTTTACATTAATAGAGTTAAATTCGTTATCACAAACGATTTTTTTCATTTTACCAAAGGCTGAGATGTACAGTCTAATTTTTTCTATAATAGTAAGACTATTTCTGTCTTCAAGGAAAAAAGCTCCAGCATGCTTGGAAAATTTATCAAGAAAAATAATGAACGAATTTCTGTCATTACGGGATTTCTGTCATATTTTGATGCTGTACAAATATCACAATTATTTATTACCTTACTGATGATATGTTTTAAATTTGGATAGTAAATTTCTCGCTTCAAACTTTCATAATTTGGTATTATGGCCGAATGGCCAGATACCTTAGTATGGAAAATTGATATATGTTTTATGGCTTCTTCTTCTGTTTCTAAATCTTTAGCCATGTATGAACATCTAACGAATTTTGCACTTTTACTATTTTCAAATAATTCTATTAACTTTAACTGCACGGTGTTGTAAACTGAATCGCTGAGCCCGGAATATATACCTATTTTGCCTGATAGCTTGTTTCGCCTAACTATGTCTGATATTAAATCAGGAATATCACTTTCTTGAATATATATTCGTTTATTTCCGAGTACATACTCCATTTCTATTGATTTTTCTTCTAGTAAAATAATTTGTGTTTTAAACCTGTTCACAACTGTGTCTAGTATCGGGAAATGGTCATTGTGGTCTTGCTCTTGGGAATGTATAGTAGCCATGGTTGAAAAATTATCATTTTCCTGATTGATTATATTAATTTCGTTAGTAGTGGAATTGATTCGGCTGAGAAAATGGGCAATTTTATTATCTTTTCCCTGAATATATTCGACTTTCGCGTCATATTCTCCTAATTGGACCAGCCACCTTTGAAGACGTGGATTAATATCCTTACCCCTATACTTTACTTGTAACCACTTAAGCGGCTGATGATCCGTCTGCAAATCGAATTCTTTGCCAAAAACATATGGCCTAAAATATCATATGCTCAAACTATGCTAAGTAACTCTTTCTCGATCGCCGAATAATTTTTCTCGTGGTCGTTTAATGTCCTTGAAGAGAAACATATAGGATGGTCATCTTGGGATAACTAAAACCGCTCCAAGAGCAAAGTTACTTGCGTCGGTGGTTACTGTTCCGTTATTAGAGTTTTCAATTTTTCAAACGCTGAGATATAATTAGGATCATTAGAATTAATTTTTCTTCCCTTCTTAAGATAATAGATCATCGGATATGCTACTTTCGCGTAATCTTTGACGAATTTACGGTAATAGCCAGTAATGCCTAAAAATTACCTAATCTGTTTCTTAGTAGTTGGTAATTTAAGGCTCCGGATTACATCAATTTTATTGCCATTAGGTTTCACTCCTTCGGGAGTTGGGACATGGCCTAAATACTCTGTTTCTTTCGATAGAAAATTACATTTATTTACCTGTATCTTAAGACCGGCTTTCCGTAATGCTTCAAATATTAGTTTCAAGTTTGTTAAATGTTCTTGCAAAGAGGTACTAAAAATCAAAATATCGTCCAGGTAGACCACACATATTCTATTTATGTACTTTTGGAGAACTATATTCATCAACCTTTGAAAGGTGGATGGGGCGTTTTTGAGCCCAAATGGCATTCTGATGAACTCAAAATATCCATGCGGGGTCGAAAACGCAGTCTTTTTCCTGTCTTCTGGCTTCACCACAATTTGATGGAAGCCTTTCGCAAGGTCCAGTGTAGTGAAGTATATTGCTCTTCCCAATTTTTCTAATATACCATCTATATTAGGAATTGGAAACTTATCGGCAACTATATTTTCATTCAGTTTCCGATAATCAATAACGATTCGCCATTCTTTCGAGCCCGCTTTATTATCCCTCTTGGGCACAATCCATAAGGGACTATTATACGGGGACGAAGATGGGGTTATGATATTTTGCTTAAGCATATCATTTATTTGCCGACTTATCTCTTCCTCTTGAACTTTGGGGTATCGATAAATTTTCGAGTAGATGGGATTGTTGGTTTGCGTAACGATCTCGTGTTGGATGCAATGAGTAGCCGTGAGGCTCTCGCCTTCTTTGTAAAATAAGTCCTCATACATCAATAATAAATTTTTCAGATTTTTGTGCTCTTCGCTACTAAGGTGATTCAAATTCAGTTTCGTAAGTATGTCGGGTTGCACTGGCTTCAGCGTACAAATACTGTGAATATCAAACGGGTATTTATGGAAAAACAATTTATTGCCATTTACTTCTATAAAATCGTTTTGGAAATTTATTTTGGCTCTTAGCGGCCTTAGAACGTTTTGCCCAATAATGGCGTTGTAATTATTATTATTTATATTAGTAACTTTCCAAGAAATAGTGCCACATAGATTAAATTCCCTAGGAAAAGGAGTGGTTATTTTGTTTTTTATTTGGTTTATACCATTAATGGTCCTAAAATATTATGTCTTGCCGAGATTTTCAATAGAAAACTGGCTTAATGTGTTTGGCCCCATAAGACTAGTCTCCACGACCAGTCTTAATCAAACAATTAATTTTTTCGTTTTGTATTGTTATTGTTTTTATGGGTAAGTTTGAATATCGGGGCCATCGTGAAAATTGACTGCCTCGTCTACATTAGAAATATCCATTGTTTCAAACTCATTACTACAATAATTGTTATAGTTGTTTGAATAGTCCCTGTTCCTAATTCGCGAAGAATTGTTATTAGCATTTACTTTGTTCGAATCTCTTTGGTTTTGTTGTTCTGAACTAGCTTTTTGCTTTAATTGATAACTTTTAACGTTAGCATCACGTTTTTCTAAGTTACTATTAGCTACGGGAAAAGTATACATACTATTTTTTCCAAGCGAAGGGTGAACATTTTCTCCTTCATATTGCTGATTTAAATTCGTATTGCTTTTAATTCTAATTTGTTGCTTTCTATGCCTGAAATCTATGCATCTGGTATCGTCCAGCAGTTTTAAATTCGTATATCTTACAATAATTTGATTCAAATTATTGCTCTCTATAATATGTGCCCTAATAGGAGCATCAATTTTTTCAAGTAAAATATCGACTAAATCTCTATTAATACTTTGAGGGGAGTAAAGTGTTGACTCTTTACCATCAAACTCGTAAAGTTCATTTAGGTCGAATTTCGCCTTCTCAAAAAAACTGAATAACTCTCTTAATGTGCTTACTTTTACTACTCTACAACTGTTAAAAATTTCTCCATATGTTCGTCGTGGTCCGAAATGGTGCTTCAAGTGCACTTTGATCCGATTCCAATCAGCGTCATCTTCCAACTCTTGAATAAGTCTGCCAGCATCTCCCACAATTTTATCGTTTCTCACAATTTGGATTCCGAACCGTGTTAATTCTACATTGTTTCCACAAAGCTGTAGTACATTTTCAACAGACTTGAAAAAGGAATATACCGGCAGAGTGCCATCTAGCGGTTTAATGTGACGAAATTGTTGTAAAACATCTTTAGGACTTAGTTGAAAAAACTGATAGTGCACCACTTGCTTTTGCCTTTGCATATCTATTTGTTGTTGTTGTTGTATATCTATTTGTTGTTGTTGTTGCGCAATTACCGATTGTTGTTGGCTAAGAGCTAATTCCATTGCGGCTAGCTTTTGATTTAATTCCTCCACCAGATTTTCCATATTTGGTAATTCTCGATTTTTGTCAAACAAAATTTTTCGTTTATTGTTCATAAAAATATATGTAATGTGCTTGCACAAGTATACAAGGAGCGAACGGTTCACTTTCAATGTGTGAAAATATCTGTTTAAGACTGCGCCACAAACGGAACACGCTTATGAAAATTCCCACAATGCTTTAGCACAAAGTTTTGTAATACTCGTACTTTTAGAAGTATTTTTTTTTTTCAAATTCGTACTTTAGTACTTTTAACCGAACTGGTTTAAATATTCTTTATTAACAAATAAATTAAATTCTCGTAAACGTTTTCTCAATAGCGTTTATTTCAAAGTATATGTTTGGCAATAGAACAGTTTGTAACGAAGCTTTCTTGTTGCCCCGTGGCTTCTTTGGTAATTGCTGGGGTATACTCGCCTTGTCTAGGGTTCGCTTACAATAAATTTGTAAATTCGGGACACTGCGCAAATCGTTTCGCTGTATTAAACTTTACTTTATTCTTACTTAATGCTAGAATATTAATTCATTCTTATGTTATTCTCAAATTCAACTCCCTCTGACTTCATTCGTCGCCACTCGGCTGTGGTGGCGTGGCTTAACGGTCCAGCCGCGTTCCGTTAGACGGATTCCGTTAGGGTTTGGTGCGTTGCACTCTACCGTGCTTCCGTTGGCGTCGCTGTCGCGTACTATGCTGGCGTACTGACGTCGGCGTCGTGTGTTACCGAGGCGTTGCTCTGCCACGCCCGGTGTCGGTGCCCCTCTTAGGTGCGTTGTATTTCGCCGCTCTGCTGTGGTCTCTGCTGACGTATCTCTGCCGTGCGGTATTTCGCCGCTCTGCTGCGGTCTCTGCTGACGTATATCTGCCGCGCGGTATGTCGCCGCTCTGCTGCGGTCTCTGCTGACGTGTCTCTGCCGTGCGGTATTTTGCCGCTCTGCTGCGGTCTCTGCTGACGTGTCTCTGTCGTGCGGTATTTCGTCGCTCTGCTCGGTCGTGTGGTGCGTTCGCGCTGTTACTCCGCGGGGTATCACTCTCGCGGCGTGGTCTACGTCGGCGTAGGCGAGCGGACGTCGCCTGTTCGCGGTTGCGCGTTATTGTGGCGGGACTTTTGCTGAGGCGGGTGTGCGCGAGGTTTCTAGTGGTAGCTGTACTGGATAGACCCAACTACAACCCCCTTCGATCCCACGGCTCACTCCTACGAGGCGAATCTCTATTGTGCTGGATAGACCCAACTACGATCGAGATGCGCTCGCTAGTCGCTCTGGTCGTGACCACAGCTCCGTGCTGACTCACTGCTGTGATGCTGTGTTGATGCTTTTATAGCTGTGGTGTTACATGTTGCTGGCTCGGGTGGTTGTGTTGCCATGGTTACTGTGTTGCTGTGACATGTTGCGACCGCTCGTTGTGTTCATGTTGGTGCTAGTTTTGTTGTTGAGCCTTGTTGTATGTTCATCTGGTTATGTGGGGTCGTTTTTGTGTGGGCCAAATTAATGGGGATTTATTTGGTCCTCACACTCCCCCCCCACTTCGGAGAGTCAGCCCTCGGTGTCGCGTAGCTGTATGCAGGCCCTGCCTTTTACGATGCTCACCTTGTACTGGTGTGTGCGGAATTTAACCCGGGAGCTTCCTTTGCCTTCGGCGATGCGTCGGAATATGCTTCGCACGTTGTCCGCTATATCCGGGAATTGGTTCAGCATCGGCCCCTCCGCGTCCTGTGCCTCGATTATCACCTTTTGGTGACCTTCTGTGGTTGGCTGTGGCAGCGCCTGTACGGGCTGAGTGTTGGTTTCGGCGTTCAGCGTCGCCTCCATGGTACTTTGAAGGAACCGGGTTAGCATCTCCGTGCGTTTCTGGCTCGCCATTTCCTCCGTGAACGGTTGCTTGATCAGCCCGGGTGCTCCTTCCCCGCGTCCCGTGTATCGCAATATTCTGTCCATGTTCTCTGCCACATAGACGCCGCAATCGTTCGTGTTCTGTTGCTGGGGCACCTCGAGGATTAGTTCCTGGGCTTTGAAACCATCATAGCCGTACCGCTGCATGTATTCCCAACGAAGGAAGTCTGCCCAAGCCTGCGTTGCGTGCTGCGTTTTTATTCTGCGTAGTGAGTCTGCTACCAGTATGTACCGCTCTTACCAGCACTCCGTGTCGGTGACGTGGTGTGTGGTTGCTGCGTTGGCCAGGCCGAGCAGGTCCCAATGATGGGCGATGTTGTGCGGTGCGAGGATCGCGCCTTTCCCGAACAGGTCTATCTTCCGGACCTCGCGATGTACGCGTCGGTACCTCTCATCCATGTTTCCCTTTTGGGTCAGCTGCCAGATCACGAAGGGGCTGAGAGTCGTTTGTTGTAGCTCGTGGTGCTCTTCCAGGTCCTTCGCCCAGGCGTCAATGACGGCGTCCGTCAGCCAGTGTGATCCCTGGAGCGATTTGAGGTCCACGTTGTATAGGAGTATGCCGCCTTGTCCTGCCGGTAATATTAAATTCGGACCTTCCTCTTCCGGTGTGCCTGCTTCGTCGTCCGAGGAGAGCTCGATGATTTCCGATGGGTTAGTTTCCAGTGGGGCTACGTCTTTGTTCGAGAGCTCGATGATTTCTGCCCGCTGCTCTACCTCCACCTCGATCCTATTCAACGTGGCTGCTGGTGGTGATGCTCTGGCCTCATTATGGGTACTGGCCGCGGCTTCCTCCCACTTTGCCACGCGCATGGTGCGTATAATGGTTTCAGTGGCTCGTCGGACTGTATGTGCTGTGCGCCTGGCGTTGGCGTCGTCGTGTCCAGCGGCTGCGCGCTGAGCGGTTGTGCGTATGGTGTCACGCGTGGTGCTCGGACCATCCTCCGTCTCTAGCCACATTGCCCTTGGCCGTTTCGCCTCCTCCACCGCGTAGCTTCTTGTTGTAATTTTCCATTTTGATTGTTTGGAGAAAAAAAAAATTCGTAGCAAAATTTATTTGATGTTTTCACCTCGGTGGTTTGCGATTGAATGTTTAAGCATCGCTCTGTCCTCCCACCCTTGGTCTTAATTACAATTATATTTTTGTTTCTAATCGCTTGCGGCGGTTTCTGCCGCATGATAGGCTTTTAGTTCCGAGATGTTTACGGTTTTCTCCTTCCCGCCGTCGGTTTTCCGTACTTTGAGTGTCACTGGTGATACATACCCTAGGATCTGGTAGTGCCCATCATACTTGGGGGCCAACTTTGCCGCGAAATTTTCTGCGGCCTTCGATAGGTGGTGTTTCTTTACGAGGACTAATTCGCCGATTACGGGGGTCCATTTTCTCCGCCGTCAATTGTAGTGCCGTGATTGGTCTACCGCTGCTCGTTCCATGTTTTGCCTTACAATTTTGAAGCCCTCCTGCATTCTGCTGTGTTTCTCCTCGGCCGTGGTGCTAGCTGTGCCGGTTCCGATGTTAACCTCGTCGAACAGTGCCCCTGGCAGTTGCGGTTCCCGTCCTTGTACAAGGAACGCAGGACTGTACCCTGTGGATGCGGTGACACTGGTGTTTACGGCAAGCTCGATTACCGGGAGAAGATCGTCCCATCGGTTGTGCTGCGATCTGGTGAGTTGCGCCACGATGCGTTTGATGGTCCGGTTTGCTCGTTCTGTGGGGTGTACGGTGCCGCGAATTGTTGCCGTATCCCCAACTCCTTGAGGTAGCGCTGCCACATTGTGCTGGTGAACTGGACCCCGTTGTCCGATATCAGTATCGTGGGAGTACCGAATCTTGCAAGGATGCGTTCTCTGAATGCGCGGCGAAGCCCGTCAGCTGTAGCACGCCTCATTTGGATCAATTCCACCCATTTGCTAAACCGGTCGAAAAATACCAATAGCGTCGTATTTCCGCGAGTTGAACGTGGTAGAGGTCCGATGAAATCGGCGCATACCGTGGCAAATGGTTCCTGGGCTACCTGTGAGAGCATTTTTCCCGCTGGCTTTTGTTGTGCTTCCTTATACTTCTGGAAAGACTCGCATTGGCGTACATATCGGCTGATATCCCGGAACATGCCGGGCCAATAATACCGGTTGGCGATTCGTGCTACTGTACGACGGATGCCCATGTGTCCAGCGCTTGGTATATCGTGGTTTTCCTTTAGGACTCGCTGTCTGAGCGGTGTGGGTACACATAACTTCCACGGGACCACCTCTTCGTCGTTTGACCGGCAGGGAAGATGGCGGTACATCTGCCCTTCTTGTATTGCATAGTCGGCGTACTTCTCCGGGTTGGTGCGTACTTCATCCACCCGCTTGCGCCACCACTTGCAGTGAGTCTCTGTCGTCGTCGTTAGTCGCAGGGTCTCTAGTGGTTGTCGAGATAGTGCGTCGGCTACCAGGTTGAGCTTACCTTTTCTATACTCGATGTCGAATGTGTGTTGTTGCAGCTCCAATGCCCATCGTGCTATGCGGCCTGAGGGGCTTTCTATCGAGTTTAGCCACTTCAGCAACATATGGTCCGTTATAACTTTGAACCGGTATCCTTCCAAGTATGGCCTCATTTTCCGTATTCCCCACACGATAGCAAGGCACTCCTTTTCGGTGGGCGAATAGTTGGCCTCCGCCTTGTTTAGTTTTCGGCTGGCGTAAGCGATAACGCGCTCTCCACCTTCCAGCTCCTGTGTCAGTACTGCTCCCAGACCGAAATTGCTGGCGTCCGTCTGCAAGGTGAACAACTTTGTAAAGTCCGGGCATGCGAGTATTGGGGCTATCGTGAGTTTCTGCTTGATGGTATCGAAGGCTTCTTGTTGCTCTGCTCCCCACTTCCAATGCTTGCCCTTTTTCAGCAGGGCCGTGAGCGGCTGGCTTATAGTAGCGAAGTCAGGCACGAAACGGCGATACCACGATGCTATCCCCAGACACTGGCGAACTTCCTTCACGTTGGTTGGTGGTTTCAGCTCCTTGATAGCTGCAACTTTCTCGGGGTCCGTGTGGATTCCCTTATCGCTTACCACATGGCCTAGGTACCGAAGTTCCTTCTTGAAGAATTCGCATTTCTCCGGGTTGATTTTGAGGTTGGCGTGTTGCAGCCAACGCATGACTTCCTGTAAGTTGCGTATGTGTTCCTCCAACGTGGAGCCTATGACAATTATGTCGTCGAGATACGCGAAGGCATGTGGTTCCATTTCTGGCCCAATGACTTGGTCGAGTGCCCTCTGGAACGTTGCTGGTGCGGAGTGCAAACCGAAGGCATAACACGCCACTGAAATAATCCGCACCCGGGTACTGTGAAGGCCGTGTAAGGACGACTCTGCGGTTCCAATGGTACCTGCCAGTAGCCGTTCTTCAACTCCAGGCTGCTGATGTATTTCGCCCTTCGTAACTTGTCCAGTATGTGTTGTATTCTTGGCAGGGGGTATGCGTCGGGCATTGATCGGGCGTTGAGCTGCCGATAATCTACGCACAACCTCCACTTGCCATTCTTCTTTTTGGCTAGCACGATCGGTGCGCTGTGGGGGCTAGAGGATGGCTCGATGCATCCCTTGTCCAGGAGTTCGTCAATTTCCTTGTTGATGATGCTCTGCATGGCCGGATTTCGGGGGAAGTAGCGTTGCTTGATGGGGCGGTCGTCGGTGAGGATAATCTTTTGTTCCGCCACTGTCGTTACTCCGTTCATAGTCTCGAATTTTTGGAGTTCTTTCGCGAGAAAATCTTGTATGCCCTCTGCCTCGTCCTGGTTGGAGGCGCCGTTGATTCTGTTGATCCTCTCATCTATGTCGTTATTGTCTTCCCCTGGCGGCGTTGCCTCCTCTGTTATCTGTGTCGGTACGCCTGGTGTCAATGTGGGTTGGGTAAGTGGCCTGGATAGCGCGAGGTGTCCTCCTCCGCAGGATATCGTGGCTCCCATGCTCCCTAGCGTATATAGTCCCAGTATGATGTCGTCGATTGCCCCGGGCATAACGTGTAAAACTGTGTGGTGTGACGCGTCTCCGAGGCGTACCTCAGTCCTTATGGCGTCGAAGATTGTGGTGCTAGTCCCGTTTGCCATCGTTATTTTGATGGCCACTCTCACCATTTCTCCGCTCCCAGAGTTCACCACACGTTTTGCTAGGCTACTCGAAACGAAACTTCTCGATGCCCCTGTATCGATGACCGCCTCTGCTGATTCCGCGCCGAGCCTGGCTACGGCGTAAAGGCGGCCATGCTCTTGGTACATTGCTTCTGCTGATTCGGCGCTGGGTTCCTTGGGCTCACTGCGCCTGGTCCTTCGTGAAGCCCTCTGCCGCTTCCCTGACGTTGACGGCAGCATTCGATTGTGCGCACCTCACTGCGGCCGCACTCCCAGCAAAAAAATTTTCGGGGTTTTCGGCAACTATTGGCGTAGTGTCCTTGCCCACCGCATCTCCTGCATGTATTGTTGGGGTCGAATCCCTGATTTTCTGGAGGTGAGTAGTGCGGTCTGTTCGGTGGTCGTGGCGGGGTTGCAGGTTGTGGTGGTGAAATTAAAGTTTTGTCACCTACTACGTGTCGCGCGACTTCTGGGCGATTTCCGTCTGGTGGTCGTCGATAGCCCTCGTGGATACTCTCGTATTCCTCGGCAAGAATGATGACCTCGGTGAGATTGTTGAAATCCCTACGTTTGATGTACAGTAGGTAATCCGGGTGGCTATTGCGGAAGATTCTTTCCAGACGTTGCTCGTGGCTGTACCCGGCGTGCCTCATCAAGTTTTGGATCGCTAGCACGTAGTCCTTGTATTTCTCGCGTGCGTGTTGCCTTCGTTGCCGTATGTCATCCTCGAGGCGTTCGAAGTATCTAGCGGGTAGGAAGAAACGTAGAAAATCCTGCCTGAATGTCGCCCAACTACTCCAATGTGCGTTGTTGTTGCGATACCTTTGAAGAGCGGTGTCTCCTAGTAACTCGGGCATGGTTTTTGGGAGAAGATCCATGTTTAGCGTGTATGCCTCCGACAACTCTTCCAGTCGTTCGATGAATGCTAACGGGTCTCTACCCCCGTCATACTTTACCGACCACTTCCGCACTTGGTCGATGATGGGTGCGAATATAATGGTTGGCGCCTGGGTTACCTGTGGTGTCGCACAAGCGCCTACTGATGCTACTCCTGATGCGGGGTTATGTCGTGTGGGTTGCGTATCCCGAGGGGGGAAGGCCGGTATGTTCTGCTTAGGTGGTCCATTGTTTAAACTTACGCCTGTGTCCGGAGGGTCTGTTTCCCCCGTCTCGCTTTAGTCCTCACTGGAGGTTGCAGCGTCCTGGTAGGTGGCCTCCAATGACGCAAATTTGGCCTGTATTTCCCTGTCCGTCGCCGCCTTCGCTGCCAACGCTAATATCCGTTTTCGGATTTCCCGGGCGGAGCCTGTCTGCTCGATACCCAATTCCCGTGCGATGGGTACCAGCTGCTCCTTGGGAACGTTGTCCAGCCACGTGGTGTCTATCTGGTCGGCCATTTTGTAATTTCTGGTGTGTAGTCAGGAATGTTCCTTCTGACGTTTGAACGATTTGCGGGGTCCCTGCTCGGGCGCCAATTGTAACGAAGCTTTCTTGTTGCCCCGTTGCTTCTTTGGTAATTGCTGGGGTATACTCGCCTTGTCCAGGGTTCGCTTACAATAAATTTGTAAATTCGGAACACTGCGCAAATCGTTTCGCTGTATTAAACTTTACTTTATTCTTACTTAATGCTAGAATATTAATTCATTCGTATGTTATTCTAAAATTCAACTCCCTCTGACTTCATTCGTCGCCACTCGGCTGTGGTGGCGTGGCTTAACGGTCCAGCCGCGTTCCGTTAGACGGATTCCGTTAGGGTTTGGTGCGTTGCACTCTACCGTGCTTCCGTTGGCGTCGCTGTCGCGTACTATGCTGGCGTACTGACGTCGGCGTCGTGTGTTGCCGAGGCGTTGCTCTGCCACGCCCGGTGTCGGTGCCCCTCTTAGGTGCGTTGTATTTCGCCGCTCTGCTGCGGTCTCTGCTGACGTATATCTGCCGCGCGGTATGTCGCCGCTCTGCTGCGGTCTCTGCTGACGTATATCTGCCGCGCGGTATGTCGCCGCTCTGCTGCGGTCTCTGCTGACGTGTCTCTGCCGTGCGGTATTTTGCCGCTCTGCTGCGGTCTATGCTGACGTGTCTCTGTCGTGCGGTATTTCGTCGCTCTGCTCGGTCGTGTGGTGCCTTGGCGCTGTTACTCCGCGGGGTATCACTCTCGCGGCGTGGTCTACGTCGGCGTAGGCGAGCGGACGTCGCCTGTTCGCGGTTGCGCGTTATTGTGGCGGGACTTTTGCTGAGGCGGGTGTGCGCGAGGTTTCTAGTGGTAGCTGTACTGGATAGACCCAACTACAACCCCCTTCGATCCCACGGCTCACTCGTACGAGGCGAATCTCTATTGTGCTGGATAGACCCAACTACGATCGAGATGCGCTCGCTAGTCGCTCTGGTCGTGACCACAGCTCCGTGCTGACTCACTGCTGTGATGCTGTGTTGTTGCTTTTATAGCTGTGGTGTTACATGTTGCTGGCTCGGGTGGTTGTGTTGCCATGGTTACTGTGTTGCTGTGACATGTTGCGACCGCTCGTTGTGTTCATGTTGGTGCTAGTTTTGTTGTTGAGCCTTGTTGTATGTTCATCTGGTTATGTGGGGTCGTTTTTGTGTGGGCCAAATTAATGGGGATTTATTTGGTCCTCACAAGTTTCAACAGGTATGTATCATAAAACTAAAAACTTGAAAGCTGACGAAAAGGTATGTTAGCTAATATTTGCAAATGAATGTTAAAAGTAACGGAAGTTCTCTTTTCTGCCGGATGTGCAATGAAATACTTACACCTAGACCTTAATGTTTAAATGGTATGTATTAACAGCGGAGACTCTTATTATAAATACATATATACATGAGTGTGAACTTAAGAGCTGGTGATTAACATATGTTTAAAGCCACTGGATGTATACATACGAAAAAGAAATAAAACTAATAATGGGTGCTACGTATATTTATACGAACTAAGTGGACAACCCTTAAAAGTAAGAGAGTATGTATGTAACTAGCGCGGGTAGCACGTCCAAGGGGGACGGCAAATCGAGCCACTCATCACGTAATATTTAAAGGCATTGTCATAATATGCAGGGATAAATAAGATAGGATATTCAACAATTGTAAAGCGTAATGTACACATCAATATTTTAACTACTTCTCCGGTAGAGTTAGGTAGATAAGTGTTTAACCCTTTAGATTGTTTTACCTGGCAACCAGCATCAGCGATGAATCACTCACGCAAACAAGTGCTACTTTTAACTGAGTTGGCCATTGAGAGGTAAAGTCTTCTCTCGAAGAACGAAAATAAAGAAGTCACTTACAGTACCCCCACTGGAAGTATTCGAAAGAAAGGTTCTTCGAAAGATTTACGGACCGAAGATGATTTAATTTTAAGCTGTATAAGCTTTATGCAGACACCGAACGTCTGAATTGGCTAGGCCATGTTGTGCGAAAGAATGAAGATGTTCCGGCACAGAAGGTATTCTTATCGGCACCCACCGGTGGTAGCAGAGAAAGAGGAGACCGCCACTCCGATGGAAAGACGAAGTGGAGACCGATTTGTGATCGCGTGGTGTTTCCAATTGGCAGAAATACGTAATGAGGGGCGATCTAAGGTAAAAGGTCAAAATCCCCTAGACGGTTAAGCGGCATTTAAAGAAGAAGACTTGTTGAAAAGGGCAGTTCTACTGTAGAAGTGGAAACGGGAAGAGTTGAAAAAATTCGTAGCAATTTGTATAAGTTAACGTTTTGTCGCAGCTCTGAAGTGCGTAAAATTGGAGGAAGATTATGTCACTTTAAAAACCTTCTCCATAAATTGGTTTCGGCCACTATTTGAACTACTGGTTCTTAACATTCAGCAAGCTTAAACAAACTATTGTAATTTTTTTCTCTGTGGTTTGTTGAAAACCCAAAGCGAAATCTCTAAGGATAGTTTTATATTGAGTGAATCGACTATCTCTTTCCACTATTATATGATCAATACATAAATGGATAAAATACAGAAATCTTGAAATAAACATCTAGGTTACATGCTTACAGACTTTGAGTAGATTTGAACCGGTCCTATTTGATTTCAATATCCATGTCACAAGTTCTGAACAATTTTTCAAAGTCATGTTCGTCGGAACGAACACATCGTAACTCCAATTTAACTTAATGTTCAAACCATAATCCATTAACCGCCAATTTCATATATTCATAAAAATTCACTTTGTCATTAGTCTAAAATTAGAAAATTATAAATCAGAGGCATAAAATGGTATTGTGTTATTCAATCGAAAGTAAAACAAGTAAGGAAGTCTAGGTTCGGGTGGAACCGAACATTAAATACCCAGCTCTTTATAAGTGGTCGTGGTAAATTGTTGTGGAGTTATGACCTATAGTGGTTTTAAACTTTTTCTACTACCATGTGGGCAATCTTATAAATAACAAGTAAGGTAGTATAAGTTCGGGTGGAACCGAACATTAAATACCCAGCTCCGTATAAGTAGTCATGGTAAATTGTTGTGGATTTATGACCTACAATGGTTTAAACTTTTTCTGCTACCATGTGCGCAATCTTATAAATAAAAATGAATGTGTGTCTGTGTGTCTGTGTGTCTGGTGTCCAAAGTACGTAACCGATCTTTATGAAATTTTGCGCAGTAGATTCTCTGATTCACTGGTTCCAGCATAGACTATATATAATTTTGAAAAGGGTAGATAGTATACCTCGTATCATGTTTCGTAATTTTATTTAACACGGTTCTGAAGTTAAAATAGCTGAAATTTTATATTTGCCTCATTTATATGTGGGCGGTACCACGCCCATTTTCCAAAATTTTACAAAAATCATTAATAAGATCAGCAGGTAATTGTAACTATGAAATTCTATCATTCTATCTGCTTCAGTGAATGAGATATGGCATGTTCCGGTTCCCTACCTCTCTTTTAGTAAACTTTGTTCCAAAAGTGGCTTTTTTCTTGTTTTCCGTGGCCGTACTCTACATGTCTATAGTATACTTCGTATTAAGTTTCGTAATTCTATCTTGTACCGTTCTGAAGTTATTAACAGTCACATTTTAAATTTGCTTGACTCATAAGTGGGCGGTGCCACAACTTTTCCAAAAATTTTATAAAATTGTCAATGGGACAACCAAATTAATAAAGCTAGCAAGTTTCATCATTGTAGCTGCTTCTATTATTGAATTAGCCCATTTCATACGTTTTTCGATATTTTCGATATCGAAAAAAGGGGCGTGGTTATGGTTCGATTTCACCTATTTCAAATAGCAACCTACCTTGGCCGGAAAGCAACCTGTGTGCCAAATTTCATTAAAATATCTAAAGTTTTACTCAAGTTATCGTGTCCACGGCCGGACGTGCGGACGGACGGACATGTCTTAATGAATTCCTCTGTTCATTCTAAGAACTTTGATATCTATCTCTATTATTTTGTACCGTTACAAACTACCGTTATATGACCAAAACTATAATACCCTGTGTACTAGTACAAGCTGGGTATAAAAATAGCAGCTCCATAAAGTGCGTACGTCTTCCCCCCTGACGTCATACGAAGTATGAGAAAACAAATTTTTGTGCTGATTTGAAAAATTCTGACCAAATATAATAACAAAGAGAAAAAGATTACACAGCCGTCCAGTTTGTTGAATTCTTATAATAACAATGATTTTGTCTTTGTAAATTGACTAATCATTAACTTTTCTTTTTGTTGTTAAAGCTGCATATACTATTTGTTGGACCACGATTGGGAACACCTACCCAAACTTATCTATTGCTTATTTGCTTAATGTGCCTAATTTAATATACAAGTCCATAAAATTTGTGTCATTGAACTCATATTGCATTTGCTCCATATGATTGCTATTTGCCTATGCTTATATTCAAGCAAACCAAACATATGTTACTTTGCATCAGGTCATCCCGTTAATTTTTACATTCTGGTTTTTATTCTTGTTGCCTGTGCTAATTGTGTATGCATTTATTGGCATGCTCATTAGTGCAGCGAACAACCACACAAACATGCATTGTTTTGCTTAGTTCGTTGCCTATTAGTTTTTGACAATCTAACTTAACTCCCAATATTCAAGGCCAAGAAGTCATTCAACTTACCATTGAATTGTATGCATATCTTTAGGCTGTTGATTGGTGCAGCGAACAACCACACAAACATTCATTATATCAAAGATTAGCGAATAATCACACAAACGTGCTATGGTATGCTATTGAATTGCATAGTTGCTATTAACAACAATTAAGTAAATAATATGTCACTTTATGCCCTTTCGAATGCCTTAAATTTTTTTTGAATTACAAATAGTATATAATAGATGAATTGTGAAATAAAGTTTTAGACTTTTGTTGACCATCAACTTGCTGATTTCTTACTCAGCCCTTTGCATCGAAACCCATTCGGTTTCGCTCTTCCTGGAAAAGTCTTCAGGATCGCTCATTTTGGCGCCCAACGTTGGGCACGAGTAAATATCATATTGGAGGTTCGTGAAACCTGGTGGTCGCACTGGTCTCCATCATTGACCGCCACCACTGGTAATCATCACCATCGATTCTTGGAATGTAATTCGGGATCACCATCGACGAACAGCACGAGTTCCTGCAGGTGTCTGGATTTCGCATTTACCACCGTTGTCAGCAGCTATTGGGTATCAATGCTATATTCCGCCTCATAACTCTTTCTTTGTTGCAGCACTAGTTCCTGGATTGTTCTAGATTTTCACCACAGTGCCAAGCCGCTAACCAATATTATACCATTCACCTTATATTTTCTTTAATTCCCGAACTACAACGTAGATAGCCTTCCGTCGTCCACCCAACTTGAAATTGATACTAAAATGTCGCAATGCTAGTCGGAGGAAAGGTACTTTCGCCTGCTGACTACAAGTGCCGTCTGGGTATTCTGAAGTCCTCTTTTAAGCGAGTCCTGACGATTCAGATAGACGTCGAAAGGTTAGACAGTGAAGGTGGAGGACGCGCTGACTTAGAGGAGCTCTACGTAACTACTAAACTTGCAATTCAATCGCAGATAACGGATGACCACAATGTTTATTTATCTGATACAACATGTGTAATGCAGCAATCGTCAAAGCTGCCAAATTTTAAGCTCCCTAGTCTCGTTCAAGCAGATAATTGATCGTGAGCATAGCCTATACAATATTGAGAAATTCAATCATTTGCGGAATTCCGTCCAGGGCCAAGCGTTTGAAATAGTCGACGCATTTCAGGTAACAAATGAAAACTATCCCAAGGCATTAAATAGGCTCAAGGCTCGCTATGACAACAAACCCAATTTTTTTTGGAAAATATTTAATCGTTATTCGATCTACCAGCTGTAACAAAACCAAATGGTATTCAGCTTAGAAGTCTTGTCGACAAGGCTTCAGCAATTTACGGATCAGTATTGTCGCCCGGTACTGACAGGCAACCCAGCTTACCAAAGTCGGAGCGCTCCGAAATAATGATCCAAAAAGAGTCCGTAAGTTGAGCTTTTTTGGAGTGTTATTTAGTAAACATCAAAAATACAACTTTTTTATGAAGATTCACGGAGCCTTGGAAGAAGAAATGAATATTGGAGAGCGGATAAACTCTAGGCTAGGCTCAATTATATGAACGATTTAGAGCATTTTCTGATCCTTTTTGTTGTACGCGTAAAGAGAATTGTGAGAAAATAAACGTTGGAGAGCGGATAAGCAGCAACGTGGAATTATATGTATGTTTTAGAGCATTTTCTGAGGTTTTTTTATTTTACCTAATGGAACGTAAAGTGTCTTTTTCTCCTAAATGTTTATCAATAGACAAAAGTTGGAGGCCAACTAAAGTGCATTTAAAATAAAACAAAGTCTATTATAGAAACCACATAGTAAAACTCTCAAAGTTAACACAATGTTTTGAACGCAACTTTTTAAACTTTGATAAACTTTCCTGAACTTTTTGCAAACTTTGAAAATTTTATTTATGTCGTTTCTATAAAAGATTTTGCTTTATTTTAAATGAAAATTATTAAAAACACAAATAAATATATTTTACGAGTAAAACTATTTCCAGTTTTGTTTCTATTATTCCTGCCACCACTGTATGTATATTCTATATAGCATTTCAATGAATCGAATATAGTTTTTGATTGTATGAAGTGATAAGTTCCAAATGAAAAATGTATATGCTTAGTTGTACCTATATATTTAGTTATACAAATATTTTTACATAAAACTTGTTTTCAATAAAAAACTAATAGAATTACATATGTTTTCAATATAAAAGAAATAATACTGTATAAACCATTAGAAGGTGAACTTTCTTCTGATTAGTTAAATACAGATATGAGTATTAAAAACCTATAAGAATCTCAGCAAAAGAGTAAAAAAAAGGAAAAAAATGTGCCTAGAAAGGCTCAAAAAAAGCTTCAGAAAAGCATCAATAAAAGGCTCCGAAAATAGTCCAAAAAGACTCCGAAGTTCATTTAAAAAGAGTCATAAAACGCTCCAAATCCATCGAGTTCGGATTCATTTTGGACTCTTTTTTTATGACTCCTTTTAGGGTGCCCTCGTAGAACGATTTTTCGCTCCATTTGGGCTCCGAAAAGAGCTCATTTGGGAGGGTAAAGCTCCGAGAAATGTGCGTCCGAAAGGAGTCTTTTTTCCTACTTCTGGTAAGCTGGGACATGTCTACTCATGTTTGTTATTTGTGTTGGTGTTATTTTTAAGCTGGGTTTTCTATATTATAAAAAAAAAATTTTGAATCTTTTTTGATTGATAGTAATGCAGTTTGGCCTTACCTATCCATACATATATAACTGTTAATACCTTATATGTACATATACTTTGGCCATAAAGTGCAACGATTTCCCTCAACTTGCGCATTTATATTATAGATATATCATTTGTGCAGCCAACTGGATATATGGAGAGGCCGAGTTTCCAATCCATCCTCTCATTCAGTCGATATATTAGAATGATTTAATAACTCAAAGTGATGACCTTTTATATAAGAGAAACCGGTGCGGTCGGCAGTTAGCAGGCATGCCAGTTTTGTATTAGATAAAGAGGCAAAAGAACCTTCAAAGCTGATAAAGCTATATAAGTCGTTGTAGGATATTCAGAGGATTGTTTTTGGCAAATTTTTGATGATAAATGGGCAATTACAATAGCATATAGTGCCTTGACGTCATAGCAGGAACAGCAAAAATCAGTCGAGTCAGATGAGTCAATTTGCCCTATAATCACCTCATTCAGCAACATTACTTCCAGCAAAATTCTTCGATTTTTCAGAGAAGGTAAACTAATGAGGAGAAGCCTATTTCTATATACAGGAAGATGAATACTTGGATTCCAATGAAGGAAGATGGAAACCCAAAAGTTTTCCTCTTTGAATTAAGGGAATTGGCGAACCTTTTCGTATTATTGAAAAATTGAGGATTGCACCCTGTTTTGTAACCCGTTGTAACCTTTATAGCACTGCTGGTTGAGCAACTGAAAATTGGAGCGAGCAACTAAATATTTCGAATACTCATAAGATGCTCCTGATCGCTTAAAACGTTTATGTAACCTAGACTGAATGTGTCTGAGTCTCACAAACTGTTTTGAGAAGCAGGGCTGATTCGTCCTAACCCTAATATAACGAATAAGAACACAGTTATAGAATAATATAATGTTATTGATATAATAATATTGAACTTGCTGACTCGATATCATTACAGGCATAGAGATTCGTCCAGTCGTGGGTGGCAAACAAATAATTGAGATTCGCTTTATGGAAGCATCGCGAGCGGGAGCGCTGTTTTCCTATCTTTGCACCAAGGTGCCTGGTTGCGCCATATCCAATGCTATCTCAAGCGTAGGATGTAGTGGATCTTCAGGAACAGATAATGGAGGAATTCGATTAAGAGCGACACCTACAGAGTCATCCACAGATACCAAATCCAGTATCTTATTTTTACGTTCGGCCCGTTGCTGATATGTACAAGGGAAGTATTATTTTTATTGATATTATACAGAAAAGCGGCAATGAATCACCAAATTACAATAAAAGCAGCACAAGTAACATATACCTCCGGCTACAAGGGAAGTTTTCGACAGGTAATTGAGGAAATCATGCTGTGTGGTAGGAGTTAAAAAGGTTGAATAGCTTGTGCTGACCCACTCACTGAGGGTAAATTAAAATCTCGATCACTATTACGCAACTGAAAATGCAAATTAATAATAGCAGAAATATGGTGAGTATATAAATGTTATCCGATAGAGACGGTATGTATGAGCAGGAGATAAATAAACTTAAACTAGGCATTGAAACCTTTACTGCGATGAATTCCATATCAGACTCATTGTCTAAGACCAGCAACTCAGCTGAAAGAAGGCAGTCAACAACTATAAGAACGCCACCTACCCTAGATTTACGATCACGCCGATGAACGACGTTATTACTGCAGTCAAGTTCTGAATTAAAATTGTCTGGTTTTATTACATGTGCAGCAAAAGCGAAACTATTTAGAAAAGGGAATAGAATTGGAGCGCGTCATTTTAGTTGATGCACAGTTGATACTAATTGAACTTTTCATGTTCTTAATTTGCGTAGCTAAATCTTTAAACCTAATCTCGAAGGCAGTCATAATCGTTTCTAGACCTAGCTTTTATGAGGCGAGGACGGTGCCTTCGATATTTTATTCGTCGCATTAACATATCCAGGACAGAAGTACCAAATGTGAACATTCTTTTTTAGTAGCTACACATCGTATTCAGACATTGGGCCCTCACAACAGGCACTATGAAAAGGTTTTTAACAAAAGCCATACGAGGCATAATTAAGTGTTCACTTGTACCAAAACCTTTGTCGCACTTTCCACAAAAATATTCCATGATGAAAAGTAAAATAAATTGTATGATAATAAATAAAATCAAAAGAAACGATGCAAGGAATTAAAAACACGGCCAAACACGTTCAGAATGGACAATTTGCGTGCAACAGTTGGTGTATACCGACAAAATTGAGATCAGTGGGTTTCGTTTGGAGAGCAAAGCGAAGTACATGTGTCATCAATGACGGAAAATCGTTTCAATACGCAACTCCATAAGTCAACATCTGATAAGGCGGCTCTAGGAGGATTCGAGAGAAAGGATAATTTACGCAAGATTCACGGGCTTCTACGAGTTGCCGACGACGAAGAAGATTTTATGAAGAGCAGGAAACAGACACCGACATAGTTCCAATAATTAAACCCATCGCCTTCGTAGGATAGGTAATTTTGTGCGAATGAATGCTTCGGCTCAAAATCAGAGGAAGAGAGACACCATCACTCCGCTGGAAATACTAACCGGTAAATGAGTTGAAAACACTAACAGGCTCAGATCTATTATCTACAAACTTTAGACGCGTATAGGTTGTCCTCAAATGTTCCACTTACGTGTGCAGAGGCAGTATTCGAACTAACATTTTTGCTCTGACAAAATGACTTTGAACAATTTCTATGAGCAAACGTTAAGACTGACAGACAAAGCCCCGGTATATGTTAAAAGCTATCGATTGCCGTATTCACATCGTGGAGAATTTACCGCCAAGTAAATAAACTCTTAGACAACGACCTGATTACACCTAGCTTTCTAATTACAATAGTCCCGAAGAAAGATACTAAGGGTCAAAATGCTTACCGTATGTGCATAGATTTTCGCGCAGTCAACAAGAAACTTAGTGCTGATAAATTTCCTCCTGCTAGAGTTGACGATTGTTTAAGCGACATAAGCTATAATAAAATCTTTCGTTTATTTCATTTGCGCTGAACTCTATTGTAATTCTCAACCAGCTGTTACCCGGTGTCGGCGTGCAAGGCCCTCTCAATGAAAGGACGTGGGCCTTAAGATCCGCAGGGTACGCTTGCGTGCGCGGCTGAGCTCGACGGACTGGGGTGGGGATGTGGATCAAGCCGATGGTATATTACCGCAGAACAACATGTGCCTGTATCCTCTAGCTCGAGAGTCTATTCATTCATGAGGTGCCGCTACTGTCGGTGCGGTTTGTCTCTATAAAACCGAGACTGGCCTTCCGGTAACATTATCCCACCCTGCCATGGTCGACTGTGGCCCTCTTTGGTCGACCCCTTCCACTGGTCCCTGGTCCTTACGTCCATCTGTCTAGTTTCCCCTAATCATCCACATTTCCCCCCTCATTCATCACACTAAAATTTATTTTAAGCAGTTCATTTATTTTAATACGATCATTTATCTTCTAATACATTGTCTTGCGCTTAATTTGTTAGGTTCTAAATCTAAACTAATTGTAACTTTTATCGGCTCTCCATTGAACATTGCTATCAAAACAAAAAGTCTTTGTAGATTCAGCTTGTTTGCTGAAACTGCATATTATCATGCCCTTGGGCTACTGGGTATATATGTATACTTACATGCTACTATCAACGTGCTTAACAAATTAAAGTACTATTGAAAATTTCAAGTATATATATATATTCATCACAAATCTAAGTGTAATGTTTCAGTTTGCATATATGTATGGCCTAGGGCCCATTTCAAGTAAGTATAAATTAATATCTCTACCTCATGGGTATTATTCTCTTCATCCGTAGTTCATATAGGTGCAGATTTTATTAAGCTGCGTGTTTATATGAAAATCAAATATAACAGGTAAGAAGTTATGGCATCCCAATTTACGCAGTTCTATTATAATACTTTCAGTTCGTATTTGCGCTCAAATATACAGACGGACAGACAGATAGACGTATCGAGAGACGGACATGGCTACATCGACTCAGCTTATCCTCCTGATCATTTCAGTATACGTAAAAACATTCATGTTCATGAAAGGTATGAATATCAAAAAAGATATACAACTTCGTTTTCGCAGTGGGGTATTAACTACATACACGGATATTTTACTCTTCATCTTGAAGGTTTATATATACATTAATAAATATATATCCCGATTCGTGTATGTTGAATAAAGTAATATACCTTGTATGCGTAAGAAAAATAGATATAAAGAAGTAAGGAAGTCTAAGTTCGGGTGGAACCGAACATTATATACCTAGTAGTGATCTATTATGGCATCTCAATTTACGCAGTTCTATTATAATACTTTCAGTTCGTATTTGCGCTCAAATAGACAGACGGACAGACAGATAGACGTATCGAGAGACGAACATGGCTACATCGCCTTAGCTCATCCTCCCGATCATTTCAGTATACTTTTTGATACGACTATCTCTTTTTCTTCTCATACGTACAAACATTTCATGTTGCTGAAAGGTATGAAAATCAAAAAAGATATATTTACAACTTCGCTTTTGCAGTGGGATATTAATTACTTGCCCGGATATTGTACTTTTCATCGTGAACGTTTTGATATACATTAAAAAAAATTTGTATCTCGATTCGTTTATGCCGAATAAAGTTATATACTCGTACCTTGTATACGTAACAAAAATAGATATAAAAAGGGTGTTTTTCATAGACGCCAAAGAACTCAACCGATCTTTATAAAACTTTCACAATATATACTTGGGTTCACTGGGTACAGCATAGACACTATTTGTTTTGTTTTTTGTCGTTCTCTACTTATGTCCGCATTGAACCCATATCTACACATGTTTCCGTACCACATGCGAGCAACATTGACCCTAACCTGCCTCAACGCTACTTCACTTGGATAGCGATTGTTTTGGTACAACACATTTACGTACATATCTGAAAAGATCTGCCTACGCAGTCTGTATGCTCTTCTGAACACCTTATGGCACCCTCAACTATAAATCAATTTCGACCATACGTTTACGGTACTCATTTTATTGTAAAATCCGACCACAGAGCGCTAGTATACCTTTCCATCATGAAAGACCCCTTTCAAAACTTCGATGAATTAGGCTTAAAGTAGCGGATAATAACTTCACTATTGTATATATCGAACGTCGTTGCTGATTGATTATCAAGCATCACAACAGAATCAACTAAAGAATCTAACAAACAAATATTGGCAGTACAGACAAAACAAACACACAACATAAGCTTTCATAGGAAAATCGACAAAAATAAGAAAAACAGCACACTTTACAAGTTTACGACAAATTTCCATTGAACTTTACAAAGAAGGTACCTCGTATAATAAAAATAGAGATACAACTAATTTACTAATTTTTGCGTATATAAAATATAAAACCTGGAACTACTTAGTTTTGAGGCTGCTAACAAAATAATAGCTTTAGAGAAATTACTTTCGAGGCTTGAATCCGAAACCATCAAACGCAATACTATGCAAATAGAATGGCCTGAAAATTTTATTTTTTTCAATCATTTTACTATTATACATTTAAGAGATCGCGGAAATAAAAGTTTCAAATTATTAGAAATTATTCTAACAGATCCCACAGAGACTGTGACAGACGATAACAAAAAATTTAAGTTGATGACAATTTACCACGACGACCCAATTTCAGGAGGACATTGTGGTACGAAAAAACTTTACGCAAAACTAAGGGCACAACTTTATTGGAAGAATATGACACGTGATATAACAAAATACGTAAAAAGTTGTAATAAATGTCTTTTAAGAAGGTTAAACTAAAAACAAAAGAAAACCTTGTAATAACTCAAACACCCTGTAAACAATTTGATGTATTAGTTATTGATACAATAGGGCCACTTCTGAGTCCAAATATGTTAATAAGCTCGCACTCACCATGATTTCTGACATGATTTAGGGCACCATTATATATTGCGAACGAAAGCAAAGACGAACGATTCGTCTCTTGACGATTGCGTCTTCTTGCAAGCGTATTCTCTATCATTTTCGTTCGGTTTCGAACGTTCGTTTCGCAATAGAGAATAAGGCTCTTAATATTTGGTAACAGTCGCTGTAAAAGATAAATCTGAAAAAACAATTGCAATTTTTAAGGGCTTTATTTCAAAATACGGCGTAATGAATGCCATAAAATCAGACTTAGGAACAGAATTTAAAAATCAATTATTGGCAGGATTGACCAAACTACTGAACATAAAACATTTTCCAACTGCATACCATCATGAAATTGTTGATACAATTAAACGTAATCATAGAGTATTTAATGAATACTTACGGCCATATTTGAATTTTTACATAATACAAAAACAAGCACAGTTTTCCACACTAAATTTTCGCTTATCGAATTACTATTTGGAAAAAGAGCAACCTTGTCTATTGAATTACGATCCAATCTACAATGACGAAAACTATGCGAAAGAAATCAAATTTAGAATGCAAAAGCCTATGAAGCACTAAATATTATAAATAAAAACTAACTAGAAACCAAAAACTTTTATGAAAAAACGGCTCGTCGTTAATTGTTAAAATTTGTGATAGAGTCCTATTACAAAAAGAACGAAAATATATATCAAGGTCCGTTTGTTTAAAAAAAAAAATTTACGAACCTAATGTAACCATTTTTGATGAAATCAATAATAAAGAAAAAATAGTACATAAGAATCGTCTAAGCAAAGTGAGTTAACATCCTTTTCAGTTAGAATAGGAAACAATTGAAATTCAAATTTTACACTTTTATAAACCAAACTTTCTTAACTTTATAGATGTCAATATGAAAGTTTTAGTCATAGAGCCAAGAAGTTACGAAATCAACTATACCAATATATGTTTGTAAATACATATACAGAAAATATAAAACAAAATCATTTTTCCTAAAAAATTTGTTAATAACTAATAACGGACATTTGTCAAATCAATTGTGTAAGTAAATAACATTTCTTCTTGGAATAATCAAAGTAACCCTTTTCTGATGAAAAATTTCAAACCAATTCATAAAAAAATTTTAATTGTTTTTATTTTTCAGCATTGACTGATTTTGATTGTGAAATGCATTTTTCATAAATAAAATAACAAGGAATAACGGAATCGTTTAAAAGCTGCAAAAAATAAAATGGCGAGCAGAGACACATGATCACAAGGTGGCTAAAATAGCACTTTTTTAAAAGTTTAGTTACTAAGAACTTACACATTATGTACAAGAACTCCATACTCGAGTTACCTGCATGGTTTTGCAAAGAATTCAGAAACTTATAATTTTCTCTATAAAACTAATATTTCCTTGAATTTCCTTAATTTTATATAAGGATATTTTTACAAGTACGGATTAGATTCTATCTGAACTTATATTTAAATTTTCTATAAAATGTTTTAAGAAAATTTAAAGATTTCTGCATGTGAAATCAATTACAAAATTCATTGAAAAGAGGATTATTCAAAAAAGAAGATTATTACTTCTTATAAATGTTTTCCAAGGGCAAAACTGCTGTGAACAGGGACAATTTTTATTTTTTTGCGGGTGAAGATGAGAAAAATGCCTAATGCACCGTAGATGATGCCGTGTGTCCGTGGACCAAAAAACTTCCCCAAAATTTTGAACCGTCGTCCACCCCGGAACCACTTCCGTATTTCTCCAGGATGGCGTTCAATATTTCTAATTTTTTGCTCTGAGTGTAGTTTCTACAAAGTTGATGATTTCTGTCCACACTTCCTGGCCGCTCGTCAGTTTTTCTATAGTGTTATCGGCAGTAATTTTGCCGACCCTTCGTTCGAGCACTTATCGCTCCTCGATCCATATTGAACATTTAAAGAATTTGCATTCAACATCGTCTTCGTCTGCATCTCCATATACTCACTTCGCATCTTCCACTTTTCCCATTCTATATAAGTACTTTTTAAAATACCCATGCCCATAGAGCATTTGGGTAACGTAGTAGTTAACCTCGCCAAAGTTTCTAGTGCTCCCTACCTTAACATCAGTGATAAGTCTTGCTGCCCATCTGCCTCGGTGTTCACTTTCCCAGCGCTCTTGCCAAAATCTAAACGTTTCCTCGCTGAGTTCTTGGTGAGCGACTCTTATGAGCTCCTCATCCGTGTGGTTTTTTAATAGATCGATGGGGATCGCTCCAGTTATCACCTGCACGGCTGGTCCTGATACGGTTCGATAAGCGAAGGCTACTCTCAAAGCTGCTGTCTGCTGTACAGATGTTAGGAGTTTACAGCGGTTATTTATTTTAAGTGTGTCTGCCCATAGCTCGGAGCCATATAGTAGAGTGGACATGGTAGTGTCCATCAGTAGCTTCCGATTGCTTTCTATAGCTCCTCCGATGTTTGCCATTAGCCTGCTTAGTAACGATATCTGCCTGCATGCATGTCGGGAATCTAATCTTAGACCTAAATAGCTAACTACTTTTTTTGATGTTATAGTTCCGGTTTCGAAAATAACAACTAACGGTATGTACTCAGTATTTTCTGCCGCCAGTTGGAGGCCACGTAGGTCAAGCCACTCTTTTGTGCGTATCATAACCTGATTGAGCTTCCTGCGTGCTTCTTCTGTATTCCGGTCGATGATGACTGCGGGAATTTCGTCTGCGGATCTGACTAAGAAGGTATCGTCGGGCATTCCAGGTTAAAGATTTCATCGTACCTGAAGTTCCATAGGTCAGGACCAAACATTTTACCTTGCGCTGCTCACCATGTGACGTTGATGCACCGCGGGCCATTTGAAGTTGTGTACATAAGACTGCGGTCCCTTAAATAGCTTGTGAATACTTGCTGTAGATAACATGGGATTCGAAACCGTTGCTCTAAGGCAGTCAGCATGTCTGTCCATCTCACGCTGCTAAAAGAGTTTTTTGCGACTAAGGCTGCGAGAAGCACAACTCGTCTAGATTGGTTATTGCCTTGCTGGGCTGCCTTCACACTAGTAAGAGCGTCCTCAATTGCACGTAAAGTGCTTTTTCTAGGTCCAAAACCGTGTTGGCTGGACGGTAGTCCTTCTGATTGCTCACCGGCTGTTGTAATACGTGGCTATAGTCGCCTTTCAAAAAGTTTCCCAGCTGTATTGAGCATGCATAATGGCCGGTACGCAGATGACGAGTTTGGGTCTCCTTTGCCCTTGCTTATTAGTACTAACTGCTGCTTTTTCCATATTTCTGGGAATAGTCATTCCCTGAGGCATGTATTATACGTATCCAGCAAGGCTTCAGGTCGCATTTTTACTATTTATTTGATGGTTTCTGCTGGAACGCCGTCCCTCCCTGGGGCCTTATTGCTCTTCAAGCTTCGTGCCGCGGCTTGCAGTTCTGCTGCATTAAATGCTGAAGATTCTTCGGGCTTGTTGATCCGATCTTCAGTGACTTCCCTGACTTCATGAGCAGGGAAAAGTTGGTTTACAATGTTATCCATAACGTTTGCATCTAAATCAGGTGCCGCCATTCTGGCCCTAATACTCTTCAGTACCATCCTGTAGCCCGGTCCCCATGATCATACTAGGCTCACACAGATAGGGTACGCTCTTTTTTATACCCAGCGTGTACTAGTACACAGGGTATTATAGTTTTGGTCATATAACGGTGGTTTGTAACGGTACAAAATAATAGAGATAGGTATGGACTTCCATATATTAAAGTTCTTAGAATGAACAGTGGAATTCATTAAGACATGCCCGTCAGTGTAGACGAAAACTTGAGCAAAACTTAGATATTTGGCTGAAATTTGGCACACAGGTTGATTTTCGGCCAAGGTGAAATGGGCGAAATCAAACCATAACCACGCCCCTTTTTTCGATATCAAACATTTCGAAAAACGTATAAAATGCACCTCTGCTTCTGCACTCATAAAATTTGCTAGGTTTATTAACTTGCTTGTTCTATTGATGATTTTATAAAATTTTTGGAAAAGGGGCGTGGCACCGCTCACATACGAGTGGAAAATTTTTCAAATTGTGACTCTTAATAACTTCGGTACCGGTTACGCTAGTATAACGAAGTTTCTTAGGAGGCATACTATTGTTATGATAAATGCACCCAAAGAAAATATGCGACATCGCTTTTCGGCCACGCCTAATTTTTCATAAAAGTTATCTGGAATGATACAGGTATAATAATATAATTTGGTACTTACATAAATTTTCTTATTCTTTATATGGTTTTTGCAAAATATTGGAAAGTGGGCATGGTACCGCAAATTGCAAATTCGACTGTTAATAACTTCATAACAGTGTAGGATAGAATTACGAAACTTAATACAAGGTATACTATAGACATGTAGAGTACGCCCAAGGAAAATAAGCAAAATCGGCCCACTTTTGGACCACAGTTTTCTATAAGAGAGGTAGGAGACCGGAACATGCCAGATCTCATTCACCGATACAGATAGAATGATAGAATTTCGTAGTTACAATGACCTCGTGATCTTGTTAATGATTTTTTTCTAAATTTTTTAAAATGGGCGTGGTACCGCCCACGCATAAATGAACCAAATTTCAAAGTTCAGATATTATTAACTTCAGAGCCGTGTTAAATAAAATTACGAAACATGAAAGGAGGTATACTATCTACGATTTTCAAAATTATATATAGCCTATGCTGGAACCAGTGAATCCAAAAATCTACTGGGCAAATTTCATAAAGATCGGTTAAGTACCTTGGACGCCTATACAAGATTAAAATTTTATATAGCATGGGGGCGTGGCACTGCCCACTTTTCCAAAATTATGTATAGCCTTTACTGTAACCAGTGAACCCAAGAATCTACTGTACGTTGAATTTTATTTATAATATTGCCCACATGGTAGTAGAAAAAGTTTAAAAATACTATAGGTCATAACTCCACAACAATTTACCTCGACCACTTATGCATGTATGTAGGAAACATTTTTTATAATAAGTAAGAGGAATACATTTTTTTAAGGAAAAAATTATGTACATTCTTAGAAATTAAACAGATCTATTTGATTATTGCATTTTAATTTGTAATTTATATTAAAAACTGCGACGGAATATGTATGTGCTCGCTCAACTGGTTCGTGCCTTCATAGCACTCTGAGCAATACCACCTTATTTACAATTTTGCCGACTGCTGAGTTATTCGTTTGACTGTTGGTATATTTGTTGGTGGCCAAAGTGTTTGACAAGCAAACAACCTCAGTCGCTTCGCGGCTCTCATGACCATAGCATATGTCCACTAGTAGCGCGACTTACTCTGAATCTGCACACACACACAACCACACAAGGTGCGTTGGTTACAATAATTAAACAATCAAATTTAAATACTGCAATATTGAACGTGAAGACATAAAACACCCAAATTATTGAATATAAAGTAGTTATAACACCTTATCAGCTCCTACAGAATGTAAATTTCAGTTAAAATTTTTAGTTGTAGTTTTTACTTTAATACAACTCTTCCTTCATTCCACTCGCTCGGAGTACCTTTATCCACTACCTTTCTTTCCGATTCGCAAAAGAAGATGCCAAACTAGTAGGAGTAAACAGTGCTCATGACGAACGCATGCACGGATAAAAGAAATTTCAGCGGTTTAATCCTGTATGCCTGAAATGCAATATGAAATAAGTCTTGTTCTTATTTTAATGCCCTGAAATTAATAAACATTAAAGAATGTCGAGTAGTTAAGGAATAATAGAAAAAATATGTAAAAAAAAATTCGTTCGGTAGCGAAATTCCAACAACCTATTGCTACGAATTTTCAATGCAAATGGCGATTGACGCTTTCTGATTGTGCGTTGCCGGGCAAGCGACAATCACCCGACACTCACACAACCACCGTGTATTTTAAAAGCAAGCAGAAGCAAATAAAGAGAACCCTCGGATTGAACTCGCGACACACGCAGAGACTACCGACTTTTCTTATATTTACACCAAGTCAAAAATTCCAAGCAAAGTGGAATTATTGTTAAAAGAAGAAAATTCCATGTAATTAAATAAAAAGATGATAAACCAATTTGAAAGACTATCTTTATACTAATATCGTCAAAAAAGTAGCATCATTAAATAAAGGCATGGTGTAGGTGAATTGGGTTTGGAAAGTTTAACCATAGAAATTGTATTCAATGTATGAGACTTCAAAATATAAAGGTGGAGTGCAATTAATAGACTTTAAATGTTTTGTGAATTCCTGTAAATCCATTTGGGTTGCCAAAACAGAAGTTTTTTTATTGAAAACAATCAGCTGGCTTTATAATACGAACTAAAAAGTATTAAAATAGATCTGCGTAAATTGGTATGCCATAATAGATCACTACTAGGTATATAATGTTCGGTTCCACCCTAACTTAGACTTCCTTACTTGCTATTTATAAAATTCACGAATAAACCTTATTGTAACAACAACTATAACTTTTTGTGTAAATATTCAGCTGAAACAGTGAATTCAAGCATTTTACATGCAGGTACAGTGGTAAATTACCTACCACCGATTTAACAGCGTCCACTTGCATTCGCTGTTGGACCTTATTATATTTATACGTTCTTCGGTATCCATATTTGTTTTTGGTGTTGTCATTACACTTTTTCGCTAACTGGTTTTTAGTGGTTCACTCAATTATAATTAGAGCATCTTTATGAATCGAATATTTCTGTTTTTTACTAATCTTTAATTTTTATACCTAGTATTGCTACGCACACAAGGTAACTTTAGTCGCCTAAAGGCAGTACGTAACGGCATAAACGGATCGAGATAGATATTGACTTATATATATCAAAATGTTCAGGACGAAAAGAGAAATTGATTAAGCCATGTCCGTCCGTCCGTCTATGAACACGATAACTTGTGTAAGTTTTGAGATATCTTAATCAAATTTGGTATGCGGGTTCCTTGGCACTCATCTCCGAGCGCTATTTAAAATGGGCGAAATCGGACGATAGCCAAATAAAAATTGGTTATTTATAGAATATTTTCGAAAACACAAAAAAAGTGATTACTTAGTACATAATACATCTATAAGGATAAAATTTAGTGAATACATTGAGATTGAGGCATAAAATAAATTTTTCAAGAAATTTTTGAAAATGGGAGTGGAACCGCCCACTTTTGATTAAGACAAATTTAGAAATAATATTACTCATAAATCAAAAACCGTTCAAGATATCGAAACAAAATTCAGCACGCAGGTTCCAGGCATCCAAGGAATGTTCCAGGAAAAAATCGGCGGGATCGGTTAAGGTCTTCGCCAGCTCTTATATGAAAGATTTTGAAGAGGATCGTAGATATATTAAATAGGCAATAACTTTGCGTAAAATAGCTTTAAATCATTTATATTTCACTTGCTTCATTAATATGAAAGCCGTGTCACGCCCATTTTCCATAATTTTGCAGAAAGCAAAAGTAGGACGAAAAAGCCAATGTAGCTCCTAAATTTTCGTATTCTATATGCATAAGTCAGTGAGGTTTATCATGCTCTGTATTGCTTTTATGAACTTTTATGTGGCCATGGTCGAAAAGCGATTGAAATTGTTTTCAGTGGGTGTGCTTTTCCCAACAATCATTATTCAAATGTAAATGGTTTTAAAGTTATTAACAATCGTGATTTGAAAATTTGTTCATTCATGTGTGGCCTGCGTAACGCCCACATTTAAAAATTTATAAAAAAAATCCTTAATATTTGGGATCACTGGTTAGAGTGAAGGCTAAAGAAAAGTGGGCGGTGCCACGCCCCCAGGCTATATAAAATTTAAATTCGTTATAGCTCTGAACTTATTTGGTCTAAATCAATTACATTTGGATGTATGTGGCCTTTACGTAATTTTGGAAAAGTGGGCGGTGCCACTTCCCCAGGTTATATAAATTTCAATTCGTCATAACTCTGGCCGTATTTGGTCTAAATTAATGATATTAGGATATATGTGTCCTTTAGTCAAGATTTACATGAAAAGTGGGAGGTGCAACGTTCCAATTTTTTGTGTTCTGTTTGTGCGTTATTAATGTCCAAAATTTATTGTCGATCTCTGCGAAACAACACAGGCCATATTTAGCTTTTGACAAAGCCTCCAGGCTATTTAAAGTAGCAATGCGGCATAGCTATTAATTTATTTGGTTCAGGTTAATGTTGTTTTATATATAGATATGTGTTCTATATATCAAAAAAACCGAAAGCAGTACCAGGATGAAATAGGCGTTAATTCAATATATCTTCGAAAGTATGTACATATCCGTACCCGCAGAGCTGCGATACTTTGGGAGGTTATGTGTATGATAATAAGTGAACGATATCCATCAAAAAGCTAAAAACGTGAATCATGGCTCTTACGTCTTCTTTGCGCATAAGGCTTGATATTTTGCCACCCTTTTTACCTAGGTTTCAAAAATTTGTACCTAAGGTTTCCAACAGTTATTTAATTATACTTTTATATTCAGCGACTATTCGGTATTCGGCCGAATATTAAAAAAAGTGGCCGAATAGGCCGAATATTAGAAAAAGTGTCCGAACAGGCCGAATACCGAATAGCAAAACATTAAAAAAATAGCTCGTTCGATCGTTCAGTTAATTGAAATTGCCCAAATCCAGTGTTTAACATTCACAATCGCAAAACATTACTTACGATAAAACCTGCTAAGTTCAAGCTGCTAACTCAACTCAATTGAGATTGTTCGTTCTGATAAAACATTTTGTTGAAGGGAGCTAGTAGCTTTTTCTTTTTCATAGACCCGGCAGACGTTATCTTGCTCAAAAGCAGACCTGCGAAAATTTGAACGCATCTACCCATCCTTGTCCATTTTCTTCTCAAATTTTAAGAGATATTTCCGAAACCAGTGGATATATTGAAATTAATTATATCTATTGTTGCAGCACTCATTAGCACCTTTCGTTTGATACCCATATTGTACTAACACACTTTAGGTCACCCCTGGTCCACACATTGGTGATCGAAATAAGGGATACCTTAAATTTTAAGTTAGACGTAAAGTAATGCAGCTGGGACTTCCTATACATTTTTCTTAAATATCTGCAATAAACGGGCATCGATCTGATACAATTTTATTAAATGTACGGATAACAAGCTGTAAATTGTAACCCGTGGAAAGTAGTAAATGCTGCTAAATATTTGGCTACAGAGTAAAATGCTCTTCGGCCCAGAGTCTCGCCCAATATTCGTTATTTCGTATTCGGCGAAATAAGTATTCGTGGCATTTCTAGCTTATATCCTTATTTTCCGGAACATTTAAAACAGGTTTTCAATTATAACTTTTAAGGAGTTTTTATACCTAGTAGTGCTTCGCACACATGGTATATTAACTTTAGTCGCGTAACGGCAGTACGTAACGGCATTAACGGATCGAGATAGATATTGACTTATGTATATTAAAATGTTCAGGACGAAAAGAGAAACTGATTAAAATGGGCGAAATCGGATGATAGCCACGCCCACTTTTTATAGATATAATATTTTCGAAAACACAAAAAAAGTGATTACTCAGTACATAATACACCTATAAGGATAAAATTTTATGAATACATTGAGATTGAGGCATAAAATAAAATTTTCAAGAAATTTTTGAAAATGGGCTTGGCACCGCCCACTTCTGATTAAGTCAAATTTAGAAATAATATTAATCATAAATCAGAAAGATGAAAGATTTTGAAGAGGATCGTAGATATATTAAATAGGCAATAACTTTGCGTAAAATAGCTTTACATCATTTATATTCGAAAACGGGCGTGCCCCGCCCCTTTTATAGTGGACTATTCCACAAAACGTTTTATGCCATAACTCCGAAAAAAATTGATTTGTCCAACCGAAATTCGGTGATAATGTTCTATATATAAAGGTAACTGTTTTCTGTAAAAATGGACGAAATCGGTTAAGGTCCACGCCCACTTTTATATAAAAGATTTTGAAGAGGATCGTAGATATATTAAATAGGCAATAACTTTGCGTAAAATAGCTTTAAATCATTTATATTTCACTTGCTTCATTAATATGAAAGCCGTGTCACGCCCATTTTCCATAATTTTGCAGAAAGCAAAAGTAGGACGAAAAAGCCAATGTAGCTCCTAAATTTTCGTATTCTATATGCATAAGTCAGTGAGGTTTATCATGCTCTGTATTGCTTTTATGAACTTTTATGTGGCCATGGTCGAAAAGCGATTGAAATTGTTTTCAGTGGGTGTGCTTTTCCCAACAATCATTATTCAAATGTAAATGGTTTTAAAGTTATTAACAATCGTGATTTGAAAATTTGTTCATTCATGTGTGGCCTGCGTAACGCCCACATTTAAAAATTTATAAAAAAAATCCTTAATATTTGGGATCACTGGTTAGAGTGAAGGCTAAAGAAAAGTGGGCGGTGCCACGCCCCCAGGCTATATAAAATTTAAATTCGTTATAGCTCTGAACTTATTTGGTCTAAATCAATTACATTTGGATGTATGTGGCCTTTACGTAATTTTGGAAAAGTGGGCGGTGCCACTTCCCCAGGTTATATAAATTTCAATTCGTCATAACTCTGGCCGTATTTGGTCTAAATTAATGATATTAGGATATATGTGTCCTTTAGTCAAGATTTACATGAAAAGTGGGAGGTGCAACGTTCCAATTTTTTGTGTTCTGTTTGTGCGTTATTAATGTCCAAAATTTATTGTCGATCTCTGCGAAACAACACAGGCCATATTTAGCTTTTGACAAAGCCTCCAGGCTATTTAAAGTAGCAATGCGGCATAGCTATTAATTTATTTGGTTCAGGTTAATGTTGTTTTATATATAGATATGTGTTCTATATATCAAAAAAACCGAAAGCAGTACCAGGATGAAATAGGCGTTAATTCAATATATCTTCGAAAGTATGTACATATCCGTACCCGCAGAGCTGCGATACTTTGGGAGGTTATGTGTATGATAATAAGTGAACGATATCCATCAAAAAGCTAAAAACGTGAATCATGGCTCTTACGTCTTCTTTGCGCATAAGGCTTGATATTTTGCCACCCTTTTTACCTAGGTTTCAAAAATTTGTACCTAAGGTTTCCAACAGTTATTTAATTATACTTTTATATTCAGCGACTATTCGGTATTCGGCCGAATATTAAAAAAAGTGGCCGAATAGGCCGAATATTAGAAAAAGTGTCCGAACAGGCCGAATACCGAATAGCAAAACATTAAAAAAATAGCTCGTTCGATCGTTCAGTTAATTGAAATTGCCCAAATCCAGTGTTTAACATTCACAATCGCAAAACATTACTTACGATAAAACCTGCTAAGTTCAAGCTGCTAACTCAACTCAATTGAGATTGTTCGTTCTGATAAAACATTTTGTTGAAGGGAGCTAGTAGCTTTTTCTTTTTCATAGACCCGGCAGACGTTATCTTGCTCAAAAGCAGACCTGCGAAAATTTGAACGCATCTACCCATCCTTGTCCATTTTCTTCTCAAATTTTAAGAGATATTTCCGAAACCAGTGGATATATTGAAATTAATTATATCTATTGTTGCAGCACTCATTAGCACCTTTCGTTTGATACCCATATTGTACTAACACACTTTAGGTCACCCCTGGTCCACACATTGGTGATCGAAATAAGGGATACCTTAAATTTTAAGTTAGACGTAAAGTAATGCAGCTGGGACTTCCTATACATTTTTCTTAAATATCTGCAATAAACGGGCATCGATCTGATACAATTTTATTAAATGTACGGATAACAAGCTGTAAATTGTAACCCGTGGAAAGTAGTAAATGCTGCTAAATATTTGGCTACAGAGTAAAATGCTCTTCGGCCCAGAGTCTCGCCCAATATTCGTTATTTCGTATTCGGCGAAATAAGTATTCGTGGCATTTCTAGCTTATATCCTTATTTTCCGGAACATTTAAAACAGGTTTTCAATTATAACTTTTAAGGAGTTTTTATACCTAGTAGTGCTTCGCACACATGGTATATTAACTTTAGTCGCGTAACGGCAGTACGTAACGGCATTAACGGATCGAGATAGATATTGACTTATGTATATTAAAATGTTCAGGACGAAAAGAGAAACTGATTAAAATGGGCGAAATCGGATGATAGCCACGCCCACTTTTTATAGATATAATATTTTCGAAAACACAAAAAAAGTGATTACTCAGTACATAATACACCTATAAGGATAAAATTTTATGAATACATTGAGATTGAGGCATAAAATAAAATTGTCAAGAAATTTTTGAAAATGGGCTTGGCACCGCCCACTTCTGATTAAGTCAAATTTAGAAATAATATTAATCATAAATCAGAAAGATGAAAGATTTTGAAGAGGATCGTAGATATATTAAATAGGCAATAACTTTGCGTAAAATAGCTTTACATCATTTATATTCGAAAACGGGCGTGCCCCGCCCCTTTTATAGTGGACTATTCCACAAAACGTTTTATGCCATAACTCCGAAAAAAATTGATTTGTCCAACCGAAATTCGGTGATAATGTTCTATATATAAAGGTAACTGTTTTCTGTAAAAATGGACGAAATCGGTTAAGGTCCACGCCCACTTTTATATAAAAGATTTTGAAGAGGATCGTAGATATATTAAATAGGCAATAACTTTGTGTAAAATAGCTTTACATCATTTATATTCGAAAACGGGCGTGCCTCCGCCCCTTTTATAGTGGACTATTCCACAAAACTTTTTATGCCATATCTCCGAAAAAAATTGATTTGTCCAACCGAAATTCGGTGATAATGTTCTATATATAAAGGTAACTGTTTTCTGTAAAAATGGACGAAATCGGTTAATGTCCACGCCAAGTTTTTTAACATAGTTCTGAAAATTTTTTTTGTAAAATTTAAAAAGCGATATTTCTACAACTTAGCAAGTTATATCAATCAGATTTTGCACACATAATTAGCTTTTTAAGAAAAACTCGGCAGCAAAAAATGTTTGTCAATTTTGAAGAAGTAGGCGTGGCGTCGCCCACTTTTCAGCATACAATTTCGGCTATTTTCAAAGGCAAACGCTTATAATTCAATCTTGACATTTCAATGAAAATTGATCAGCTGCTTCTCAGTAGTATGTATTATACTCCTGGCAAAAATTAGGCAAATCGGGAAACACACAAGCAAAATATTCGGGAACGTAGTTAATAGCCCACTGCAATAGCGAAGTTATACAAGGTGGCGCAAAAGTAATCCTCCTATCAGAAAATGTTATAAATTTTGCGATTGGCCCCTAAAGTCAGTTCTGTAAAGCGGAATATTGCTGACTATTTATTTGACCAATAATCGGTCGGTGAAAAACGGTTACTGCGCAAAAGTAATCCTCCTATCAGAAAATGCTATAAATTTTGCGATTGGCCCCTAAAGTCAGTTCTGTTTTGACATTTGTGTAGTAAACACATGCGAAATACACGTTAATAAACAATGTTACGCTACACTGCTCCAGAACGCGGAATATTGCTGACTATTTATTTGACCAATAATCGGTCGGTGAAAAACGGTTACTGCACAAAAGTAATCCTCCTATCAGAAAATGCTATAAATTTTGCGATTGGCCCCTAAAGTCAGTTCTGTTTTGACATTTGTGTAGTAAACAAATGCGAAATACACGTTAATAAACAATGTTACGCTGCACTCCAGAACGCGGAATATTGCTGACTATTTATTTGACCAATAATCGGTCGGGGCCAAACGGTTACTGTGAATGGTGAGCGCTACAGAGCAATGATCAACGAGTTCTTTTTGCCGCAACTTGATGAATTGGGATTGGAAAACATGTGATTCCAACAAGACGGTACAACAGCACACACTGCACGTGCCTCAACCGATATGCTGAACATCGGAAGCTTACTTTTGCGCCACCTTGTATATCCTTCTTGATTATCATACCTTTCATAAACATTAAATGTATGTAGGTATGAGAACAAGAAGAGAAAAGTTCACTCAAATGATCAGCACGATGAGCGGAGTCGATTTAGCCATGCCCATCTCTCCGTCCGCCTGTCTATTTGAACGCAAACTAGTCTCTCAGTTTTACAAAAGAATGCTGAAATTCGTTGTTTGCTTTCGCCATTTTATAATATACTAGCAAACCCGGTAGACGTTGTTTTGACGTTTTGATACATAGAACACATCTATATATAAAATTTCATTAACTTGAATTAAATAAACTCCTAACCATACCGAACTGCAGCTTTATATAACCTGGGGGCTTTTCCAAAAGCTATATACAGACTATGTCGGGCCCAGCGAACTCCTGAACCTATCGTGAAAGTTCAAGAGCAAAACAAAACACAAAATATGTGGGCGTGGCACCGCCCACTTTTGAAAAATGATGTAGATATGGACTAAGTGACACATATATCCAAATTTCATTAATTTAGACCAAAAAAGTTCGGAGTTATGACGAATTGAAACTTTATATAGCCTGGGGGCGAGGCTCCGCCTACTTTTCCAAAACTATATATGTTCTATGCTGTGCCCAGTGAACCCAAGTATATATTGTGAAAATATCATAAAGATCGGTTGAGTTCTTTGGCGCCTATAAAAGACGCCCTTTTTATACCTTTCATGAACATGAAATGGTATATTAACTTTGGTCCGATGTTTGTAACGTTTAGAAATATAGGAGATAGACCCACCATTAAGTATACCAAATTCATCAGGACGATGAACTGAGTTGATACAGCCATGTCCGTCTGTCCGTCCGTCTGTGTGAACGCAAACTAGTCCCTCAATTTTAGAGATATCTCGATGAAATTTGGCACACGGATGTATTTTTTTATTATATTAGACATTTGTCGGATTCGGTATAATCGGGTCACTATAGCACATATCTCCCATACAACCGATCGTTCAAAAAAGAGGATTATGACCATTTCTCCCTCATTTTTAAAGATTAAAACTTGAAACTTGGTGAGATATTTTTTATGGATAGCAAAAGAAAAAAATCACCAAGATCGGAGCTATATATAGTATATATCCCATACAACCGAGCGTTCAGATATGAGGATTATTGCCATTTATCCCTCAGTTTGGAAGATTAAAACTTGAAACTTGGTGAGATATTTGCTTACAGATAATAAAAAATCTCCCATACAACCGATCGTTCAAATAAGAGGATTATGACCATTTCTCCCTCATTTTGAAATATTAAAACATGAAACTTGGTGAGACAGTTGCTTATAGATGGTAAAAGATTTGGTAAAAAAATCACCAAGATCGGAGCTATACCTATATAGTATATATCCCATACAACCGATCGTTCAGATAAGAGGATTATGGCCATTTCTCCCTCATTTTAAAATATTAAAACTTGAAACTTGGTGAGATATTTTCTTATGGATATTAAAAGATTTCGTAAAAAAAATTACAGAAAATTAAATGTATTGCTGACAAAGTTTTAGAGAACTTTAAACAATGCGTATTTAAGTTTGCACGTATTCATGAAAGGTATAAAGCCTTCGGCACAGCCGAAGACAGCGCCGTCCTTACTTGTTTATATTTACTTTTGTTACGCACGCAAGGTACATATATTACTTTATTCGGCATAACCGAATCGAGATATATATTTATTAATGTATCTCAAAACGTTCAGGATGAAAAGTAAAATATCCGGGCAAGGCTTTTTTGATTTTCATACCTTTCATGGACATAAAATGTTTGTACGTATACTGAAATGATCAGGAGGATGAGCTGAGTCTATGGAGGCGTGTCTCTCGATACGTCTATCTGTCTGTCCGTCTGTCGGTTTGAACGCAAATACGAACTGAAAGTATTAAAATAGACCTGCGTAAATTGGGATGACATAATAGATCACTACTAGGTATATAATGTTCGGTTCCACCCCAACTTACACTTCCTTACTTGTTTATATCTATTTTTGTTACGTACACAAGGTATATTACTTAATTCGGCATACACGAATCGAGATATAATATTTATTAATGTATATCAAAACGTTCAGGATGAAAAGTAAAATATCCGGGCAAGTAGTTAATACCCCACTGCAAAAGCGTAGTGCGATGCCCCGCGGCGTGATTGTTTACACATCAATAAATAAAGCACGCATCTCGCCACAGTAATTATGGAGAAGTGTCCTGACTTTCCTGGGAGCTGGATCTTTCTCAAGCAAATCGTTGTTATGATGTAAAATTTAAAAAGAAAAGAATGTTCAACATTTCGTTCTGCTCTTTAACAGCTATGGTATTTGCCCCACTATGTAGATGGTATTTCGACGTCCAAAGGAGACATTCGTGACACAATACGGTGGAGGAGAGAGCCTCGATATGTAGCAGATAATCCTACGGGGTTTTGATCGTTCGCATGTATCCTCCAAATATCATTGGCGAACACTCAGAAAATTGGCGGTCCAACGCTTCAGAAACGGGAAAAGAGAAGAATCATCCAAATCTTTTACTAGTGGTTGACTGTGTCAAAAGCTTTTGACAAATCAAGCACAACTACTTCATACAGTCCTGTTAATGTCTCTGTTTTTAGACCTCTACTTATTTGTGTATTTTTCAAAAACCATAAAGGTCTTCGCTAGTGCCTACAGGGGAGATATCGGTTAAAACCACTCCCTTCATTAGCTAGTTTACCATGCTTTAGCTGGAGAATCATCTTTGTCTGCTTACAATTTCCGAGAATGGCAAAGTTGGTCACAGACAAATTGAAGATAGCAGTGAAGTATTTGACTCTCTCATCGTCTAGATGTTTTATCATCAGCACGGATATACCGTCAGGGCCTATGGATTTTGAAACCTTAGACTTTCGGCTGGCTTTCTCAACCTCCGTGGTGTTGAAAGCTATGGACGAATGACTGTTTCGGTTAAGGGTTCCACCGATGGCACGGGGTTTCTCCTTGCCAACCGAAGGATGTTGTAAATAATGTCGCCAGAAAGCGTTCTGGCATTTTTCGGGTATCCAAAGGCGAAAAAAAATGTTACCATATGGTTTTGTCGAATTTGGCCAGGATTTGACTGTAAGTCATAATTTTGCATCACCCGTAGAGAGGTTTCACGACCTTAGGTAATCCCCAACTTATCGCATTCGTGCTGAAAGAGCAGCCTTCTGATTTCCAAGTAGAGTGCCGTCATTTTAGGGTCCCCAGGGTCGATATTTTTATTTATTTATAAATTTATTACGGCTCTATTGAACCTAGATCATTACAATTATAATTTTATTCACACTACCAATTACTAAAAAGCTTAATCTAGACTTAAGCCTAGAGGAGCTATATGGTTACATTAAATTCATTTAATAAAATAAAAACTAAAAATTAAATAAAAATAAAATAACGGAAATAAAAGAAAGATAAGAAAAAGAATGGAACAAAAGCAGAACCAGAAGCAGAATTTATTACTTTGTTTTCTTCACAATGGCTTAAGCTGTTGGCATAGACTAACAATATTCGAAAAGTGCTCTCTTGAATTTAGATGTGCTTTTAATTTGCTTAACATTACTAGATAATTCATTATAACATTTTAGACCTTTATAGAAAATATTACATTTATCTGCGTCACATCTGAATGCAGGTAGCTTAAAATCATTATTTCTACGGGTATCAATATTGTGTATATCATTGCCATACTTTATGTAAGTTGGCATCTTCAATATTTTTACGAATTTCATTATGTAATAAAAGTGTTGTTGTTTAACACTTAAACAATTGAGATAACATCTCTCTGATCGGCGTATCATACTGCTTCTGTTGTTTTTCTAATTTATAAATTTGGCTATCATTCATTATAAAAAATATGGTTTGGCAATAAATTGAAAGAGGCTCGATTATAGCCCGGTATATAGCGGCCGCCGTGGTGTGAAGGTAGTGTTGCCGGCCTACCACACCGAAGGTCCATGGTTCGAGCCCTGGTACAGGTAACATCAAAAGTGATTTGAAAAAAGTTTTTCAAAAACGGGGTCGCCCCTCGGCAGTGGTCTGGCAAACTCTCCGAGTGTATTTCTGCCATGACAGGCTTCTCAGCAAAAATTCGTCTCCTTTGTAGATGCCGTTCGGAGTCGGCAAAAAACTGTAGGTCCCACCAATTTGTAGGGAAAATTCAAATCGGCACACCACAAATTGGAAGAGAAGCTTGGCGCAAAAATCTCTTAGGAGGTTTATGATGATATACCTGTTGTATATCGCGCCATAGAGATAGAGATAGAGATAGCATTATTTTGTATTTTCTTTTTAGAAATTTGCACGTGCGTTGCATGAAGTACAGCTTTGTTGCAACTTCGCCCACAGTGTAATCGATATTTAAAAAATTAAATTAAAATTCAACTTATCATCAATTTTTATTCTCAAATAATTAAGGTTTGGCACTCTTTCTATTGTTTAATGGTTTATATTTAAAGTCTTCAGGCTCTTAATGTATGTATATAGATCTTCTGGATATGAACATCGATTTTGTCTTGCTGATGTTTAGTTTGAGTTTGTTCAAGCACAACCATTTGTATATTTCGTCTAAATCAGATTGCAGCTTTTCAACCATTTCGTTCACATTCTCACCGCTTATCATTATTAAAGTATAATCCGCAAACAGATTGACATCGCTGTGCTTTACATAGCGCGGCATGTCATTTATATATATATTAAATAATATAGGTGCTAAAAATGAACCTTGAGGTAGCCCTACGGTTAGTTTTCTGAAGTCTGATAGCTCTGTTCTTTCCATTTCAGCTCAGTACCACTTATTCCTATACAGGCAAATTTTTTTTGTAATAGCTCCTGTTATATTGTCTCAAAAGCCCGTTTAAGGTCTAGGAAAACTGCCATTATGTATTTGTTCTTACTCAGTTCTTCTTTCCAACGAGCTATAACCAAGTTTAGTGCAGTTTCGCATGAGTGTTTCCTCCTAATATCAGACTTTTGCGGGACTAATATCTTGTTAGTTTCTAGGTATTGTACTAATTGTTTCTTAACCACGCGTTCGAGTATTTATAGGGCGCATCTCCTCAGCTCGAATTGTATTCGCCACTTTTTCTACAGGAACAACAATTGACGTTTTCCATAGGTTTGGCACAACTCCATTCTCAAGCTGTCGTTTATTAATTGCGAACAGAAAAATCGAAAATATGTTACCGAGTCTTTTATGACACCTTCGGTTAAAAGTTTATTTCCTCCTATTTTAGTTTTGCAACCAGTAGCAACTCTCTCTATTTCATCATTATCTATTTTGTCAAATTTAAAATTGTGTTCAGTTAGCTAAGATATCCGGACTTCCTCGTCTACAACTTTTATATTAGCGTTGATTTCTTTGATACTATCGATAAAATAAATGTTTAATGCCGGAGCAATTTCGTGTTCAGATGTGTATACGATGCTATTTATTGAGACTTTATTGATGGCATTTGCCCTCTTTGATAGACTTATAAATACAATTTTTGAGATGGTTCCACATTGCCTTACTATCTCCTACATTAGCGGCTACGCTCCATGTACTTAAACTTTTTGATTCTTACTAACCGTTTATATTGATTTTTCACAGTAATATAATCATTCCAAATCCCCGTTTCGGAGGCTATTTTATGCAGGCTGTATTTAAGCTTGTTTAGGCTTGCTAATTCAGCATCATATCATTTGTTCATTAATTTAACACTTATTTCCTCCGGAAACGTCAGAGTGTTCATTACTTCGGATAATATGGCTATTAGAAATTCAGCTTTATTGTTGATATTCAAATTGGAGAATTCGCTATAACTATATTGAGTTAAGAGATGCACCAGATTCTCACTTGAATAATTTTCCCAAGATATAATAGATTTTTTCAGTCGTATTGTCAATGATATTTTAAGATTTAATTTAAAATGTATTGTTTCGCGGTCAGATATTGTATGCATGTCCAACCGCTTACACGAAATACTGTTACTGTTTGTAAACAGAAGACCAATCAATGTTTCAACATCTTTCGACTTTCTAGTATAGAAGTAAATTTTTTGCGGCATAGAACAGGATTGAAATAAATTTAATAGTTGCCTGCTGTATGTTGTATTTCTAAACATATTTATATTGAAATCTCTTATAATTACAGTGTTCTAGTCGGTGCATTGACTGTTCACAATTTCACTAAGTAGCTAATAAAATCCGCATAACTAGAGTTGGCCGAGTGATAAACAACACCTATTCGATATGTTGGGGTAATGTTTTGAACCTCTAACAGTAGAAACCATATATTATTACTGCGTGAGTAATTAATTTTAGTTTTATATTCAATTGATTTTTGAACGTACATCAGTACACCCCCCGTATGTCTGCTATGGGAATTGCATCTAACTAGGTTATATGTATCTATTTGTAATTCTTGATTTGAGATATCTTTAGTCGCACATGTCTCAGAACATAAGACTAAATGTGGCATCCAAATCTCAACTACTTTCTCCAACTCGCTGTTATTAGCTCTGATGCTACTTGCGTTCAAATAAATACAATTAAATTCTGTTAGATTTCGTTGCTACACTCCCGTCCTGTGTTTTGCATTTACATATTTTTTTAAATGCAGGACAGTCCAATCTACGATATATTCTGAATGGTTCACATCAACATCAAGCACTTTCTTTTGTACCAATTCGCAACAATTTACACATTTTACTATCTCAGAGGTACACTAGTACATTAGTATCATGATTTTCTGCGCATTTGCCACATGCCCTTTTGGTAGTGCACTCGCTCGATTCGTGCTTATAGCCTAGACATTTGAAAAATCTCATAACACTAATGTGCTCAAACACCATGCAACTATCCCATTCGATGTTAACTCTACTTCTCTTCACTATATTCTCACAGGTAACTGCATCTGTTTCTACTAACACGTTAAAACATTCTTCCCTGCGTGTTTTGTTTTCATAAACTTTTAAGACTTACAGGTCATTGCCTACTCACTCATCATTGTGTTTCGTTAGGCATTCAATAATACACTCTTTGCTTATGTGTTCAGTCAATCCAACTATTTTGAAAATCTTTCTTATGTCATTTTTCCCAACTTCATATTCCTTTCCAATACTCTCTTTAATTTTCTGATGAACTTCCTCGCAAGCGTCTTTGTTCTTGCACTCTAAGACTATACCACCTCTATTAATCTCTTTGACCTTTTTAATAAAACCGGCAGTGGGTTCAATCACTTTTTTCAGGGCTTCTTTAGTTTCTTTTGTTCTGCTGTTCTTATTGACTGGATTTATTAAAATTTTTTCCATAATTTTCTTTTTGTGCTTTAGCGTAGTTAATTTGGGTACTTTCGTTATTATCAATAATATTCGAACGAGCATTATTTAGCATTTCGCCACTTTTACCGTAGCTAAGCGCAACGAAAAGAAAGGACGAAGCTTACAAGGCAACGCTGAGATCGAATGCAACGAGGAGTGTGAACACTACCGCGAGTTGAAGAAGGAAGCGAGACGGCTTTTCCGGGCGAAAAAAGAGAGGCAGGAAAGCGTGAAATAAAGTAGTTTGAGATGCTGGCCAAAAAAATTCTATCAAAAAATTCGGCGAATGGCAGAAGGTTTTAAACCCGGGGCAAACTTCTGTAAGAATGAGAACAGCGACCTGGTGGACGATGTTCAGAGAGCACTCAGAATATGGAGGGATCACTTCTCTGCCCTTTGAAATGGAGAAACTGAGCAAGAAACCAGAGAAGATGCCGAGCCCACAATCGAAGATGATGGAATCGACGTTCCACAACCCGACTATAATGAGGTGCGAATAGCAATATCCCGATTGAAAAACAGTAAAGCACCTGGCGCTGATGGTTTGCCTGCTGAGCTATTCAAACACGGAGGCGAGGAGCTGTTAAGGCGCATGCATCAGCTTCTATGCAGAATATGGTTGGATGAATGCATGCCTGAAGATTGGAGTCTAAGTGTTCTCTATCCAATCCACAAGAAGGGCGATCCTGCAAACTGTGCCAAATATCGCGGAATCAGCCTTTTGAATATCGCATATAAGGTCCTATCAAGCGTATTGTGCGAAAGACTAAAGCCTGATGTGAACAGACTGATTGGACCTTATCAGTGTGGCTTCAGACCTGGTAAATCTACCATCGACCAGATTTTTACAATACGCCAAATCTTGGAAAAAGCCCGTGAGAAAAGAATCGACACACATCATCTCTTTGTTGATTTTAAAACCGCTTTCGATAGCACGAAAAGGAGCTGCCTATATGCCGCTGAATTTGGTTTCCCCGCAAAACTTATACGGCTATGCAAAATGACCTTGAGCAACACCGCCAGCTCGGTCAGAATTGGAAGTACCTCTCCGAGCCGTTCGAAACTAAACGAGGTTTCATACAGGGTGACCCCCTATCGTGCGATTTCTTTAATTTAATGCTGGAGAAAATAATAAAAGCTGCAGAACTTAACCGCGCTGGAACAATATTTTATAAAAGCGTGCAACTGTTGGCATATGCTGACGATATTGATATCATTGCTTACTCCAAATTAGAAAAAGAAGCGGAGAAAATGAGATTGGTGGTGAACGAGGGAAAAACGAAGTACCTTCTGTCATCATGCAAAGAGTTAGCGCATTCGCGCCTTGGCAATCAAGCCACTGTTGGCAGCAATAATTTCGAAATAGTAAACGACTTCGCTTACCTGGGAACCAGCACTAACACCAACAATTAGCCTAGAAATCCGACGAAGAATTACTCTTGCAAACATATGCTACTTCGGACTGAGTAGGCAATTGAAAAGTAAAGTCCTCTCTCGACGAACGAAAATAACACTCTACAAGTCACTCATCGCACCCGTCCTGCTATATGGTGCAGAACGTGGACACTAACAACATCTGATGAGGCGGCTCTGGGAGTATTCGAGAGAAAGGTTCTTCGAAAGATTTGTGGACCTCTACGCGTTGGCGACGGCGAGCACCGAAAAAGATTTAATGATGAGCTGTATGAACTTTACGCAGACGCCGACATAGTTCAGCGAATTAAAACACAGCGGCTTCGCTGGCTAGGCCACGTAGTGCGAATGAGCGAAGATGCTCCAGCCCAGAAGGTATTCTTATCGGCACCCGCCGGTGGAAGCAGAGGAAGAGGGAGACCACCACTCCGATGGAAGGACCAAGTGGAGACCGATTTGCGATCCCGCGGTGTTTCCAATTGGCGCCAGTTGGCGCAACGAAGAAACGACTGGCGAGCTATGTTGGACGGTCAAAATCGCCCGGGCGGTTAGATGACCATTTAAAGAGGAAGAGGCGCTCACTTACAAAGTTATAGCAATAATATACACTAACAATACAATGATATACACAAAAAGTTATCTCTACGTTAGTTGATATACGACAGTTATATCCAGAAAGAACTAAGTTGGGTAATACAAATCTACTATAATTTGGCAGTATAAATTTGGTAATAAAAATGAATCACGTTGGCAGCACTCCTCTCTGACGTTATTTGTCAGCTGTTACACGTCACAGCAGGTGTTGTTTACGTAAGTATATAAGGATGTATTAAATCAATTGCAAATAATTGGAACAGAAAACAGCAGCAAAAAGGAGAAACAAACAGAGGAACACCGTCGGCAGCGTAGCGGCAGAGCAATAATGGAGATTTATGCAAATTACGTATGTATATCTACTACGGATTTGGCCACTCCAATGCTCTTTGGCGGAGGGGTCCAATGCAGGTCTGCTGCTAATTGGGCACTTGGGCCCGTGTCAATTAAATGCAGATTGTCTTACCCTTACTTCTTCAGCTTCTGTAGTTGTTGTTCCAGTGGTATCTGCTTAAATTGATGTTGTTGGTGTATCACTTCACTATTAGAAAATTAGCCTTTCCTATCAGCGATTGACTTTCATTAAATTTTAACTGTTCCAACAACTTCTTAATTAACATAAAAATCACCAGAAAAAATAGTTTGCTTCTGTTCCGTTTTACTGTTGTTCTTCCTTTTTAGATGTGTATAGTTCGCAAAGTCGCTGGTGAAGGCCTGTTGCTAATGTTTTTGTTGGATTCCGGTTGCGACGTTGAGAGAAAATTGACATTGACTAGCATATGATCACATTTGTTTTGGACACATTTTGACGTACTTCTTTTATTTTCCGCACATAATATCGGGCGCTGATTTATGGCATGATTCGGAAGTGAGGCGTAGAAGAGGTCTTCACGCAGGAGTCAGGGACTAATGGAAACAGGAAAGGTCACGTGCCTCGTCGCAACTGTAATGATAAAGTATACTGATCACATGAGTCCTACAGGGCATTATGTGATCAGCTAAAAATGTATCCCTGCGTTGTTAAAGGTTGACACTTCGCTAGACAGGTGCAGCCCTACATGTCGCATACAGTGTTAAGTGTTATACAGTATGTTGGCACCTGTCCAGCAAAAGACACAAGTGATGACCGATAGGAACGAAATTGCTGTGGAAAAGTCGGTTTCCACGGAAATGGCGTTGCTATCCCCACCACTGATTAATATATTAAAACCTAAAAAATAAAATTGTGAGCTAAACAAAAAAAAAAACAATAGTTTAACTCATTTAAAATATTTTCAATTATTGGACAATTGGACTGTGAGGCCGAGTCCTGCATAATTCAAAAAGCAGCAAAGCGTTTTACCTGACATGGCGACCGTGAGGCGGGAGCCTCCAAGCATGCGACATCGGCAGGAGTGGCGATGAGTAAGTTAAGTGGCAGTGAAAAATAAGTAAAACATAATAAGAAAATGTAATGTAATAGGAAATAATAAAATTAATTAAAAGGGGAAAAATCTAATAACTAATGCAACTAAGGTAAATGGAGATAATAAAAGTTAGAAAAGTGTAAAATCTAATAACTAATAATAAAGAAATCAATTAATACAAACGAAAATAATAAGAACTAATAAAATCTAAAATATAATAAACAAAATTTAGCAAAAGTAGAGATAATAGGAAATTTGATATGAGGACATAAGTGCCAAAAATGCGGAAAATTGAAAATAAAATATAAAACTAAACAACAAATCTAACAGAAGCAGAGATAAAACTTACAATTTCGAAAATAATACATACAACTATTCTACACAACTAAAAAAAGCAGAGATAAAACAAAAAACCTGAAAATAATATACAAATCTAATCTACAAACTAACTAATGCAGATGTAATATATGTGCATATTGTCTGATGTACCTAACGGCACATCATATCACGCCACTTAACTAACGGGCATTGCATAGCAACGGCAACCACCAGCAGCGAACGAAACAGCCGTAGAAGCAGCGCCAGCGGTGGTAGCAGTAAAGTAGTTATGTATATGTGTATGTAATTTTTTTCCCTTAGTGTTTTTTTACTTAGGTTCTTAAATTAACTAATATTTTGCAAGTTTCTTGCTTTTTATTATTTGTAGATTTAACTTAATTTTGGATTCAAGTTTCACAATTTTTGTACAATAGCCTAAAAATCAAACAAATACAAAATACACTCAGAAAAACTTTTTTTTGAAATTGCATGAATCCCCAATTCCATTGGCATGCCAAATACCAATTTCTGTGCATGATTATTTTCAGCAGCGTTTAATTACACTAAATTCTTTTTTTTTAGTATTTCTTTGGATTTTTAAAATTTTTCTAGTTTTCGGAATTTGGTGAATATAAGGTTAACAGAATCGAGATTTTATTGCGATTTTTTGTACGCATCGTGATGTGACTGACTTAGAAGAAGAATTTACAGTTAGATATTCGGAATTTACAAAAGCTACTAAAAGAGTTTTGCAAAATCGGTAACTTTCGTCGAAAAAAGGAAAACTTAACGAATATAAGGAATTGCTTGTAGCTGTTCGATAAATTAGATTTTCATATTAAAATTCCATTAGAGCCATTAGAGCTTATTTGCAAAACAGACTCAATTGACTCTGGTTCTGAGGAGGAATACTCAGATGCAAAATCACAAACTTCATCACTTGTTCCTATTTCAAAAAGTACCTCTCTACCAAACATAAAACATTCCTCAACTCTAGAAGATTCGTTAACTCTAGTAGAAGAACCAATAGTCACAAATAGTTCACCAAATATTACGCATTATACGGAGATTTCTATTAAAATGCCTTCCATAGAAGAAAAAAGATCTTTAATAGGCCTTTGTGCTTCGACAATCAGGAAAAATTATAATAGAGATCCGTTAGCTCTTGAGTCGTTTATTGATAAAATTAATTTTATTGAGGAATTAGTGGATGATGGAATAGTTTAGCTTCGACAGCTTTCACTGAACCTAAATACGTAGTAGCTAAATTTATTGTTTAACAAAATAATGAAGTAAAAGAGCGTCAGGTTTTAGCTTTTCGTTCACGCGGTAATACTACATTCAGAAATTCGCGTGGTAGCTATCGTGGCTTTTACCCGAATCGAAACTTTAACCACTATAGAAACAATCGATAATTTTCTTACAACAACACCCATAACGGTAACAATAGTCAAAGGAATCGATTGACTAACGGAAATAGGTATCAAGGTCGAAATAATAATAATAATTCACGTTCAAATTATAGTAACAATAATAGTAACAATAGCGGTAACAATTCTGGATTATCAAATGGTAGGGGTAGAAATGCTAATGTCCGCGCTTTAAACGCGAATGCCCCTCGGGAGCGAACACTGTGGGAGGACGAATTCAGCGATTAAGCGATTTTACTTCACCAAAAGCCATTTATTGTTTAAATTTAAATTACTCTGATTTTATTGAATTACCACTTAACGAGTCACAAAAAGTTTGTTCTTTCTTAGAGACACAGAAGGAGACATTTCTTTAGTAAAAATCCCCGGTATAGACAGAAATACTCCTTTTAATACAAATTATATTATTAACATTACCGGTGTCACTTCAAATACTGTATCAACATTAGGTAAATTTACCGTAAATTTAAACTTTTATAACTTTTCTATTAAACATGCTTTGCATATACTCGTACATAGTAAATGAAGACTTTAATATTCCATCTGATGGTAAAGATTTTCTGAAAATGAACAAATGCATAATTAGTTATGAAAACAATAATATTTCCTTTTGGGTAGGTAATGAAAAAGTCGCGGTACCAAAAAGCGACAGTTGTATCATTCCGCCCAGTTGTGAAATATTTAGACTTTTTGATTTAGGAAAAACCCCCGAACCACGTTTCGTGGATTCCCAGGAAATTTAAAAAGGTGTATTCACAGCTAAATGCATTGTTAATTCCAATAATCCAATGATTAAAGTTATAAACACAACGGATGATGTAAAGTATGTTAAAAGAAACAGTATTCGGACAGAAAAACTTTCAAATTACAACCTTTATTCATTTAACAAACCAGAAACGGAACACAAACGTACGCAAAAACTAATTTCAATTTCAAAAAACCAAAAACCTCAACATGCTCATAGTAAATTAATTGACCTTTGCATAGATTATGCCGATATTTTCGCTCTTGACACAGACAAAATGACTTTAAACAATTTTTACGAGCAACCATTAAGATTGTTAGATAATGATTTGATTGAGCCTTGCTATTCTAATTACAACAGTCCTTTGATTGTGGTCCTCAAAAAAGATAATAGTGGCCAAAAAGCGTATCGTATGTGCGTAGATTTTCGTGGAGTTAATAAAAAACTCATTGCTGATGAATTGCCGATATCTTAGACAATCTTGGTCGAGCTAAATATTTTTCGACATTACATTTTTTTTCGGGATTTCATCAAATTCCCTTGCATCCTAACACACGCGACATTACTTCTTTCAGCACTGACCGAGGTCCATTTAGATGGAAAGTTCTTCCATTCGGGCTAAATGTAGCACCAAACTCATTCTCGCGAATGATGACTATAGCTTTTTCGGGTATACCACCCAATGTTGCATTTATATATTATCGTCATCGGTTGTAGTGAAGCACACCATATAAAATATCTTTTAAAAGTTTTCGATACTTGTAGGTCTTTCAATCGCAAACTAAATCCTAACAAATGCAATTGTTTACGACCAGAATTAACTTTTCTAGGTCACAAATGTACAGCAAAGGGTTTGTTGCCAGATGATTCAAAAATTAACGCCATTAAGCAATAAACAAAACCGACCGATAAGGATCCGGTTCGAGGTTTCGTCGCGTTTGCTAATTGTTATAGGCGTTTTATACCGAATTTTGCGTCACTGGCAGCGCCTTTAAATCGTTTAAATAAAAAAAAAATTGAATTTGTTTGGGATGTCGAGTGCGACAGATAATTTTTATCATTAAAAACAGCTTTGCTTTCAGCTAAATTGCTACAATACCCAGATTTTACTAAACAATTTAATATTACAGTTGATGCTTCAACAACTGGATGCGGTGCTATTTTAAGTCAGGAACATCAAGGCAGTGATTTACCAATTCGTTTCGCTTCTAAATTGGGTTGCTAACTATATCAATTTTTTTTAAATATTAAGCACTATATGGGAATATGGGTATCAAGGTATTTTAGACCGTATACCAACCAAAGTATTTTCGAGTAGGGTTGCCACCTGACCGCATTTTATTTATTCCTTCAGATCTCGACCACTATCTCGGTAACAGCTTAACCGAATCCTACCAATGATTCGCGTTTACTTTTTGTGGTTAGTGTTCGATATTTTGGTAATCTGTTATGGAAATTTATGCTCTTGGTAAGTAAGATTATGCGACAAATTCGAAAAATACCGAGCAAGGCTCGGTCACCCAGGTACTTGTATATATAAAAGGTAAATCAAGTGTTGGCGCTGATGCACTTTCACGCATCGCAATCGATGAAATTAGAGAGTCTAACAATAAAATATTGGCAGTACAGACAAGGGCAATGAATGGCAAACGTCAAAACTGAAGACAAACAAAAAACTTTAAAAGTTTACGATAAATTTTCATTTAACTTTTCAAATAAAACACCGCTATAAGATCTGAAATTAATTACGATAAAAATAGAAAAACAACATATTTAAAAATTTTTGCGCATATTAAATATAAAGAAACATAAAAAAATCAAATTATTTAGTTTTGAGGTTGCTAACGAAATAATGTCTTTAGAGAAATTACTTTCGAGGCTTGATTCAGAAGCCAGAAAACGCAAAATTAAGCAAATAGAATGGCCTAAAAATTATTCATTTTTTTTCATTCCTTCATTCATTTTTATTCATTATTATCTTATGACAACTTAAAAGAAGTTTACATTAGTACATTAGTGAACATACAGGGTGTTTTTTTTACAGGTTTGTTTTTCGAATAGAGATAAAACTGGCATTTTGTGGTCAAATCTGGCAACTCTAATGTCATTTATGTTCAGTTTGGTTTGCCATTTCATCATGAACAGGTTGACAAAAGAACAACGCTTGCAAATCGTGCAAATTTATTTCGAAAATAATGGTTCAGTTCGCGAAGTTTACCGTGAGCTCCGTCCATTTTATGGTCGACATAATCGTCCATCAGAGCAATTAATTCGGTTAACCATGGATCGTTTTCGCACTACGTTTACTCTATGTGATAATACGCATCCGCAGAGACGTCGAACAGTGCGCACCGAAGAAACAATTGCCGCTGTAGAGCAAAGTGTTGAAGAGGACCCGAATGAATCGATTCGCCACCGTGCACTGCAATTGGAGCTTTGTCCATCAACTTTATGGAAGATTTTGCGCAAAGATCTTGGCTTGCGACCTTACAAGATCCAGCTTGTGCAAGAATTAAAGCCGCGAGACCATGCAATGCGTCGTGATTTTGGTGTACGGGCCGAAAATGAGATTGATTTCGATGCTGATTTTCATCGCAAAATTTTGTTCAGTGATGAGGCTCATTTTTGGTTGAATGGCTACGTCAACAAGCAAAATTGCCGCATTTGGAGTGAAGAGAATCCACATGAGACCCTTGAAACGCCATTACATCCACAAAAACTGACTGTTTGGTGTGCTCTATGGGCTGGTGGAGTCATTGGGCCATACTTCTTCCGCAATAATGCTGGAGATGCAGCTACCGTTAATGGAGACCGGTATAGAGCCATGATAACCGACTATTTTGTTCCCGAATTGGATGGCATGAATGTGGATGAGTTGTGGTTCCAACAAGACGGCGCTACATGCCACACAGCGCACGTCACAATCGATTTATTGAAGGAAACATTCGATGAGCGCATAATTTCGCGGAATGGACCTGTCAATTGGCCACCAAGGTCGTGTGATTTGACACCATTGGATTATTTTCTTTGGGGATATGTGAAGTCGCTCGTCTACACCAACAAACCAGAAACGTTAGGGGAATTGGAAGCCAACATTCGTGGCGTTATTGCCGACATACGGCCCCATATGCTCGAAAAAGTGGTTGAAAATTGGACCTATAGAATTGGCTTTATTCGAGCCAGCCGCGGCGGCCACATGCCCGAAATCATATTTAAACATTAATGGCATAAAATTATCCTTCCAATAAAGCCAAATTGATGGACCTTAAAACGATTTTCTTGTGTTTTATTTCAATTCGAAGTTCTATACCCCTAAAAAAACACCCTATACAATAAAGTAGTTATAATAAGATAATAGCTAATGACATTGATTGTTCAAAAAAAGAACAGTGATAACGCCATTTCCTGTAGTGATTACAATGGAAGTTTGAAAATGTGGGGTGCAAACAAAACACATTTGAAGAAGATATAAAGTTTAACATTGATGGTGAATAAATTATTAAACAAAAGTATTTAAAATAATAAGAAAAAAAGTACATCGGTTCAAAACATAGCAATGAACTTACAAGTGAACTTATTAAATAATAAATAAATAAATAAAATATATATTTTTTAACCATTATACTATTATAAATTTAAAAGATCGTGGAAATAAAATATAAAAATTTTTAGAAATTATTTTAACAGATCCAGTTGAAACTGTGACAGACGATGAGAAAAAACTTAAGTTGATGACAATTTACCAAGACGACCCTATTTCAGGAGGACATTGTGGTACCAAAAAACTTTACGCCAAATTAAGAACAAAATTTTATGGGAAGAATATGACTCGTGATATAGCAAAATATGTAAAAAGTTGTAATAAATGTCTTTTGAACAAGGTTAGACCAAAAACAAAAGAAAATCATGTATTAACGCGAACACCTTGTAAACCATTTGATGTATTACCTACCTGAGTCCAAATATGTTAATAAGATCGCACTTACCATGATTTGTGACATGACTAAATATTTGGTAACAGTAGCATAAAATCAGATTTGGGCACAGAATTTAAAATTAAATTAATTGCTGAAATAACCAAACTGTTAAATATGAAACATGATTTTTCAACTGCATACCATTATGAAACTGTCGGTACAATTTAACGTAATCATAGAGTCTTCAATGAATACTTACGGGCATATCTGAACGAAACTTTTTCAGATTGGGATAGTTATTTAAAATATGTTACATTTTTACACAATACTACAACAAGCACAGTTTTTGACAATAAATTTTCTCCTTTCAAATTAGTAGGTGCAAAAAAGGCCACTTTGCCAAATGAATTCCAAAAAGATAAAATTGATCCAATTTATAATGTCGTAAACTATGCTAAAGAAATAAAATTACGAATGCAAAAGACACATGAAATAGCACAAAATCTAATAAATAAAAACAAATTACAAACTACAAATTTTTATGAAAAAACGGCTAGTCCCTCAGTAGTTAAAATTGGCGATAAATTCCTTTTACAAAAATAACCAAGACGCAAATACGAAAATATGTATCAAGGTCCATTTATTAAAGAATAAGGAAAAAGTAGTGCATAAAAATCGGCTAAATAAATAAATTAAAATATTCTACTTAAAATCTTAAATTTAAGATTTATACTTTCAAAATCTTAGAAATAACCAAAATTTTCAAAATGTATACTTAATCACATAGTCGTTTTCATTATATAGCCAGGAAGGCATACAAAAATACAAAAGCTTGTACAATGTACAAATACAAAAAACACACAAAAACAAAAAAAAACTATATAAAAATTTTGTCAAAAAAAAAAACAAAAATTTTATTAATATTTATATACATATAAAAAAATTGGCATTAGTAACAAAATCAAAAAAAACTCAACGGAAACAATTTTTCTCAAATAAATCTGTTAAAACCAAAAATCTTGTACTTAAGGAAATCATAAAAAAAAAAATTTTATTTTGTACAAAACATCAAAAATATTATATTTCAAATGTAAATAAGCTACGATAACGATATGCACAGCGATGGTATGGGATAACATGTCATGTAACTGAAATACCTTAAATAAAAAATTCTTACGGTGATTGTTGTTGGAGCAAAGCTCGAATTTTTATGTTTGTTTGTTAATTGATATTAGAGGAAAAATTACAACGATATGCACAGCGATGGTATGGGATGACATGTTATCATAAGAATTTTTTGTTTAAGGTATTTCATTAGCAATTGGTTCGAATGAACGAATGTACAATATTTAATTATGTATATCGGTGTGAAGAATCTAGCAGGACGGATCACCTTGCCAAATTCTTCTTTTCCCCAAAAAGGATGATGAAATGATAAAGTATACTAATCACATGAGTCCTACTGGGCATTATGTGATCAGCTAAGAATGTATCCCTGCGTCATTAAAAGTTGACACTTCGCTAAACAGATGCAGCACTACATGTCACATACAGTGGTAAGTGTTATACAGTATGTTGGCGCCTGTCCAAAAAGCAGCAAGGCGTTTTACCTGACACAACCTAGAGGGCGACAACTCGACAATATGGCAGAACGTATGTAGCAGTCCACAGATTTAAGTTTCCAATCTCAGAACAACATGTGACACATGCCAAGGCAATAATTTCAGCTAACTGATCTTTTTCTTTAAATGGTCATCTAACCGCCTGGGCGATTTTGACCGTCCAACATAGCTCGCCAGTCGTTTCTTCGTTGCGCCAACTGGCGCCAATTGGAAACACCGCGGGATCGCAAATTGGTCTCCACTTGGTCCTTCCATCGGAGTAGTGGTCTCCCTCTTCCTCTGCTTCCACCGGCGGGTGCCGATAAGAATACCTTCTGGGCTGGAGCATCTTCGCTCATTCGCACTACGTGGCCTAGCCAGCGAAGCCGCTGTGTTTTAATTCGCTGAACTATGTCGGCGTCTGCGTAAAGTTCATAAAGCTCATCATTAAATCTTCTTCGGTACTCGCCGTCGCCAACGCGTAGAGGTCCACAAATCTTTCGAAGAACCTTTCTCTCGAATACTCCCAGAGCCGCCTCATCAGATGTTGTTAGTGTCCACGCTTCTGCACCATATAGCAGGACGGGTGCGATGAGTGACTTGTAGAGTGTTATTTTCGTTCGTCGAGAGAAGACTTTACTTTTCAATTGCCTACTCAGTCCGAAGTAGCATTTGTTTGCAAGAGTAAGTCTTCGTCGGATTTCTAGGCTAATATTATTGTTGGTATTAATGCTGGTTCCCAGGTAAACGAAGTCCTTTGCTATTTCGAAATTATTGCTGCCAACAGTGGCTTGGTTGCCAAGGCGCGAATGCGCTGACTCTTTGCATGATGACAGAAGGTACTTCGTTTTGCCCTCGTTCACCACCAATCCCATTTTCTCCGCTTATTTTTCTAATTTGGAGTAAGCAGAAGTTACGGCGCGGTTGTTAAGGCCAATGATATCAATACCGTCAGCATATGCCAACAGTTGCACGCTTTTATAAAATATTGTTCCAGCGCGGTTAAGTTCTGCAGCTTGTATTATTTTCTCCACCATTAAGTTATAGAAATCGCACGATAGGGGGTCACCCTGTCTGAAACCTCGTTTAGTTTCGAACGGCTCGGAGAGGTACTTCCCAATTCTGACCGAGCTGGCGGTGTTGCTCAAGGTCATTTTGCATAGCCGTATAAGTTTTGCGGGGAAACCAAATTCAGACATAGCGGCATATAGGCAGCTCCTTTTCGTGCTATCGAAAGCGGTTTTAAAATCAACAAAGAGGTGATGTGTGTCGATTCTCTTTTCACGGGGTTTTTCCAAGATTTGGCGTATTGTAAAAATTTGGTCGATAGTAGATTTACCAGGTCTGAAGCCACACTGATAAGGTCCAATCAGTCTGTTCACATCAGGCTTCAGTGTTTCGCACAATACGCTTGATAGGACCTTATATGCGATATTCAAAAGGCTGATTCCGCGATAGTTGGAGCAGTTTGCAGGATCGCCCTTCTTGTGGATTGGGCAGAGAACACTTAGATTCCAATCTTCAGGCATGCATTCATCCGACCATATTCTGCATAGAAGCTGATGCATGCGCCTTACCAGCTCCTCGCCTCCGTGTTTGAATAGATCAGCAGGCAAACCATCAGCGCCAGCTGTTTTATTGTTTTTCAATCGGGATATTGCTATTCGCACCTCATTATAGTCGGGTTGTGGAACGTCAATTCCATCATCTTCGATTGTGGGCTCGCGTTCGGCATCTTCTCTGGTGTCTTGCTCAGTTTCTCCATTTAAAAGGGCAGAGAAGTGATCCCTCCATATTCTGAGTGCTCTCTGAACATCGGTCACCAGGTCGCCGTTTTCATTCTTACAGGAGTTTGCCCCGGGTTTGAAACCTTCTGTTATTCGCCGAATTTTTTGATAGAATTTTCAGCCATTTAACTGATGCCGCAATCAAATATAATCTTGGTCGGAAAACAGTTAAAAATTACCAGGATTCGTTGACCTTGACTTGCATTCTTGCTGCTGCTCCAAGAAGAAGGTAAATTTTTCAGAGGAGAATACATCGATAGCCTTAAATCAGTGGACTTGAACCAATCCGAAACTTCTTTTGTTACGACGAAACAATATCTTAGTATACGTGGGCAGAAAAGATAATAAATACAAGGGAGTTCGTTAATAAATAGTAAACAATAGTGGTTAATAAATTCAAATCAAAATGTGGCACTTCGAAAATTACTCAATATTAAAGAAATTAACAATGGGCATTTAAATATGTCTTGGAAATTGATATTGCTTACCTTCTGTCACTTTGGTGTTTGTGGTTTCTCCGACGTTCGTAAAAAAAGTGTAGAGTGAAATTAAAAATAAATGGAAGCAACTGCTATTATCCGGCGGGGTAAGAACGGTTACCGGTAGAAAACGATGCAATTATTTACTTATCACTAGGGTGTGCCTTAATATTTAGGCTTTTTACCTAAACATGCCGGCCCCCTTGCGGACAGTAAACCCGGAAGGCAATTAATGTACCCAGAAACCAGGTCCCGTGACGGTCAAGGAAAAAACACTGCATATATATGTTAAGTTTTGCAGTACAAAAAAAAACGAAAAATATATTTTTCATTATTTCCCAGTTGCCTTTTAGTGCGATTCCTGTGAATGAACGATGTTAGCAGAAATGGACGTGGGTTAACTTTAGTGCACTTTACTTATTAAGTTGGGTATGGACGACTTTGCTGCTGGTTTGCTCCAGGCCCGACCAATCCGAAAATGGTGGCTTGTGTCAGCAGACCGCCGACGGTCGACGATGGTGTGCCGCACCGCAAACCATAATGTCTGCGTAAACATCGGATCGCAATGTGAGCCGGACTATTTAAGACCGGTGGAATGTAGGATCCGGCGGATGGGAGTTAGCCGGTAATACTGAGCTACCACTGTGGTTTAAGTGGTAACTTTTTCTGTCACGACATATTTCCTTCGTAGAACTAGGGTGCTCTTGGACTGGTGTTTAATGCCGGTCCTTTCTAAATGAAGGCCTTTGACAAGGTTCGCGTCAATGACCGAGTTTGGAGCGTACGGGCCTTGACCCTCAACCTCTATCCGAACGATCGCTATTGGGGCGATGGGGACGAATGCACGTGTGATGGTTGTTCTCAGGAGGGACTCCCTATGGCGACCCGTTCTGAAGCCGACAACTTCTTCGGCCCAGGAGAAGGTTTGCTCGGTCACGAGAATGGAGAGCGCGCAGTAAGAATGGGTGTCGTCTTCCCTTTCCATTAATCGTGGTGGTGCATCGTCTATATGCGTGAAGGTGTGGTGACAACTAGTTCCTCTACGTTGGGGATGCCCTAGTAAGGCGAGCAGAGTCGGATGCTGTGCGTCTTTTGACACAAACGGGACAGGGTAGTACACGCATTGGCATTGGCTCATTGGGTCGAAAAACCAATGGTCCTAAATTGTTAAATTTTTGGTCTTTAGATTATTTTACGTGGCTTGGACATAACGACGTGAATAAGCAATTCGGATTCAACATTGTGGGTTTGTCTGGATACGTAACTACGTGATTGACATATTCGATAAAACTTTAGGTTTGGTGTTTTCGTGCGGTGGGTATTCATTAAAAGTAGTGAACAGATCGCTTTCCCTTTATTTTGTTAGATTTACCCTCACCTCATGTGTGCGAGAGGAGAGGCAATATTGGCATTTTTTTCTTGGCATTCTCTCATACTTGGCATACGTAGACATTCAGCAAATGTATAATGGTTTTCAATTTGTAATTTAGCGCGCGTGTTGGTGATATTGTCAAAATAAACCCATCTACAAGTTAATCTGATGTTTGCGAATTTAATAAAAGATTTAATAAAAATTTGTATATTTTTGCACACGTGCTGCAAATTTTCATACCCTCAAAAGATGTTTGTAAACAAAAAACATATGACTCGAATTTGCTATATGCTCCACCATGAACGCTTTTTCGAAACCAATGTCCGAAAATGCAAAAATGTTGCATTTAAAATTCAGCATGTACAGCACTGGCTACAATCCGCACCTTCATCCTGCTTGCTGCTCAGAGTTATTTGAGAATCGTAAGTTTGGTGGAGGCCATCAAAATGCATTATGTCCAAATGGGTACAGTTCGAAGTTTTTTTTTTAAGTGTGTTACACAAATTAAATATATATGTATTTTTAAGTTGACTTATAGCAAACTGTAAGCTAAAGAGATCATTCACAGATCACTCTTTTTAAATATTAGTGACACGATTTTTGCAGGGTATGTTTTAAAACAAATGCATGTATGTACTGTTTGCATTAGAGTTTCGTTATTATTGAAAGTTCCAACTTGACTTTGGTTGCTATTACTGGTTGGCGCAGGAACAATCGAGATACCTACGGTAAAATGGTTCACAAACATTGTTGTTAACTTAACGGATGAAGTAGTTGGGTTAGTTCAATGAACGGAACCATAATCTGTAAGTAGTTTACAGTTTCGTACACGGCTAATAATTTGAGCCTCATTGTTAAGCTATTCATTGGTTTACGCAATTTTTAAAAGTTTTTTATGAAAAGGCAAAACAACAACAAGTTGGTATGAAGCTCAAACACTGCCATTTGAAATTGAAATTTACAATAACAAACTGACAATGAAACATTTTTTTTTCCATATTGAGGCACTGAGAAAAATATATATTCACAAAATTTATACTCGAATATGATTGAACAAAAAAAGAAAACATATGAAAGCGGAATTTTGAAGAATTCTGATGCATAACACCATTTTCAAGTCTTATTAGAAACACAAAAAGGTCTAAATGAACGTAAGCTTGGTTCAAAAAGCAATTAAAATGGAACTAAGGTGGGTTCAAAACGGTTCGAAACTTAAATGATCGCAACCGTAACTAGTGCATCTGGGTATAAAAATAGACTTCTGGTCTCAGAAAAGTCGAAAGATAGTATAGGAAATTTTGTTACCGAAAATGTGTGGAATCGAGAAGCAACCACGCCTAACTTTTATATGTGTATGAAATATTTTATTAAAATCTCTGATAGTTCTGAATTTAACTTGCAAATGGTCCTTTTAACAGCTTTAACCGAAACCTTTAGCGGTATAAATTTGTTTGAAATTTCGTTTGTTACCGACACTATCTTCACGAGAATCCCTGCACACCCACTTTAATAATAATTGTAGAAAATGTGCTGCATGAGTTACATAGCTAAAATTAGCAGGAAGAATCTCCTTAATTAAAAACCAAGTAAATTCGTAATTAGTGGAATTCATTAACTTTATGTAACCTATCACGGCCTGAACTGATCCTGCTTGGTACCGGACTCGTTATTTAAAAAAAAATTATTTTTTTTTCGATATCTCCAAAACATTTTCGAAATTTTTTTTTTGTGCTTACTCAATTTGAAAAAGAAAATCTCAGTGTACACTTATCACAAATCCCAACCAGATAACTATAAATATCCTGCATATATGCTTCTATTTCATCACACATTGTAATAATTGCTTTCTCTGCTAATATTTCGCTATAAATCTTGTCCGAGCAATCCTTATGATATATCGCATTAGGCTCAGATAAATGCGAAAGTTTGTCTATGTGATTAATAAATTTTAGAGCAAATGTGTCCGTACGATATTGCACTGCATTTAGAATTGAAAATGGTTTTTCTTTATTGATCAACTTATAAACATTCTGTTGAGTATTCTTTTCGTCTGCATGTTCCCCGCAAATAAAACACTTTTCATCGAAATTAAACAAGGCCATAGACGGCACAATCGTAGAGGATATGGATGGTGCTGACGATGAAACCAGAGGAATTCAATTTCAAGAATCGGAGAAAACTTTACGGCAAGAATCATGGATTTGGCTCTCGGTAACATTTTAAAGCAACGGTCACACCGTTTTCGAACAAAGTGAAATGGTACCGCAACAAATAAAAAAATAGCTATTAAAAATTTGTATTGCATAGTAAGAAAAGGAGTAGAGAATAAGATATAGTAGAACTTAGAGCTAAATGTTCTCTCAAACAGGCACATTATAAAAAAAATGCGTGCCCATTGCGATTTGTGTGTACGAGGTGTGTTCAAAAAGTATCGCGAATTTTTTTTTTGAATGTTCAGTTAATTGTTGACAGCTGCTTTGCTTGCACGTGTTTTGGATCGTCTTCGATTTTTACGCGAAATTCGTACCAAAATTGCTCAATTGTGACCAAAAACAGCATCGCATGAACATTGCTAATGAGATGTTAAACTCTGTCCGCGACGACCCAAATTTGCTACAGAGGGTCATAACTGGTGACGAATCGTGGGTTTATGGTTATGACGTGGAAACCAAAGCTCAATCATCTCAATGGAAGCTGCCGCACGAACCAAGACCGAAAAAAGCGCGCCAAGTTCGGTCGAATGTGAAAGTTTTGCTGACAGTTTTCTTCGATTGCAGGGGCGTGGTGCATCATGAGTTCTTGCGACAGGAAAGAACGGTCAATAGGGAATATTACCTGCAAGTTATGCGCAGTTTGCGCGAAGCAATCCGCCAGAAACGCACGGATTTGTGGAAGAACAAAAATTGGCTTTTGCACCACGATAACGCCCCTGCTCACGCATCGTTGCTTGTGCACGACTTTTTGGCCAAAAACAACACACTAATGATGCCGCAGCCACCGTATTCCCCAGATCTGGCCCCCTGTGACTTTTTCTTGTTCCCTAAACTTAAGAGGCCCATGAAAGGACGACGTTACGCTTCTCTTGACGAGATAAAGACGGCATCGAAGGAGGAGCTGAACAAGATACAAAAAAATTATTTCTTGAAGTGCTTCGAAGATTGGAAAAACCTTTGGCACAAGTGTATAATATCTCATGGGGATTACTTTGAAGGGGGCAAAATAGATATTCATGAATAAATAAATAATTTTTGAAAAAACACAAAATTCGCGATACTTTTTGAACACACCTCGTATATGGTGGCATTTAAAGTTTTAAGCTTGCTCAATATCACCGTCACACAAAAATTATGGTGAAGTGACCGGGTATGTATTTCGACCTGCTAAATCCTAATTTGAAATTCGTTTGGTCCGCTCATCTTCCAGTTTTGAGTAAAATAAACTTTTTTTTGGGTTTTTTGCATTTTATTCAAAACTTAATTTTGTCCGGTGAGCCGAGGTATGACTCCGTATTGAAATAAAATTTTGTTTTAGGATTAGTTCTTTGCAAGAACTTCATAACATATGATGTGACCCTTAAAGCCATTAAAAATTCGGAAAACTTATCGAGAATGTTGTCTCCATAGTTTGTTTGCGTAGTTGCGTGATCTCTTTTCTTCGGTGTTTGTACCGTACTCCTTTACTTGAGTTGCCTATTTTTTCTTTTCGTCTTGTATCCATGGAGGTCCCTGACAACACAAACCGTTATCAACCAGATCCCTTGCTAATAGGTGTCGTCTGGCAAAGTTCGCTGGGTTTGATGCAGAATCCAGGTGTCGCCAGGCTTTATTTCCTACTTTTTCCACAATTTTTGTCACTATATGAGCCATAAATGTTGACCGATAGCCTGTTGGTTTTCTGATCCAAGCTTGAACGATAGTTGAGTCCGTCCATAGGGGAATATTAAACGTGCCTAAGTTCAGATTTTCAATGACGGTTTCCAAGGTTTCGGCCAACAAGACAGCTCAACAGAGCTACAATCGGGGTAAGGCGTTTGTTTTTACTGGCGCTACTTTTATTTTCGTCATTACTGTAAGTAGATTGACGTAAACCTGACTTTTAATTTTTACATAGGCCTTTTCGGATGTATCACAAAATCCGCGTATTTCAGTGTCGTAGGTTGGAGTAAAATTCGAAATTGGTTTAATGCGGGGTAATCCTGCACTAAAGGTTTGCCATCTCTCTAGGGTAATTGAAGACATTCTTCCGTCCCAGTCAGTCCCTTCCAGCCAAATGTTTTGCATAATGATTATGGCTACAATTATGACTGGAGCTAGCCAACCTGGGGGATGAAGCGTTTGACGACAGCTGAAAGTATTGTCCTTTTTGTGAAATATCACGGGTTTCTATTGGTTTTGCTGTAAAGTAAAAATGGCCAGAACGCATGCCAAAGAATTCCTAGAGTACTGACTATTTTTGAGTCTCCGAGCTCCAGAAAATCTTCGTTTAACCGATAAGGTCTTGGCATCCCCTGCAGTAGTTTGCTGCAGTTCGACGTCCACTTTCGCAGGAAAAGCCTGCTGACTGTAACGCATTCGCGATCTCAATTAGTGCGTTAATAGTTGACTCGATGATATACCCCTTGCGAGAACGTCATCGCCGTATATACTGGTTAGCAAAAAAATTTGCTGCGATTGGTGCTCTTCAAGTCGTCTGCTAGTTGATACATCGTTTCGATGGTGCTTTTAAAAACATACTTAAAAAAACACCACGGTATGAGTAGAACCGTTAAATCGGTCTGAAGCACTGCACCGGTATGAAGTACGTCATTTAACGTTGTGCCATTAGCAGTAGGACACGAAGCGTTGATCCTTTTATTTTTTCTTTTATAACCGCATGATGGATAGCAATCTGTGGAATGGGCTGGTATGACAGTGTGAACCTTTGACATTTGTCCTAACGGTTCATATTCCGCTAATATATATTATATTCTGTTTGTAGAGCCGATGTTTTACCTAGTCGTGTCCCATTTCGATAGAACTGAAAACAAACGCGCTTGAGAGAAGAAGATGTTGTTTGGAAAATTATGTTTAAAGGGAAGAGCGACTACATGTTTCCCATCTTTCCATTTTGGTTTTGAAGATTGCCTCACCATAGGCATTATCTTCGTTAAGTGCCTCTTTCTTAGGGAAACCGGTTAACTGCCTGTCCGGGATTACTTTGTAAAAAATGGCACCCGAGTTTTGGTTGGGTGAGGTGCGTCTGCACGACCCCCAAGATTAAATCAGGGAATGCTTGGCGAGTCATTGAGCAAACTTTGCAAGTCGGAAGATTCCCTGTTAGTGTAGATGTAGGTAGGAGTAGGACCACTGTGCTTACTAAGGGATCTTTAGGGGAACCTTACTAAATGGAACATGACTCCTTCACCTGTGCTGATGGTGTCTTTTGGATTCCTGTAGCTTGAAGAGCAAGCTTTTAGTCTTTAATCTTTTTTCTATGAAAGAACATTCAGACCCCTAGTCAGTAAGTGCTCTGGCCGAAAAATTTTCCCCACTATGGTGTATGTTAACACATGCTGTTTCTATTACCCCCTTTATTTGCGTGACAAGATAAAACATTATCATATATGTAATAACTCTATATTGCTAGCATGCTATGCGCGCAGTGTGCTTTGAAATCGAAATTAAAGGAAGACAGCCAAACCTAATTTTTGAGATTATATTGTATACGTGTATTTTTGTTAGCTATGAAATATACGAGCTACTTAGCTATGAAAATGAACGAAAATAACACTCTATAAGTCACTCATCGCACCCGTCCTGCTATATGGTGCAGAAGCGTGACACTAACAACATCTGATGAGGCCGCTCTGGGAGTATTCGAGAGAAAGGTTCTTCGAAAGATTTGTGGACGTCTACGCGTTGGTGACGCCGAGTACCGAAGAAGATTTAATGATGAGCTTTTTGAACTTTACGCAGACGCCGACATAGTTCAGCGAATTAAGACACAGCGGCTTCGCTGGCTAGGCCACGTAGTGCCAATGAGCGAAGATGCTCCAGCCCAGAAGGTATTCTTATCGGCACCCGCCGGTGGAAGCAGAGGAAGAGGGAGACGACCACTCCGATGGAAGGACCAAGTGGAGAGCGATTTGCGATCCCGCGGTGTTTCCAATTGGCGCCAGTTGGCGCAACGAAGAAACGACTGGCGAGCTATGTTAGACGGTCAAAATCGCCCAGGCGGTTAGATGACCATTTAAAGAAGAAGATGAAATATACTGAAAAGTCAAATCGTTACAGGAGCGGCTCAAGCTTATATAAATAGATTCCAAAATGCTATGAAAAACCCCTATCTTTTTTTTATCGAAATTTAGCACTTTCGACTACCAGCTTTATGTCGCTTTGACGATATTGAAGAAAAAAGTAGTAATTTGTCGCAATATACCTCGGAGAAAATTAAAGGTGTGTATTTCTTTTCTCCAATTGAGGTTTGGTTGCATTTGATGTTTCTAATTCTTTTCTAAAAATAAAATGTAGGTCCGACATGTTTAAACTTCGAACGGTTGTGGCTAAGCCAGATGGTAAAAAAAACATTAAAACAGTAGCGACCCCTCTTGGAAATCTTAGAATCTTTAGACACTCCCTCACACCACGGCCGATATTTTAAAATTGTTGAAAAACGGCAATAGAAATTTTTATTACACAAACTACCACAAGAATCAGTGGCAATAAGAACTAACATCGGAGTGGATGAAACATTGAATAATGGTTACCCAGGTTACTTACAATAATTATTCCCAACTATCAGTCCATGGTTGGAATTATTTGCCAGCTTGCTTCATACTTCAAAATACGTTGGTATCTCTTCTCCACCCTGAGATATGGTCACGCCTCAGTCAACTAGAATCTGATGCTTGGTTTGCGTTATTTAAGTTTATACAAATCAACTACAAGATTAAAATTTTGTATCTTATCCAAAAATATTTTTCAATGAAAGTTAAATACGCTCATGGATTTTTCCAAGCGAAATGTGTTTTCTTGTACGCTCGTTTTCTATATATCTGCACTCTATAGTTGGAAATTATTAACATCTTTTTTTTAGCTTCCAGCCTTTCCCTAGCCTGTTGTGAGGTAGAGGGCCTGTCATCTGAGGTATTTTTACCCCACCTCTGAGTCGTTGCTTTTGGCTGAGCTGCTGCCAGGTGGAGCAAGGTGTGAATGACAAGATTTTTTCAGTTTCGTAACTTATGCCTGGCTATTCCTATACATGGGTAATTGAGAAATCGACCATAAATCGTGGAAGAGGGGATGAAAATATGCCTTCATTGCCACCTAATCTTAATATATAAAAATTCATCCATCTGTTGTCTCTAAACTCCTTCTAAACGCCTGAGCCGATGTTAATAAATTTTTTTGGTATACTCAAGTGGGCTCAAACATGGTGTAGATTCACATTCCGGAGCAGGGGATCTTGTGGGCGTGGCACCTCCCATACAAACCAGATATAATAAAATTGTAACACTTCGATGTCTGTACAGTGCAGATATTTAAGTAAAATGTATAGGAGGGATGATTATTAAGCCCCGTAGAATCCAGTATTTAGCTTTTTTATCTGTCTGTCTGCCTGTATGTTTGGTCGCGCGTTACTTAGAAACTGCTGAATGGGACTATCGCCGCTGTATTACCAGACGTATAACTTAAAATTTAAGGTATCCCTTATGTGGCTGCGTCTTTTACGGGTTTAGATTTGTGATTCTTGGATGATGGATATGCAGTCCTATCCTAAAGTTGAAATAGTTTAATACATGTTTTCGGAGGAAAATCAAATAACGAAATTAGCATGGATGACCCCTTACGACTGGAGACTCGGTCATACACTAAAACAACATCCCTTGGCAGGGTCAAACAACCCGGGTCATTCCGGTACGAGAGAACCTGCTGTTATGCACGGTGAGCCTGAAAAGACTCCTAACGAAGTCGGAGTCTAATATATTTGGTATTACTTTATAAGAATGTATTCTAAATGAAATGAGCCATTTTTTATATTTTATAAAAATGTATGCTAAATGAAATGATGTGAGCCTGAAATGCTGCTGTTATGCACGGTGAGCTTGAAATGACTCCTAACTAAGTCGGAGTCTAGTATATTTGGTATTACTTTATAAGAATGTATACTAAATGAAATAAGCCATATTTTATATTTAATAAGAATGTATACTAAATGAAATGAGCCATTTTTGATAAAACAGTGAAATAAACGCGTTTTTCTACACGGTCCCGGAAAACTACATTTTCTTCCACACATTGGAAAAAACTATATATTCGGAAAGAGGATCTAAAACTGTGGGTGATATGCCTTATTTTTAACATACCAATTGCAGTTGGAGATGCATTTTTTGTTACTCATACGCCCCGTGGTGTTAAAGAGAATTAAAAATAAAAAGAATAAACTTCCCGCGAAGGCAGTTTTATAGAACAGTTAGTTTGGGTATAAGAAGGTGCAAATTTTAAGAACATAGGTGTTACCATTGAATTTTGGCTTTTTTTTCCTTAAGGTGACTCTGTTTTATTTTAATAAAAAAAGGTAATAAAAATTCGGGAGCTCTGTGAAGTTGGCACCTCCAAATCGGAATAAATAAAAAAAAAAAAAGACCATTCGTTTGTCCAGGAAAAGTTTTGTTTGTTCACACTTTGTTCAAAAGTTATTTAAAAAAAAAAAGTTTTTTCTAAAAAATATAAATATATTTTTTTTTTTACATTGGCTAAATCGTTTGCCCATGTTTGTCCAGGAAAAAGTTTTGTTTGTCCACCCTTTGTTTAAAAGTTATTTAAAAAAAAGTTTTTTCTAAAGAATGAAAAACCCTTTTTTTCTACATTGGCTAAATCGTTTGTCCAGGAAAAAGTTCTTGTCCACCTTTTATTCAAAAGTTACTAAAAAAAAGTGGTTTCAATACACAAAACTTAAAAATAATTTAAAATAAAGTAAAAACTAAATAAGCGATATTATTTAAGCGTTTTTAGTATTAATTTATTTGAAAGCAAAGTTTTTACAATAGAATGTCAACGAAAAGCAAAACTACAAAAGAGAACTTTCGGCTTAAAGAATAAAAATATCATCGAATATATAAAGATTGATTTCAAACTTACTTAACGCTTTCTTTCCTTCTTGGGAGTAATACCAGTTTACATTCTACTGTTTTTTTTTTTGTACAGTGACTCACAGTCAAAATAGTCCACCTTCAACTGAAAAAACAAAGCTGCCAAAAACATTAATACAAAAACATGAAGGATAACTTTGCATGTTCAATTTATACAAATTATAAATACAAACAAAATTTGTTTTAATGCAACGTATTTTTCATAAAAATATGTTTTTAGCAAAATAAGAAAAAAGTTAATGTCACAGTAAAAAATAGTCCACCCTAGTAGAGCTGCGATTAGTAACGGATTTTTCTTAAAAAATTTGTTGTTATTTTTTCTCTTTAGTTTACTTTGCATTCCTACGTTGAAACGAACACGTGTTATAACTAAAATTAATTATTTTAATCTGCAATTTAAAGATGAGACGCCAAACTTCGATTGAGCTGCGAAATTTAATTATTGAGCAACATAAAAATGGAAAATCGCAAAGGGAAATCTCGAAAATGTTTAACAAAGCTAGAACAACAATCGAAGGCATCATTTTCCGGTATAAAAACGAAAAACGAGTCGCAAATAAGACGAAAATTAGTCCAAAAAAACTTTTCAGTGAACGTCAAGAGAGGTGGATTACCGGGCAAAGCCAGATTGATCCACTTCTGAGTGCACCGAAACTTCGTGATATGGCAGAGAAACAGTTTAAAATAGCTTGTAACGCTGAGACCATTCGGAGAGTACTTCGAAAATATGGGAGAAATGGCAGAATCGCACGAAAGAAACCGTTTATTAGCCAGAAGAATAAAAACATCCGAATGCAGTTTGCTCACAGCTACATTGCAAAAGCTTTTTCATTCTGGAAGGACGTGATATTCACGGATGAAAGCAAATTTAACATTTTCGGGTCAGATGGTAAGGTTAAGGTATGGAGAAAACCCAACCAGGAGATGGATCCTAGATATTTGCGTCCAACAGTTAAACATGGTGGCGGCCACGTCATGGTTTGGGGTGCTTGTTCTGCTGCGGGTGTTGGCAAATTGCACTTTGTCGAAGGGATTATGGACAAATATCAGTATTTGAATATTTTGAAAAATAATCTTGTCCAAAGTGCTGAAATACTGGGAATAAAGACACGTATCATTTCTACCAGGTCAACGACCCCAAACATACGGCTGGAATAGTGAGAGAATGGCTACTGTATCATTGTCCCAGAGTAATTAAAACGCCACCTCAATCACCAGATTTGAATATAATCGAAAATTTGTGGCAGAAGTTGGACACTGAAATAAGGAAACATAAGATTTCAAACAAAGATGACTTAAAAAAGCGCTTTTGGAAGAATGGGATAAAATAAGTCCGGAATATACAAAAACGCTTGTGGAATCCATTCCAAATCGTTTAAAATCAGTTATTCGGCAGAAGGGATATCCCACCAAATATCAACAAAACGTTTTGAAATAGTTTATTTAATATTTGGTCTAGTGGACCATTTTCACTGTGACATGAATTTTTCTCTTATTTTGTTAAATGCTTTTTTTATGAAAAATGTGAATGAACTACACACTTTTTATTTGTGTTTATAATTTGAATAAAATGAGTTTATAAAAATTACCCAAATTTTTGAGTATTTAAAATAGTTTCACAGATTTTTTCCAGTCGAAAGTGTTTGGTCACAGGTGGACTATTTTGACTGTGAGTCACTGTATATAAAAATTGAGGCAAAGATTTCTCCAGAGTGCTTTTGTCCCTTGATCAGGATTTCAGCGTTGATTGCTGGCGTTTTCTTACCCCGAATTTGCATAGGCCACCTATCTATGTCATTCTTACATACACAATTTCCCGTCAAGCCTCTACAATATGCTGTATAGTGACCAGGTTGGTGGCAAACGATACCTCCTAAAACATATTGAAAAATTTTGACTTCAATTTTGTCGGGAATTTCATATATTGGAAATTGCTTATTATACCTTGCCGCATTTAGTGTTAAAAACAGGTGTGTGTCATCGAAGAGAAACGGTCCCTCTGTCACCGTGATTGTTCTTTCTGTTAGGCATTTTTTACATTGGTCGACCCTGTTCTCTCGAGACTGCCGAAGAATTTTTTTCAAATGCATTCCAAAACTTAAGCCGCCGTCATGTTTTTTGGTGGGTTTTTGCATTTCTCACATTTCGTAATAATCCCAAAATTGTCCACATCAGAAAATAATTCTGTTGACACTATGTAAGCACAGTTAAGGAACTCATTATCCATTTTAAAAATAATTGATAAAAGTTTAACCTTTAAATTATATAAAGCAGAATTGATTCCCTCATTGGCATATTTTATTATAAAGGATAAAATAAGCATTTCGGAATTAGTGTAAAAAAATCCTTGAATGTGGCATAATTGCAATAACAGTTTGTCATTATTTCCATTATTGCGTCAAAAGCGCATGTATTTTACCGTGTATTGGTACCGTGTTGCAATTATTTCCATTTTGCAAGACCTCACATTTTCGTTTCCGCAATGGCTTTTCATAACAAAAAGTTATTGCTGGAAATGGTTTCAAATATTTGCCTCTTTGAGGTTTATTTTTAATTTCGAATGATGGCATTTCACTGATATTTCTTAGAGTTGAAGAAAAAATTAGCTCTGGATTATAATTTTTAACAGTCCTCCTATTGTTGACAAACTCAGTTTTTTCAGAACATGGGATAGGACATATTTCAGAAAATTCCTGCTGTGCATCAGGTTCAGTTATTGGACTTAGAATGACATTACCATTACTTGCGTAAGTGGCTCGAACCGATCTTTGGGTTTCTAAAAAAGTATCATTGACTGATACTTTACTTTTTTCCTTTCCAGTTTCATTGGAATCAACTACTTCGTCAACAGCGTCAATATTTAACCCAAACAAATTTTTCTGAGTTTGCAAGTGACCGTAATTATGTTTATTATTTTTTTGTTTGTTTCCAACATCGGGCGACGCATACTGTCCTCGATTCAACTTTGAAATGCTTTCAATTGAAGTAATGTGTTTGGCAATGAGTTTATCCAAACGTAAGGGCTGATAACCAATGCCCAAATCCTTATTCTTCAATGTGTTAAAGTACGCTTCGCACTGGGCCGATCTTGCTATATTTGAGGCTTTAGGAAAATACTGCTGCATGACATTTGACCACAATAAAATGATGTCCAAATTTCATGAGTTGATGAACAACTCCAGGACAAAAAAAGGCGTTTAGAGACTGTTTACCTTAAATCAATGGAGTTTGGGATTTGCTTCGGATGTTTTCAATAAAACGGACAACATCGTCATTTTCAATATTAAGTTGTTCGTAATCGCGATTATCTTCATCTTTATCTTCATTCGTGTTTTCATCGGCATAAGTAAGAGTTTTAATTCTCTCAAATAAAAAGTTTCTATTCTTAATGCACGCGGAATTGGCGCAAATACTACTCAGCCCCTGGTATTCGCTTTCAGCCACAATAAGTATAAAGAGAAAAAGGTTTTCGAAATCCTTGATATTATCGCAAATTGACATTATCCCCAAACACCGTACGTAAAAGTCTTTGATTTTGAAGTGTCTGCCATTAAATACTTTTTTTCTGCACAAATTCTTGCTTGCAATATCAATTCTGATATAACACATTAAATTTTGGGCTCGCCATTAATTAAAGAACGGTAGCATTCAGAAATGTATATCTGGAGATTCCTTTCATTGAATGCTAAGCAGGCAGCCTTCAAAAGGGTCATAGAATAGTCGCACACAACTTCTGGAGGACAAGTAGCACCATCTCTCAATATTTCTCGAAGCCAATAGCAAATCATCGAAAACAATGGTAGCACTCCATTATCTGTTGCAACAACCATTTGATAAAGGAAAGTGCATCTGTTGAGGCCTACGTTGGAAGTGTAGGACTTAACGAGACCACCTGTTGCATCGATTTCGATTTCACCAATCTTCTTGATCAGATCTTTATACAAAAACATTTGCATCTTTGACCAATACCTGCAGTACATTTTATCTAGACCAATTTCCCTAATATGTCCTGAATATTTCCCTTCACTTTTCATTCTGCACAAAGAATTAATCGCATGGAGTTTAGGGTCGATATCTAATTGGAGATTAATTGCTTGCTCTTTAGTTTTACTCGTCGCGGCGCTATGTGGCAGATATGGTGGCTCGGCATCGCCAAAGGAAATTTCACCTAAAACTTCATTACGCCACATTCTAGGTTTTTTTAGCTATGAGCTCCCGACCCACAATTTGACGTTCAACACCGCGAAATCGTGTCATATGTTTTAATCGAAAGAGTAATTTCATCGCCAGGAGCAGGTTTCACGATTGAATAAGCGTCAAAAGGCGCTACGCATTCTTTGCAGCTTCCGTGTATAGGCGAAAGGGATTTTCGTTTTGAGGAAAAATACCTTTGCCACCAAATTTGTCCAGCCGTTTTTCAAAACCCTGTACAACTTTCCACTCTTATTCGCAAGTCTATAGACCCTAGGTTCTGGACAAATCTCTTCTCAATCGTCCTTCGAAAGGACCAGGTTTATGAAGAGGGGAGGGTATTCAAGATGTTTTTCCTCAGGAACATCACATGAATTATTTGTTGAATAGTTGGTAAATTATTTTGAAACATCAATAATCGGAATATTGAAAAATTTCTTTACTTCAGTTAGCAAATTATAACGATTGCATCTTACATCCGATAGCATTGGTTTCTAAAAGCAAGAACAAATATTTTTCCATACAATGTCCGAACGTGGTTTTAAGCAATTACTTTCATAAAAAATATTGTGTAATTTTAATGCATCAAGCAACAAATTTGGATCGTTAAATAGTGATCGAGGCATTTTGAAAAAATATCCAGTCAATTTGATCCTGCTAATTTAGTTACATTCCAACGCAGACGATATTGGTGAAAAGTGGCAAAACACAGTTTATTTGAAACCCCACATAAAAATTCTGAAAACAGACTTTTGATGATACTTGTGATAATTTGATAATTGACTTAACAATTAGGATATTTACGCCATCGCACAATGTGAGTTTTTACTACTTTAGGATGCCAAAATTTTGTATTTGAAATTATCCTCAGTGGCGACAGTTAAGAATACAGCATCTTAGCCAAGTACAAAATATCATCCAAATGGGTTTATCGGAATATAGTTAAGATGAGGTGGAACCTCCACTGGAATTTGTTTTCAAAGCTTTAATCAAAAAATTCAGATAGTGGCAAACCAGGTAAATTATTTTCAGTGGTAATATTTAGGTGGATGAGATTATAACCATGCTGTTTCAGAAAATTTAATTTGTCATTCTAAAGTAGTGAAAAGTCTTTGCATAATGGTGAAAAAATTTTATGTTTTAAAATTATTTCTGCTTTTGAAAACTAATTAAAAAACAAAGGCAGTAATATAACAATATTATTTTTTGTTGGAACGATTTTCCGTCATCCCTTGTCAAGTTTGGTTTTGTGACAAACCGGTTTCGGCGTTCTGCCATTTTCAATGCCTAGCTTCGTTCTGGTCTGTGTCTATCCGCTGCGTTGTTTTTATAGTCCGTGGGTGCTGTGGCAGGTAATGTCAGTCTATGTTTTCGTGGTAGGTAACGTTAATATGCGTGTGTGTGTGCGCGATATTGATACGTCCGAATTGTTATCTGTCCCAAGGGTTGTTTTTGTAGGTATGTAGACATACCGCTTGTTAGCTAAGCGGTAGGTTGATGTAGGTAGAAATCGGTGATTTTTGCAGATTGGTTCATATTTCGTTTTTGCTTGTTCATTGTTACGTGTTTGGTTGCTGTACCTGCTGGCTTGTGCTGTTTTTTGTAAACTAGTTTTAAGGGTTCAAATATTTCGTCAGAGATAGTGTTGGTTTGTTCGTTTATGATCCTGCCGTCAAATGTTTTTAACTTGTATATCTCCATGTTCTCAAGTACATTGAGCCGCCGGCCTTTTCCTTGTACGTGAAGTATTCGAGCCGTTGTTTTTATGTTAGCTGGGGTGCAGTTGTTTTCAAACATGTGGTTCGCGAAATTAGATTCTGGTATTATGGTGGGTTTTCGTGTTTTTTTGTTGTAGTCCCTGATATGCTCTCGGAATCTTGTGCTTATTTTCCTTCCTGTTTGTCCTATGTAGCTGTATTGACATTCACAAGTAAGCCTATACACTCCGTGTCTGTTGAATGGGTCATCAGAATTAGTGTCGGTTCTTAGTTTTTGTCCGACGTTGTTGGATGTTCTGAATGCTGTGTTAATGTTATATCTTTTAAAGAACTTTGCTAATTTGTACGTCGCTTTTCCAGTGTATGTCATTGCCGTCCAAACCATTGGATTTTCCTCTACGTTTACTCTTTTTTGTGTTCCATGGCTACTTCTGAGTTTATCCACAAGTGCTTTCTTGTATCCATTATTTGCCGCTATGTTATATATTGTATTAAGCTCTCTCCAGTATGCTTCCTGTGTGAGCGGCGTTCTCTGAAGCCTATCCACTAAGTGCCTCAATGCTGCATTTTTGTGCTGTTGCGGATGGTTTGATGTAGAGTGTATAATGGTGTCCGTGGCAGTCGGTTTTCTATAAATGCCGTAGTTGAACCTATTTGTTATTTTGTCAATCCCTATAGTTAGGTCCAGGTAGTTCATTATTCCATCTTTTTCTACTTCCATTGTGAACTCTATGTTGCTATATTGCCTGTTGAGGAACTCTAGTATTTGCTCTTCGTTATCGTCATTTAGGATGCAGATGATGTCATCCACGTATCTAGCGTAGAATGCCACGCCTAACTTGGTTTTTAACTCCTGTATATATTTTCCTTCCAAGTTTTGCATGAATGTTTCCATGAGAATGGCCGATGTTGGGTTACCCATTCCTAGTCCGTTTGTCTGTCTATATATTTTGTTGTTGAACCGGAAATAGTTTTGCCGCAGCGTTGTTCTTAGCGCGTTGGTAATTTGCGCAGTTTTTACCTTATCTTCAGTTTTGTCCAGTAGTGTTTTGTTGACTATATCCATTGTATCTGTTAGTGGTATTGACGGGTATAAGTCCTTTATGTCAAAGGATACGAGTTTACTGCTCCTTGTGAGTTTAACGGTCTCAAGTCTCTGTAGTAGTTCTATCGTATTGCTTATTGTGTATTCGTGCCCTAGTTTCAGAGTGTCCTTTAAAATCGTTTTTAGATGTTTCGACAGTTTATAACCCGGCGCGGACTTAAAATTAATTATAGGTCTCATCGGCGTATCCTGCTTGTGGATTTTAGGTAACGCAATGAGTGGAGGAGCAGATGGATTCATTTGTGTTAGGGTATATGCCATCCTCTCGTCTATTATTTTGGTAGCATTTTTTATAACCTCTTTAACTTCGGTCTGGTATTTATCCGTGGGGTTATCCCTAATAATGCGGCATTTCATTTCTTCGATGAGCTTCTCTGTCTTTGCTATATATTCATCCTTACTGATTAGCACCGTTGTGTTTCCTTTGTCTGCCTTCGTTGTGACGATGTTGTTATTTTTTAGCTTTCGTTGTAGCCTTTTCAATATTTTCAGCTCCTTATTTCCTTTTTGTGCTTCCTGGGGTCTTACTTCCTTGCTTATGATTTCTCTGCACATGTGCCTTGCGTGCTCCTGTTCCTCATATGGAAGAAGCGATATTGCAACCTCTGCATCTACTATCGCTTGCTCAGTTCTTTTTGCTTCATTGCTATCCGCGATGTTGTGCTTCAGGCCCTTCCCTAGAAGTTGCGCTTCTTCGTTGCTAATGGCCACTGTTGTTAGGTTTACGAACCTTTTGTTAAATTCGTGTGTTTGTTGACTGTTACTGTGATCGCGTCGGCCCGTTAACTGGTCCAATTTTCGGTTCAGTTTTTCATATTTGCGTTGTAGTTCGCGTTTGATTCCCGTCTTTATGTGGTCGAAGCAGTCCATCAATGCAGTCGTGGGCAAGAGTCCGGACAATACATCAGAGGATACATCTGCAATTGTCCGGACTCTTGCCCACGACTGCATTGATGGACTGCTTCGACCACATAAAGACGGGAATCAAACGCGAACTACAACGCAAATATGAAAAACTGAACCGAAAATTGGACCAGTTAACGGGCTGACGCGATCACAGTAACAGTCAACAAACACACGAATTTAACAAAAGGTTCGTAAACCTAACAACAGTGGCCATTAGCAACGAAGAAGCGCAACTTCTAGGGAAGGGCCTGAAGCACAACATCGCGGATAGCAATGAAGCAAAAAGAACTGAGCAAGCGATAGTAGATGCAGAGGTTGCAATATCGCTTCTTCCATATGAGGAACAGGAGCACGCAAGGGACATGTGCAGAGAAATCATAAGCAAGGAAGTAAGACCCCAGGAAGCACAAAAAGGAAATAAGGAGCTGAAAATATTGAAAAGGCTACAACGAAAGCTAAAAAATAACAACATCGTCACAACGAAGGCAGACAAAGGAAACACAACGGTGCTAATCAGTAAGGATGAATATATAGCAAAGACAGAGAAGCTCATCGAGGAAATGAAATGCCGCATTATTAGGGATAACCCCACGGATAAATACCAGACCGAAGTTAAAGAGGTTATAAAAAATGCTACCAAAATAATAGACGAGAGGATGGCATATACCCTAACACAAATGAATCCATCTGCTCCTCCACTCATTGCGTTACCTAAAATCCACAAGCAGGATACGCCGATGAGACCTATAATTAATTTTAAGTCCGCGCCGGGTTATAAACTGTCGAAACATCTAAAAACGATTTTAAAGGACACTCTGAAACTAGGGCACGAATACACAATAAGCAATACGATAGAACTACTACAGAGACTTGAGACCGTTAAACTCACAAGGAGCAGTAAACTCGTATCCTTTGACATAAAGGACTTATACCCGTCAATACCACTAACAGATACAATGGATATAGTCAACAAAACACTACTGGACAAAACTGAAGATAAGGTAAAAACTGCGCAAATTACCAACGCGCTAAGAACAACGCTGCGGCAAAACTATTTCCGGTTCAACAACAAAATATATAGACAGACAAACGGACTAGGAATGGGTAACCCAACATCGGCCATTCTCATGGAAACATTCATGCAAAACTTGGAAGGAAAATATATACAGGAGTTAAAAACCAAGTTAGGCGTGGCATTCTACGCTAGATACGTGGATGACATCATCTGCATCCTAAATGACGATAACGAAGAGCAAATACTAGAGTTCCTCAACAGGCAATATAGCAACATAGAGTTCACAATGGAAGTAGAAAAAGATGGAATAATGAACTACCTGGACCTAACTATAGGGATTGACAAAATAACAAATAGGTTCAACTACGGCATTTATAGAAAACCGACTGCCACGGACACCATTATACACTCTACATCAAACCATCCGCAACAGCACAAAAATGCAGCATTGAGGCACTTAGTGGATAGGCTTCAGAGAACGCCGCTCACACAGGAAGCATACTGGAGAGAGCTTAATACAATATATAACATAGCGGCAAATAATGGATACAAGAAAGCACTTGTGGATAAACTCAGAAGTAGCCATGGAACACAAAAAAGAGTAAACGTAGAGGAAAATCCAATGGTTTGGACGGCAATGACATACACTGGAAAAGCGACGTACAAATTAGCAAAGTTCTTTAAAAGATATAACATTAACACAGCATTCAGAACATCCAACAACGTCGGACAAAAACTAAGAACCGACACTAATTCTGATGACCCATTCAACAGACACGGAGTGTATAGGCTTACTTGTGAATGTCAATACAGCTACATAGGACAAACAGGAAGGAAAATAAGCACAAGATTCCGAGAGCATATCAGGGACTACAACAAAAAAACACGAAAACCCACCATAATACCAGAATCTAATTTCGCGAACCACATGTTTGAAAACAACTGCACCCCAGCTAACATAAAAACAACGGCTCGAATACTTCACGTACAAGGAAAAGGCCGGCGGCTCAATGTACTTGAGAACATGGAGATATACAAGTTAAAAACATTTGACGGCAGGATCATAAACGAACAAACCAACACTATCTCTGACGAAATATTTGAACCCTTAAAACTAGTTTACAAAAAACAGCACAAGCCAGCAGGTACAGCAACCAAACACGTAACAATGAACAAGCAAAAACGAAATATGAACCAATCTGCAAAAATCACCGATTTCTACCTACATCAACCTACCGCTTAGCTAACAAGCGGTATGTCTACATACCTACAAAAACAACCCTTGGGACAGATAACAATTCGGACGTATCAATATCGCGCACACACACACGCATATTAACGTTACCTACCACGAAAACATAGACTGACATTACCTGCCACAGCACCCACGGACTATAAAAACAACGCAGCGGATAGACACAGACCAGAACGAAGCTAGGCATTGAAAATGGCAGAACGCCGAAACCGGTTTGTCACAAAACCAAACTTGACAAGGGATGACGGAAAATCGTTCCAACAAAAATCAGCTTATTACCCTGTCGGAAGATCAACACAACAAAATAAATAACAATATTACCTGATAACCAGGGCTGCGTGAATACCCCAAGTAATAAATATGTGTAAAACAAACGTAATTTACCTTATTTACGGATTATACGGTGCAAAACTTTAAAAAACGGGAAACCTTTTAGTACTTGTTCTAAAGGATAAATGAATAATACTTTGGGCGGCAATCTTTTAGTAGTACTACGCGTGATAATAGAATGATAATTACGCCAGTCCTAGCGCTACATATCTAACGATCATTAGGAGCTCAGAAAAGAGTAGAAAAGGTGGTACATATTTTCCTTCAGCCAATGGTACGCCAACATGTTGTATTAAAATTCCATGATCAACGAAACTATATTCCAAAAATACAGATTTTATAATATTTCACAGTTACTAGTAGTAAGTTCACTATATTTCACCAAACATCACTATTCTCTTTCATAACTTTTTCTTAATTTTTAGATATTAAAAGCATTCAATTGTCACTTTTGTTCAACTCTATCACTACCAACATTTTTAGGCAATTATTTTCGCGATTTTAAGAGAAACGGAAGACGTCCTGCTGCGTTAATAAAACTTGAAACAATAAAACAGCGAATTCGACACTAAGAATGAACAAGTTGAACACAGCAGAGAATCTTAATAAATTTCATAATAAAATTCATATTAAAATTTATATTAATATGTACTGATTTTCCGTTAGTTCCTGTAAAACATATTTGTAAATAAAGTAAATGAATCCTAGGCGCATGAGTATAACATGTACCTTGATATGTATGCGTAAGTGCGAAAAAGCATGCGAACAGGCGATTCGAGGAATTAGCATTTTGCATTGATCTGTGGAGGTCGGAAGAGCAATATCTATTTTATAATACTTACATACGCTATGCTATGTACAAGTGCCAACAGCAGTGCTTCTAGGAATGCAGCAAAAGCAATAAATCTGACGTAACCGGCGTATTTTTCACACGAATGTTTATGTGGCGTGTCATTTATAAAATTATTCAGATTTGGAGATGCCAACTTCACACCGATTTTTTTTTTCAAATGACTTTTGAACAAAGGGTGGACAAACAAAACGTTTTTCTGGACAAACATAGGCAAACGATGGACAAACGATTTAGCCAATGTAAAAAAAAAGATTTTTTTATTTAAAAAAAAAAAAAACTATTTTTTAAATAACTTTTGAACAAAGGGTGGACAAACAAATTTTTTCCTGGACAAACGAATGACGTCATTTATATAATTATTCAGATTTGGAGGTGCCAACTTCACACCGATTTTTTTTTTTTAATGACTTTTGAACAAAGGATGGACAAACAAAACGTTTTTCTGGACAAACATGGACAAACGAATGGTATGTCGTTTTTTTATTTACTCCGATTTGGAGGTGCCAACTTCACAGAGCTAAATTCGGGCTAAGCGCAGTTTTGTAGGCGAGTTGGGCAACACAGAGACGAAAACAGCATTCCGTGAATGGGGTTGAATTAATAAAAGCTTGCAGATTATGACGTCAAATGTTGCCAGAAGGTAACTTGGACCTTTTTTTTGTTAGGGGGGAGTCCGGCCCCCCTGTAAGTGACCTAAATTATAGTTTTGAGTATGAGAGTTGTAAGAGTCTGCTAAGTAATCTGCTATTTGAATTTTTATTTTAAGCATAGTTCTCCCACAATCTGGAATAAAAGCCTATGTAAGTAGTAGAATATGAAAGCCGGAACATTTCTCCTTATCATCCAAGGGTATTTTGTTATAGCCTATTTACTGAAAATAATTAGGGGCAGATTTTTTTTCGCACAACTTTTTACGAAAATCGAATTTTGGACATTTTTATACCATGCATTAAAACGTGTTGTTCTTGTGAAATTTTATATGATTTAATATTATATCATCTACGCAAAACTTTGCCTGACTTCTTTTTAATAACTTACACATAATTTTTCGGCTTTGTGCAGCAAAGACGAATGTTTGGGCTATCATCTTCTGCCAAGTAAATATTCATATCAAGTTTACTTACGGACTTATGGAGGTCGAAAATTTACCCAAAAGTCGATATTCGTAAAAAGTAGTACAGAAATATCTAGTGCTAAGTATCTGGAGTGAATAGGCGATAAACACACATATTTTTTCAAATTGCTGAGTTGTAGAGGGCCAAAAATAGGCCATCCTAGCGCTCTTAGTCTTAGTTAGATCTATGCTTAAAATAACGGATCGAATAGCAGATTAGCATTTTACGGAATATACTCTAACAACTCCAATACTTAAACCTTACTTTTTTTTAAGAAGAGGGGCCGGACCCACACCTTTTCTTAATTCAACCCCATTAACGGAATGCTCCAAACTGCGCTAAGCCCGAATTTTTATTACCTTTTTTTATGAAAATAAAACAGTCACCTTAGGAAAAAAATCGTCAAAATTCAACGGTAGTTACTTAAAATTTGCATTTTGTTATACCCAAACTAACTGTTCTATAAAACTGCCTTCTCGGGAAGTTTATTCTTATTATTTTTGATTCTCTTCAACACCACGGGGCGTGTGAGTAAGAAAAAATTAATTTTCAATTGCAATTCACAAGATTAAGTGACATGTTAAAAAGAAAACATGTGGCTGATGCAGTTTGAGATCCTCTTTCCAGATAAATAGCTGTCCCAATGTGTGGAGGGAAATGTAGTCTCCAGAGACCGTTTAAAAAAAGCGTTTATTTCTCGGTTTTCTCAAAAACGGCTCTGGCAATGATTTATGACATATTATAAAACAAAGTCACTTTTTCTGTCGCTATGTCCCCTTAAATTCTTAAATCTTGAAAACTAAGCAACGGATTTTGATGCGGTTTTTTTTAGTAGATAGATTGGTTGAAGAGGAAGGTTGTTGTCATTATAATGTGAAAAAATATATAAAGGGGGCGTGGCAATCGGACAAAATGTGGTAAAAAACCATAAATTTTTTGTTTACACAGCCATAAATCATAAAAGAATCCACCGCTTAAAATGAAACTTACTTGAAGTTAAACTTTGGAATATTTATTTTCGTTCTGCATCAAAAAAATAGTTGATTCATATCTTATTTAACCAAAATTGTTTAAACAAAAGCAGCACTTTTTCCAAAAAAAAGCTGTTTGTGTGTTTGTTCGCTGTCAAGCGAATGAAACATTAGAAGTTATGCGGGAATCTCACCCCACCTCATTCATGTTGAATTAGATCGTATGGTGAAAGAACTCGGTACGTATGTATGTGAGTACATATGTACGAATCTCTCGCATAATTAAATTTCGGACGTATGTATGGATGTATTTTCAATTCAGGGCTTTATTGCCGCACTGAATTCCATGTAATTATATGTACATTAAATTTTTTCAGCGAAATAAACCGCTCTGTTCACGTTCTATATTAATAAATCGCACATAATTAAAATACAGTTTTTGAATAGTTTTTATTGATTCGGAGCGCGCTAAATTTGCGGGCCGTGGGCAGTAATGAATAAACCAAAACTACGGGATCGATTTTAATCATTTTTCAGTGAGTGACATAGGCCTTATATTTTATTTTCGTCCGAAGCCGGGGCGGGTTGCTAGTATTCTTATAAAGTAAGGCCAAATATATTGTACTCCGACTTCGATATAAGAATGATTTTAGGCGCACCGTGTGTGGGAATGGAGACTCGGTCATCGCAAGGATGTTCCGCTGATTGCGTATATAAACAAGTGTCTACTCTCCGCTCTGGCTGTCAATGTGAGAAAGAGGAAAAATAATTTCACCCCTTCATTTGTAGAAGTCCCGAAGTGAGAACAAAGCGTAACCAAAGTTGTAATTTCTCAGGATTTCACAGCACGTAACGAACTTACGAATTTCTCAAGAGCTATGGCGAGACTCCTGCTAAACTATATTCATGCCTTCGAGTTCATAAATTTGAGAAGTTCCACTGGTCCTGAACCTGACTTCGGACTCGTACTTCATTGTAAGAGGCCTGCATGCTATTAGGCTCTCTACAATACTAAATTCGCTGCTACCTATTATTATCCTCTCGTTGTAACGAAATCCATTAAAAATCGAAAGCGACCTAGGTTCAATGGCTATATAAAGGGTCCTATCCAAGAGCGTAACATAGCTGCGCGCCAACAGAAACGCTTTAAATGCTCTATAACTATGATGTCGTCAAGGCTCGTAGGAGAGAAGTCACAAGAACTATTAAGTTGAAAAAGCTCAAATACTATGAATATCAGTTTTGCACAACAGTAGGATCAAAAATAACATGGAAATACATTCGGGAAATAGGTATAGGCTATAAAGTTAATGAATTCTGGAGAAAAAAGATTAAATCAGCTAAATGAGCAGTTCAATCGTCTATTTGTGAGGATAATATATGTTATGAAAGGTATAGTGAAAATTTATGTGATGCGATACCTTGTTTTTTCATTTTCGCAGGTGGATGATTGTGTAGTCGCTGAGTCTGTTCTTTCCTGAAATCGAATGCCACTGGTCTAGACGGAGTTAATCCTAAGTTTTTTAAAGCTGGACTTCTTCAAATGTTGCCCTTTGTAACTCCCGTCTTAACCTCCATTTTGACCACTTCTGTTTTCCCTGATTGTTGGAAGGTGGCTAAAGTCATCCCAACTATGAAACCTAACGGAGATTACAGGTCCATCGCCATACTGTCTTTTCTGTCTAAGGTTCTGGAAAAAATATTACATAACCAGATCGACTCAGTTCTGAATCGTTACTCACTTATGAATGGCAACCAATCTAGATTTAGAACCGTTAGAAGCTGTAAAGCTGCTTTAATTCAAATAGGAGATGATATCCGTCTCAACATTAATAACAATCTGGTTACATTCTTGGCGCTTTTGGTTCATTCTAAAGCTTTCGACACAGTTAACCACTCTCTCCTAAACTTCAAGTTAAAAAATTTGTTAAATTTTTCACCGCCAGCGTTACATTTAATAAATTCGTACCTCAGTGATCGATCGCAAGCTGTATGCACCGCGAACAATATATCTAATCACTTGCCGATAGTGAAGGGTGTTTCACAAGGTTCAATTCGCTGTTTGTGTTGTATGTTAATGAAGCCCAAATTGTGCTGAAATATTTTGATATTCATGTCTATGCAGACGATGTGCAATTATATGTCCGCTATCCCTTGTTGTTTGTCAATATTGGTATCAAGTATCTTAATACTGATTTGGAACATGTTAACAAGTGGTGAAGTGATAATGGCTTACTCCTCAACCCACGTAAATCGCAGTGTATCACTATCACTATCTATAAGCAGATATTTACACCTGATAACGTCGATGATATAAAATTAAACAATTCATTTGTAAAATTTTTAAACACTGCAAAGGACCTCGGAATCATTTTTAACCAAACTTTAAATGGAATAATCACATTTATGTTGCCATAAGCAAGGACTATGACATGCTTCGTTCCCTTTGTATATACTGTATAATAATTGTGCTCTACAATAATATTTCCAGGTGTACGGTATAAAAATGTTTGATCACATATCAGTTTTAGCTAAACAAATAACCTCAAAAAATTTCGATAATTTACTACAGTTAAAGTGCCTAACACTTCTTCACAAGATCGTCACATTTTAAGAACCTGAATACCTTAAGGAACGCCTTCAATTTAGTAGATCAGCTCGCTACCTTAACCTAATGTCAATGAAATACAGCTGTCTACTAACTGGGGGCCAGTTTATTGTATGTATTTGCTGTTCACCTTTGGAAATTTTTGTCGCTAAAGCTCATCCTTCCATTCCATTCCATTTTTGCACTTTTTTATTGTAGATCTTTTAGGCTATTCTTCTACCCTAACTACCCTTAATGATTATTAAGTATTATACTAAATTCTCTTTACATATATTGTTATTCTTAAGTTTATTATAAGTTGAAATACTGTAAAGTTACTTACAGCTGTGGAAAGATGGCTGGAGGAAATTAATTCTGATGTAAGGGATTTAGATTCAGATTCTGATTATTTGGAAAGCGACCATGACACTGAAGCAGAAGTAGAAGCAGAAGATGAGGACACTGATAATCAACCCACTGATGTATGTAAAAATAGTAGCAGTTTCTATGGTAAAAATCGGTTTAAATGGTCAAAAGTTCTTGCAGTACCTAAGCATACCAGAACATTGCAACATAACATTGTTGTCAAGTGCTCAGGCATTAGAAGTCACACGGCTCATGCTGCAGATCCTGAGGATGTTTGGAACCTATTTTTTGACAATAATATCCTTAATATCATTCTTCGTTCAACCAATGCAAAAATTGCGAAAATAAGGCAGAGATATAAAAACGGCGATCGCATGTCTGATCTTCGAGACTTAGATCTCTTAGAGTTAAAATCATTCCTGGGATTACTAATTTTAACGTCGATATTTAAATCCAACCACGAAAATATTCAATCAATTTTTGATACGGATGGAAGTGGCCGAGATATTTTCAGATGTGTAACGAATAGCAACCGTTTTCAAGTAATTGTTTCTTGTATAAGGTTTGATGATTTAGAAACCAGAAACGAACGAATAAAAACAGATCCACTGGCTTCTATATCGGAAGTTTTTAAAGCATTTATCGCAAACTGTCAATCTATATACTGTGTTGGAGAAAATGTATGTGTAGACGAGATGTTGGTTGCATTTCGCGGCAGATGTAAATTCAAAATGTATATGCCTCTCAATCCAGCCAAATACGGCCTGAAGATAATGGCGCTTACCGATGCAAGGACGGGATACCTCTTTAATGCATATATTTACTGCGGAAAGGATTCGGATTGATATGATTTTAGTACGGAAGAAAAGACATATTCAAAACCTACACAGGCAGTGCTAAAACTTGCGAGACCTATTTATAACACAAATCGTAATATAACTGCTGATAATTGGTTTTCGTCAATTGAATTAGTGAACGCATTGAAAACTAAAAATCTAACCTATGTTGGGACTATGAAGAAAAATAAAACAGAAGTTCCACCTTCGTTTTTGCCGTCAAGACAAAAACCAATTGACTCATCTCTTTATGGATTTACAAGCAACATGACATTATTGTCTTATGTCCCAAAAAAGAGCAAAGTTGTATTACTTATTTCATCAATGCATCATAATCAAAACACTTGTGTTCAAACTGGTAAACCAGAGATAATTGAATTTTATAATCTAACAAAAGGAGGTGTTGATAGTCTATACCAAAAATGCAGTATTTATTGTTGTAGCCGCAGGACTCGTCGCTGGCCCATGGCTATATCTTATAGACTTCTAGATATAGCATCGGTGAACTCATTTATTGTGCATCAATCTTATCGAGATAGTAAGAAAATGGAGCGCTACGATTTTTCTAAACAATTAGCAATGGCGTTGGTACAACCAGAAATGAAACGCAGATTTCAAAACACGCAATTTCCACGTGAAATTAGATTTTCCATCCAACGTATACTAAAAATGGAAAATCCACACCCTGAAGTATTTCAGTCAAGCAATGCGAAAATAACAACCTGCAGGAGATGTCCAGCTAGCAAAGAAAGGAAAACAACACATATCGTATATGCGTAATATGTAAGATACCAATATGTTTGCAATGCACCGAAAGAATTTGTAAGGAATGTGGGACTTGAATTTTTGAGCAAATTGACCACTTGCAGATTTTTTTTCAAATACATATTTTTCTCTTTTATTGTTATATTTTGTATCAGAATACGTTATATTTTAAGTTTCTGTAATAATATGAATTCGTGTTTTGTTTAAATATTTTTTATTGTCGTTTTTTTTACAACCTTAAAAAAATGTTATAAACGGTAACTGAATATATGTTTCTTAAGAAATGCGGTGTGGTTTTATTAAAATAAACAGTTTTACAACTTTTCCTAGATCTTTATATGCTAGAGATAAATATCAGATATATACTCGTATTATATAAATTTTTCAATTGCTTTGCAAACATTTTATAAATTTAATATAACCGGTAAACATTACCGGTGGTCTGTACTAACGTTCTATAATTTGACGTCTGTAGTTAAGGGTTAAAGAAAATGCTGGCTAGTAGGTGAGGAAAATGGCGAAAACCACTAAAAATCAAACATAATAAATGTTCGCCATCAAAAATATTTAAATCGAGATAATCATGATTTAAATCATTAAAATCAAAATTTAGTAATTACTGCCAAGCTAAAATATAAAACCCTATGAATAACAATTATTCCTTAATCCGAAAAATATAGATTGAACAATAATAAACTGCTAATTTCTATTATTTAACTTATAATGATTACCGTCCCTGTGTTCCTCCTGCTTTTGCAACCTCGTCGTACGAGACTGACATTTCCTTCTCTGGGTCTTTAAAGTTTTGGTTCACGGAACGTTTTTTACTCAGTATAACCTTTATTTCGGTGATTCGCTTTCCCAAGAAACCGAATGCATGCTATTCATCCGCCTTTGACCCAGCACAGAATCCATCCATGTTAGGCCGGACCTCGCCAAGGGATTTACACCGTCTTCTTTATTTAGTTCAATTAAACTTATGTTTTTTTGCTGTCATTAGCGAAAACACTTCGTTTGGTATTTTCGTCAAAATCTTACGATCATAAAAATTTCAAGACCCTATCTCAACGGGAAGTAAGTTGAAACCCGAATGCAACGGCACCGAAACCAGATATTCGCACTTTATAAACAATGCCAGTAACTCGCCATTTGTTTTAAACTTTTAAATATTTATCAATTAATACATTTTAACGAAGTAATTGCTAGCGTGTCTACTTTTTTAACGATCCATAAAATTGCGATTTAAATTTTCGCTATCCCGATCTCAGCGATAGCTAGCGGGATATTTTTTTAGGGAAATATTTATTTCAATTGTAGTAATACATCTCCCGAATTTCAGCTACATCGCATCATATATGCGATGTTTTCCAATGTTTCATATTTCTTCCTTTATATTGGTATGGAATTTGACATCTAAGACTATGCCAAAAATTGCACCTCTTTCGACACACTCCGTTTAATTCTTATAACTGGAACATCTATTGCAATCAGCCACTAGACCAATACTATTCGGTATCTTTGAAAAGCCGTGGAAATGATATTAGTACGGTTATGGTATGGTGAGTAATATGTGAGTAGCTTTTATATATAAAAAAATCAAAATGGTAATTATATAACAATGATATGAACCATTAAATTATATTCTGTATAATTGTTTTGGCGTAATCTGTAGCTAAGTTTATATATTTTCTGTGCAATATGCTTTTCTACCTAGTGAACTTTAAATAAAAAAGTTGTGTTGGCTATATTTAAAATTTAATCAAATGGTTTGATCTACCTTGAGTACCTTTCGATCCGAATTTGAAGCGCTCAGCATAATTCATGCGTATAATTTGTTTGTGTAATTGCCAACATAGAATTTGTTTTCGGAAAAGATGCAAGCAAAAATAAATATTAATTAATGGGAAATTAGTAAACAATTATGTGTCGAACTGCTACTCAAACTCGTTATTGTTCGATTATAACTCTTCTATCACTATATTATTAGGATAACTGAACTTAAGCTTAACTGTTATGGTGATATTTATAAAAGTCATTATATTAAGCTGAAAGTTACAGGTAGGGAGTTAGCTGTAACTTACTGCCTTACCGTCAGAGAATAAAGTGAAAACGAAAACAAAATTTATGGTGATTGTTGTTGGAGCAAAGCTCGAATTTTTATGTTGAAAAAATGTTAACAATTTTTGTTAACTATTATTTGAACAATTTTCAAAGACAGGTTACTTCACCCACACACAAAGGCCCACGTAAACTTCGGAGGCAGCACGCCTAAGAAGAGGCAGCACTCCTAAGAAGAGGCACCACGAAACCAAACACCTATGTTCTAGAAGATCCATCTGCCACCAGCAGCAAACACCAACAACACAAGTCACGGTGATCGTAAATCATCCATACACAAAGTCATCGAACCCCAAGTAAATTGGGAAAGAAAAAAAAAACAACCAGGAACCAACCACAACGCTCGCGGCAATGACACGCAAAGAGCCTAACACAAACAAAGCATAATAAGACATCTATAGTCACACGGTATCCACAATTATATGAGAAAGGACCAGCTAAAAACAACACTGGAGAGGAGAAGAAATATTTTCATAAGAAAATAGTAGATAGGGCCAGACAAAAATGTTTTCCTTGTAAATTATTTTCCTTCCTAATTCTGTTTTGTTTCTTATAACTCTAGGCCATAATTTTCGTTTTTTTTTTCGACACCGTAGTTAATCAATATCAGAGGTCTCCCCATCCCCGTTCCAATTTAGATACCGCACGAACGTTCATAGATACCTCTGCTTTTTTCTTTTTTTCAGCACTTACAGATATGGATCTTGTCAGTTGTATCCCCTACACTTATTTAGGTTCCTTTTGATTTCCGCGAGGAGCAATTCTATTTTGTATGTTCGTGCCAAGAGCAAGTTGAGTCGTTTCTCCTTTTTCAATAACTGGTGCTCAAGAGTGATAGTGCCATAAACGGAGTAACCGGAGTGCAATGCAGAAACCACATTTTTTTTTATTTTTTAACGTAAAAAAAAGTATGTTAATATGGATATCAATATTTATTATTATATATTTATTCTCAAAACTTTGTTAAATATACTAGGTACGCAATATAATAGACTAAATGTGGTGCATTTCAATGTCCGTAGCTTGAATGCTAAGAAACTGGACTATGTCAGGGATACTTTCGGGGAAAAATGTAGATATTATTTTCGTATTTCGGTATTTCTGATTTCTACTACAGTTGCAATTTATTGCAAGACCTCTTTAAAAAAAAATATTTCAGAATAATATAAAAACTGTGATACGGAGTATTTAGTAGCTTAAATTTCGGATAACTTCCAAAACATATTAGTATCCTGTGTATACAACTTTCACCCTTCATTGTTGGTCGGCTTGTCGTGGCGAAGAGGCTTAAGTATTGTATTGGAATCTGGCCTGGAGGGGGGCCCTATGCGATACGAACTAAGAGGAAAGCCTCATATCTTCCACAGCTGTGGGAGGGGTGAGTACTTCCTGTACGAACACGTCGACAACGTTTACATGGAGCCTGGTTAGTCAGTGCAGGGAGTGTGCCATGAACCTGGCTGATCGACACATCGTTTCTCTAATATGGGTGCCGGGGCATCGTAACATACAGGGAAACGAGATGGCTGATGAGATATCTCGGCGTGGATTCTTGCACCCCTGGGACTCGTCAAGGTCCGGATCTCTCAACACTGGCCTAGCGAGGCTACAGATAGGTGAAAGCGCTTGCAGTCCTGCAGAATAGCAAAGAGCCCATTGCCCTCAACAACGAAACACGTTCTTCAAACCTTTTGAGGGTGAACAGAAGTGACCTTTTCAGACTACTAAATACTTGATCAGGTCTCAGATACTGGTCTTACTATTGTCAATAAACAGTTACAATCTTAGCCTGGAACATATTCTTAAATTTGATCAATTAAGCTTCATTTCTTACCATAACCTAATCTTTTGTACACTAGATGTTACATTTAATTATCCGTCCGATACTGTTACTGCTACTTATCGCAACTTGAAGTCTATAAATGTTGACATGCTGTTTTTTTGGAAAACTGGACTTCTTAAATAAAGTTATTTGTACGCTTTATGACAAACATTTTCCCTAGTGTTAGAACTAACCGGTTTCCTTGGTATAACAATAAAGAACGGTTCGCCCTTAAAACACGTGATAAGCTGTATACGAAAAGCAGGAGGCGATAATCCGAATTTCAAAACAGGGACACTATTATTGCCCGAAAATCAATTCAGGATTACTGCCTGAGTAAACTAAACCTGTTCATTCCATTTCAAGACTTATGGCGCAATTAAAAAAAATTTAAATATAGATAGAAAGACACAGTCGGAATGTCAGGCTGACCCAGATACTCTAAATGACTATTTTGTTAGCTGGAGTAAAAATCGAGACAGTCCTGTACAAGTATTTTTAAACCGGAAAATGCGAATGAATTTAGGCTTGTACCCGAGCTTGATGTTTTCAAATTTCTAATGAGCATCAAGTCTAATGCGATCGGAGAGGGCGGAGTATCCTTAAAGTTTTGGAAACTTGTATTGCCATTTATCCTTGGAACCCTCACACACATCGTTAATCACTGCTTCACAATTTCATTTTTGCCAACTGAATGGCAAACCCCATTAATTATTCCTGTTGCAAAAGTAAATACAGCAGTTGAACCAAGCAGCTATAGACCAATTTTATCTGCCTTTGCGAAAGTGTTTAAGCCCCTGATGGCAGCTGCTCTACTGCCATGGTAACAATTCTTGATGACATAAGAATGCATTATAATACTGGTGAATAATCTTTACTTTGACTCTCTGACTTTTCTAAGATATTTGATTCTGTGTGCCCAGTGTTGGGCGTTAATCAATTAAATTTTTAATCAAAGTAAATGCAATTAAATAAATTGATTCAAAATTTATTTCAATTGAAATTTTAAGTGCTTTTTGCAATTAAATTATTTAAAATTAAATTAATTACAATTGAAAAAATTCCAATTCATTTTTTAATTATATTATGAAGCAATTAATAATAACTAACCATTTTTTACAATTACCCGAAAAAGAAATCGAGCACTACGGTACCCGGCTAATAATATACTAGTAAGCGTCTGTGTAGTGTGTTTATGGTTAAATTCATAAAGCAATTGTAATTAACAAATTGTTCATTATAAGAAACACAGTTAATAATTAATTAATTGTTAATTGTGAGCATTGCAATTGATTAATTGAAGCATCATCGGGAATAACGTTCTAAGTACCACTTTTTCAAAACCGGTTTTTTTGCATATTCCCTTTTAAATAGCTCTCTCACATTGGTCAAGCACTAAATTTGCCTAAATTATACCCTCTTTAGCTCTTAAATTGAACCTAAAAATAATCAGTCAGCGGAAAAACGTTCCAAGTGTCAATCGAAATAATGAGTACGGAGGTGTCGCAAGTTCTTAAGAAGTGTAATAGAGGTTCAAAAAGAAAAATTAATAGTAATGATTGGAAGGATATGAAAAGGAAAAGGTTAAGAAATAGTGGAAATGAGTATATACGAGAAAAAATAAAAGAGTAACCGCAAAACACGCTCCTGAACAGGTAGTATGGAATAATGTTTTAAGTGTATTTGTATATGATTTATTTTATAATACAGGTTTCTGATTGCATATGCTACTTCAGATGTAAAATATTTAGCATATTTTTTTTAGCATGTTAGCTGGAGTAAAAATCGAGACAGTCCTGTACAAGTATTTTTAAACCGGAAAATGCGAATGAATTTAGGCTTGTACCCGAGCTTGATGTTTTCAAATTTCTAATGAGCATCAAGTCTAATGCGATCGGAGAGGGCAAAGTTCTATGAAAAAAATTACAATGAACAAACAGAATTTTTGGCCTTTCTAATCGAACTGAGTGCGTCTAAGAGAAAAAAGGTTAAAGAAGGTACTTCTAAACGGAACGTTACTCCCAATTATTTTTTGGCCCACCAGAATGGTTCAAGAGAGAGAGTGTGCAGAAAAACGTTTTGTCATACTTTTCAGGTAAATATGACCTTCATAAATATATATCTACAGTAGGGTCGGTCGAAAACAAATTTATCCTTTGAACTACAGTTGTTTTCTTTCGATATTGTTTATTGTAATCTTTCAGATTACGGCACGGAGGATACAGATGCTGGTTGAAAAACTGAAAAATGGAGTAGACATTAAAGTCCAACGGGGAACGCATGACAATCTTCCTCATAAGATGATAGACGAGGAAAAGAGCCAAATTACTGAACACATATTAGGTTTTCCTAGTCAAGAAAGCCATAATAGTCGCTCTAATTCTAAAAAGGACTGCCTAAGTCCAGATTTGAGTATTTCAAGAATGTATGAGCTATTTAAAGTAAAATATCCCAACATCACGATACGTTATAACACACATAGACATATTTTTAACAAGGAGCATAGCTTACGATTTGGTTCTCCCAGAAGCGATACTTGTAAGGTTTGCGATAAGTTCTTCATTCAAATGATTGCATCTGTTAACGATAGGCAGCTGGAAAGTATAGAAGAATCCGCCAAAAAGCATCACGAGAAAGCAGAGAGAGCTTTTGCTCAATTAAGACAAGACCATAACGCTGCTCTTAATTCCGAAAGTATTATTGTTATTTGTGTCGATATGTAGCAAGTAATTTTACCTCCAAATCTTACTCATTCTGATGTCTTTTATCAGCGTCAATACTCAAACTATAATTTTGCAGTACACACTCTTCCACATAACTAAGTTCATATGTATACATGGCACGAAACCGTTGCAAAACGAGGTCCCGCTGAAATCGCTTCATGTATTTTTAAACACATATCAAGCAATTACCATGTACTAAAGTAAGGGGAAATCAGAAAACTAATAATATGGTCTGATAGATGCGCTGGACAAAACAACAACTGGACAATAATTTCGTTGTCTCACAGCCTTCTAACGAAATATTTCTCTGAAGTTAATCAACAATTTTTGACCTCTGGCCATAGCTTTCTTCCGTGTGATCGAGATTTTGCAGTTATTGAGAAAAAAAAGAAGGCATCACAACTTTATGTTCCGGAAGACGTTGTCCGTCTAATTGAGTCAGCCAGACAATCAAACCCATTTAAAGTCCATCAGATGGCAATAAGTGATTTCAAAAATTTTTATGTGATCAGGGAAAATTTAAACAAAGCCCGATCGCTCAAAATAACCGAAGCCCGATGGCTACAGATTTCTTCTGATGAACCA